>CM067860.1:44617878-45867878 GCA_034642435.1 Megalocaria dilatata
TTACTTTCATTTGTCACTCATATCGGTACAAGTAGAGAAAATAATTTTCGGAATATAGGATCCGCATTTACTGAAGTAGATATTAAGCCAGCACAAGAATAAATTCATTTTACATTATAAATAGAGCCTAATATTCAAATGAATGGCTGTTTGAATCGTTTACCACCCCTTCGAACTGCCTAGCATTCTGCTGCAAGATTAACTCTATATGTCCGTACGAAAATGTTATATCGAGAGCCTCTGTCTTACTGGTTGAGTCTCAACCAATAAGACACTTTATTATCGATCGAAATAATCGTACAATCGTACTCAGTTATTTTCTATATTAAAACAGAAAAATAATACTAATAATATATCGAATTATCGATATTTTTTCAGAAAATAATGAATATCATCGATTTTTCAATTCCGATACTATCGATATTCGATATTTTCAATACCATTACCCTCGATTCATTTTTAGAGTATCAAATTCGAGAATTTTTTATATTTCGCATTATGATTTCGACCAATCGAAATATATTATACTCTAGTGCAGTAGTTTCATTGGTCAAAAATCCTGATTTATCGTGTCCAGATTCAGTTGAAAACGATATATTCAGTAGTTGGCTGGGTCCCACCATCAAATTACGATTGTGGTTCTGATGCCAGCGCCATCCATTTGAAAAGAAAATTTAATCGCTGCTGGTTAGATCAATATACTCCTTGGCTGGTCTACTCAAGTCGTTTGAAAGGTGCTTTATCTATGCACTGTGTTCTTTTTCCTCCTAGTATTGCTAGTTTTGGGGTCATTCATGGTGAGGTCATACAAGCAGTTTAAAGATATACATGAAGCTTGTAGAAAACACGTCAGCAGTCACTACCACAAAACTTCAACAGCTGCTGCAAAAGCATTTCTTGAAAATGTTCCAGTTGATGTAATGTTGCAGAGTGGTCACCAAAAGATGACTGAAGAAAACAAATAAATATTGTCGTCAATTATTTCTTGTGTCATACTTTGTAGAACTCATGATTTGCCACTTAGAGGAAAGGAAGGAGATGAGGGGGTTTTCTTTGACCCTTTAAATTTGAGAATTGACTGTGGTGATCTGAAGCTAAAGCATCACTTGTATAGATGTCGAAAAAATGCAGTCTACACTTCACCAAAAATTCAGAATGAAATTATAAGATTATGTGCTGAAATTGTCAGAGAAAGAATTATTGATGACTCTAAACAAGCAAAAGCTTACGCTGTAATGGTCATTGAAACAGTACATATCGCTGGAGAAGGGCAGTTTTCTATCGGATTGCGGTCTTATGATTAGAATCAATAAAAAACCAAAGAGGCTTTGGTGAGCTGAAATCTCAAGATGCCCCTACAATCTCTAGCACAATTCAGAGTTTTTTAGTTGATCAAAATCATTCAGTAGAGAATTATGTTGGATTTGGATTTGACGGATGTTCTACGATGGCTGGAAAAGAATAGGGATTTGATTATGGTGAGGAAATACATTGGTGAAATCCTTGATGTCATCAAGAAGGATCGACCAGAAATTGAACATTGTTCTGAGGAAGTATTTTAAAAATGATATCGCGGAGAAAATCGGCGTTGCGTTGAGTTAACAGTTCCACGAATTGTGAAAAAGCAAATACACAGAATTAATCCGCCATCTGAGACTGAGATTGAATACTGGGGACGATCGTTGATTATCCCTTATCTTGACTCTTTAACCTTATCATTGACTGTTAGATTCCCACACGAGAATACACCTGCTTTTCCCTTATCCCATCTTCATCCTTCATACATGCTAAAAAAGTACTGAAAAAAAAATTTGGAAAAAAAAACGCGAAATCTTTCAAGGAATTTTTTAAGTTGGGTGATATCTCTGCAGAATTAGATTTGCGGTATAATGTGTGGAAAAAGGAAGATTTAGCAGGAGACAAATTAAAGGATATTGAAGTGGCTGCACTTTTGGAGGAGGCTAATATTTTTCTCCCTGCAAAAAGGCATGCACTCCTCATTTTAAGTGCTTTCCCATTCACTACGGCTACTGTTCAACGATATTCCAGTGCCCTTAGAAGGGTAAAGACTTGGCTGAGAAGTACAATGGGAGAGGACAGATTGACTGGGTTGAGTTTGATGAGCGTACATCGTAAATTTTTTAAGGAAAATCAGTACTGGATTGAAACAAGAGTTTTGGTCAAGTTTTCTACAAATCCAACAAAAATGATAATAGTATAAGGCATGCAACTAGAATACATTTTCTCCAGCGAATAATTGTAATAAGTTAGTTGATAAAACACTGTTATAATTATACATATTTTTCTAAATATTTGCCTCCCCTAGATTTGAGCCTTGGTACGCCCTTGGGTTGAGAGGCTGTTTCTGACGTTCCGTAGCATATGAGAAATTTATTTGTTGCAACAAATAATTTCTCTTCTGAAAATAATTGTTTAAATATTTTGTGCCAGAACGACTTTGAAAATAAAATAAATTCCACGGACATAAAATAAATTCTAAAACTCTTGACTTCGGAATAGAAGCTCACAAATTCAGTGTATTAAGGGTTCAAATAATTCACCTTGTTGAGCTAAACAATAGCCAAATCTATTATTCAGAGATAATCTTATATCTCCGAGTAAATCTGGCTCAATATTTCCACAAAGTTAATTTTCAACCTCTTTTCATCAAGATTTGAAGCTCTGCTGAAGTCTTTCAGAGATTCTATAGAAAAACATCATTCGGGGATGAATCTGGTATTCTGGGGGGCCACGAAATTGTACCATTCGAAGATATTAGTCGATTAGGAAACATGTTCTGAAAGAAACTGTGTTACTTCTCGTGAGCCATGACTTGGACACCATCGTGTTGAAACTAGATGTCCCCAAAATTCATAGGAAGTTGACGAAGTTTCGGAATAATTCGAGTTTGTGAAATATTTGGTAGCATTTAGGTTTTCATCGAAGAAGAAGGGACCATTGATGAAGTCTTCTAAAATGCCTGTCCAAACATTGAGTTTCTTAGGATACTGGGGTTTAATGGAAATACATACCCCGGTGCTGATTCTCTCGGGACCAATATCGTACAACTTATACATTATTTTTCTTTCTCGAATAAACTGATGATCAGTGAAAAGTGAAGAAAGAACTATTTTCAGGTTGTCTTTCCATCATCGTCATGCATGTACGTAATCAACACTTGGGAAATGG
Source organism: Megalocaria dilatata (assembly GCA_034642435.1). NCBI lineage: Eukaryota > Metazoa > Arthropoda > Insecta > Coleoptera > Coccinellidae > Megalocaria > Megalocaria dilatata. The sequence continues at coordinate 44,621,068 of CM067860.1, forward strand.
ATCTGAATGTGTCACCGCACCGGTACAAAGTGATTGATGCATTCTCCCTCGCTCTGGGCAATCGGAAAGAGTAGGGAAAGATTCAAAGAGCAGTCCGGTTGAATATTCGTTAACATTTATAGCACATAATGAAGTTATTTTTGTGCTGAGCGACTGGCAAAATAGCTTAACTTGTAAATGGATTATAAATCCTATATTCCGCGACTGATTTTAGTAACCTGTATATATTATAGAGAGATACAAAACAACAAATATTCATTACATCAACATTATCTCTATAATACCAGATGTTCTTATGTTCCAAATATCCCAACCCACTCCAGAAACGTAGTGTAGGGTTGACGTCCATCTAAGCCTGCTTCACACGCCATAATAACCAGGAACTATGGGTGGGGAGGGCGAAATTAAATTTCTGGTAACATAAATCATTTCCGCGGGATGAATGATACTACATCGGATGAAATAGGTTTAGAAACATAGCGGCAATTTATTGTGATTGTCCAGAGCAGGTTTGGATGCAATTTTCCATTCAAACAGGTTCATAATTTATGTAATCTGAATGAGCGTACTACAAACTACGTCAGGTTTTATCGGAAGTCATTACGGTATTTAATTAACTTAATATCGAATTATCATTGTTTGGACTGACTTAGATATTTATGATAAATGTACAATCACTGCGATCATCGTCAATTATGTAGCTATGCAGGGTTGTAGATTAAGGGCATCGGTGTAATTTATGTAATTGTCCCCGTGTTATTCAGACACTTATGAATTGTTTATACGGTCCATCGAATGAAATGATGTCCAGGCATAGCGTCCGAATAATGGAATGTCATTTTTCTCCCATAAAGAGCAATTTGGTCTGTTTCCAGTGCACTTTCATCCAGTCAATGAATTTCTAGGTAACATACGAAATAAAATCAACCAACTGTGGTGCGTTATTCATTCAATCTCGAAAATGAGTCAAAGCATTACTGGATATGACTCGACTCTACGTGATACGAGTAAACAAATGATATTCCATTTGATACTTGCAAGTTATGAGTTTATTAGAACGGTGGAACCATGGCATTCACGAATGCAAAACAATATCATACAAATGACAGCTACGACTGACTCCTTATTATGTTTTCTTTACTGACGGGATCGACGTCCATTTTGAACATCTCAGTTGAGTTTCATTTATTGACGACTAGGTGGCATTGAACGAATTGAAGTTGATTTGCTGGATATTCTTGCGGATAATATAGTATCAATTAATTTTGGATTATCTGGAAGATTTTTTAAACCTGAAGAAATAATTGGTGCTCCTAGTTTTGGAGTTATATTGGGCCAATATAAGGAGGCCATCTTCTTTTACTTTCACAATATTTCCATTGAAAGACAGTATATTTTTAACTTGAAAACACTTTTATTTATTTATTCACTTCTCAATGATTGTGCAAATAGCTGTGATCAGATATCTGGTATTTTTTGCTTTTGATTAATTGCTTACTGTATATTTCTACTAGTCTGATTTGAAATAGAAAAGTATCATCTTATATTTAAGTGTAGCCTGCGATAGTGAATCTATTCTTAGAAGAAAACAATATTTCCCCTTTTAATGACCATACAGTTTGTAATATTTTAAGAAATCAAAAAATATATAAGAGACAGTATTTCAATTTCTACAAAAGTGTTCATAATACAACAATTGTTTCACCACGATGTGACTTCTTCACGTATCTAACTTCTACTGGCTGATGGTGTCCAGTGTAACCAAGTTCAAATACAGTGTTGAGTACGTGACAAAATAATGGAAGAGCAAGTCATAAACACTAAAGGTGTTTATTAGAGTTTGCTGTTAAAAATGCCATTAGGGAAAGATATTTATTGATGGAGAATTATCAACATCTGTTTGTTCATTCAAACGGATTTCACGAGAATTGTACCTGTTGATTTCAAGAAATTCTAAAAGTGTTAGTCTAGAAATTTTGCTTTCGACGTGGATAATTTCATACTTATTGTTGAAATTATGCCTAAGTTCCTCAAGATGATTAGCAATATACAGAATCCGACATGTAACTTCTTTGGTGTTCTTGGATTCTTTTCTTGAATTATTTACCTTTCTGGTCAATGTATACTAAAGGAAATCATTGCAAGTCAACTTGTAGACTCCAGATTCATTTTCTTTATTTATTCGATCCTTATTGTTTTCTATGTAAGTACTAAGATTATTAATGGTTTAAAAATCTGCGTTGTAATTGGAACTATTTTTGAAATATTTAACCATATGTTTAGCTGATCCATTACCATAAGATAACGAAAAGTATTCCAACTTCTAGATTATTGGTTATAATACTGCCTCTTAGATATTTTTTAATTAAAATGAGTTTCAATCAAGTAAAGACCGAATCAATCAAACATTTTTTAATAAATCATTTGAGTAGTTATATTTCCTTCTTTAAATTTTAAATCTCCCACACCTTGAGTTCAGTACATGTTCTTGCCATCCTGCTTAAAGAAAGTAGCAAGCAGGTGATACTGAAACTGTGAAACTGCATGTGACAGCGTTTATCGATTGTTATGTACATTTCAAGATGAGTATACCTTAAAAGGAATATAAAGATGTAATGATAGACAAGAAGTCTTTTATTTCCAGTCTAAATATATATACATAGTATATTGTACAACTTTGAAATCTTTTACCCAAAATTAAGGGAATTGGTGCAATGGAATTTCTATCCACAGTTATGATGACAACAATCTTGCTCGTAGAAGAGTAGATAGATGAATGAGCAATTTTACTGTTGTTCACTTGGGTTGATTCACGCTTCACAAATTTAATAATTTTAATTATAAGTGTGAATATAAAAGATATTACATTCACTTTCAGGCCTTAGAGCTGCGGATTTGTATTATTCAATTAGTGAAGATACAAATGAATGCGAGTATTACTTTTATTAGCTGCGTTATAAACATTTTTGGTGTTATTTCTTCAAACAACCGAACCGAAGTGAAGGATGTTATTGTAGGAGATACGAGTTTCAAAATGACTCACTTGGGTGAAGAACATAGAGCTAATTGCTAGAAAAAACTTCTTCAAGTTACTAGATAGAAGTGAGGAGGTGTAATGCCGTAATTGCAAGTTTTTGACTAACTCGAAGTTGAGTTAGTGAGATAGGTTGAAATTATACTTCGACTGATGTCAAAGCGAGATTTGTTTCGGTTGACTTATGCGCATTCAGCTACAAGGAATCATACCTGATAGGTTAAAGTCGTCACTACCTTATTCATTTTGAAGAAAGTAATTACCGAAGATACCAATTAACTACACTGGATCTTAAAGTATTCCCCTTACAATGGATGAAGATAATTTTTTTCATTTAGTCACCAGATTACATATATTCTTCAAAAATTATTCCAAATCATGAAGAGAAACAAAAATTATCATTTGAATCTCTACTCATAAACGAATTTCTCAGGAATTCCCAAGATGAGCTAAGTACGTTGAGTAAATTGGTTAGTTTTCGTGTTATCCGCTTTCCCACAAAACAAAATTGTCAATGGGCGCGAACTCGGAGCTTCAACAGAATCATTCAGTCGTATAATTTGCGGTTTTCTCTAGTTTGTAACAAAATACTGGACTGTATGGAAGCTGTGGTAATTCACATGTTGTTCCATTTAAAAGCGAGCACTGTTAATTAATTACTTGTAGAGTGTAACTTGATTTATGTAGGGTATGTGCTTTAGTTTTTACCAAAAAGTCTTCATTTGGAGAATTTTTATCCATTATATAGTTCTGCTATATAAAGTAGAGTAGATTTCAGAGTAAATGTAACAAACTGATAGGGTAGATGGTCAAGGAATACTAGGGTGGTTCAAATATGATCTAGACAAATACTCTGACACGTTTATTTATTATCGAAAAATTTATAAAAAATCACATTTTTGCTAGGTAATTCCCTTCACTATTTACACATTTTGTCCACCTTTCCGGAATTTTTTTGATGCCGGTATCAAAAAATTCCTTGAACAACTCGGACAGCCATGTGCGCACGAACCACTCTACCTCGTCGTCGGTGTTGAACTTTTGACCTCCGACGGCCTCTTTCAGTAGTCCAAACATGTGGTAGTCGCGGGGCGATAAATCCGGACTATCCAGTAACTTCCACACCAATTCCGATATTGTATCGAGCGTGAGACGCGCTTTCTGAGGACGCGCGTTATCCTAGAGAAGAATCGCTCTTCGGGCTGGAATGCTCCTTCGATTCGAGCGATAAGCGGGTTCCACGTGTGGTTTCAGAAGGTTAGAGTAGTATGCAGCATTGATGGTACGTTGAGTGCGCAGGAAATCGACGTACAGCACACCCTGCTGGTCCCAGAACACGGTACACATTACCTTAGCCGCGGACCAAGTTGTCTTCGCTTTGACTGATGCCCTTTCCTCCTTCTTCCTCTACTCTTTACTTGACACCTTGGTTTCGGGAGTGTAATAGTGTACCCATGTTTCACCTGTAGTGAAGATTCGCTTTAAAAAGCCGTCCGTCTCCGCCTCGTATCGCGTCAGTGAGCGGCGACAAACTTCCAACCTTGTTAATTTTTGCTGAAAGTTCAACAGTTTAGGAATCCATCGCGCCGTTATTTTGCGATATTGAAGGTGTTCGTGGATGATAGACTCTACACTATCAGTACTGATGCCGACTTCAGCCGAAATGTCTCGAACATTCATCCTGTGGTCTCCAAAATGAGTTGTTCTACGCGGCGAATGTTGTCTGGTGTGGCGCTGGTTCGCAGTCGACGATCATGCGGCTCATTCTCCACGGTTTTGCGACCATCCTTGAATGCTTTGGCACATTTAAACGCGGCAGCCCTACTACTCACTCACTACCGAAAAGCTTTTGCAAACGCACAAAAATATCCCACTAAAAAACGAATGATAATACGTTGCGCAACGGCAGTCGGCACTTGACGTTCACTTATGATCGTAGCATGCGTGAAACACGTGCTCCGACGTAAACAAATGCCACACTGTTCGTAAGAGACCCAGCTATCACATACCTAAGCCACGACCTTCGAAACACACATCCGCGCCATCTACAAAGTTTTTTCTCGATCATATTTGAACCACCCCCGTATAAGAACAAATTGAAATTGCCACCTTTAAATCGGACAAACCATTTGTGACACATTCGTTCAGCTAGAGAGTGATTAAACGCCATTAAAAAACGACGACTTTCGGAAGCTTTTTTTATATTAAAGTGGTGAAGTAGAATTCCTTGCAAGAACATATTCGAACATACAGAAACTATACTGTTTACACTTCAGCGGAATGACAGACACTGAAAAGATAGCCTAATGGTGAGTGGTCAGTCACCATACTCACCTGATGAAGTCAAAATGTAGTTGACAAACAACTGTTATGAAAAAAATAATTATTAATGTTTTACTTTAAAACATACAGAATTATTCTGTTTTAAATTTTGAACGTCAATCAAATTCGGGAGTACGCATACAATTATTCGTATATTCACTGAAGATCAGCATAACATTCTGCCAGCCTGGTTTTCGGAAACCTAATGAGCGTTCGAGAAGGCATACAAGAACCTCCCACGGGAGCCTGGACCGCCTAATCTTGCACCAGCTCGTCAGATAAGACCCTAACAGGCAGGGAGGGTCTTGTCGCCTCCAGGAGTCTCAACTGTCCGCAAATCCCACCCGTAACTTAAGGCCAAAATGGATCTGATAATCCACCGGTTCAATAACAAATGCTTTCGCAGTTACGCCATCGTCTTCGTAATCTGATTACTTGGCCGAATTCGGATGTTTTTGAACTATCCAATCAGAATTAATCCCGCCAAAATGCTAGCCAACTGGAAGTGGTTTTGGGACGACTCTCAGGGATTTTTAGAACATATCGCGTGATATTTCTGCAGCTGTTTTCGGTTGTTCAGTCAATTTTGGCCTTATTCTTCGGGAAGAAATCCTAAATGATGAAAATATTGGCGGCAAGATTTTCTTGAGCGGTCGTTCCAATGCGTCTAGCTTGTCACAATGAAATTTTGGGACAAAGGAATCCATTATTTTTTCTGTAGATAGCTCTAGTGATCGATATCTCATGAAATATCGATCGAACAATTTCAGATTTATGCTCGTTGTCAAGATGAAATTTCACAATAAACAAATATTTTGCTGTGTTTTGTTTAGTCGACTCATCTGTCGGTTACAGGGTGTTAAAAAAAAAGTCAAACAAAGAGAAAATTCAGTACCGTTTACAGTTTTTCTTCGATAAAGGCGAAATTGCAAGCCAGTCGGCTGAAATATGAACGAGTTTCTTGGTCCTGACACTGAAACAGCTGATAACGTGCAATCTTGATTTCGTCGATTCCGTTCAGGTATCTTTTTTGTTAAGAATGCACCTCTCACTGGCATGTTAGTAGTATAATCTTCCATAAAAAATTTTTAAACCATTTGTGCAAGACAAGAAGCTCGATATGTGGGTGCTAAACAAATTAACATAAAAAATCATGATGGATCGAATTCCCCTGAATTTCTGAATCGATTCACCTCCATACTCCTTAACACGTTCAATTTTAGACCTTTATTTTGTATGTTAAATCCTAAAACCTACGTCGAAACCATTTTTCCCTTCGGCGTACGTATCGGGTGTTTTTTTAGAGTGTAAGAACTTTAAATTGAAATAAACCACATTTGAATCAAGATTGAAGCCAAATTCGTTTTTTATTTGAAAGTTAATTTTATAACATTTTCGTTTTAAAAATAATTTCCGGCATATGTCTACCACCACTAGTTCTGAGGAACCGCATTCGACCAGACCAATTTTGGACCACTTTTTCGAGTAACTCAGGCCTTATTTCATCAATAACACGAGTTATGTTAGCTTCCAAAGAGTCTTTTGTTTCTGGTTTATCAGCATAAACCGATGACTTGACATAGAGAAAAAAAATAATCCAGTGGAGGTAGGTCGCATGATCTTGGAGGCTAATTAATTGGACCATATCTCGAAATAATATTATCGCCAGATCTGTCTTTCAATAAATCAATTGTAGCAGCATGAGGTGTAGCACCATCTTGTTGGAACCAAAACACTTCTGGATCGATACCATTCAAATTTTGAAATAAATAATCATCCATCATCGATCTGTAACGAGAACCATTCACTGTAACATTAGCTCCAACATCGTTTTTAAAGAAATATGGACCTATGATGCCTCCAGCGTATAAAGCAAACCATACAGTGCATTTTTCAGGATGCAATGGAACCTGCAGAACTTCTTGAGGATGGTTTTCACTCCATATACAGCAATTTTGCTTGTTTACATAGCCGTTCAACCAGAAATGAGCTTCATCACTAAACACAATTTTACAATAAAAAACTGGATCAACTTCAAGCTGTTCTAGGGCCAAATCAGCAAACAAACGACGCTTATTATGGTCAAGTGGCTTTAGTTCTTGAACCAGTTGGATCTTGTATGGTGTAGACCAAGATCTTGACCCAACATTTTCCATGTGGTGGATACACAGAGTCCAACTTGTTGTGAACGTCGACGAATAGACAAGTATGTATCATCATTAACAATATGAATTACAACAGCGATATTTTCTTCTGTACGTCTTGTTGTTGTTGCATCGAGTAGAGAAAATGTTGTCCGAAATCTATCGAGAGTTTGACGAATTAGCTGCTCTGATGGACGATTATGTAAATTTCACGAAGTGCTCTATAAATTTGACGAATACATAACTGATTTTGAAAATAAATTTCAACAATTTGTAAACGTTGTTGCGGCGGGAATCTTTCCATGATAATTTGTCAATGCTTACAGTACAGAAATGTCAAAACAACATGGCTTCTTCCTTCTGTCAAATCACAGTTATCCCTATTGAAAGTTTTATCACTCTACAAAAAAAACCGATAGAATGAAACTCATTATTGAGGAAGGAACGTCCATGTTCCATTATTCTAGTGTCGAGACGTTTTCCAGTTTTGCCAATATAATTTTTTTTCTTTTAGGTATGCTCTAAAGATATGGTTATATCCATAGTATTGAGAACTTTTTTTATTCTTCATGATGATTTTCCATAGTAAGTGAGGAAATTATATTTCTTTTCCCGAATTTTAGCATGGTGTATATTCTGTCAAGAAAGTACCGGGAATTATCGATTTAAATCTGGCGGGGCAATGACGCAGGTAAAATTTTTTTTCCTAGGTTGGTACCACTGTCCTTAATTACTATGCCAAGCTTGAGCGGGATCTGCCAACTAGTGTGTTTGCAACAGCTGATTAAGTCAGTCGATCTCAGAGTGCGTGCCTAACGAAAACTCGTGCATATCAGTGGTACAGAGCCTTCAAGGACGGTCGTGAAGTGGTCGACCATCGACGGCTTCGATCGAAGATAACGTCGATAAAATTAAGGAAAGGGTGCTGGAAAACCGTCGTACCAGCTTGAGAGAGATAGCACATGATCTTAAGATATCCCACAAGTCCGCACGTACGATTTTGATTGATATTTTGGGCATGAGAAAGGTGGCCGCGCGACTCGTACCGAAAGACCTGAATTTTCTTCAAAAACGTCATCGCGAACAGGTTGCTTCACACATGCTGGATCGCTGTAATTCCGATTCTACATTCATGGAACGCATTATAACTGGTGATGAGACCTGGGTCTACGAGTACGATATGCAAACAAGCCTGCAATCATCGGAATGGGTGGCAAAAAATGAGCCGAAACCGAAAAAACCACGCCAAAGCCGCTAGAAAATGAAGGTGATGCTCATTGTTTTCTTCGATATCCGTGGCGTGATGCACTACGAATTCGTTCCAGAGGGTCAGACGGTAAACAAGGAGTATTACCTAGGCGTTATGAAACGTTTGCGTGAGCGTATCCGTAAGAAGCGGCCAAATTTGTGGGCGGACAACTCATGGATTTTGCATGACGATAACGCGCCTTCTCACCGAGCTACGATTGTGACTGACTTTCTCGCCAAAAACTCAACAGACGTGCTTTAGCAACCACCGTATTCGCCGGATTTGGCTCCCTGCGACTTTTTCCTCTTCCCGAAACTAAAATTGCCCCTTCGTGGCACCCGTTTTGAGTCGATTGAAGCCATAAAACAAAATTCGGCGCGAGAGCTAAAGTCCATCCCGGAAAGCGCCTATAAAAAATATTTCGATAATTGGAAGTGCCGTTGGCATATATGTATTGGAGCAAATGGAGCCTATTTTGAAGGCGGCCCAATAAATTTTGACGATTAAATGTAAAAATGTTGTTTTAATTGAAAATTCCCGGTACTTTCTTGACAGAGTAGTATATAGTTAAGTTTTTAGGGTAGAAAACCAAGTTTTTAAAAAAAACTATTTATTTTCGAAAAACAAGAATACAATGGTACGTCTGAACAAGTCTAACTCTAGTCTATCGCTGTTGAAACAAACAGATTCAATTCCCTTTATGGGTTTCCTTATCGGAATAGATGCTGACAGTAATATGATTCAAGAATGGGAATAACAAATATGATGCAATAGAAAAATGCAGAATTGGCAAAATAATACATTGCAATATACAGGTCTCACGGCGTATACGAAAAGATACATTTAATTAGTAAGGGTTGAGATTATGTAATTATATATATATATCATTATATCAGCATTTCGATATTCTTTTTTGGTTAGCAAATTACCTATTATTAATGACGAATAATCCTTATTGGTTGCTTTTTGTTTAATTAAATTCAATTCTAGATTAAAATTACTTGGAGATAAACGAAATGTTAATATAGGTCGACTAGAAAGTATCCGGAATTTATTATTTTTCAAAATTTTTATATACTTTTTTTGTAACATTCTAAGACAAAAGTAATGTATAAAATAGGTGGTGCAGTTAGTCGGCTATGTCTGAATTTGCATGGCAACATTATTCGTTAAATATTGTTCATTGTCATCAGGTATACAATTCATGAAATAATGTCGTAACTAGAAAAAAGAAAACAGATATAATATTTGAATTGAAAAGGTTTTCAAATCGTTAAAAAGTTAGTGCAGTTGACTGAACTGGAATAAATTCTGTATGTGAGATAATGAAGATGATGAAAATGGCATGGATATGAGGCATAGACCAATTACAGGAAGACCGAGTAATATTAAAGGAAACTTATTAAACGCTTTATTAGCCTTAGGACGACACAACTCGCGCGTGTGGTTTCGCAAATTGGCTAACAGATTTGGAAATCAACGAAATATAAGGGTATGTCCAGAAACCATCAGTTTGTCACTGAAAAGACAAGGCTACGTAACAAGGAAACCAAAAAATCCCCATAATGACACCTGTACAAAAGGAACGAAGGATAGAATTTTGTCAACGTTTTCAAGAAGACAATTTCAATGTCTTTATATCTGATGGAATTTGTTTCCAACTTAGTGGAAATCACTTAAAAAACCTATCAAAACAAGCTTCAAATTTCCAAATTTCCCCCAAAATAATGGTTTCGGGAGCAATTTCTCAGCGGGGTGCTACGCCTCTCTGTAAAGTTGATGGTACCATTAATAGTAAAAAGTATTGTGGCATTCTAAACGATTTTCTCTTTGAATCGGCGCATGCTGTGTATCCAGAGGGGTGGCGTTATCACCAGGAAAATGCAAGATGCCATACTTCGGCCTATACACAAGCTTAGATGCAAGAACACCAAGTGACAACCATTTCATGACCAGCAGCTTCACCAGATCTTAGTTCCATTGAAAACATATGAAGACTAGTAAAAATTGAAGTTCACTAAATAAAGATGATTTAATTCAGTGAGTTTCATAGTCCTGGACGACTATGATCGAAAATTATGGAGATGATCTAGTTTCGGTACCTCGACGTTTAGTTGAGTATTTAAAGCTGAAGGGAGGTTGTATAAGTAAATAAGATGAATATTTTGTTATAATTTTCTAATTCAAGAATAAAAAATATATAGGTATTAAATAATTGCAATTGAGCTCTGTTTTTTCCGGATACATTCTAGATGGAAATAGCAACCAGTAAAGGTTACTCGGCATCAATAAAAGATAATATGATAACCAAGAAAGAATATCATTTGAGATCTGTTATCGAATCAGAACCAACTTATTTCTACTCCCAATATGACACTGAACTAAAAAAAGATTGCAAATGAGTCTTACAACCGCGGCATGAAAACAAAATTTACCCGAATCGCAAACACGAAACAGGAATATTCGAATTCCTCCAAACTTTTTACATAACTACTATCCATCACTCGGTATATTCGCCTGTTCAAACGCATTTGCTTTTCACGCATTTAGAATAGTAGGCATCCTTATCATCCGATGACAAAAGAACAAATAAGCCAATCGAATCGATCTTCCGCGAAGACATTGAGTGGCTTCTTGGATGCGTTTAATGGATTTTCTATGTACGGTTCTTCGATCACTGGAAGAGTTGACGAAATCGTTCTCTTGTTCTCCACGATCTTCTCCTGTCTGTTGAGGGATAAAAATTTGCGGTTAGATCTACCATTGATGAGCGGCGATGAAGAGTGTGGTATAGAAAATTTGAGGAAAGTGCAGCGATTTGTTTTTGTTTTCTTTTCACAGTTACCCAATTGTCATAGTATATTTGGAACATTTTTGCTTGAAAATTAGAACTTGAATAGGGGAAAAATTAAACTAAAAGCTTTCACAGAATAAAAGAAAATATCATTGAAATGAATAATTTTTGAACGATTGATTGAATCAGTCTTCACTTGATGAAAGTCCATATTGAATGATATTAGAGGGTGACAAGAAAAGCTTCGCACAAATTTTACTGTGTTCTGGAACAAAAGTATTTTAACACAGCCAAATAATTTTTATACTATTAGATTCTCTACATTTTCTTGTACTAATATGTGAACTTTTAGTTTGATATTACTTTATTTTGCAGAGTGTTAGAATGTCAAACAAATGTGGTGCAATTTTAGAGCTGTTTCGTCAAGGTAAGCCGCAATGCGAAATTGTTCGTTTGCTAACACAGTAGCATCGTCAGGTAGGCGTTATATCTTACATTTTTGTACAACTGAATTTGCTTTCGAAATCGACTTGTATTTATATTATATAATATCGGGTATTTTTTTTAGGGTGATAGAACTTTAAATTGACCACTTTTTCGAGTAATACAGGCCTTATTTCATCAACAACACAAGATGTGTTGGCTTCCGCAGCGTCTATTGTTCCTGGTTTGTCAGCACAAACCGATGACATAAACCCCAAAAAAGATAATCTAGCGGAGTTAGGTCGCATGTTCATGGAGGCCAATTAATTGGACCATTTCTCGAAATAATGTTATCGCCAAAGCTTCCTTTCAATAAATCAATTGTAACGGTAGCAGCATGTGGTGTAGCACTATCTTGTTAGAACCAAAACACTTCTGGGTCGATACCATTCAAATTTTGAAACAAATAATCATTGATCACCGATCTGTAACGAGCACCATTCACTGTAACATTAGCTCCACCATCGTTTTTAAAGAAATATGAACCGATGCCTCCAGCGTGTAAAGCACACCAACAGTGCATTTTTCAGGATGCAATGGAACCTGCAGAACTTCTTGAGGATTGATTTCACTCCATATAAGGCAATTTAGCTTGTTTACATAGCCCCTGAACCAGAAATGAACTTCATTACTGAACACAATTTTACGATAAAAAAGTGGATCAACTTTAAGCTGTTCTTGGGCCCAGCAAACAAACGACGCTTATTATGGTCAATAGGCTTTAGGTCTTAAACCGATTGAAGCGATATTTTTTTCTGTACGTACAATTCTTTGTCTTTTTATTGTTGTTGCATCGAGTAGAGAAAATGTTGTCCGAAATCTACCGATAGTTCGACGAATAACGGCAAGTTTCATAAACAACATCAAAAGGCCCCTTTATGATAAAGTCCCTTTATGAAAAAGGATCCTTTAAATGGGACCATCAGTTTCATAAACGCACATCGACCGCCCTTTACTTAAAGCTTCCTTTAATGCGCCGGTCATATGTTTCTGACTGTTGGCTATCCTGAGAACTACTGATTTTACGAATATAGTTGGTGATATTCTGTAAAAATTGTGAGCTATGCATCTGAACTTGTAAAAAGAAAAAGAAAAGAAGCATAAATCAGTCTTTGCATGAACATGGTTATGTACACAAGACAGTATACTGAAATTTATGTCATTATTACGTGCGAATTGCTATATTTTAGTAAACGTGAGTTATATAAATGAATATGGAAGAAAAGAAAAAAAAGTATTGCTTTAAAACCTGAGGAGGAACTACGTATCGTGGAATTGATTGAAAAAGAGAATTTTAATATTATAGGATAGAAAGGTGGTAGCTGCTCAACGCAGTCATATTAAAGGGACTGGTGGTGGGGCTTCATTGAAATTGAGGGAGCCAATTTCCAAACAGTTGAGCCCAACTGCTACGAGTCCACTTGCCGAAGCGAAAGAGATCTATTTTAAAAAATACAGCTCTAGTAGAAGCTCAGATAGTGGCTATCAAGAAGAGAATAGAAGAAAAGTAGAGAAGCATTCGAAGCTTAAAATATTATATTTGCAAATTATGAAGATGAAGAGAAAATTAAATAATAATAATTAAATCTTTTTTATTTTGAATGCACTTTCTGGGAAAACCGGCATTAGTATTCTATCAGCATTGCTGCGGACTATGAAATCCCCTCAAATTTGAATTAAAAACAGAAATTTCAATAACACATAATATTTTTATTTCCTTATTCTCACTTGAAACTTTTTCAGATATTACCTAAAGTGAAACAATGAATCAAACATAGAAACCTATCTAAATACATACCTTGTAAAATCTTATAAAAATTATATGAAATCTTGTCATGTTGAAGATACAAATTGAATATGAAGAATAGTTTCACAAGTGACAAGCAAATTAATTTTCAAATTATCACAGAAAAATATAAATTGTAAATTAGCAAAATGTTTATTAAAAATAGACTCTCACTTGAGGAGCTGCATTAACATTAGTTTAATTTGTTTGAAAGTCCTCTTCTACCTGCAATCATTCATTTGGAAATATTTCGTTCATATCTAAAGCTATATTGTGCAAAACAGCGGTAGCAACAATAATTGCCCTTATGGTCGTTAACCTAACACTCATTCCTTTAGAAAGGACAGGAAAAGGACGTTTCCAAACTCCATATTTTGTCTCCACCACATTTCTAGTTCGTATAATTGACTGCTTATATAAATTTTTAGCTGCAGTTATAGCTTCCGGTAATTTTGTCATAAGATAAGTCTGCAAACTATAACTTCTATCACCAAGTAACAAATACCGTCCAAATTTACCATTCTCAAATTGTCTCTTCAAGACACTGTTATTAAAGGTGGTTTGCACAATAATTCTGATTCTCAAGTCTGAATCACACTCGGTTTGAACGTTAACATATTTCGTAGTACGCTAAAATCAAACAAAATGGGCAAATGTGGCAGAGGAAGGTTATGTCCACTGTTTTCGTATTTATCGAGCACCTGCGCAGTGTCGAGCTTCTCGTTAAAGGATCCTTTCCTCCTTCAAATGTGAAAAAATATCTTCGTGGAAAGCTATTATCCGACGACGAAGGACTGAAGGTAGTAATTAATATCTATATATATTCTGAGGAGAAGTCGGAAAAATATTTTTTACAAGGTTTAGAGAATCTTATTTCTCGATCTCACAAATGTATTAAAGTTCTTATTCTAAAAATAGAATTTTTCCAAAATTTTCTGAGTTTTGCTTCATGCCTGTACCGAGAATACATTGAAACCCCCTTATATATGTATGAGAATATTTTATACATTCAAATTCTAAAAATGAATTTAATTAAAGTCCAATAAAAAAACTGTGTCATAGCTCCAATTTGAGCCATTTCAGGTTCGAAAAGAACTTTTTTCATTTTTAATTTTCTAATCAATATTAACCTTACAAATATTGTCAGACAAGAGTCAATGATATCATTGCCGTAGATATAAAATTACGAGCACGCAAAATTTCCTAAGTGCTTTATGGATTTTCATTCAATGGAACTCGAGATATGTATGCTTTGAAATGTAAAACAACTCTAATATTCCTATAGGAATTCTCATTTTTATAGGTAGCCCCATACTTTCGACACACCGTCGATTATTTTTAATGTTCGGTCATTAACAATAATTACATAGTTTGTTTTTATCTACGCATTCCACAGCACACACCCAAGTTCTTCAAATAATACCTAATAGAAGTCATAAATAAACTTCCTAATCAGTTCGTAAATATCTAACCTGACTGAGAAGGGAAATGGAATGAAGTTGTTTTATTGCTGACAAGTATCACTTACGGTCTACCAATGGAATTTCATTTCTCAGATCACTGTTCTTAAGAACATTGATATATGTACAAGCAATTCAAATAAATAGATTTTCATTGAAATAGGAATGTCAAAGACTGAAGGATTAATATACTCGTAAGCCTATTTAACTGACCTCTTCTTTTTTTCTATACATTAAGTGTCGATTAGTGAATCTGTATGCAGCAGAAAATGAAACTCAAATTCACCATTTGAAAATGTATATTACTTTTATATTCAGGTATGGAAAAGACAGACGGAAACATAGGAAATTCAATGTTAATCTAAAGGAGCACGATTGCCCTGTGGAGCAGTGGAAGAATCAAAACCTCAGTGAGATGCGATGACGAATAAACTACTGTTCTCTATGAATGGCAGTGGCTAGTAAGGGCATGCTTCGATCGGCTCTACACTGCTTTCTGTTCAGCAATCAGAATCATTCTGACGTTTGTCCATATCGTTTGAAAATATAGTAAATCGAAATGTTCAGTGTGGAAGAAAAAACTCAGATCGTAAAATGGTACTTTGGTGGTCAATCATTTCAAGAGATAATAAATTCATTCATTGTTGCCTTTGAAGATAGACAGATTTCTTCAAGTTCGGCTATTTCTGAAATAATTAGAAATATCCAGAAATGTGGCTGTTCACGAACATGCAGGCATTGCAAGATTTATAAACCACCAAAAACAATTAGCCAATATCGTCTGAAAAAATAAGTAAATGTGTGTGCTGCTGTTGAAACCAGTGCACCTTGTTCGAATGAACAAATTGCTGAATGAGTCGATATGAGCGATAAAGATGTTCGGAATATTTTGAAATGTAATGGTTACCGATATTATAAGGTTCAAGCAAACAAAGAGATTTTTCCAGAAGACCATATCGAACGAATCGAAATTTGGGAAACTATGATGGAAAAAGTAAATGAAAATAGTTCAATGCTTAACAATATCTTATTCACTAATGAGTCATCGTTTTCCTTGAATAAAATACATAACCAATCAGAAGTAAGATACGGGTCTAGGAAGAATAAGCATCTCAGTTTTCATGTGCCTACTCAGTATCCCCATAAACTTAATGTTGGATAAAATAATAAGAAAGCGGTTTTTTACTTTATAGAAGGAATATTACAAAACTTGGTTCATTAATTTTAATTGACAATTTATATTGGTTGGGATTTTTCTTGATTCTATTTGATATTGTATAATGAGTTTCGATTTTATACGTCTATTAAATATAAGCATTGCTTATTAGACATTAATTCAATTCTTAAAGTTTCTTGAATAAATTTTTTTTAATTAAAATTGTATAAGAGTAACAGATTAAATCTGTTTTGATATTCGAATTTTGTAATATTCCTTCAATCAAGTGAAAAAACGCTTTCTTATTATTTTATTTCATATATAATATATAATTATTTGAATAAAATTTGAATATCAAAACAGATTTAATCTGTTAGTCTTCTACAATTTTAATTTCAAAAAATTTTTATTCAAAAAACTTTTGGAATGAAATTTATGTCTACAATAAGCACCGCTTACATTTAATAGACGTATATAATCAAAACTCAATATATAATGTCAAATGGAATAAATAAACCAACAGATATAAAAAAGTCATTAAAATTAATAAATATTTAAAGGAGACAAAATTTTGTTTCTGGTCTTACCTTTAAGAACACCAATTGCCTTTTAAAAAACATGAACCCAACTTAAGGACTTCTCAAAGAATATAATTTATTTGAAATATTTAATATATTTATAATAAACTAGCTGACCCGGCCACGCGTTGCTGTGGCTAAAGTTTTTGTTATCTTAATATATATAAATCTCGTGTCACAATGTTTGTCCTCAATGGACTCTTTTATAGCGTCAACAACACGTGGTAATTATGCTGTTAAAATGTAGCTTATATGACACGTTCGTAGATTTACCATAGCAGCGCCATCTATTGATTACTTACTCAACCCAGTCGAAAGGTATCGACATCTGTTAGAATCATTTGGAGTTAACAGATAATTGTGACTGTCAAATAATAACAGACAAATAATTAGCAATAAATTAAAATTGCGACTATAATTTGAGATTTAAACTATCCTATCTCTCAAGTTGGATCGAACTGCACATGGTGTGCGAATTTTATTATAATCGGTTAAGTGGTTTAGGAGTCCATTGAGGACAAACATTGTGACACGAGATTTATATATATTAAGATATTCGAATAAATTAATTCAGAAATCTCTCAAGACATGCAACACATCTTCAAAAAACAAATATAATTCTAGGCAATCCCTTTATCGGTCCAAGATAATATTCCAAATATCAAAATCAAATAACTATCACTATATCTAAAACTTACACGTGTTAAGAATGAATGCTTCAAACAGACTAACTTTAAAATTCAGGATCATCTACGTTCTAACAAAATCACAGAACAGTGTAAGGTATTTTTAAGGTTATATTTAAAATCATTGATATTCCATAATGAGATATATTGAAGCCTAAATATAATTATATATTACATATAAAACGAAATAGAAAAAGGCTTTTTACTTGATATAAGAAATATAACAAAATTTGAATATCAAAACAGATTTAATCTGTTTTGATATTCGAATTTTGTTATATTTCTTCTATCAAGTAAAAAGCCTTTTCCTATTTTATTATATATAATTATATTAGGTTTTTAAATAAAGAAATTTATTATGCAGTGTTGAATGTTTTAACTAAGACCATTAAAGTACCTTATAAACTTTGTGTGATTTTGTTGTGATCATAGAAAATAGATTATCTTGGATATTAGATATATCTAGTTTTAATGTCTAAGAAACTATTATATTCCTAGAGATTGTATTGAGTAAGTTTATTTATTCTTAATTGATTCTATATTTTAAATGTAAAGTTGAAATGGTCTTATCTGAATTCTAATTATTTTTTGAAGAATTGATACATGTTTTGAAGTAATTTATTTAAATATATTGAATATTTCAAATAAATCAGTTTTTAAGAAGTTCATAAAATTATGTTGTATATTTTTGAGAAAGATTAAGTTTTCATAGATATAAGATCAGAAAACTAAACATTTTGTAACAAGCAAAGCTGCGTTTCTGCATGTCTGATGAGTTCAGTACGCATGCTTGGAACGAAGCAAGAAACATTTATTTATTTATTAATTTCAATTGGCAATTTATACTCGTTGGGTTTTTTCTTGATTCTATTTCATATTGTATAATGAGTTTCGATTTTGTACGTCTATTAAATATAAGCATTGCTTATTAGACATTAATTTAATTCTTAAAGTTTCTCGAATAAAGTTTTCGAAATCAAAATTGTAGAACAGATTAAATCTGTCTTGATATTCAAATTTTTTACTTATTGTTTGGATAGGAATACTGGAGAATTACATGATAGGGCCATTTTTATCGATGGTAACCTGAACGGTTCCAAATATCTGGAGATTCTAGAGAATAAAATTGTTCTGATAGTTCGACAGCTAGCAATTAATTTCGATGATGCCTTGTTTCAACAGGATGGCACGATTGAATGGCCCCCTAGATCACAGATTTTTGTTTGTTTGGAGATCTGAAAAATTTGGTTTATGGGCACAAAATTGATAGAGCGACGAATATTAGTGAATAAAGATTCAATATAATCCAATTTTGTGACGAAAAAACACCTATGCCGAATCTGCTCAGAGATATGAGATTATTTCCTTATAATTGTTTTCGTTAAAATGGCGTACCTTCCTCTTTACAGTAAAATGAACATCCATTGATTTCTCTTAAAGTATACTCGTTTGTTTCAATGTCAAAATGAAACCTCTTATTGGAAATCCCTTCACCTTATACAAGCCTAATGTATATGTATTTTTTTTAAATATAAGAAGTATTTAAGCTTGTGATAGCGACGAATCAATATCTTGAATCTTTATCAGGAGTGGAAACTTCAATACAATCTAGTAACTAAATACAATTATGCATTGGTAAATCTTCATCTCTCACCTGAATACCCGCCAATGCCTTAAGAAATTCCTCTGGCATGTTCTTGGCTCTGATAATCACAGAGAAGTCTTTGCAACACGGAGCTCGCGCAGACAGATGCGCTTTCCGGCATAATACGTCAGCGTGAAACACAGAACACAAACACAAGAACACAGAACACGTAGAAGATAGACGAGCGCCGACAATCAGTCCTCAGTTTCACTTTGATATATCTTCGAACCAATATGTTCGATTGATTCCCTAATGAGAGAATTCCAAGGAGAACTGCACTGGCGGAGATACTCGGATACACACACACAATCAGTTCCAGTATACACTTACACGATTAATTATTATTTCGCGACAAAGGAACACTCTAATTCCGTTAATTAATTCTGGAGCTGGAAATTGGAGGCTTTGGTAGATTCCGCATCTGAAAAAGAAGAAGAATTACTTAGCTTGCGAATGGATGACGTCAATAGAGGTAGAGAGCAATTTCAGGAAAATTATCTGGGATACATATATAGAGAAAGACACTGGAGTCAGACTATTTAATGATTTTTCCGAATCATACCTGAAAATAATTCAGAAAATCTGTAATTCGGTAAAATGTGAAGAAGGGATTTCGTCGTGCAGTTAATCGTATTAGTCGATCTTGTGCAAAGGTTGTAGCTTTTGGTCTTCCTTCTCGTGAGTATATGCAGAATTTTTACTAATATGATAGCAATTCCACGGTTTACTAACTATACTTCAGGAAAACCGGAGACGGTTAGCAACATTTTGTTGATTGAAACCTCCGTTTAACCAACATACTAGCTACTCAAGTTGGCCGGCTTCTAAACGCATCTCAAACTCGTGACATTATCGCAAATATGAACCCGAAAAAAGATCATACACCTTCAAGAAATGAGATTTTTGTTATCAAGCCATTCAATGTCACGTGGACCATAATTTGTGTGTGAGTATTACGCAAATATATGTCTCCCCACATGGTATCGGCTGTTTGTTTTAGAGTGATAGAACTAAATTGAAATAAAACACATTTAAATTAAGAGTGAAGCCAAATTTGTTTTTATTCGAAAGATAATTTTATGACATTTATGTTTTCAAAATAATTTCCAGAATATGTCCATCACGACTAGCTTTGAGGAACGGCATTCGACCAGACCAATTTTGAACCACTTTTTCGAGTAATTCAGGCCTTATTCCATAAATAACAAGAGTTATGTTGGCTTCCGAAGCGTCTATTGTTTCTAATTTATCAGCATGAACCAATGACTAGACATAACCCCAAAGAAAATAATCCAGTAGAGTTATGTCGCATGATCTTGGAGGTCAATTAGTTGTACCATTTCTCGAAATAATGTTATGGCCAAATCTATCTTTCAATAAATCAATTGTTACGGTAGCAGCATGAGGTGTAGCACCATCTTCTTGAAACCAAAACACTTCTGGGTCGATACCATTCAAATTTAGAAACAAATAATCATTGATCATCGATCTGTAACGAGCACCATTCACTGTAACATTAGCTCCAGCTTGGTTTGCAAGAAATACGGACCGATGATGCCTCCAGCGTGTAAAGCACACCAGACAGTGCATTTTTCAAGATGCAATGGAACCTGCAGAACTTCTTGAGGATTGTTCCTCCATATACGGCAATTTTGCTTGTTTACATAGCTGTTCAACCAGAAATGAGCTTCATCACTAAAAACAATTTTACAATAAAAAAGTGGATCAATTTCAAGCTGTTCTAGGGCAAAATAAGCAAACAAATGAAGCTTATTATGATCAAGTGGCATTAGTTCTTGAACCAGTTGGATCTTGTATGGGTGCAGACCAAGATCTTTACGTAAAATTTTCCATGCGGTGGATGCACAGAGTCCAACTTGTTGTGAACGTCGACGATATGATATGACTTACAGCAGTGATATTTTCTTCTGTACGTACAGTTCTTTGTATTGTTGTTGTTGTTGCATCGGGTAGTTAAAATGTTGTCCAAAATCTATCGATAGTTCGACGAATAAGCTGCTCTGATGGACGATTATGTAAACCGTAAATTTCACGAAGTGCTCTATAAGTTTGGCGAATAGAACACTGATTTTGAAAATAAATCTCAACAATTTGTAAAAGTTGTTGCGACGTGAGTATTTCCATGATAATTTTTCAATGCTTACTGAACAGAAATAAATAAACAACATGGCTTCTACCTTATGTCAAATCACAGTTATCCCTATCGAAAGTTCTATCACTCTAAAAAAAAACACCTGATATACACAACAATCCTGAAAATTTTAGTCAAGTTTAAAATGTCAGTTTTCTCTTGAATATCTACTTCAATTTTTGAGCAGTGATTAGATGCATCGGAGCCTTAGTGCATCCAATGGTCAACTCATGGTCGGTTTCCCATCTTGGCTGGGAACGAAATTTTTTCACTAGGAACAAGTAGCTAAAAATATTCGACTGTTACATGTAGATTAGATCCAATTGAACTGAATGTATTGGATATCTTCTTCCTGGTCAACTCACTATACTGTCCACATCGGGACATCAGGGACAACTGCCTTTTGGCAGACAGCTGGTGGAACGAAAACCTTTGGGTCAAATAAGCAATTGTTCGCCAAAACTGAGGTTTATTCTGTACAAAAATCAAAATAGTTTCACAAACATACCATCAAAAGGTTACAAAAGCGGTGGAGTGAATCTGGAAGAAGAGAACGTTGACGTTTAAGGTCGAAATTACAAAGAAACTGTTCTTTTCAGAAGACCTTCCGGTTGATGTGTCATTACTGTGGATAACCAAGCTGGATCTCTTCCACGGAATATATTCTATTCTGAAATGAGCCATAATCCAGGTGATGATGAGGTAGCGCCATAACGACAGCCTAGCCAGATCGACTATCGCCTTCTTTCGACGCTCGTAATTCAATTCTAACTTTTTCGAGTTAATAAACCTGCAATTAAGCCGACGTGATTGCCGAGGTCGGCGAAGACCGTCCCGCAACAAGTTGCAGACGGCGCGTGCCGCCATTTCTTGCGCCTTATTATCCCAACCGTCAATTATCGAAACGATTCCAGAAATGAGTCTTGGGCAGCTACCAGATGCAGCAGTTTCTCTGACGTATTATTAACAACTCCCTCTCACGTGCTTTAGGGATTTGTGCAGATGACACTAAACACTAGATTTGTTATTAGTATTAATGAATCGTTGCTGTATCGAAATTGATGACTACTACGTTCAATGTATTCTTGGTGTCGGGGTGATTTACTAATAATGTGAGTAATCTAATTACCTCAATTACTAATGACACTACACTGTTAAAATTATTTGTGAAATCACAATATTTTTATAAAACCTTGGTTGACTATAATTACAAACCAATGTATACCAATAAAGAATTATATAACATTTCAAGTAATTTTTCGAAACATGTAACGATAATCACAAAAATGAGTTGTATTATTAAATTTACCGGTTGTAATTTTAGGAAAAATTTCTAGTTAAATTGATATGTTAAATTACAATTATTATCATAAAAAAATTATAAACATTTTATTATTATATATTGAATTGTATCAGTCCTTACTTGGTGAAAATCCATATTAAATAATTTGAAATAAGGTTATTCTGATTTTCACAAATTTTTATTGTTAAACTCACAACAATTGTTTCGCTATCACAGTAGCATCATCAGGCAAGATCACATTTTGAATAACTAAGCTTGTTTCCGAAATCCATGGCTATTTATATTACCGTAAGTACAATAAATTTTTATTGAGCACTAAAACCCAAAAAAGGGTCCCTGCAAATTCCAGCTTATCTGAATATACTTAACAGAGGTGAGCTATTTAAATCTATTTGTTCGTTAAGTAATATTCCAATTTTATTATATTTATTTATCTCTAGGGATTCTAACAGATTTAAGGCATAACTTTTGCTTTCTATATGTAGAATTTCAAAGTTATGGTTGAAAGTATGTCCTGTTTCTAACAAATGGTTGGAATATGTAGAATTGCTTTTATTATTGAGGAAACTCTTCAAATGTTCACACATCCTATGACGGAAAGTTCTTCCAGTCTGACCTATGTAAACTTTAGGGCAATCACCGCAGGTTAACTTATAAACCCCAGATTTATCATCTTTATGTGTGTAGTCTTTATTATTTTTGATAAATTTACTCAAGTTTGAATTAGTTTTAAATGAAGTTCTCAAATTATATTTATTTTTGACGTATGTAGCAATTTTCTCAGAAATACCTTTAGTGTATTTTAAGGAAATGTATTTAAAATTTTCTCTCATATTAGGAAACACCATATTTAAAGCTATTTTATTATTTTTATTCATCAATAATTTGTCTATCAACTTTGGATCATAGTCATTATTAAAAGCTATTTGTTTAATTATGTTAAGTTCTGAAATATAATTTCCTCGATTCATGGGAATATTAACTAATCTATGGATCATACAATTAAATGCTGATAATTTTTGATTTAGAGGATGATTTGATTTATTAGTTATTAGTTTTAAATGAAGTTCTCAAATTATATTTATTTTTGAGATATGTAGTATTGTCATAGGATGTGTGAACATTTGAAGAGTTTCCTCAATAATAAAAGCAATTCTACATATTCCAACCATTTGTTAGAAACAGGACATACTTTCAACCATAACTTTGAAATTCTACATATAGAAAGCAAAAGTTATGCCTTAAATCTGTTAGAATCCCTAGAGATAAATAAACATAATAAAATTGGAATATTACTTAACGAACAAATAGATTTAAATAGCTCACCTCTGTTAAATATATTCAGATAAGCTGGAATTTGCAGGGACATTTTTTTGGGTTTTAGTGCTCAATAAAAATTTATTGTACTTACGGTAATATAAATAGCCATGGATTTCGGAAACAAGCTTAGTTATTCAAAATGTGATCTTGCCTGATGATGCTACTGTGATAGCGAAACAATTGTTGTGAGTTTAACAATAAAAATTTGTGAAAATCAGAATAACCTTATTTCAAATTAAAAAAACATTTTATTACTTGTTTACTCATATCAGTACTCTCGTTTTGTAAATTTCTAAAACAGGAAAAGTAAGAAATGTTTTGTAAAATTACAACATCTGACTTAGAAATTACAGAGCTGCTTTGCAAATATACTTCCTACGCTTTTGTTGTAAAATTACCATAGAAATTTTTAACAGTGTACCTGAGGGTATAAATATAAAATATCATAAAGTTGCGGTCATTAGTTTTCTAGGTATTGAAGACATCCACAAAACTAGTGTTTTTTTTTAGAGTGATAGAACTCTGAATTAAAATAAAAAAACCATTTCAAATTAAGATTGAAGCCAATTTTCTTGTTTGAAAGATAATTTTATGACATTTAGGTTTTGAAAATAATTTCTGGCATATGTCCACCACGACTGGCTCTGAGGAACCGCATTCGACCATACAAATTTTGGACCATTTTTGTCGAGAAATTCAGGCCTAATTTCATCAATAACTCGAGTACTGTTGGCTTCCAAAGCGTCTATTGTTTCTAGTTTATCAGCGTACACCAATGACTTGACATAACCCCAAAGAAAATAATCCAGTTATGAGTTATGTCGCATGATCTTGGAGGCCGATTAATTGCAGAATGGTTCAAATTTTTTTTCTCGAAATCAGTAACAGATACGACAAAATTACAAGAGATCATAAAGTTCATTATAACAACAAAGCCTCTTTTCACAATTTTTCAAACTGACAGTGATTCACCAGAAAAAAGTTCTGGAGTAAAACAGGGGAGAGTGTTCCAGAAAAATATCACCCTGTGAATTTGCAAGCAAAATTGGCATGTCACATGGTGTATATTCTGAATTGTAATAACTGTGCTAAATTTCAGTTGGATATCTTGTGAAATGCAGATACTATGCGAAAAAAACTGAACAACTGTCCATTTTTATGAGACTTTTCTTTCTAAAAATTATTCAAGGAATCTGCCCTTTTCGTTTGTATCGGGAATTTTTTTTAGAGTTATAAATCTTCAAATTGAAATAAACCACATTTAAATTACGACTGAAGTTAATTTTTTTTTATTAGACAGATAATTTTATGACATTTATATTTTGAAAATAATATCCGGCATATGTCCACCACGACTAGCTCTGAGGGACCGCATTCGACCAGACCAATTTTGGACCACTTTTTCGAGTAATTCAGGCCTTATTTCATCAATAACACGAGTTATGTTGACTTCCAAAGCGTCTATTGTTTCTGGTTTATCAGCATAAACCAATGACTTGATATAACCCCAAAGAAAATAATCCAGTGGAGTTATGTCGCATGATCTTGGAGGCCAATTAATTGGACCATTTATCGAAATAATGTTATCGTCAAATCTTTCTTTCAATAAATCAATTGTTACGGTAGCACCATGAGGTGAAGCACCATCTTGTTGGAACCAACACACTTCTGGGTCGATACCATTCAAATTTTGAAACAAATACTCATGGAACATCGATCTGTAACCAGCACCATTCACTGTAACATTAGCTCCAGTATCGTTTATAAAGAAATATGGACCGATGATGCCTTCAGCGTGTAAAGTACACCAAAACATTTTTCAGGATGCAATGCAACCTGCAGAACTTCTTGAGGATTGTTTTCACTCCATATATGGCAATTTTGCTTGTTTACATAGCTGTTCAACCAGAAATGAGCTTCATCACTAAACACAATTTTACGATGAAAAAGTGGATCAACTTCAAGCTGTTCTAGGGCCCAATCAGCAAACAAACGACGCTTATCATGGTCAAGTGGCTTTTCTTGAACCAGTTGGATCTTGTATGGGTATAGACCAAGATCTTCACGAAAAATTTTCCATGTGTTGGATGCATAGAGTCCAACTTGTTGTTAACGTCGACTAATAGACAAATCTGGATCATCATTAACACTTTGACTTACAGCAGCGATATTTTCTTCTGTATGTACAGTTCTTTGTCTTGTTGTTGTTGTTGTTGTTGTTGTTGCATCGAGTAGAGAAAATGTTGTCCGAAATCTATCGATAGTTCGACGAATAAGCTATTCTGATGGACGATTACGTAAATCATAAATTTCACGAAGTGCTCTATATGTTTGGCGAATAGAACACTAATTGTAAAACTAAATGTCAACAATTTGTAAACGTTCTTGCGGCGTGAGTCTTTCCATGATAATTTTTCAATATTTACTGAACAGAAATGGCTTCTTTCTTCTGTCACTGTCGATGCCAAGAGTAAAAATCTATGGTTGCTTCGTTAACTTGCGCGCCTGTGTAAATATAAACATAACCCCGAGAGAGAAGCGGTGGTGTTAATCTGCGGTGACTAAACACCGGCTCCAGAGAGTACAGTTTTCCTTTGAAAACGTCATTATCCATTGTTCATTAAAAGTGAATACTAAACACAAAGGGAAGTCAACTAAGCTGCTCTTACATGTAAAGCTATTGTATATTCTATTGAATTACCTGAGGTCAACGTGAGTGTTAATTGTATCATGTATTCTTTATTCATTGATGGATTTTACTATATTAGTGCTCCAGCTAAAGGCTGCCTGTTTACTTTAATCCGAATTAACCATTTAACATATTTCATGCATGTGCGTCTTTATTTTCATTTCAATTATTGGAATCTAAAGGTGGTCAACAATGTCAGTTTGTTTGAGAATTCAAAGTGTTTAGAGTGAATGAAATGTGGATCCAAAATTAGATACTGACACAGCAACCCTGTGACTTCAGAATGCCGCAACAAGGCATTTCTGAACAACTATATTACTAGATATAAAAATTATAATGAAGAGGCAGTTAAATAACAAACATCACAACCTCCGTGTCTTCAGAATACCGCAACAAGGCCATCCTGAACAACTTTATTTTTAGATATAAATATTATAATAAATAGGTAGTTAAATAACGGACACCATAAACTATGTGTCTTAAGAAAGCCGCAACAAGACATCTGAACAACGATATTATGCATACAGATTATAAAATTCTAATTAGATAATAGGTGTGTGAATGGGGAATTCATGACCAAAGGGTTATTGTTAAACTACTTCTAAGATCATTTTTAGATGTTCCTTTTGCCATATGTTTACTCAATTATTGGGCGATGGAACCATAATTATAATAGAATAAAATAGACGTTCGATTGAGTCATTGAGTAAATAATTTTATTATTTAATTTAATGGAAATCAATACATCATTCTAGTCAAATCAGACACTATCACTCTAATTCCACAATAAATAAACAATGGGACGAAAGAAGAAATTACAAAACTACCATTCATATCTTCGAATGTCCTGGGAGAGTCCTAAAATCTGCGCTAAAATATGCACTGTTACCTTCGAAGAGTATCACAGAAACAGTAATCGCAAATCTTATACCGAGCTAAATAGAAATATTCATAACTGCTCTCCAGAGGTGTCAAGTATCTCATTAATTTCATCTTTATGGCAGCATTATAATAATGTCTCTTGGGCGGCGTAGAAAACTTTCAGTATTTCAAGGTACTTAATTTCCTTCGCTGGTGATTCAATTTTCCAGTAGATTATCATCAAATGGGAATTTATCGTACAAGAATTATTCACATCGGGAAAGGAGAGGAATAGGCAGCTCCTCAAGGGTAAGTTACATCGAGAATATCAGATTATTAACCGCATAAACTGAATAGAATACATATTTGATAGATTCGGCCTTTACTTGGTGGAAACTCATTCTAATTAAAAAAATGTATATCAGACAGTTATTTATTTCCACAAAAATGTTTGTACTACTACAACAATTGTTTCACCACGATGTGGCTTCTTCAGGTATCACATTGTACTGTCTGATGGTATTCAGTGTAACCGAGTTTGAATACATTTTTAGGTACATGACCAAATAATGGAAGCACAAGTCATAAAAACTCTAGGTGTTTATTGGAGTTTGCCGCTAAAAATGCTATTAAGGAGAAATATTCAGTAATGGAGAATGATCAACATCTGTTTGTTCGTTCAAAAGGATTTTACGGGCATTATAACTGTTGATTTCAAGAAATTCTAAAAGTGTTAATCTAGAACTTTTGCTTTCAACGTGGATAATTTCATAATTATTGTTGAAATTATGCCTGAATTCCTTGAGATGATTGGCATATGTCGAATGTACAGAATTGGATATATAACCCCTTTGGTGTTCTTGGACACGTTTCTTGAATGATCTACCAGTCTGGCCAATGTATACTAAAGGGCAATCTTTGCAAGTCAACTTGTAGACTCCGGATTTATTTTCTTTATTTGTACGATCTTTATTGTTTTTTATGTAGGTACTAAGGTTATTAATTGTCTTAAAAGCCGCGTTATAACTAAAACAACTTTTGAAATATTTAGCAATATTTTCAGATAATCCATTGATATGAGATAACGAAAAATATTTCTGTATATTGTCCACTTTTATGATTGGGTACACGAGATTCAATGCCATTTTCTTTTGTTTATTGGATACCATTCTGTCTATAAGAAAGGGATTGTAAATGTTGTTTGACGCTATTTGTTTAATAATATTTAATTCTTTCATAAAGTTTTCTGAATTTAAAGGGACATTCAATAATCTATGAATAAAACTATTATATGCTGACATCTTTTGGTTGGTGGGATGGTTTGAAGTTTTATGTATTGTGATGTCTGTATGTGTTGGTTTGTGAAAAATACTAAAATCGTGTAAATTATTTAATCTTGTTATAGTGAGGTCAAGAAAATTAATACTTTGATTCTTTTCTTCTTCGATTGTGAATTTGATTTTTGGGTACAGTTTATTAATGAAATTCGTGAAGATATGTAGTTGTCGGTCGGTGCCTTTGAGTGAAAGTGAGCATTTGCTCACTTTAATGAACCCACAAATCCCAAAATTATATTCATTAATAAAACTTCATAAAGAAAATAATCCAATTAGACCAGTAGTTTCATTCGTCATATCACCAAGCATAAAATTATCTAGAGTTTTATTTTCTATTATTCAAACCGAAACAAACTTTTTAGCTAAATACGCTATTAAAAATAGCACCCAACTTATAGGCAATATTAAATGCATCCAATTGCCCAAAAATTGTAAATTAATTTCTTTTGATGTATAAAATCTATTTCCTAGTATACCTCCAACTGAAACAGTACAAATTGTAAAAAAACTATTAATTAAAAATAATACCAATCCCATCAAAATGAATGATATACTTAATTGCCTGTAAATATGTCTTGAACAAAACTACTTTCAATTTAACGGAACCGTCTATATTTCTGACAATGGTTTAATAATGGGAAATCCACTCAGTTCAGTTTTAGCTGACGATCTGGAATCAAAAATACACCTGAATCCTATAAGCAAATATTTTTTTATTGGTACAGATATGTAGATGACATTTTTTGTTGTTTCAAAGGCACCGACCGACAACTACATATCTTCACGAATTTCATTAATAAACTGCACCCAAAAATCAAATTCACAATCGAAGAAGAAAAGAATCAAAGTATTAATTTTCTTGACCTCACTATAACAAGATTGAATAATTTACATGATTTTAGTATTTTTCACAAACCAACACATACAGACATCACAATACATAAAACTTCAAACCATCCCACCAACCAAAAGATGTCAGCATATAATAGTTTTATTCATAGATTATTGAATGTCCCTTTAAATTCAGAAAACTTTATGAAAGAATTAAATATTATTAAACAAATAGCGTCAAACAACGGTTACAATCCCTTTCTTATAGACAAAATGGTATCCAATAAACAAAAGAAATTGGCATTAAATCTCGTGTACCCAATCATAAAAGAGGACAATACACAGAAATATTTTTCGTTATCTTATGTCGATGGATTATCTGAAAATATTGCTAAATATTTCAAAAGTTGTTTTAATTATAAGGCGGCTTTTAAGACAATTAATAACCTTAGTACCTACATAAAAAACAATAAAGATCGTACAAATAAAGAAAATAAATCCCGAGTCTACAAGTTGACTTGCAAAGATTGCCCTTTAGTATACATTGGCCAGACTGGTAGATCATTCAAGAAACGTGTCCAAGAACACCAAAGGGGTTATATATCCAATTCTGTACATTCGACATACGCTAATCATCTTAAGGAATTGAGGCATAATTTCAACAATAATTATGAAATTATCCACGTTGAAAGCAAAAGTTCTAGATTAACACTTTTAGAATTTCTTGAAATCAACAGTTATAATGCCCGTAAAATCCTTTTGAACGAACAAACAGATGTTGATCATTCTTCATTACTGAATATTTTTCCTTAATGGCATTTTTAGCGACAAACTCCAATAAACACCTAGAGTTTTTATGACTTGTGCTTCCATTATTTGGTCACGTACCTAAAAATGTATTTAAACTCGGTTACACTGAATACCATCAGACAGTATAATGTAATACGTGAAGAAGCCACATCGTGGTGAAACAATTGTTGTAGTAGTACAAACATTCTTGTGGAAATAAATAACTGTCTCATATACATTTTTTTTATTTAATAGAATACATTCATTTGAACTTTAACCTGGTTAATTCCATATTTCTAGTGCCATGATTGAATGAAAGGATTTGAAGAGTTTCCCAAAGAGGTTTCATTTTGAATATCCCACTATCTGGGCAGCGGTCATCTTTTGACATTTGACAAGTAAAAACTGTTCCATTAAATTGATTAATTCGGCTGATCTGTACCAAAAATCATTGATAAGAAGTATGAGCTATGGTAATAGCAAGTTCTAGAAATCGAGACAGTCTAACATACATCTGTAAAACAATTCTACACTCAAACAAACTCGATAAGGTTTTGTTGATCACAGAGGCAAATTGCAGACATGCGCACGTTTCACACTGATCGCTTTTCGTCAGTGCACAATGTACGCTTGTGATTCTAAATCTGTCAAGAATCTATATTTGCTATATACAGAGATTCTAAAATATGAATAATACACTAGCCCCATCTAGAGTATGCAAAATACATACAAGATATACCTTTGCGAGTTAATTTAAGTAAAGAAATGTAGTCTCGATATTTTCACGTTACTAACGCAGAATAAACTTTCCTCATGCTCAAATCAGACCATAATTTGCCGTAATGCTTCTAATTAGCATATTCATATTAAAATAAATAAATTCGGCTGATCTATACCAAAAATCATTAATAAGAAGTATGAGATATGGTAATAGAAAGTTCTAGAAATCGAGACAGTATAAAAATTCTATGCTTACACAAACTCGACAAAGTTTTGTTGATCACATATCTGCAATTTTCCTCTGTGATCAACAAAATCTTGTCGAGTTTGTTTGATTATAAAATTGTTATACAGATGTATGTTACACTGTCTCGATTTCTAGAACATTCTGTTACCATAGCTCATATTCCTTATTAACTATTCCATTAATAAAAATAGACCGATAAATGTTTTAACAGTGCAATGAAATTGTTTAAATTCACTACAAAAATGGTGAAAACTCTGGAGTCACAATTCGCAAAGTAAAGGACTTTTGGGTCATCGTGAGGCACCTTCTCGGCCGGTAATAGTAAAATAAATCTGTCTGTACCCTTTGGCGTCCAGCATTATATCAGACATACATATAAATAAATCATTCCTCATTTTGTTCCACCAGAAATAAGGCATCATTTATTTGTATGTATCGATAGTAATAACTCTCATATAACAGAAGGTAGAAGCCATGTTGTTGACATTTCTGTTCATTAAGCCTTGACAAATTATCATAGAAAAACTCACGCAGCAACAAAGTTTACCAATTGTTGAAATTTATTTTCAAAATCAGTGTTCTATTCGCCAAACTTATAGAGCACATCGTGAAATTTATAGTTCACATAATCGTCCATCAGAGCAGCTTGTTCGTCGGACTATCGATAGATTTCGAACAACACTTTCTCTACTTGATGCAACAGCAACAACAAGATAAAGAATTGTACGTACAGAAAAAATTATCGCTGCTGTAAGTCATAGTGTTAATGATGATCCAGATTTATCTATTCGTCGACGTTCACAACAAGTTGGACTCTGTGCATCCACCACATGGAAAATTTCGCGTAAAGATCTTGGTCAACACCCATACAAGATCCAACTGGTTCAAGAACTAAAACTACGTTTGTTTGCTGAATGGGCCCTAGAACAACTTGAAGTTGATCCACTTTTTTTAGCGTAAAATTGTGTTTATTGATGAAGCTTATTTCTGGCTGTGTGAACAAGCAAAATTGCCATATATGGAATTAAAACAACCCTCAAGAAGTTCTGCAGGTTCCATTGCACACTAAAAAATGCACTGTATGGTGTGCTTTACACGTTGGAGGTATCATCGGTCCATATTTCTTCAAAAATGATGCGAGAGCTAATGTTACAGTGAATGGTGCTCGTTACAGATCGATGATCAATGATTATTTGATTCAAAATTTGAATGGTATCGGCCCAGAAGTGTTTGGGTTCCAACAAGAAGGTCCTACACCTCGTGCTGCTACCGTAACAATTGATTTATTGAAAGAAAGATTTGGCGATAACATTATTTCGAGAAATGATCCAATTAGTTGGCCTCCAAGATCATGCGACATAACTCCACTGGATTAATTTCTTTGGGGTTATGTCAAGTCATTAGTTTTTGCTGATAAACCAGAAATAATAGACACTTTGAAAGCCAACATAACTCGTGTTATTGATGAAATAAGGAAGCCACTTCGATACAGCTTAAATATATTATTTCCAATTGTTTATGTTATTGTTATTCGTTGTTGTATTGTTCAGTTTCCTTTGTTCAACAAAGTTAAATAAAAACAAGTTTTTCCTAGGTTTTTCTTGTTTTCATGTATATTCGTTGAAGATTTCAGGTTTGTGCAAAACTTCGAGAAGAGGAGTGTGCCAAAGGTCCATCTGCACCCTTAATAATTTCATTGTTATAACATATTTGTGCTTAAATATTTCTGTGGAGTCCAGATTGTCCAATTCTGGGAAGATAAGATTCCTTTCGAAAAAATGTCTCGCAAAATTAGAGTTATCTTTACGGTTCCTAGATGAAGATTGATGTTCTTTGAACCTTACATCCATCACAAATGCCGAAGGGACTCTCAAAAACACTTTGGGAGATAGATGGCATATTTTAAACTTCTTGTCCGAAAAACATTGAAAATTCCGTCAGTCCGAAGAAAACAATGAAAAATTAGAATTAAAATTTCTGTGAAAAATTTCGAAGAGTCAAGAGATATAGTCTCGAAACATTTTTCAGGAATAGTTTATTAGAAAGATTGAGATAGATTTGAATTTTTGCTTCATCACATACAAATATAAAATAATTTCTGAGGTAACAAGGTTAAGACATGGATCAATATTTCAATAAGAAGTATCTATCGAGTTTGCCTGTCATTTTGTTGTTTCGTCGACATATCAAATCAAGTGTATCTATCTCATTTCACCAGGGAATGATTCAAAAAAACATTCAGATTAAAATGCGATTGATGATGATCTCGATCGATGAAACTTGATAGATTTTCCAGTTATGACTAACAGTTTGAAGTACAGTTTTTCTTTGAGAATGTCTAGGTTCTCGTTAACCGGACTGGTAAACCGACAGACTGATAATTGCGAGATCTCTGATTCGATCCCCGGAAACAAGTTATTTCAGTTTTTGCTGCTCCACCAATAGAAAAATTTCTGAAAAAGTTGTATGGCAGCCGATAGCAGAAATATTCTAACCTGCACTAATTGGTTTTAAGATATTTGAGGCGGGTCAATGAACTTCATCATTAAATATTGGAAATATTTTGATTAACGTTCTTTTCATAAAGAAAAATCAAGAGTCAGAACATTATCTGTTAATATGAAAAGGGTTATTTTACACTTGATAGAAGATATTTCTGATATCTTGAATATCAAACAGACAAATTCCATAATACCTCTCTATGAATTTTAATTTTATAGAATTTCTTGAAAACTTTCTGAAACTAAATTGAAAATATGCCAAAATTTGAATATTAAAACAAATTGAAATATGTTTTTCTTCTACAATTTTAATTTCAAAAAACTTTTTTATTCAAAAAACTTTTACAATTAAATTTAAGTCTAAAACAAGCACCGCTTACATTTAATAGACGTATATAATCAAAACTCAATATATAATGTCAAATGGAATAAATAACCCAACAGATATACGAAAGTAATTAAAATTAATAAATAAATATTTAAAGGAGACAAAATTTTGTTTCTGGTCTTACCTTTAAGAACACCAATTGCCTTTTAAAAAACATGAACACACTTAAAGGACTTCTCAAAGAATATAATTTATTTGAAATATTTAATATATTTAAATATTCGAATAAGTTAATTTGAATATCTCTAAAAAAATGTGCACTATATCTTCAAAAACCAAATACACTTCTAAGCAATCCCGTCTTCAGCCCTCATTTAATATTCCAAATATCAAAATCAAAAAACTAACCTATATCTCTCCACGTGTTAAAAGACTAAAGCTTCGAAACACAGATCAACTATATAATTCAAGATTGATCTATGATCTAACAAAATCAAAGAACAGTGTGAGTTATTTTAAGGTTTATTTAAATTCATTGACATTCCATAATGAGATTTATTGAAGCCAAAATATAATTATTTATTATATATAAAAGAGAATAGAAAGGCCTTTTACTTGATAGAAGAAATATAACAAAATTTGAATATTAAAACATATGGAAATATGTTTATCTTCTACAATTTTAATTTCAAAAAAAATTTTTTTTTTTATTCAGAAAACTTTTAGAATTAAATTTAAGTCTAAAACAAGCACCGCTTACATTTAATGGACGTATATAATCAAAACTCAATATATAATGTCAAATGGAATAAATAACCCAACAGATATACGAAAGTAATTAAAATTAATAAATAAATATTTAAAGGAAATATTAATTTTAATTACTTTCGTATATCGGTATTTTTTCCATTTGACATTATATATTAAGTTTTGATTATATACGTCTATTAAATGTAAGCGGTACTTGTTTTAGACTTAAATTTAATTCTTAAAGTTTTTTGAATAAAAAAAATTTTTTGAAATTGAAATTGTAGAATTTGTTTTAATATTCAAATTTTGTTATATTTCTTCTATCAAGTAAAAGGCCTTTCTATTCTCTTTTATATATAATAAATAATTATATTTTGGCTTCAATAAATCTCATTATGGAATGTCAATGAATTTAAATAAACCTTAAAATAACTCACACTGTTCTTTGATTTTGTTAGATCATAGATCAATCTTGAATTATATAGTTGATCTGTGTTTCGAAGCTTTAGTCTTTTAACACGTGGAGAGATATAGGTTAGTTTTTTGATTTTGATATTTGGAATATTAAATGAGGGCTGAAGACGGGATTGCTTAGAAGTGTATTTGGTTTTTGAAGATATAGTGCACATTTTTTTAGAGATATTCAAATTAACTTATTCGAATATTTAAATATATTAAATATTTCAAATAAATTATATTCTTTGAGAAGTCCTTTAAGTGTGTTCATATTTTTTAAAAGGCCATTGGTGTTCTTAAAGGTAAGACCAGAAACAAAATTTTGTCTCCTTTAAATATTTATTTATTAATTTTAATTACTTTCGTATATCTGTTGGGTTATTTATTCCATTTGACATTATATATTGAGTTTTGATTATATACGTCTATTAAATGTAAGCGGTGCTTGTTTTAGACTCAAATTTAATTCTAAAAGTTTTTTGAATAAAAAAATTTTTTGAAATTGAAATTGTAGAAGATAAACATATTTCAGTGTGTTTTGATATTCAAATTTTGTTATATTTCTTCTATGAAGTAAAAGGCCTTTCTATTTTATTGAAAATATTTCTTAAAAACACTCTTTTTTCAATAAAAATACAGAATTAACACTAATCACACAGTATCAACAGCAGATAAAAGAATCCTAAGAAAATATAGAATATTGATCGAATATTGGATAGAAAGGTGTGATAGTTCATTTTTGAATGGAATGAGAAAAGAAATTAGTTTCTTTTCCATCACTAGTTTATCAACTGAATATACAGTGACTCGAGTTTCGTATTGTTTACTAAATTTTCAAACTAACTGAAAATAAATTGTATCTTAACCATTATAACGGGTAACCAATTCCATGGTCCGGATTTCACAGTCGAAATCAGATCACCTCCATAATTTTCGGTGATGGTAGTCCAGGATTGTAAAACTGACTGAATTAAATCATATTTATTTTACGGCGCTGCTCGATCAACTTCAATCTTCATTATTCCCCATATATTTTCGATGGAACTAAGATCTGGTGAAGCTGCTGGCCATGAAATGGTTGTCACTTAGTGTTCTTGCATCCACGCTTGAATATGGCATCTTGGATTATCCTGCTGAAAACGTCACTCCTCTTGATATACAGCATGCGACGTTTCAATTAGATTGTGTCGTCCTTAGGCGAATAAATCGTTCAAATCGTTTCCTTTATTCTTATGCGGTCTTTCTGAAACTGGTTTATGCTTCATATCCATGCCATTTTTTATCCTCTTATTTGTCTCATATACAGCACTTTTCCCTAGTTCAGTCAATTGGACTTTTCAACATTTAGAAAACCTTTTCTATACAAATATTCTTCCTGTTTTATTTTTCTAGTTACGACATTATTTCTTTAATTATATACGTGTTGAAAATTAACAATATTTGACAAATAGTGTTGCCATGGAGCTTTGTCCATAGCGGACTATCTGCACAACCTATTTCATACATAAGTCTCAGAATGTTACAAAAAAGAAGTACATTAAAATTATGAAAAAAAATAAATTCCGGATACTTTCTAGACGGACTTTATATTAATTTTTTATTTCGGGAATATGAATACTTAACTCTATTTCACTTTTACATTTTGATAAAATCAATTCGCTCCCCAATATTAAATTATTGTCACTATTTCTTGGGCTATATAAAATATTAAATCAGAGTTTATATACAGAAAATACAGGATCGAGATACTATATTTCAACGAAAATATTGAACATTTTCAGCGCTTTCATGACATGAAAACAGGCACTTAAAATTTTATTCTCATTCCAGGCAAAATCGATAGAAGACTAACAAATTCGTGGAAATTTCAAGAGAGTTCAATAACACTATAGGTTACAGGTGAGTTTATTGAAATGAAGTAAAGAAATGGGGACTATTTTATCTACGTCTAGACGACTCATGAATATGTAAGATATTGTGACAAATCGAACATCGATTCAAACTCGTTCTCATTTAAGATTGTTTAATTTAATCCCTGGTAAAGTTTGAACGTTACTTGTTATTTGACTTACTGGAGACTCGCTAGAAGAAAATGAAGATACTGGAGATTTATAATTAGGAATAGATCCCATTGCCTGAAAACATTTCTTTTCAATAGACTGAACAATATTTCCTCTTGTATGACATATAAAACTATGAACAACTTCAAAATATAATATATATATATATATATATATATATATAATATATATATATATATATATATATATATATATATATACTTGTCCCCACAGCTCAAATTTTTTCCACCAATTTCACTATTGCCGACCGATAATACAAAAAACACACTCTTTTGTTAAAATAATCTATTGGCTATCGATTTCGGCTTTGAGCCATCATCAGGCCAGCTGAAATGAACACATATAAATATATAAAAATATAAAATGTATACTCAACAATAAAAATAAAGACAATCATCATTACAAATATTTTGGGGGAATTCTCTCAGAATTTATTCATTTTTGTCCTTTTGTTATTCATTCAATTATTAAACTAAAATTGTATTATTTGAACTCACTGTCAGCAATATAATACAATATTGTGTAAAATTTAAAAAATATACACATATCAGACAGGTACATATAGAGGGGTAGCTTTTTTGTTGATGAACTCTTTTATGTATAACCCTAGAAAACAGTAAACAAGGGTGAAAACATACAAATGAGATATCGAAGAGTAGGGAATAGATAACAAGATACGCGTATTAACGTTTGGTATGTGATGGATATCATTCAAACGGCGCGGAATATGAATTAAACTAAAACAGTTACTATATGAGCGTTCCAAGGAATTTAAAAATATTTCTATCTGGAAATTCTGATATTTCATTTAATAGGTGTTAGTTCTGTTTGTTCTTTAGAATTTCATATTGTTCAAGGAGTAATAGTCTCCGATAGATGTCTTCTCTGTGCAGGATTCTTAAATTTTCTATTGTGCTCTTATGATTCAGTTCTAAATGAGATATCGAAGAGCAGGGAATAGATAACAAGATACGCATATTAACGTTTGGTATGTGATGGATATTATTCAAACGGCGCGGAATATGAGTTAAACTAAAACAGTTACTATTTGAGCGTTCCAAGGAATTTAAAAATATTTCTATCTGTAAATTCTGCTATTTCATTTAATAGGTGTTAGTTCTATTTGTTCTTCAGAATTTCATATTGTTCAAGGAGTAATAGTCTCCGATAGTTGTCTTCTCTCCTTGAACAATATGAAATTCTGAAGAACAAACAGAACGAACACCTATCAAATGAAATAAAATAGAAAGGCCTTTTACTTGATAGAAGAAATATAACAAAATTTGAATATTGAAACCAATTGAAATATGTTTATCTTCTACAATTTTAATTTCAAAAAAATTTTTTTATTCAAAAAACTTTTAGAATTAAATTTATGTCTAAAACAAGCACCGCTCACATTTAATAGACGTATATAATCAAAACTCAATACATAATGTCAAATGGAACAAATAACCCAACAGATATACGAAAGTGATTAAAATTAATAAATAAATAATTAAAGGAGACAAAATTTTGTTTCTGGTCTTACCTTTAAGAACACCAATTGCCTTTTAAAAACATGAACACACTTAAAGGACTTCTCAAAGAATATAATTTATTTGAAATATTTAATATATTTAAATATTCGAATAAGTTAGTTAAAAAATCTCTAAAAAAATGCACTATATCTTCAAAAAACAAATATAATTCTAAGCAATCCCGTCTTCAGCCCTCAGTTAATATTCTAAATATCAAAATAAAAAAACTAACCTTTATCTCTCAACACGTGTAAAAAGACTAAAGCTTAGAATCTTGAATTATACATTCTGTCAAGAAAGTACCGGGAATTATCGATTTAAATCTGGCGGGGCAATGAGGCAGGTAAAAAATTTTTTTTCCTAGGTTGGTACCAATGTCCTTAATTACTATGCCAAGCTTGAGCGGGATCTGTCAACTAGTGTGTTTGCAACAGCTGATTAGGTCAGTCGATGTCAGAGTGCGTGCCGATTTTTACTATGGGTGATTACGTTGAGCAAAGAATTTTTTTAAAGTTTTGTGTTGCAAATGAATTTTCGTGTGCCGATGCATTGAAAATGTTGCAAAAGGCCTTTGGTGATAATGCTCTATCGAAAACTCGTGCATATCAGTGGTACAGAGCCTTCAAGGACGGTCGTGAAGTGGTCTCCCATCGACGGCTTCGATCGAAGATAACGTCGATAAAATTAAGGAAAGGGTGCTGGAAAACCGTCGTACCAGCTTGAGAGAGATAGCACATGATCTTAAGATATCCCATGAGTCCGCACGTACGATTTTGATTGATATTTTGGGCATGAGAAAGGTGGCCGCACGACTCGTACTGAAAGACCTGAATTTTCTTCAAAAACGTCATCGCGAACAGGTTGCTTCAGACATGCTGGATCGCTGTAATTCCGATTCTACATTCATGGAACGCATTATAACTGGTGATGAGACCTGGGTCTACGAGTACGATATGCAAACAAGCCAGCAATCATCGGAATGGGTGGCAAAAAATGAGCCGAAACCGAAAAAACTACACCAAAGCCGCTCGAAAATGAAGGTGATGCTCATTGTTTTCTTCGATATCCGTAGCGTGGTGCACTATGAATTCGTTCCAGAGGGTCAGACGGTAAACAAGGAGTATTACCTAGGCGTTATGAAACGTTTGCGTGAGCGTATCCGTAAGAAGCGGCCAAATTTGTGGGCGAACAACTCATGGATTTTGCATGACGATAACGCGCCTTCTCACCGAGCTACGATTGTGACTGACTTTCTCGCCAAAAACTCAACAAACGTGCTTCAGCAACCACCGTATTCGCCGGGTTTGGCTCCCTGCGACTTTTTCCTCTTCCCAAAACTAAAATTGCCCCTTCGTGGCACCCGTTTTGAGTCGATTGAAGCCATAAAACAAAATTCGGCGCGAGAGCTAAAGTCCATCCCGGAAAGCGCCTATAAAAAATGTTTCGATAATTGGAAGTGCCGTTGGCATAGATGTATTGGAGCAAATGGAGCCTATTTTGAAGGCGACCCAATAAATTTTGACGATTAAATGTAAAAATGTTGTTTTAATTGAAAATTCCCGGTACTTTCTAGACAGAGCAGTATAGTTGATCTGTGTTTCTGAGCTTTAGTCTTTTTACACGTGTTGAGAGATATAGGTTAGTTTTTTGATTTTGATATTTGGAATATTAAATGAGGGCTGAAGGCGGGATTGCCCAGAATTATATTTGTTTTTTGCAGATATAGTGCATTTTTTTAGAGATTTTTGAATTAACTTATTCGAATATTTAAATATATTAAATATTTCAAATAAATTATATTCTTTGGGAATCCTTTAAGTGTGTTCATGTTTTTAAAAGGCAATTGGTGTTCTTAAGGTAATACCAGAAACAAAATTTTGTCTCCTTTAAATATTTATTTATTAATTTTAATTACTTTCGTATATCTGTTGGGTTATTTATTCCATTTGACATTATGTGTTGAGTTTTGATTATATACGTCTATTAAATGTAAGCGGTGCTTGTTTTAGACATAAATTTAATTCTAAAAGTTTTTTTAATAAAAATTTTTTTTTAAATTAAAATTGTAGAAGATAAACATATTTCAATTTGTTTTAATATTCAAATTTTATCAAATGAAATCTTAGAATTTCCAGATAGAAATCTTTTTAAATTCCTTGGAACGCCCACATAGTATCTGTTTTAGTTTTATTCATATTTCGCGCCGTTTAAATAATATCCATCACATACCAGACGTGTTAATATGCACATCTTGTTATCTATTCCCAGCTCGTCGATATCTCATTTATATGTCGTTTACTGTTTTCGAGGGTTAAACATAAAATATTTCATCAATAAAAAAGCTACCCCTCTATATGTACCTGTCCGACATGTGTGCCGTGCGAATTTTCAATTGAAATAAAACACATTTAAATTAGGATTGAAGCCAATTTTTTTTTTATTTGAAAGATAATTTTATAACATTTATGTTTTAAAAATAATTTCCGGCATATTACCACCACGTCTAGCTCTGAGGAACCGCGTTTGACCAGACTAATTTTGGACCCCTTTTCGAATAATTCAGGTCTTATTTCATCAATAACACTGGTTATGTTGGCTTCCAAAGCGTCTATTGTTTCTGGTTTATCAGCATAAACCAATGATTTGACATAACCCCAAAGAAAATAATCCAGTGGAGTTATGTCGCATGATCTTGGAGGCCAATTAATTGAACACTTTCTCGAAATAATGTTATCGCCAAATCTTTCTTTCAATAAATCAATTGTTACGGTACAAGCACCAGGTGTAGCACCATCTTGTTGGAACCAAAACACTTCTGGGTCGATACCATTCAAATTTTGAAATTATCATTGATCATCGATCTGTAACGAGCACCATTCACTGTAACATTAGCTCCAGCATCGTTTTTAAAGAAATATTTGTAATGATGTTTATTTATATTTTCATTGTAAAGTGTACATTTTTATATATTTATATATGTGTTTATCTCAGCTGGCCTGATGATGGCTTAAAGCTGAAGTCGATAGCCAATAGATTATTTCAACAAAAAGGTGTTTTTTGTATTGATCCTTATTATAACGTTCACACACTTATGGAAGAGTTCACAACCAGAAGATATATGTTATAGTTAGTTGAAATCAGGTTATTAGGGAGCTTTAAAAGATAGAAAAACATTGAGGGTGTTCCATTCAAATCAAAAAGCCCGGACTATTCTGGACCTGCACTAATCACCTGTATATATAAATTCATGTTTAAAAGGTGCACTATTGAATTTAAAAGTTAACGTGTCCCAGTGTTTTTGATAATTTTCTTACATAAGGACACAAATAATTTTATTCCATAAGTGGTTTTCACACTGTGTATTATTTAGTCCAGAACAGATTTTCAACAAAGTGATGATTGCTAGCTCCTGAGTCTCAGAACTGTTAAATCTTAAATATGGAAATGATGCAACTGTTGTTAAACTCTTCAACGAAGACACAAAGGTGCTTTATGTTCTGGTAAATCTATCAATTAATCATATGCAATCTCAATTTTATCAACAGCTTTATCAAGGTAGTACCAGGGAAATCTTTAATTAATGAATATTAATGCCGGTGTTACCAAGTGAGTTGACTCTTATAGAGTGCAGCTCATGTCTATGAGAAACTGAAAACCAAGTACCGTTTTCCAGTGGTCCCACGAAGGTCGTCTGATGTACTGTCAACGGACACTGATCACAGGCACAAAGAAAAGTAAACAAAACTCGCGTATCAAACTAGCAACAAGATACAATGTAAATATTTGAACTTCTTCGACCGGCTTGAACGCGGGACAAGTGCATGTTGGCGGGTATACGCAGCTTCTGGTTTCGCCAGGAGCCCGAGGCGCGAACGTCCAGTAGTACCACTGCGAGTGGTACCGATC
Source organism: Megalocaria dilatata (assembly GCA_034642435.1). Taxonomy (NCBI): domain Eukaryota; kingdom Metazoa; phylum Arthropoda; class Insecta; order Coleoptera; family Coccinellidae; genus Megalocaria; species Megalocaria dilatata. The sequence continues at coordinate 44,664,196 of CM067860.1, forward strand.
GACCGTCCAGCGCCTTCGCACAGACTTCGAGTCTTTGCGAACCCGAGGTGCCCGGTACCACAAGCCAGGGATGTTGATCAACCGGTTGCGACTGGAACACTCATGATGACCTCGTAACGAGAGTTCGCGGTCCCTTCAGTATGTTATTGTCTCTGGGTTAAGTACCGCTGAGATACCTCTGCGGCAAAAATACGTTGGCGACAAGATCACGCAGAAGAGTTTTCAGATAATTTCTGCTCATGCGAGGATCATTCAAGAGTTAATGATGGGGTGCCAGCACTAATAAACGGCGAGTAACTACTGTCTTATACACCAATAATTTTGGCGTCTGTTTCGAAACACTGTTTTTTCTTTAACAGATTACCGAAACGTGCGTCAGTCGAGCACATTATGAGCGGTTAGGTGTGTAATAACTGACTCATCGTTGATAATAAGACACATGTTACTTGACTCTAGCCATTTTAAATGAACTAAGACATTATTTTCGATGTTGAGGTATGACGATCCAGGAGTCAGCCGTGATTAATTTGAACTCACTTTTTGAATCAACGTTTCTGATATATTTGAATATGAAATTAATTTTATTTTATACAGTAGACTCTCGAAATAGTGAACAATGCTTATAATGAACTACTCCAAATAATGAACGAACAGATATTGGGTGTTTTTTTACGAGTGATAGAACTTTCGATAGGGATAACTGTGATTTGACAGAAGGTAGAAGCCATGCTGTTTTGACATTTCTGTTCAGTAAGCATTAACAAATTATCATGGAAAGACTCACGCCGCAACAGCGTTTACAAATTGTTGGAATTTATTTTCAAAATCAGTGTTCTATTCGCCAAACTTATGAAATTTATGGTTTACTTAATCGTCCATCAGAGCAGCTTATCCATCGAACTATCGATAGATTTCGGACAACATTTTCTCTACTCGATGCAACAACAACATCAATACAAAGAACTGTACGTACAGAAGAGAATATCGCTGCTGTAAGTCATGCTGTTAATGATGATCCAGATTTGTCTATTCGTCGACGTTCACAACGAGTTGGACTGTGTGCATCCACCACATGGATAATTTTGCGTAAAGATCTTGGTCTATACCCATAAAAGATCCCACTGGTTCAAGAACTAAAGCCACTTTACCATAATAAGCGTCGTTTGATTGCTGATTGGGCCCTAAAACAGTTTGAATTTGATCCATATTTTTATCGTAAAATTGTATTTAGTGATGAAGCTCATTTCTAACGACTATGTAAACAAGCAAAATTTCCGTATATGGAGTGAAGACAATCCTCAAGAAGTTCTGCAGGTTCCATTGCATCCTGAAAAATGCACCCTATGATGTGCTTTACACGCTGGATTCATCATCAGTCCATATTTCTTTGAAAACGCTGCTGGAGCTAATGTTACAATGAATGGTGCTCGTTACAAATGTTAACTGTTATCGACCCAGAAGTGTTTTGGTTCCAACACGATGGTGCTACACCTCATGCTGCTACCGCAGCAATTGATTAATAAAAAGAAAGATTTGGCGATAACATTATTTCGAGAAATGGTCCAATTAATTGGCCTCCAAGATCATGCGACATAACTCCACTGGATTATTTTCTTTGGGGTTATGTCAAGTCATTGGTTGATAAACCAGAATGACCAGACGCTTTGGAAGCCGACATAACTCGTGTTATTGATGAAATAAGGCCTGAATTACTCGACAAAGTGTTCCAAAATTGGTCTGGTCGAATGCGGTTCCTCAGAGCTAGTCGTGGTGGACATATGCCGGAAACTAATTTCAAAACATAAATGTCATGAAATTATCTTTCATTAAAAAAAATTGGCTGCAATCTTAATTTAACTGTTTTATTTCAATTTGAAGTTCTATCACTCTAAAAAAAAACACCCGATAGTTGCATTGATACTCTATACAATGAACAACTGAAGCCTCTAAATAGTGAACCTAAACAATTTGACAAGAAAACGATTGCTAAAAATTTTCATTAGTTTAGTCTTGGTCATTGTTCTTGGTAAAGCTGTACCAAATTGTTTTTCTGTTTTCGAGTAAGCCCAAGTATGGCCAGGATTACTTGAAAGCTCAGACAAAAAGGTGAAGTAGTTGAACAGTTATAAAAAGGTGTTGGAGTGACGGTTTTAGCAAACAAATATACTGTGGCATATGCATTTGTGCAAGTTTTGTGAGAGTGTATAGTTTGAAGAAGATCAGCAATACTTACGTGGGGTCAGGAAAAATTAAAACTCTAAGGTCATCTGAATGCCCTAGAGTGGAAAAACTTTATACCGGTGATTTTTGGAGCTGAGAAGAACATATTCCAGTCACTGGTTTTATGATTGAATAAAAAGCAAAAAAATTGCACGAAGAATACGAAGAAACTCTATGTTTGAATGCGGGCAGCGGATGACTGTAAAGGTGCAAAAAAATGTTTTGGAATTCGATATCTTAAAATCTCAGCAGAAAAACTGTCATCTGCAAGTGATACGGTCAATCCGTTTAAAAAGACTGTTTTAAAAGTAGATGAACTTCAGCTATTGAAGAAGCAGATTTATAATGCTGATGAACCTTTTCGATAGTGGAAATTTCTTCCAGACAAAACATATCTAGGTCCTGAGGAGAAGACTGCTCCAGGAAGAAAAACAGAAAAGCGAAGAGTTACCTTCCTAGCCTGTACAAATGCAGTCGGCAGTTATAAACTTTAGCAACTTGTCATTGGAAAAGCAAGAAATGGTTCATGAAAATGTTTATTCCAGAGGTGAGTTGTCACCATTTGTTTGAAATTTAAGGGTATTAATCTGGATTCATTGTTTTAGGTTCAAGAATTCTTGACTGACCAAAATCCTTCTGTGAAGACAATTCTTTTGCTTGACAATGCGCCAAGTCATCCACCAGTGGAGGGGTTAAGAAGTGCCTATGGTTTAATTTTCGTTATGTACATGCCACCTAAAATAACAGATCTGGCCCATGGACCAGAATATGATAAGGCTAACAAAACTATTCTACCGTAAGAGTTTGTTGTCACGCATCCCAAATGGCAACGTATACCGTATTGGAATGGCATTGAAATCTCTCTCTTTAAAAGATGCAATTGTTAATTTAATTTGGCATGGAATTATTTAAAATCAGATGTTATGGAGAAATGTTGGAGTAAAATACTATCGCCATTGGAGGAAACACCAGACTCCGATGATGAAGATATCTCAGCGTGGAGCTACGCCTCTCTGTATAATTGATGGTACCATTAATGGTGAAAAGTATTGTGTCATTCTAAACGATTTTCTCCTTGAAACGGCGCATGCTTTATATCCAGAGGGGTGGCGTTTTCAGCAGGATAATACAAGATGCCATACTTCAGCCTATACTCAAGCTTGAATGCAAGAACACCAAGTGCCAAACATTTCATGGCTAGCAGCTTCACCAGATCTTAGTCCTATTGAAAATATATGGGGACTAATGAAGATTGAATTTGAATGAGCGTCGCCACGAAACAAAGATGATTTAATTCAGTCAGTTTTACAGTCCTGGACTATCATCCCCGAAAATTTTGGAGGTGATTTTGTTTCGGGTGTAACTCGACGTTTAGTCAAGTCTTTACAGTTAAATGGAGGTTGTATAAGTAAATAAGATGAATATTCTGTTATAATTTTCTAATTCAAGATTTAAAAATATATACTAAATAATATTAGAATTGAGCTTTGCGTTTTGCGGATAATTTCAAGAGGGACTATATATTTATATACCCTGTAATATATATATCTAATCCACCACTGCTCTCGCTTACAGCTTCCGCTCGAAAGAGTTGTTCTCGACTTTGTCCCAACGTTTTTTGACAAACACTATTAAGTTCTGAGAGAATCTGTAGGGGGCGTTCAAAGTTTCTTGTTACACCAAAAATGGCGTCGAACTGAACGGTTCTTCAGGGTACAATTACGTCCACTTCTTCTCGCAAATAGCGAGGTGTACAGTGATCTCGATCTCCTGATTAGGCTCGGGGTGGAATCTCTGACTAAATGGCATGAAATTAAACGTCTGCAATATTTTCTTAGACGCAAGATAGATCACTTTGCTTTGATTTGATTTCAGCCATTCATTTCATGCTAATAGGTTACAGGTGAGTTAATTGCATTAATATACAGGATATCCCAACGAAAATTTGCCCCTTCCCAGAACTAGCATCCATTGTATTGATACCTGTGTTGGTCAAGTACGTACAATATCCTGTAAACCCATTACATTCTTGTTCTAAAAAGGTTGCAATTCTTTTGGGATAACTTCCGAAAGAATTATGTCCGCGTTACTATGGTAAATTTCATTTGAAAGAATAACTGAAAAAATATATATGGGACAGTAATTTATTTCCACAAAAATGTTTGTACTACTACAACAATTGTTTCACCACGATGTGGCTTCTTCAGGTATTACATTGTACTGTCCCATATACATTTTTTTAATTAAAATGAGTTTCCACCAAGTAAAGACCGAATCTATCAAATATGAAAGAATAACCTTTCACATAGACTGTTGTTTGGCATGTCACAGTATTGTTTCACTATTTTCATCCATTTCGGTTTGGTTATCACAATAAAACGCAAGGAATAGGTTTTACTTATAGGAATTGTTATTAAAATCCGCTTTTCTAAAATTTCCAAATCATTTAGTTTCATTTTAAGAAGTCGGTTGCATCTGCAAGCTATGAAAATGTCAATAATCAAAAGCAACCTGAAAGAAATCTGTTCTTAAAGATTCTTAATATGAACTAAAGAAATTAATGTGTTAACTTTTTAGGGAGACATTTTATCGGAGAAAATTGCTACATTCCTCAAAAATAAATATGATTTAATAACTTTATTCAAAAATTATTCAAACCTAAGTAAATTCATTGAAAATAATGAAGACATTACACCTAAAGTTGATGTATCAGGAGTTTACAAGTTAACCTGCTGTGATTGCCAAAAAGTTTACGTAGCACAGACAGGAGGAACTTCCCGACAAAAAAATTGTGAACATCTGAAGAGTTTCCTCAAAAACAAGAGTAATTCCACATATTCTAACCATTTGCTAGAGACAGGACATACTTTCAATCATAATTTTGAAATATTATATATAGAAAGTTATGGCACAAACCCGTTATATATATTACAAAAAAAAAACGGAATAGAACTCAACGAACAATCAGACTGAAATAACTCTCCAGTATGAAATATATTCAGATGAACTCCTTTTTTGGGTTTTAGTGCTCAAATATAAGTAGAAGCAGATTTTAAAATAAAATTTAGTTATTCAAGAATGTGAGATATACCACCTACCTGAAGATGCTACTGTGTTGGCGAAAGGATTGTTGAATTATGAATTGTGAAATTCAGAATAAGCTTATTTAATATTATCGCTTAGAAATTTATCGATATTTGTTTCGGAAAGAATACTTGACTTTTTAGATTTTTATCCCACATTCTGCCTTTTCAAATATGTTAACAAATTTACATGATGATGTTAATATTATATCTGAATTGTAAATAGTCTGCGAATACCTTGACCTTAATACACTTACCTCACTCTGATCACTCAATTCACCGAAATAGGCAAAGCAAACTAGTTAATTACTCTTTGTATCAGGTGTATTTTTTAGAGTGATAGAACTTTAAGTTGAAATGAAACACATTTAAATTAAGATTAAAGCCAATTTTTTTTACTTAAAAGATAATTTTATGACATTTATTTTTAAAAAATAATTTCTGGCACATGTACATCTCGACTAGCTCTGAGGAAACGCATTCGAACAGAGCAATTTTGGACCACTTTTTCGAGTAATTCAGACCTTATTTCATCAATAATACAAGTTATATTGGCTTCCAAAACGTCTATTGTTTCTGGTTTATCAGCATAAACGAATGACTTGACGTACCCCCAAAGAAAATAATCCAGTGGAGTTATGTCGCATGATCTTGGATGCCAATTAATTGGACCTTTTCTCGAAATAATGTTATCGCCAAACCTTTCTTTCAATAAATCAATTGTTACGGTAGCAGCATGAGGTGTAGCACCAACTTGTTCGAACCAAAACACTTCTGGGTCGATATCATTCAAATTTTGAAAAAAATAATCATTGATCATCGATCTGTAACGAGCACTTTTCACTATAACATTAGCTCCAGCATTGTTTTTGAAAAAATATGGACCGAGAATGCCTAGTGCATTTTTCAGGATGCAATTGAACCTGCAGAACTTCTTGAGGATTGTTTTCACTCCATATACGGCAATTTTGCTTGTTTACATAGCCGTTCAACCAGAAATGAGCTTCATCATTAAACACAATTTGACGATAAAAAAGTGGATCAACTTCAAGCTATTCTAGGACAACATCAGCAAACAAACGACACTTATTTTGGTCAAGTGGCTTTAGTTCTTGAACCAGTTGAATCTTGTATGGGTGTCGACCAAGATCTGTACGCAAAATTTTCCATATGGTGAATGCACACAGTCCAACTTGTTGTGAACGTTGACGAATAAACAAATCTGGATCATCATTTACACTATGAATTACAGCAGCGATATTTTCTTCAGTACGTACAGTTCATTGTTGTGTTGTTGTTGCATCGATTAGAGGAAATGATGTCCGAAATCTATCGATAGTTCGACGAATAAGCTGCTCTGATGGACGATTATGTAAACCATAAATTTCACGAAGTGCTCTATAAGTTTGCGAGTAGAACACTGATTTTGAAAATAAATTTCAACAATTTGTAAACGTTGCTACGGCGTGAGTCTTTCCATGATAATATGTCAATGTTTACTGAACAGAAATGTTAAAACAATAAACAATATGGCTTCTACCTTCTGCCAAGTCACAGTTATCCCAATCGAAAGTTATAGCACTCTAAAAAAACACCGATAGAATTATGGCACATTCATTTGCTGCTCTCATACAAGAAGGTTTTTTACCTCTATGAATTTATCGTCAAACGTCCGGACAATATCCAGAAATTCTGAGTGGAGCAACGCTTCTTATGGACAGGAACCTGAGGCAGTTAGATCCCCTATCCGTTAACATGCGAAATCGCAACAAGAAGATGTGTAGCAAGGATAAACTTGACGGGAATAAACTGGGATGGAAAGATGAAGTGTGTTCGGTTGCCTTCTTGTTCAGAACTTCGTACAACTTCCTCTATTTTAAGCGAGCAACTAAATTTGAACCCGTAGAAGATATTTGTGAGAAGTTCTGGATGTTTAAGTCTATCGCACATCTGTTGACCCATACAACATTGAGAAGATTTCAATATACGACGATGTAGTTCAGAAAGAGTTAGTTTGAGACATTTTCAATTTTGTTACTCAAAAAATAAATGTATAATCATCTGAAAAATAAGTAAGCCACACATACTATCGGGTTTTCTTTTCGGAGTGATAGAACTTTGAATTGAAATAAAACACATTTAAATTAAGATTGAAGCCAATTTTTTTCATTTGAAAGATAATTTTATGACATTTATGTTTTAAAAATAATTTCCGGCATATGTCCACCACGACTAACTCTGAAGAACCCCATTCGACAAGACCAATTTTGGACCACTCATTCGAGTAAATCAGGCCTTATTTCATCAATAACACGAGTTATGTTGGCTTCGAAAGCGTCTATTGTTTCTGGCTAGCATAAACCAATGACTTGACAAAACCCCAAAAAAAAATAATACAGTGGAGTTCTGTCGCATGATCTTGGAGGCCAATTAATTGGACCATTTCTCGAAATAATGTTATCGCCAAAGCTTTCTTTCAGTAAATCAATTGTTATGGTAGCAGCATGAGGTGTAGCACCATCTTGTTGGAACCAAAACACTTCTGGGTCGATACCATTCAAATTTTGAAACAAATAATCATTGATCACCGATCTGTGACGAGCACCATTCACTGTTACATTAGCTCCAGCATTGTTTTTGAAGAAATATGGACCGATGATGCCTCCAGCGTGTAAAGCACATCAACTTCAAGCTGTTCAAGTGCCCAATCAGCAAACAAACGACGCTTATTACGGTCAAGTGGCTTCAGTTATTAAACTAGTTGGATCTTGTATGGGTCTAGACCAAGATATTTACGCAAAATTTTTCATGTGGTGAATGCACAGTGTCCAACTTGTTGTGAACGTCGACGAATAGACAAATCTGGATCATCATTAACTCTATGACTTACAGCAGCGATATTTTCTTCTGTACGCACTTTGTCTTGTTGTTGCTGTTGCATCAAGTAGAGAAAATGTTGTCCGAAAAAAAAAATATTCTATGTTCGTCACAAAAATTACAGTAAGTTGTTTGGTATTATGGGGTTTTCTTCAAACCATTGATATTCTATAATGATATTTTTATTCAAGCCAAAATATAATTTTATATTATATATAAAATAGAATAGGATTACGCTTTTTACTAGATAAAAGGAATATAACGAAATTTGAATATAAAAACAGATTTAATCTGTCAGTCATCTACAATTTTAATTTCAAAATTCTTACTTTTTTTAAGATATAATGCATGTTTTGAGAGATATTTGAATTGACTTATTCAAATATATTAAATATTTCAAATAAATTATATATTCTGAGAAGTCCTTAAATTATGTTTTGTATTTTTGAAAAGAAATCGGTTTTCATAATGGAAAGATCAGGAACAAATTTTTTTCTCCTTCAAATATCTATTTATTAATTTTAATTGATAGATTATTTTTGGTAGTTTATTTATTCCATTTAATATGGAATATTGAGTTTTGATTTTATACGTCTATTAAATGTGAGCCGTGCTTATCTGATACCGAGAATACATTAAACACCCATGGTACATTTATTATTTTGGGGCATTACTGGAGTTAAGTGTATGATTAGTCCCTGACTAAATTTCGCTTCAGTTGGGTACCCAACAACCACAGAGTGTGATTCTTTCATTTGTAATAAAGGCCATTATTATTTGTTTATTTTGATTTTGAAAATATTTTAATAAATTTCATGGAATTCAAATTTTTGGCGAGGTATCCGGCGTTTTTATAGAGTGATAGAACTTTGAATTGGAATAAAACAAATTTAAATTGAGATTGTAGCCAAACTTTTTTTATTTCAAAGATAATAATAATAATAATAATAAAGTTTATTTCAAGAATAAACACTTTACATCACGGAGGAACATGAGATATGACCTGTATGCGATACTAACTTAATTAAAATTTCTGAAAAAATGTTCCATAAAGATAATTGAAAACAACAAAAAAATAACTACAAAATATTAGGAGAAAAAATAGAATTGTCATTCATATTATAGTTATTGTCCTTGTTTCAACTCGAGGGCACTTCATATCCGATGTTTATTATTATTGTATTATAACTGTCACAATCAGGTAATTATTATTAAAGTCACTATCATTGAATGAGTCATAAATTGGTGAGTGAGCGTCCTGTATTTGGGATGTCAATTATTATTTACCAAGTCACTGATTATCTTCCTGTTCTTACCATCCAACCAAGCTTTTAAACGCTTTTTGAACATTTTAATGTTCCTCAAATGCTTCAGTTGATCAGGGATGATGTTATAAATTTTTATTCCTAGGTAGGTGTGACTTCTTTGACCTATACTTTTATTGCATCTGGGTGGTTGGAATGTATGACCTCTCGCTCTCGTCGTATATTGGTGTTGTAACGTATTTACAGTTGCTTTTCCTGAGAAGATGTTAGAAAGAAGTTTAAGAGCATACAACTGCCTCACATCTTGAACTTTTGCTACGTCGAATAGCTGTTGACTGGGGAAGGTACGACTTTTCTTGTGGATTATTTTCAAGACCCATTTTTGAATTACCTCCAGAGGTTTTATCTGGTTTTGATATGCACCACCCCATCCAACCATACCATAGCAAATTTGGGATTCAACTAAGGCTTGGTAAAAAATCCTTAAATGCTTCATGTCACTAATGCTTTTACGTACTTGTTTGAACTTGAAAAGTAGGCTTCTTATCTTATTTACGAGATTTTTTATGTGCTTGTCCCATCTTAGCTGTTGATCAATGGTGATGCCTAAATACTTGATGTCCTTCGTCCTTTCAATCGATGTGTCACAGTCAATTTCTAGATTTTCCATCTCGGGCAGGCTCAAAGAGGAAGAGCCGAAAATCATATATTTCGTTTTATCAACGTTGAGTGTGAGTTTATTATTTCTGAACCAATTTTATATTTTTAAAAACCTTGTTTCTGCCTTTACCTTCAATTCTTCCCATGCACCTGCCCGATACTGGACGACCGCATCGTCGGCAAAACAAATAGCGTCCGCAGACTCCTCCATCTTCAGTAAGTCATTTATGTAAATAAGGAAAAGGATAGGTCCCAATACTGTCCCTTGTGGGACTCCGAATGTCACAGTCTCCAATGAACTTCTGGTCTGTTCTATTTCTACCATCTGTTTCCTGTTAGACAAATAACTCTTTAGCATTTCATAAATAGGTCCCCTAAATCCATATTTCTCGAGCTTTCGAAGTAATCGAGTATGACATACAGTGTCGAATGCTTTACACAAATCGATGAATATACACAACGAAGGAATTTTTTTATCCAGACTTTCGTATAATCGGCCTGTTAATTTTCGAATTGCGTCCTCTGTCGATTTACCCTCCATAAACCCGTATTGCTTGTCGTCAATAATGTCGTATTTCTTCAGATAGCTCATAATACGCTTTTTCAGAGCTTTTTCAACTATTTTTGCCAAATTAGATATTAAAGATATAGGTCTATAGTTATTTATTCGTGAGCGATCGCCGCTTTTGTAAACTGGTTTAATAATGCCTAGTTTGAAGGCATCAGGAAAGCAACCTCTTTCGAAACAACTGTTTATCAGACAAGCCAAGGGTGGTGACCTGTAGCTTTGCCCAATTTGAGCTGCCCTATAATATCCTGTATTTCCATGGCGTCAACAGGAGCCAAGAAGAAAGAGCCGCACTGACTAATACTCGGTTCGTTGTATTCTACGGGACACTGAATTTTATCCGCTAACTCTCTTCCTATGTTGGTGTAATGCTGATTGAACATATTGGCTATTTCCAAAGATGATTTTATGACATTTATGTTTTAGAAATAATTTTCGGTATATGTCCACCACGACTAGCTCTCAGGAATCGCATTCGAGCAGACCAATTTTGGACCATTTTTTCGAGTTATTCATGCCTTACTTCATCAATAACACGAGTTATGTTGGCTTCCGAAGCGTCTATTATTTCTGGTTTATCGGCATAAACCAATGACTTGACATAACCCCAAGGAAAATAATCCATTAGAGTTATATCTTGGAGGCCAATTTAATGAACCATTTCTCGAAATAATGTTATCGCCAAATCTTTCTTTTAATAAATCAATTGTTGCGGTAGCAGCATGGGGTGAAGCACCATCTTGTTGGAACCAAAACACTTCTGAGTCCATACCATTAAAATTTTGAAACAAATAATCATTGATCATCGATCTGTAACAACCAACATTCACTGCAACATTAGCTCCAGTATCGTTTTTAAAGAAATACGGACCCATAATAACTCCAGCATGTAAAGCACACCATACAGTGCATTTTTCAAGATGCAATGGAACCTGCACAACTTCTTGAGGATTGTTTTCACTCCATATACGGCAATTTTGCTTGTTTAGCCATTCAACCAGAAATGAGCTTCATCACTAAACACAATTTTACGATAAAAAAGTGAATTAACTTCAAGCTGTTCTCAGGCCCGATCAGCAAACAAACGATGCTTATTATGGTCAAGTGGCTTTAGTTCTTGAACCACTTGGATCTTGTATGGGTGTAGACCAAGATCTTTACGCAAAATTTTAAATGTGGTGGATGCACAGGGTCCAACTTGTTGCAAACGTCGACGAATAGATAAATAGATGGATCATCATTAACACTATGACCTACAGCAGCGATATTTTCTTCTATATGTTCAGTTCTTTGTCTTGTTATTGTTGTTGCATCGAGTAGAGAAAATTTTGAAACAAATAATCATCGATCATAGATCTGTAACGGGCACCATTCCCTGTAACATTAGCTCCAGCATCGTTTTTCTGAGTCTTTCCATGATAATTTGTCAATGCTTACCGAAAAGAAATGTTAAAACAAGACGTTTTCTGTCAAATCACAGTTAGCCCTATCGAAAGTTCCATCACTCTACAAAATACACCCGATTCATTTATTGTTTTTGGGCCTTTCTTGAGTTAAGTGTATGAGTAGACCTTGACTAAACTCCGCTTCACTTGGGTCCCTAACAACCACAGAGTGTGATTCTTTTATTTCTAATAAAGGCCATTAATATTATTATCATTATTTGTTTAATTTAATTTCGACAAGTTTTCAATAAATTTTATGAAATTTAAATTTGTAGCGAGGTATAACAGAATTAAGCTGTATGATATTCAAGATTGAGAAACCAAGTGAACTCTGTAGTCCAGGCAACCCAATTGATGAGGTGATATTCACGTGATCGCCCGGGATTGTTTCCCATCATAGCTAGCGTCAGGTCCTCCTCGTCTAATGGGAACCACAGCAAGGTGTTGAAAGACCAGAAAACCCCTTAAATCGGGCGGCCGGAGACAATTCCCCGGTAACGAGTTTCGCAAATCTTTAAGGTAGTTTGCGGAAGTGGTAATTCCACCCTCGCGAGGGCACGATAAGCCCCAAAGTAGGTGTATACGTATGAACGCCGCCTGGCACGCCAACCGCCTTCACTATGAAATTGATTTCTGACAACTATTAACTCGACTAAAGTGTATCCGTCTTCGCGCGCGGGCGTAGCACGCGACCCGTTGAATGGAGAACGATTCCGATTTATTTTTCACGCCCGATGCCCATTTCCATTTCGAGCCCATGGGGAGATTGTTTGGTAAAGGAAGAAATAGGAAACTCGCAGGTGTAATCGTAGAGTCAGACTTGAATCTGTAATAGTCTTTCAACTAGAGGTTTCATTCTCAATTTCTTGCTATTTTCGAAGTAATATAATAAAAAAATGTGTTTTCCTGATAGAAGGATTATTACAAAATGTTAAATATCATACAGATTTATTTCATTAACATCCAAAAAATTTTAAATTATAATTAAATTAGATAAATGTCTTTAAAACACACTGTGTCAATTAAGTAGACATATAGAATTAATACTTAAAACACATTACCAAAGGAAATGAAAGAATTCAAAGGAATATGAACTGTCAACTAAAAATCATTGAATAAGTACTTGAAGAGTACAAACATTTTGTTTCGTTCTTTGTTTTATGAAAAAATTCCTAAATAATGTAGAATATCTCTAGAAAACTATTTAGTATTATTACAACGGTAACTCATCGGCTTAACTTCATATTTAAAAAATAAAAATAATTTACAAAAAATATCTTACAAACCCAACTGAATGTAGTTTACTTGACAAACAAAAGATTGAAGCGAACTTATAAACATCCTAGGTATTCTATAATATGTTTTTCACAGAAATTACATAAAGTCTGCAAGGTATTTTATGGAGTCCTTTAAAACTAAATGATAATATGTAATAAGCGTAAAACAAATTACATAACTATTATATGTACAATAAAATAAAAAAAGAAGAATTTTCCCAAATAAAAGGATTTTAGAAAATTTTAAATATCATACAGATTCATTCTGTTAACCTCTTATTAAACTCTTCCATCAAGAGAAAACCTCATTTCATTATTTTATTGTATATATGATAATTATATCGGGTGTTTCTTTTAGAGTGATAGACCTTTCGATAGAAATAACTGTGATTTGACAGAAGGTAAAGCCATGTTGTTTTGACGTTTCTGTTCACTAAGCATTGAAAAATTATCATGGAAAGACTAACAGGGCAACAACGTTTACAAATTGTTGAAATTTATTTTCAAAATCAGTGTTAAATTCGCCAAACTCATAGAGTACTTCGTGAAATTTATGATTCACATAATCGTCCATCATAGCAGCTTATTCGTCGAACTATAGATAGGTTTCGGACAACATTTTCTCTACTCGATGCAACAACAACAACAAGACAAAGAACTGTACGTACAGAAAAAAATATCGCTGCTGTAAGTCATAATGTTAATGATGATCCAGATTTGTCTAATCGTTGAGGTTCACAACAAGTTGGACTCTGTGCATCCCTAACAAGAAATTGCGTAAAGATCTTGATCTACACCTATACAAGATCTAACTGGTTCAAGAACTAAAGCCACTTGGCCATAATAAGCGTTTGTTGGCTGATTGGGCCCTAGAACAGTTTGAAGTTGATCCACTTTTTTATCGTAAAATTGTGTTTAGTGATGAAACTCATTTGTGGTTGAACGGCTATGTAAACAAGCAAAATTGCCGAATATGGAGTGAAGACAATCCTCAAGAAGTTCTGCTGGTTCCATTGCATCCTGAAAATACATTGTATGATTTGTTTTACACGATGGAGGCATCATCGGTACATGTTTCTTCAAAAACGATGCTGGGGCTAATGTTACAGTGAATGATGCTCGTTACAGATCGATGAGCAATGATTATTTGTTTCAAACTTTGAAGTGTTTTGGTTCCAACAAGATGGTGCTACACCTCATGCTGCTACCGTAACAATTGATTTATTGAAAGAAAGATTTGGCGATAACATTATTTCGAGAAATGATCCGATTAATTGGCCTCCAAGATCACGCGACATAACTACACTGGATTATTTTCTTTGGAGTTATGTCAAGTCATTGGTTTATGCTGATAAAATAGACGCTTTGGAAGCCAACATAACTTGTGTTATTGATGAAATAAGGCCTGAATTACTCGGAAAAGTGGTTCAAATTTGGTCTGGTCGAATGCGGTTCCTCAGAGCTAGTCATGGTGGACATATGCTGGAAATTATTTTCTTGAACATAAATGTCCTAAAATCATCTTAAAATAAAAACTGGGCTTCAGTCTTAATTTAAATGTGTTTTATTTCACTATGAAGTTCTATCACTCTGAAAAAAAACACCCGATGTATTCTGGTTTACACTTATAGCATATTATCTTTTGAAATAAATTAATCCGGCTGATCTCATACTCCGTATTAATGATTATTATCATTTGGTTTCAAAGGAGTCTCTAAAATACCTTGCAAACTTTGTGTAATTTCTGTGACGAACATAGAATACGTAGCACATTCGATTTGTCTGGTAAAATATTTTTTGTTAATTATTTTTATTTTTTGAATGTGAAGAAGGTGTGATGTGTTTCCGTTGTGGGACTTCTAAAATGCATTTTGAAGAAGTTCTGCATGTTTTGGGAATTTTTTTGAGCAAGTTGTTTCTGAAGAAGTTCTTGAGGTTATGTTTCGCATTTTTGGAAAGGAATTTGGTGTTTATATACCAAGGTACGGAACAAAATTTTGTACCCTCCAAATATTTAATAAAATAGAAAACGGCTTTTTACTTGATAGAAGAAATATAACAAAATTTGAATATCAAAACAGATTTAATCTGTTAGTCTTCTACAATTTTAATTTCAAAAAAATTTTTATTCAAAAATTTTAATTTAATTAAATTAATGTCTACATTAAGCACCGCTTATTTCTAATAGACGTATATATTCAAAAAATGTTTTGTATATATACGTCTTATATCAAATATAAGCTTATTGTAGACATTAATATAATTCTAAAAGTTTTTTGAATAAAATTTTTTTTGAAATTAAAATTGTAGAAGACTAACAGATTAAATCTGTTTTGATATTTAAACTTCAAGTATTTATTCAGTAATTTCAATAAATAATTCATATTTCTTTGAATTCTCTTATTTCCCTTTGGTACTGTGTGATAAGTGTTAATCCCATATGTGTACTAAATTGAAACGGTGTTTTCTAAGACATTTATTTAATTTAATTCTGATAGTTTTTGAATAAGAAATTTGTAGGAGTTTAACAGAATAAATCTGCCACTTACTATGTGTCCATTATAGATCATAATTCAGACAAAACCGAAGAATACGATAAAACCCTGCTGAAGGGATGAGGGAAGGCCCTCGAAAGTTATATGAAATATATGAAAGACAAATATTATTTCAGATTCACTGACTCGTTTGAGTATTTTGGAATCTCTCTCATACATAATGCATTCCTAGCGCGTTTGCCCCCTTCGCTCTCATAACCCGATAATAACACGACCATCCGCTCTGTATTGGCGACTATATGTTTTTGGTTTTCCTTTCGTATTTCGTTATATTCTGTGACCCAAAGAAAACAATAACGATATTATTATACCGTTCACACACTGTCCCAGACTGCTAATTGAATGGACCTCTTCAAAGAAACATTTTCGCCAACTGAAACCAGGAATCCTTATTTACTGGTCTTCCATCATTTAGGTTTCTACTTGACGAAAATTTATCTAGAAAGTCATGAATGAAAAACAATTTTAACTTCCGCTGAATTTTATTGTTCACAGGAAAATTGTTTCTTCATGACATGACTCCTTGCTGGTCAGCCAGGACGTGTTGCTTTGATCGGAAGAGATGGTAATTGGAAGGAGCAATGTCTGAGTTGTACGACGGGTGGGGTAGGACTTTCCATTTGAGTGCTTCCAAATACATTTTGACAGGCAATATCTGGCCTTAAACCAATAAGTTAGTCATCGTTCTTGCTGAAGAATGTACAAAAGGTGATTGATGTCTATATCAGAGGGAAGGTGCTGATTAACAGTTCCACTAACCCTCATCAATACGTCTACTAGGCCGGAAAATCAGCAGAACTTGCATTACACAATTTGGTCGGAAAATTAAACCCATCTCTCGATAATCGAGAGATAGCATTTAGAGTGTTTCAAGACATTGAAGGTGCTTTTAATGATACGCTGCCAGCTTCTCTCGCTCAGGATATCTCTGCGAGAAGAATCAACCAGATAATTTGTAGATGGATACAGGCAATTCTATGCGGCAGAATAATAACGAGCTCATACCAGGGTGAGGTCTTCCAGTTCAAGGATGCAAAGGGCTGTCCGCCGAGGGGGTATTCTCTCACCCTAACTGTGGACCCTTCTCCTCGATAACCTGCTAGCGATCATCTCGCTGTGGGAAGTCGACGTTCAAGCATTTGCTGATCACCTGGAGGTAAATCGATATCGGCCATCCTACAAGAGATACTGGACATATCGACAAATGGTGTGAATTCTACCAGGTTTTCGTATTGGCATACAAGCATAGCTCTTTCACCAAGTGACTACTCAGCAGTCTCCACAGTCCACCCCTTGAGGTAGAAAGTGTGATAAGTATTAAGCCATATCATCGCGCGAAGCGAGAACCCCTCCAAAGAGATGAACCCACCAGCTTCCAGTTTGGGCCCCGACTCGAAAGCCAGAACCGTCTGACTATTAGCAGCGAAGCACTATTCAACTACTGGCTCTGAAGGTTAGTACCCGAGTTGGTTTGTGACGCATTTCACCCGACGGAAGGAATTCTTATCCAAGCATCCGACCGCAGTCCCATGAACTAAGATAATCTCAAGATTGATGACTTCTATTGATCCTGGTACGAGCACCGTCTAACGGCCTGTACGTCCTGACCCACCGAACCCATGTGAAGTTATTTGATTGCTCCTGGCGTCAAGCAATTACGACAAAGCCATTTCGTCGAGATCTACAAACCCTAAATTGTTACGCATTGATCCGGGGTCAAGACAAGCCGGTCGAACCGTCAAGTCCCGTTAAACCCCGAGTCATTTAATGAGAATATCCCGAACATGGGGGTCTGCGAACAGATAAATGAAATACCTCCCTAGTCCAGCATGCAGACTTTCAACCACTGCCCCCTCGAGTCTAATACCAATGGGGTGGCCAGGAGGTGCAAGTAACACCTGAGGGCAATACACCCCCACGAGGTAACGCAGTATGCTACGTTACGCACTTGGCCATTACACAGAATCCGGAGCTACTGCGATAGGGTAGAGTACGCCGTTTCAAGAAAGAAGCCCTGTGCTGCGACAGACTCCCTGTCACTGAGTTAATCAACCGGCTCAGCCCTCCATTTCACCAGAATGACAAAACTAAGGCCCCATTCGGAGATCTTCCATCATAAAGGTCCAGTGACTGGCGCGAATGGAATTACGTTAGGCACCAAGATTTTACCCTCCATTTCGCCGGGACAAAACTAGGGTCCTAGTCTTGACAAGCGCCCCATCTCGTCAAGGTCTAATGCCTGGGGGGCGTGACAAATGGTGTACTATAAGTGAAGATATATCTCTTAACCCACAAAAGGTAGTTATAGTACAATTCATCGAGAAACGAAAGCTAGATGGTTAAGAACCGCCGAAAATCCGAGGTGAAACAATACGGTTCTCGAATGAGGCAAAATACCTGAAAATAGTCCTAGACACAACTCTCAGTTGGAATGCTCACCAAGACAAAGTGTGTCATAAAGTCAGAATGGGATTCAGGACCTGCAGGCGAATCTGGGGTTTAAAGCCCGGGCAGGTGTATTGGCTATACACTATAGTAATTAGACCACAGATAACGTATGGCGCTGTAGCGTGGCGAAAGAAGGATCAACAAACGATTTGCCAACATAGGCTCATCCGTCTACAGAGACAGGCAATTACAGGTGCATTTCGCACCGAGCGAACCGAGAATCAACATCTCATTGATCATCAATACGCATCCATATTCCATATTGCCATAGAGACCGCGGTAGATCTGTTGAAAAAACGGCCAATCCGCCACATCAAAATCCAAATATTTACTGATAGTCGGTCAGTACTAAAAGCTCTGGAATCCAGGCGTTGTACATCGAAAACAGTCTGGAGTTGCCGCACGGCTTTAGACAAGCTCGGTGGGTATAACAGAGTCACTCTTGTTTTAATATCGAGCCACTCAAACTATTTGGGTAACGAAGAGGCAGATCCGCTGGCGTTTGCTGGACCCACGATGCTTCCTGGGAATACCACATGACGTAGCTAAGCGGACGTTACCTGGCAGAATAAATTCAAGACTAAAGTCTTTCTGGCTGAGCCATCCTGGCCTGAAAAAATAGAATGTATTCCTTGGAACAGCTCCGAACCAAAAGATGGCGAACCTACCGCTAGGTCTGGATATGGCCAAATTAAGAACACTTGTCGTCATT
Source organism: Megalocaria dilatata (assembly GCA_034642435.1). Taxonomy (NCBI): domain Eukaryota; kingdom Metazoa; phylum Arthropoda; class Insecta; order Coleoptera; family Coccinellidae; genus Megalocaria; species Megalocaria dilatata. The sequence continues at coordinate 44,683,306 of CM067860.1, forward strand.
ACGACAGGTCACTGCAGGCTGAAAGCGCATTTGCACAAAATCGGTCTGGTTTAAAACGATGAATGCAGGCTGTGTCTTGAGGACAGCTAGCGGTGAGTCGCATCAGATTCGAGGTCTTTGGTATGGCTTTTAGCCCACTGCGAACTGAAAAAATCACCCCCAAACAAGATTATCGGTTTTATCCAAAAACTAGATCTTGTGGTGAAAATAAAAATTAGTGGTGAACCGCAATAGTCGTGGTAGGGTGGACAGACGCTTGCTCACTATAAATAATAAAAAAAACAATAATTATTTTTTTAATATATTTCCAGCTAACGTTTTTGGGTTTACAGGTATTTCGAGGGACCCTTCAAGTGTGATAATATTAGTTTGAAACTGTACCTTTATCAGGTTTTCAAAATTGTGACATAATTCATTGATTTGTTCTCGAGTAAAGTACAGAAAATTGAATGAGACTCGAATATCAAGACTAGAAGAGGTCTTTCAAATGAGCTCCAACATAACGAATAAGCCGATCAGCGAGTAATGGGCATATCAAGTTGATGCTAAGAACACAAGCGAAGATCAAAATGAATATCTGGTCGATAAAAAGCATTTCCAGACGAAACATTTTGAGCATACTTTCAAAGTCCCATACTTGAACCGATTTATTCTCTTCTAGCGATTCTTGGAAAAAGCTTCTCGCTGTAAACGCACAGATTATTCATTCTGCATACTTGGAAATTATGAATATTTCGAATGAATCGAAAAAATATTTCATTTCTCGATCCCGAAATTCATTACTTTGTCGTCAAAAATCAAAACTCGGTGTGCCTCATTTATAGGGATTCTCTCTACTCCAACGAAAACTAGCGTAAACTCAGATCCTTCGTAGCCTGCCGAAATATCGTTATTCTCCTGTTTCATGAATAAATGCACCTTCCTGAAATGGCTTGCTTACCAATTGAGATAATTAACAACATCCATTAATCCCTGTCGAAGGATGTCTATTATTGCTTAGTGAAACAAATCCTCTCAAGAATTTAGAGGAAATTAATTCTGCATTGTTGTACCTAATTAATTTGAGGTGCTTTCGAAAGAGAATCTCCGTAGACTAATAGAAAATTTATCTGAAGAGTATTCGAATCAGGAAGGCTTGTGTTAGATGCATTATATCTAAAATTAAGTTTTCGACCTGCTTTGGATCTTGAAAAATTGGAGTCTTCTTAGGAAAGAGTTCGCTATTTTTTGTTGACTGTGATGAGAAATTAACACTCCTAAATGTTTTTTATCGAATACCGAAAACGTGATAGACTCTTATTACATTCAGTTGAAGAACGAAAGAATTGTTCTTTTCTTGTCGAAATTGCTTGTCATAAAAGAATCGATAAATAAAGTCAAACACTGATCCAAATGTTAATGGCAAAGGGTTCTGATCATTAAGATTTCGGACTTCCATTGCCTGAATTATTTTGGTATACATTCTGTCAAGAAAGTACCGGGAATTATCGATTTTAATCTGGCGGGGCAATGAGGCAGGTAAAATTTTTTTTTCCTAGGTTGGTACCACTGTCCTTAATTACTATGCCAAGCTTGAGCGGGATCTGTCAACTAGTGTGTTTGCAACAGCTGATTAAGTCAGTCGATGTCAGAGTGCGTGCCGATTTTTACTATGGGTGATTACGTTGAGCAAAGAATTTGTTTAAAGTTTTGTGTTGCAAATGAATTTTCGTGTGCCGATGCATTGAAAATGTTGCAAAAGGCCTTTGGTGATAATGCTCTATCGAAAACTCGTGCATATCAGTGGTACAGAGCCTTCAAGGACGGTCGTGAAGTGGTCGAAGACTTGCCTCGTTCCGGACGCCCATCGGCGGCTTCGATCGAAGATAACGTCGATAAAATTAAGGAAAGGGTGCTGGAAAACCGTCGTACCGGCTTGAGAGAGATAGCACATGATCTTAAGATATCCCACGAGTCCGCACGTACGATTTTGATTGATATTTTGGGCATGAGAAAGGTGGCCGCACGACTCGTACCGAAAGACCGGAATTTTCTTCAAAAACGTCATCGCGAACAGGTTGCTTCAGACATGCTGGATCGCTGTAATTCCGATTCTACATTCATGCAACGCATTATAACTGGTGATGAGACCTGAGTCTACGAGTACGATATGCAAACAAGCTAGCAATCATCGGAATGGTTGGCAAAAAATGAGCCGAAATCGAAAAACCCACGCCAAAGCCGCTCGAAAATGAAGGTGATGCTCATTGTTTTCTTCGATATCCGTGGCGTGGTGCACTACGAATTCGTTCCAGAGGGTCAGACGGTAAACAAGGAGTATTACCTAGGCGTTCTGAAACGTTTGTGTGAGCGTATCCGTAAGAAGCGGCCAAATTGGTGGGCGAACAACTCATGGATTTTGCATGACGATAACGCGCCTTCTCACCGAGCTACGATTGTGACTGACTTTCTCGCCAAAAACTCAACAAACGTGCTTCAGCAACCACCGTATTCGCCGGATTTGGCTCCCTCGACTTTTTCCTCTTCCCAAAACTAAAATTGCCCCTTCGTGGCACCCGTTTTGAGTCGATTGAAGCCATAAAACAAAATTCGGCGCGAGAGCTAAAGTCCATCCCGGAAAGCTCCTATAAAAAATGTTTCGATAATTGGAAGTGCCGTTGGCATAGATGTATTGGAGCAAATGGAGCCTATTTTGAAGGTGACCCAATAAATTTTGACGATTAAATGTAAAAATGTTGTTTTGATTGAAAATTCCCGGTACTTTCTTGACAGAGTAGTACTTCTGACGAAAATCTTGAAACAAATTCTTAGAAGAAAAAAGGTTAAAACTGCGAAATGAAATACAAAAATGCATAATGCACAAGGTGTCTACTTTTAAAAGAGCCAAAGGGGAGATGATACAACGAATAGACTTAATTTTAATAACACAGATCTTATGAAAAAATGTAAAAAAAATGACTACTACTATCGGGTGTTTTTTTTAGAAGGATAGAACTTTCGATGGGGATAAATGTGATTTGACAGAATGAAGAAGCTATGTTGTTTTGACATTTGTGTTCAATAAGCATTGCCAAATTATCATGGAAAAACTCACGCCGCAACAATATTCACAAATTGTTGAAATTTATTTTCGAAATCAGCGTTCTATCCGCCAAACTTGTAGAGCACTTCGTGAAATTTATGGTTTACATAATCGTCCATCAGAGCAGCTTATTCGTCTTACTGACGATAGATTTCGGACAACATTTTCTCTACTCCATGCAACAACAACAAAGAACTGTACATACATTCTGTCAAGAAAGTACCGAGAATTATCGATTTAAATCTGGCGGGGCAATGAGGCAGGTAAAATTTTTTTTTCCTAGGTTGGTACCACTGTCTTTAATTACTATGCCAAGCTTGAGCGGGATCTGTCAACTAGTGTGTTTGCAACAGCTGATTAAGTCAGTCGATGTCAGAGTGCGTGCCGATTTTTACTATGGGTGATTACGTTGAGCAAAGAATTTGTTTAAAGTTTTGTGTTGCAAATGAATTTTCGTGTGCCGATGCATTGAAAATGTTGCAAAAGGCCTTTGGTGATAATGCTCTATCGAAAACTCGTGCATATCAGTGGTACAGAGCCTTCAAGGACGGTCGTGAAGTGGTCGAAGACTTACCTCGTTCCGGACGCCCATCGACGGCTTCGATCGAAGATAACGTCGATAAAATTAAGGAAAGGGTGCTGGAAAACCATCGTACCAGCTTGAGAGAGATGGCACATGATCTTAAGATATCCCACGAGTCCGCACGTACGATTTTGATTGATATTTTGGGCATGAGAAAAGTGGCCGCACGACTCGTACCGAAAGACCGGAATTTTCTTCAAAAACGTCATCGCGAACAGGTTGCTTCAGACATGCTGGATCGCTGTAATTCCGATTCTACATTCATGGAACGCATTATAACTGGTGATGAGACCTGGGTCTACGAGTACGATATGCAAACAAGCTAGCAATCATCGAAATGGTTGGCAAAAAATGAGCCGAAACCGAAAAACCCACGCCAAAGCCGCTCGAAAATGAAGGTGATGCTCATTGTTTTCTTCGATATCCGTGGCGTGGTGCACTACGAATTCGTTCCAGAGGGTCAGACGGTAAACAAGGAGTATTACCTAGGCGTTATGAAAGGTTTGCGTGACCGTATCCGCAAGAAGCGGCCAAATTTGTGGGCGAACAACTCATGGATTTTGTATGACGATAACGCGCCTTCTCACCGAGCTACGATAGTGACTGACTTTCTCGCCAAAAACTCAACAAACGTGCTTCAAACCACCGTTTTCACCGGATTTGGCTCCCTGCGACTTTTTCTTCTTCCCAAAACTGAAATTGCCCCTTCGTGGCACCCGTTTTGAGTCGATTGAAGCCATAAAACAAAATTCGGCGCGAGAGCTAAAGTCCATTCCGGAAAGCGCCTATAAAAAATGTTTCGATAATTAGAAGTGCCGTTGGCATAGATGTATTGGAGCAAATGGAGCCTATTTTGAAGGCGACCCAATAAATTTTGACGATTAAATGTAAAAATGTTGTTTTAATTGAAAATTCCCGGTACTTTCTTGACAGATTAGTACAGAGAAAAATATCGCTGCTGTAAGTCATAGTATTAATGATGATGGAGATTTGTCTATTCGTCTATGTTCACAACAAGTTGAACTCTGTGCATCCACCGCATGGAAAATTTTGCGTAAATATCTTCGTTTAAAGCCAAACAAGATCCAATTGGTTCAAGAACTGAAGCCTTGACCATAATCAGCGTCGTTTGTTTGCTGATTGGGCCCCAGAACAGCTTGAAGTTTCCATTTTTTGATCGTAAAATTGTGTTTAGCGATGAAGCTCATTTCGGGTTGAACGGCTATGTAAACAAGCAAAATTGCCGTATATGGAGTGAAAACAATTCTCAAGAAGTTCTGCAGGTTCCATTGCATCCTGAAAAATGCATCATCGGTCCATATTTCTTTAAAAACGATGCTGGAGCAAATTTTACAGTGGATGGTGCTCGTTATAGATCGATAATCAATGACTATTTGTTTCAAAATTTTAATGGTATCCACCCAGAAGTGTTTTGGTTCCAACAAGATGGTGCTACACCTCATGCTGCTACCGTAACAATTGATTTATTGAAAGAAAGATTTGGCGATAACATAATTTCTAGAAATGGGTCAATTAATTGGCCTCCAAGATCATGCGACATAACTCCATTGGATTATTTCCTTTGGGGTTATGTCAAGTCATTGGTTTATGCTGATAAACCAGAAACAATACACGCTTTGGAAGCCAACATAACTCGTGTTATGTATGAAATAAGGCCTGAATTACTCGAAAAAGTGCTCCAAAATTGGTACGCAAACCGTAATGATAATAATAATTTAACAACATATAGCGATATTCTATGTTTTGAAACAACAGGCAGTACTTTCTCCATTTTTTTCAGAATAATCATTATAAATTTGAGTTAATTCACTATATTCATGAAAACGTTCAAATACCCAAAATTATTAAGCGACAAAAACTGTCAGATTTTAAATTCAATGTTCACTTTGATATTCAATCACAAGGAGCTTCAAAGTAGAGCAAATTCACGTTTGGAATATTTCAACTCTTCGTTGTTATCCATAAAGATGAAGGTGATTACATTATTGATTAAAAATAAAAATTTGTTAATAATTTATTCGTTCGAATTTAATTTTAAAAAGGGGTATTACTTTCCGGTTCACAAATATTTTATGGCATTTGTTGATGATAACTAACTAAAATAAATACATGTAAGAAATTAGCAGGAATCTTTGAAAGTTTCAAATGCAGACCCTTTGATAGGCTATATTGCAGAACAATCCATATACGTGCACAAACACAACAAACGTAGTTATCCATTTTCCATTCGTCCATATCGCTCACTCTGCCAATAGTCTGCCAATATTTCATCCATTATTTGAATAATTTACAGCTTCAGGCGGCCACACTACCAATTCCAATTTATTGGATACTCGGCCGAGCTCACTTGGGAAAATATCGGACAAAAAGTGAATAATAGCGTTGAAATGACAGGTTATTTGAAACGAAGTTATTTCTACTCGTACAGCTGAAACTATTTTGCCACATGAGTGATACCGTTCATTATTTCTCGCTTGTGACCATCGCACTAAGTTTCCTCGGCAGCAAATAGAAAAAAACTTGAAATTCCACATGTGTTCTTCAGATAAAAAGTAAGTAGTCGTACACAAATAGCAAATTATCCATATCGCTCGAGTTATTCGAAATTGAACAAAGTATGGTATTTGGCAAAAATTCAGGCCTGCACACCGACTTAAGACCGAAAACAATTGTCCTTCATATTTTCGTAGAATCCTTAAAACCGCTCAAAAATGTACTCAGAACAACGCCGCTTCAAAATTTGGGGTAGACATCTATCTGGTATTTTTTTAGAGTGATAGAACTTTAAATTGAAATAAAACACATTTAAATTAAGATTGAAAGATTGGAAAGATTATTCTTTTACTTTTACTTTTTCGAGTAATTGAGGTCTTACTTCATCAATAACACGAGTTATGTTGGCTTCCAAAGCATCTTTTTTCTGGTTTATCAGCATAAACGAAAAACTTGACATAACCCCAAAGAAAATAATCCAGAGGAGTTATGTCGCATGATCTTGGAGGCCAATTTCGGGGCTGGGGTCGAGAAAACCTTGCGGCGTGTCCTGAGCTTTCAGTGCGAATTACGAGTGTTGTTGCAAGCGTTTTTCCGTGCTGTTTTATCTCTTGGTATTCCAAAGAGTCTATCGACAAGTGTCGTCAAATCTCCTCGTGGTGGCCCTGGTTTTGCTAATTGGCGACGCGATCTCAGGTCGGGCAATAAGAGCTCCACTCACAGCGATCTAATATATTTACACTGATCGGTGGCATCACCTTCAGCCTGAGAATAGAAGGTACTGTGCTTCTTTGGTCTTGGATTGGGTTCATCTGGACCATCGTATACGCGGTGTGGACTACGTTTCCTTTCTACACAGCGGGCGAGTTTACTATATCCCGCGCGTCGTCCACACCACTTTTTGAGCTCTTTGGGAGACTTCTGCGCGATGGTTTGTTGCCAGTGTGGCGGCGAATACAGCTTGGTAGCCAATCAGCGGAGAATTGGAATGAAGGGGACCTGATCGAGCTTGCTCGTCGGGAACTCTCCTATACCGGCAGGTTCGTGAACCAGTACTTGCTGCCCTTCTATCCGGGAGTAAATCTGGACTTCATAAGAAACCGAAGGCGATCACCGCGGTATAGGGAAATTCTCCAAACGCTCCGCCGCGATGATGTGCCGTCGAGCGAGGCCCTGGAAGCAATTCCGGAGTCGAGCGGAGCGGTCGAGGCGCTAGCACCCTTTGGCGATTATCCTTCCGCTCAGGCTGCAGAAACTCTAATGCAGGAGGAGGTGCAGGAACCTTCCTCATCTCGTGGGCCTATGAACCCGAACTCAGCCGAGTTCGTGCCGTTGAGAAGGAAAGTTATATCCCAGTTCCTTCATGATTACTGGTGTGACCACGATGGATGGTCTGGTAGCGACGCTACTCTTTATGAGCTTAGCCAGTTACCAAGCACCGGTGATCGACGAGAGTTTGTGAGGTTGGAGTTGGACGCCTATCTGCGGGCCCTGTTTCCACAGGTCTTTGCCAGAGGAGGCGGGAACTCACGTCCGAACATCAGGACAGAACGAAATCGACCGAGGCGGATCCTTAATCGAGCCCAAGAACGAGCTCACCTGTTCAGGACGTGCCAACGTCTGTATAGGAAGGATCGCGCCGCCCTGGCCCGTAGTGTCATCAACGATGAACCTATGGGGGGTCATACTTTTCCTGACATAAGATCCGCGGAGCAAAGATTCTCCACTCTGTTTGGTCACCCGTCTACCACAGACGACGAGCGAGTCGAAGCGATACAAGGACCAACAGATCTTGGGGTTCCCATCTCCGAACAGGAGATTGCGGATGCTCTTTTAAGGTTTCGAAGTCGCCTTCCGCTGGGATCGATGGTCTCTCGATCAAAGATCTTAAGAAGGTTCCCCTCCAGAGACTTGTATTGCTTTTTAACTTTATGCTCCTGTTCGGCGTTACGCCGCTTCTATTCAGAAGGAATAGGACTATTCTTATTCCTAAGGGAGGTGACCTACAAGATGTTAATAACTGGCGGCCCATAACCATCGCCTCGGTGGTGGTAAGAGTACTTAACAGGATCATCGGAAAACGTTTTGGCTCTGTACCGTTACACGGACACCAGCGGGGGTTTCAACCGGTCGACGGAGTTCTCCTGAATAACCTCACCAAGGAACGGCGTAAGGGCGTGAAGCCTTATAACATCCTGAGTGTCGACGTGCGTAAAGCATTCGACACTATCTCTCAGCGGTCCATCTCACGGGCTATGACGCGGTTCGGGATAGATGAGGTGACGAGGCGGTATGTCGAGGACTCTTTTGAGAACTCGTCTACAGTAATTGAGGTCGGAGGCAAGAGAACGCCTGAGATTCCAATCAGACGTGGTGTGAAGCAGGGCGACCCACTCTCACCTGTCTTGTTCAATATGGTCCTCGATGAGCTGATCTGCGAGTTGGAAAACTCCGGATACGGGCTGCCCATTAGCGCGCTCCAGAGGATAGCAGTCCTAGGCTATGCCGACGATTTGCTTCATCTGGCCGAGACCTCTAGGGATGCCGAGAAACAGTTGAAGTTGGTGGTCGAGTTCTTTGAGCGGAGGGGGATGTCCCTAAACCCCTCAAAGTGCGTCGCGGTTACCGTTCGCGTTAACCGTGGCAATAAGCACATATATTCCGTCTCGTGAGCTTTGTTCGCCATTAATGGCCAGTCCATCAGGCAACTGTGCCCAACGGATCTGTTCCGGCATCTCGGCGAGAACTTCGGAATTATGGGTCAGACCGGGCCTACGTTGGAAAACCTCAACGTTCAGCTCAGAAGGATCGGTGCTGCGCCGTTGAAACCACAGCAAAAATTGGCAATACTCAAATTATATCTTTTGCCGAAGTACCTGCACATTCTGCAGAATCCTGTCGTACTCTTCGGGACTCTGAGATACGTCGACAGGGTGGTGAGGATCGCGGTTCGCCGCTTTCTTCACTTGAACAGAACTTGCGCGGACCCTTTCTTGCATGCTGCGCTCGGTGATAGTGGTTTGGATGTTACCTGCTTTGCAGAGACTATCCCTGCCATCCTCCGGAACAGGATCACTCGTTTTCTTCCGTTTCTCGAAATAATGTTATCGCCAAATCTTTTTTTCAATAAATCAATTGTAGCAGCATAAGGTGTAGCACCATCTTGTTGGAAACAAAACACTTCACTGGGTCGATACTATTCAAATTTTGAAACTAATAATCATTGATTATCGATCTGTAACGAGCACCATTCACTGTAATATTAGCTCCAGCATCGTTTTTAAATAAATATGGAGGATAATGCCTCCTGCGTGTAAAAAGCATATCATACAGTGCATTTTTCAGGATGCAATGGAACCTGCAGGACTTCTTGAGGATTGCTTTCACTCCATATACGGCAATTTTGCTTTTTTACATAGCCGTTCAACCAGAAATAAGCTTAATCACTAAACACAATTTTAAGATAAAAAAGTGGATCAACTTCAAGCTGTTCTAGGGCCCATTCAGCAAACAAACGACGCTTATTATAGTTAAGTGGCTTTAGTTCTTGATCCAGTTGGATCTTGTATGGGTGTAGACCAAAATCTTTACGCAAAATTTTCCATTTGATGGATGCACAGAGTCCAACTTGTTGTGAACGTCGACGAATAGACAAATCTGGATCATTATTAACTCTATGACTTACAGCAGCGATATTTTCTTCTGTAAGTACGGTTCTTTGTCTTGTTGTTGTTGCATCGAGTAGAGAAAATGTTGTCCAAACTCTATCGATAGTTCGATAAATTAGCTGCTCTGATGGACGATTATGTCTTATCTATATCCCTATCCAATGTTCTATCACTCTAAAAATAAACACCTGATTAAATGGATTTATTCCTCGCCTACTAGACCATTAAAAGAACACGTTTTGAAAGAAGGTGAGTAAAAGGATTACAGCAATAGTTATATTGAGAATGTTGCTACATATTCAAAAGTTAATACAAGTTCATATGGGAAAGTAGTAATAAGCTAACTACGTCTACAAAAGACGGAATCTTCTACTGCAATAAAGATGATAGACCCACAACACATAAGCTCTTAAGTCTGTCGCCGACTAAAGCCCCATTCTCACTTGCCATAAATCGAATAACATAAAGAATATCCATTCTTCACGCCCATTTCGAGCAATCTATACCTGAAACGAATGGCGAACATTACTAGCCTGACGTCGGGAATTGAATCAGTTTCCGCGGAACAGAAAAGAGATCCAAACACCTTGTGGAAAAAGATTTATTCCGAGCTACTTTGCATGCAACAAAAATACCGTTCTCTTTATATGTAAAACATATCTATTATTGGCGTCGTTGAACGTTGTGCCGGCACTATTTGTAGACGAAAGATCCCTTCTCCAGATATTACTAAGCGAAACGTGCTATTATCCTGCAAATGTGAGAGGGAGGAATACGTTCCAACCCGTCAGAGTCATCTATTTCGATGGGTAAGTTTGATCAATAAATTTTCGAAGGCATTAAGGATTCAGCTGTTTTCGATTGTTCACGGAGGTACCTGCGATTCTATCCATTCCGCGGAGACGTAGTATCCCTTAGAACTGAGGGATGATTAATCAAATTGAGTTATGGCTGATTGAAACCAGGCAATGATTAGTCTGTTGTGCGGGTAAGTGGAACACATCAATCTTTGGACAAATGGACCAATGGGCTTATGCTACAACTGAAGGTTGCGGAAGTAGGTATATTGTAGGATCAGATTCGATTTGGAGAGTACTACATATTATTGGCACCCTTTCGATCAACTGGTGTCCTGTCGAACCTAAGGGAAAGCTATTTATTTACCATTGCTTCCAGAGAACCTTATTATGAAATTCCCCTCACGATTTTGTGCATTACCACAACTGAATTATAATTAAATCGACACTAAGGCAAAATGTTCACCTTCATTTGTTCAAAAAGTTCAAAAAGTTCTTATGTTTCATAGTTTATTCAAAGTCCTGACACGTATTTTGGCCTTTCGATCATCTTCAAAGGTGTACAAAAAGTAACTAAACTCAAAATTCAAAACACTTAGGACATCTGTGTACATTTATGGCGCATGGAAATAAGAGCATCCAATATAAGTGTTTCCAAACAGTTTTTGGGACTTTGTTGATTTCTCCTTTTTTCAATGCCTTTTTTGATTGAAAGAATCTTCAAATTGTCCATCAACTTAATCCTTTTCACATTATATTATAAAGTGACATCTTTCTCACACGTGTATAAACGACGGTAGACGTATCTTGGCTTTGGTTTATACCGAACCTAATTTCGTTCCTTTCGGATCATTCCCACTGCTTTTAAACAATGGCAAATGGGTGGTTGAGTGACCCTAAGTGTTTTTTAAAGTTTTCTTTGCGTTTGTGATGGATCTTTATCGAGCCTTCCTCTTTTTCTTCATCCTTAAACTCTGTTGGCCCTCTGGATCGTTCTTCATCTCACAAATCAACATTTCCACTTTTAAATCGAACAAATCACATGTACGTTCAGCTAGAGCATTGTCACCGTAAAAATCCACTAAAATACAATGACTCTTTTCATATTGAAGTAACCAAGTAAACTTCATGCAAAATCACATTGTTCGGTACCTAACTTGACATTTTCAGAGCACACAGAAACTTGGTTGTTTACATTTCAGCGAAATGGCAGATACTGAAACTAAATCTAATGATGATACTTCAAACTGTTGGTCTTGCCAGACAAAACAATGAAATGATAAACTAGTAGCGACATCTGTTATCAAAACTGCACAAATTTATTTCTACTCTCAACACAATGGATGCACACTGGCTGTGAGTTCAAAGTTGTCATAAACGTCTTCACTTCTGATTCATTTTCTGCTGTTTCGGGCGTTCCCCAGGGTCCCGATCTGGGTCTCTTGATATTCATCGTGTATATTGACGACATCATTAGATTTTTTCACTCTACTACATTTCTACTATACACAGATTACATCTACGGTCGACTATGTACTTATGCAGGAAGATCTCGACCGCCTTGGTAACTACTGCAAACGATATAACTTATTTCTCAACTTGGACAAATGTTGCACAATCTTGTTCACGAAGAATTATGATCCAATAACTTTTAGTTATATCACTCATTATTCAATAAATGGAGTCCCTAAAGTGAAGGATTTGGGTGTAATTTTTTATAGTAAGCTTATTTTTGATGTACATACAGACTCAATAGTGAGAGAAAGAGAGCTTTTAGATGGTAGGATTCATCAATAGGCGAGCAAAAAGTTTCAAAAACTCCGAATCTAAAACTTATAACGCATTCGTATGTAGCAGATTAAGTTTCGCTTCTGTAATCTGGAACCCTCACTACTCAGTATATGAAGATTAGAATCAGTGCAAAATGCATTTCTTAGAGCTCTTTCTCTCAAAGCAAATCTTGTCAACTATAATAGGAGCTTTGTGAGAATTCATTTTAAACTTTCGACTTTGAAGAACTGAAGAAATTTGTCAGATGTTGTCTTTTTTTGGGTAAGATGGAAAGTAATTTAGTTTTATTAAATTATATATTGGCCATTCTGGTCCAACACCTTTTGCCATCTTACTGGTAGTAGCACGATTCCAAGTTTCTAAAAGTTTGGTCTTTGCTGGCTTTGGTGATTTTTGATCTCTGCGTTTAGAGTAAGAGTTTTAACGTCAAAACAATTTTGCAATGACCGGAACAAATAATAGTCCGAAGGTGCCAGATCTGGAGAATATGGTGGGTGTGTCAGTGTATCCTATTCAAGCTTCTGGCGAGTGACCAAACTTGTATGAGGTCTCGCTTTATCTTGGTGGAACATTACACCTTTTCTGTTGGGTAATTCTGGCCTTCTTTGTTGGAGTACATCATTTTGTTTTCCAGCTGGTGACAGTAGAAAAACAGGAAACGGAAATAACAAGTTTTCCATTTACTCTTGAATGTAAGTGTTGCAGTCATCAGATACATCAATCTATTCCAAATGAAAAAGCTTATTTCTTCCTTCGTTTGCTGTTCATCTCAGTGCAAACAGTAATCTGACACTAACGTCTTATGAACTCACAGCAGACCCTTCTAGTTATTTCTCCTTATTATAGGTTCCACTCCATTCGTTTGCACACTGTCCCGCAACAAGGAATAGCGTAGGCTCCTTCAGTTACAGGAGCCTCCAGCCAATTTGTTAGGCATTTAAAGTCCACATAAATTCTATTTATATTGCAAAATGGTACTTGGGAGATCGTAATGAATTGAACATAATCAAAGTCAGCCTGCTTCAGTCCTCATTTCACCCTAATAAAGCGGGATGTTAATATTTCTCAACGAATGTTAATGCACAGTTTGTTCGGCAGCGGGTCAGAACCACTTGTTGATCCTGAATGTCGAGACAGGAAATCATTCACTTGTGTTTTGCTTTTGCGCATTCCTCTTTTTCGCTTTTTCCATTCAGACCGAAAAAACGTGAAGGACGTTTGGAAAATTTTGTTTACTTTATAGTTTTTATGACTGTAAATTCTGTATATTGTTTTAAAATATTATGAAAATACTTGGTAAATGATCCTTGAATATCCCAAAGGATATATCGGAAGTTTTTTTACAGTGATAGAACTTCAACTTGAAATAAAACACATTTAAATTGAGATTGAAGCCAAATTTTTCTTTTATTTGAAAGATTATTTTATGACATTTATGTTTTAAAAATAATTTCCGGCATATGCCCACCACGACTAGCTCTGAGAAACCGCATTCGACCAGACCAATTTTTCACCCCTTTTTCGAGTAATTCAGGCCTTATTTTATCAATAACAAGAGTTATGTTGGCTTTCAAAGCGTCTATTGTTTCTGGTTTATCAGCATAACCAAATGACTTGACATAACCCCAAAGAACATAATCTGGTGGAGTTATGCCGCATGATCTTGGAGGCCAAATCTTTCTTTCAATAGATCAATTGTTACGTTAGCAGCATGAGGTGTAGCACCATCTTGTTGGAACCAAAACACTTATGGGTCGATACAATTCAAATTTTGAAACGAATAATCATTGATCATCGATCTATAACGAGCACCATTCACTGTAACATTAGCTCCAACATCGTTTTTAAAGAAATATGGACCGATGATGCCTCCAGCGTGTAAAAAGCATACCATACAGTGCATTTTTCAGGATGCAATGGAACCTGCAGGACTTCTTGAGGATTGTTTTCAATCCATATACGGCAATTTTGCTTCTGTACATCAACCAGAAATAAGCTTTATCACTAAACACAATTTTAAGATAAAAAAGTGGATCAACTTCAAGCTCTTCTAGGGCCCAATCAGCAAACAAACGACGCTTATTATGATCAAGTGGCTTTAGTTCTTGATCCAGTTGGATCTTGTATGGGTGTAGACCAAGATCTTTGCGCAAAATTTTTCATGTGGTGGATGCACAGAGTCCCACTTGTTGTGAACGTCGACGAATAAACAAATCTGGATCATCATTACCATTATGACTTACAAGCTAATTTTCTTCTGTACCTACAGTTCTTTGTCTTATTGTTGTTGCTGCATCGAGTAGAAATCGTCCGAAATCTATCGATAGTTCGACGAATAAGCTGCTCTTATGGACGATTATGTGAACCATAAATTTCAGGAAGAGCTCTATAAGTTTGGCGAATAGCACTGATTTTGAAAATAAATTTCAATAAATTGTAAACGTTGCTGCAGCGTGAGTCTTTCCATGATAATTTATCAATGCTTACTGAACAGAAATGTCAAAACAACATAGCTTTTACCTTCTGTCAAATCACTGTTATCCCTATCGAAAGTTCCATCACTCTGAAAAACACTCGATACCTCACTCCTTGCTTCATTTCTATAGCATACATAGTTGAAAAGAGATGAAGACATCCATTTTGTCTCAACAACATTTAATGGTCGAGTCTCCGCTTCATTGTCTCGCTCTCAATTTGATGAAAACTCATCTTGAAATTTATTAAATAAAAATAACTACTCGTCATATAATTTTTTATGTTTATCCACCCTAGGAAAAGATAAGCTTGAATAGAATGAAATAAGAAATTATTTACTTTTCTATATTTTTTATGAACTGAATATAAGAGTTTAGTACAGTTCACTATATTTTCAAACTTTGGATGTGCCAAAGGTACCTCGGCTCATTTAATAGTTTTGTTTCTAAAAAGTGCTTGTGTTCAAGTGTTTTTTTGGCAGGATCTCTAGTTTTTTCTTTCGCTTCCAGGTGCAATATTTCAAAATTGTCCAATTCTGGGAAGATATGTTTGGTTTCGAAAAATGTTGGGCGAAAATATAGTTAATTTTCCTGTTTCTAAATAAAGATTGATATCTTTTGATTTTTTTTTGGAAAGATCTCTAGGTTTGTCCTATATATAGGTATGAAAAAGACAGTCGAAACCATAGGAATTTCAGTGTTAATCTAGAGGACCACGAATGTCCAGTGGAGGAGTGAAAGAATCTATACCTCGATGACGAATAAACCACTGTTCTCTCAATGGCAGTAGTGGGATGCACGATCTTAACGAGGCTCTGCACTGCTTTCAGCAATCAGAATCATTCGCACTTCAAACGTGGGATTCGTTAGACCATATCGATTGAAAATAAAGGAAATGGAAATGTTCTGTGTAGGAGAAGATCATTAAATGGTACTTTCGTGGTCAATCAATTCGAAAGACAATAGATTCATTTATGGTTGCATTTAAAGAAAGGCGGATTCCTTCAAGTACGGCTATTTCTAAGATAATTGATAAATTCGAGAAATGTGGGTGTTAACGCAGATGCAGGCAATGCAAGATTGATAAACCGCCAAAAACCATTAGGAATATCGTCTGAAAAAAGAAGTAGATGTGTGTGCTGCTGTTGAAACCAGTGCAGTTTGTTCGTGTAAGCAAATTTCTGAACAAGTCGATATGAGCGATAGATGTGTTTGTAATATTTTCGAAAGGAATGGTTACCGATGTTATAAGATTTAAAGAAACCAAGAAATTTTCCCAGAAGACCATATACAACGAATGGAATTATGTGAAACTATTACGGAAAAAGTGAATGAAAATAGTTCATTCTTTTAGAGGATCAAATTATGCCGACAGTTCGACAGCTATCAATTAATTTCGATTATGTCTTGTTTCAACAGCCCCCCAGATCACCAGATTCATCTCCCAATAATTTTTTTCTTTGGGGATATCTGCAAAATTTGGTTTATGGGCATGGAATTGATAAAACGACGAATATTAATGAGTTAAGGTTCGAAATAATCCAACTTTGTGCCAAAATAGCAACTATACTGAATCTGCTCAGAGATATGAGATTATCTGTTTTTAACACCCGAACAAGGTGTGTTATTATTATTAGTGTATGTGACCTCGAAACACTTTCCCACGTTCAACCTTAGTTTGTTCGGCAAACACCAATCGCATGTATACTACAAGTTGGACTGAAACAAGATAAAATCTGAAGCATCACGTGTATGAAGATAGATCTTTAACTGCTCAGCATATGCTCAAATTGGAGACCTTAGAAAGACCAAGGGATCGTTGATATGGATATTAAACAACAGTGGTTCTGAATTGGATCCTTGGGGTACTCCACATAAGAGCTCAAATTCATGTGATCTGTAGCTATTGTAGAAAATATAAATTTCATACTGCAAGAATGAGTTTATGAGCCTCACATATGCCTACTGGAGCCGAAGGACAAGAGCTTCGCCAGGAGAACATTCTGATCGCTAGTATCGAATGCGAAATAAATCGGTTTATATTACGTCAACCTCACCATCAACATGCAAGAACTCAGCAAAAAACTGTGATATCTTGCGCCAAGTTAGTCACCGTAGATCTTCCACGAACAAAATTATGAAAAATTATAGACGATTAAGATATAAAGGTAAAAATAAGAAAAGTAACGCGAAGGTATGTTCGGATTATCGAACCATAGCTTTAATGAGCCATACATTGAAATATTTCCTAAGAATCATCCACAATAGGATATTTAAAAAACTGGATACTGAAGTAGGATATAAAATATGGTTTCAGAAATGGAATGGGAAAAAATATGGCATTGTTTGGAATGAACGTTTTAATGCAAAGATGTTTAGACGTTAATCAGGATGTATATAGGAGTTATCAAAACAGATTTAATCTGTTAGTCTTCTACAATTTTAATTCCAAAAAAATTTTTATTCAAAAAACTTTTAGAATTAAATTAAAGTCTACAATAAGCACCGCTCATATTTAATAGACGTATAATATATATTCAAAACTCAATATACAATGTCAAATGGAAAAAATAAACCAACCAATATAAAAAAGGCAATTGAAATTAATAAATAAATATTTAAAGGAGACAAAATTTTGTTTCTGATCTTACCATAGTGAAACCAATTCCTTTTCAAAAACATAAAACACAACTTGAGGAATTCTCAAAAATATAATTCATTTGAAATATTTAATATATTTTAATATTCAAATAAGTTAATTCAAAAATCTCTCAAAACATATAATATATCTTCAAAAAACAATTAGCGGTGCTTATTGTAGACATTAATTTAATGCTAAAAATTTTTTGAATAAGATTTTTTTGAAATTAAAATTGTAGAAGACTAACAGATTGAATCTGTTTTGATATTCAAATTTTGTTATATTTCTTCTATCAAGTGAAAAGCCTTTTTCTATTTTATTTTATACATAATATATGATTATATTTAGGCTTGAATAATTCTCATTATGGAATGTCAATGGTGTGAAGAAGACCATAGAATGCCTTACAGTTTTCTGTGATTTTGTGACGAACTGAGTACCTGATTTTTTAAAGTTAGTCTCTTCCGAACAAGCACGTGTTAAGTTCTAAGGTATGATATAGTGATGGTTAGTTGATTTTGATATTTAAATGTTATCTAGGGCCGATGAAGAGATTATTCGTATTCTAATTGTTTTTGGAAGATATATTACATTTTTTGAGAGATTTTTGAATTAACTTATTTGAATATTTAAATATATTAAATATTTCAAATAAATTATATTTTTGAGAAATCCTTGAGTTGTGTTTTATATTTTGGAAAAGGAATTGGTTTCACTATGGTAAGATCAGAAACAAAATTTTGTCTCCTTCCAATATTTATTTATTAATGTTATTTGCCTTTTTTATATTGGTTGGTTTATTTATTCCATTTGACATTGTATATCGAGTTTTGAATATAGAAGTATATTAAATATAAGCGGTGCTTACTGTAGACATTAATTTAATTCTAAAAGTTTTTTGAATAAAAAATTTTTTGAATTTAAAATCGTAGAAGACTAACAGATTAAATCTGTTTTGATATTCAAATTTTGTTATATTTCTTTTATCAAGTAAAATGCCTTTTTCCATTTTATATGTGAGTTACATCGATTTCAAGGAGGCCTTTGACAGAGTGCAATACGGAAAGCTATTCGAGATTCCTAAAACTGAAAACATTGATGCTCGGGACATAAGAATATTGAAAAATCTATACTGGAACCAAAAAACCAGAATGAAAGTTGAAGATGAAACATCTGAAAAGGTTGAAATCCTCCGTGGGGTGCGGCAGGGGTGTATACTCTCACCTCTGTTATTTAATATATACACAGAGGGTCTGATAATAAATGGAGACGTGATCAACAATTTAAGATATGCCGATGATACTTTTGTATTGGCAAAGAACCTCCAAGACCTACTACATATGATTGGAGATAATGAATACCATGTATGGCCTTAAAATGAACTCGAGTAAAACAAAGTTCATGAAAAAAACGAATAAACCTCTAATAAATTGTTCGTTTCGAATATGCTGATAGGGAGGGTCGAAAAATATAAATATCTGGGTTCATGGTTGACCCACAACTGACAACAGGTGGTTGACATCAGAGCAGGAATCGATGTAGCAAGAGTGTTTTTCTGAAGATGAAGAAGATGTTTTACAGTCGAGATCTAAACTTGAACTGAAGAAGTATTGGGTAGGATGCAGGAGACGGAAAAAATAATGGTGATAGTCCAGAAGTCAAATCAAATACTTGCTGCAGAAACTTGAGAGAATGCTTCCGTGTGGGCTCTGGTTAACTCTTCAGGGTAACAGTAAATAAGATAAAATTGCGTTGGTGATCTCCAACCTCCGATAGGAGAAGGAACACGAAGAAGGTACAAAGGTTTTAACCTAGTATGTCATCAGACTTTTTGGTCTCCTTGTGAGGCACTCTGCTTCGTGGAAAATGATCGAATTCAATTCATGTTGGAATCCAGTCGACAATTTTTAACACTTTCGATCTCTTCGACAAAAATAAAACTGTTAAGAAATAATGATATAACATTGGAATTCAAGAAATCTACCCTCCAACTTTGATCAATGGCATAAAGGCGGAACTGACGTATTTTCATGAACGTTTGAACTCGACTGCTACGTGCAAGAGAAAGCAGAAGGGAAGCTGGTGCAAATCTCCTTTCCTTCGAATTGTTCTAAAATAAGATACGCACCGCAAGATAAATAGTAGTCTTCACACCCCACGTAACTAGTTTCACCCCTACCGGATCGATAGATGCGTGTAATACACCAGGAAACGGTATTCTTGAAACGCTTCGAGTGGAGCACTAAGCTGAATCAGGACAAATGGGGTAATAAACTCTTGTTGCATGTCTGATAAACAATGCAATAAACCCTAATAGAAGATGTATTCATTAGCGAACTTCGTGGGGATAAATTTCGAACTTAAGCGATTTTCAATGTGAATTCCACGAATTAAATTGGGACTGAAGGAATTCCGTTAAGTCGGATTTGTTTTTGAGAATTAAAGAGGGATAGACCAGGTATGAATGATACACATTGGCCAGTCTGAGAGGTTAACAACTTGATAAAGTTCATTCATACAAAATTTCATTGAACTTAATCTGTACCCCTGTACCCAGTATCCAGTAGCAAGTTAAATAAATCATCAGCCACATGAAACCGCCGACTCTTTTATTAAGAAACTAAACTCTTCCAAGTAATAATAAAGGGTCTTTCAATGAAAACATCCCAGTTTAAATTGACATAACTCACACATGGCAGTCATTATTTATTTGTGACATTGACAGTTGTATTTGTCAATCCCTACCATTTAATCATGGCAAAGTATACACTCCAACAACGTTAACAAATAATCGAAGTTTATTATGAAATATCTGTTACTCTAACTTAACGTGCGTTAACTGCCATTTTTGGACGTTGTAATCTGGATAAAAGAACAGTTGAACGTTTAGTGAAACACATTTCTCACTTAATGATGTTACAGTGCCAGTGAGACAAAGAAATGCAAGAAGTGGAGATAATATTGCTGCCGAATGTGTGTTTCATTGGCTTACAGCAATCATCCAGCAATTTTAGACGATTTGCAGATCAATAGTGAACGACATGATTTGTGTGAGAGTCAGGAAAAATTGTGTTCAACTACTTCATTCCTGCCAGAGTTTCTGTGGTAGACATTTAAATGATGTTTTATTTCATAACTATTGGTGGCCATTTTACTTTATAATGAAATGAAAATTTCAATAATATTCAAATAAATAATGTGTTTTATTCACGAAACAAAATATGGCGCTGTTAATGAAAGACCTTTTACCTTGGTTTTATATATTTCTATGGTTTCACACAGAATTTGACAAATTTTTTGCGTTAACTCCCAACATCTATCCTATATTCTTCTACTTCCAACTTCTGAATCTCATCAGCAATAAGGTATGTGATATGTTTTATTGATTATTTTTACTCATCATTCAAAACAGTCAACTCACGATTATATCTAGACACGAGTTTCAATCGCTATTCTGGAGAATGTGCTATATTTTTAAATTACCATGTAACATTTTTTTACATAGAATATGTTATTCATTATATTTATATGAAATTCCACGTTTCTATATTTTTTATTTGGATTTTCATATCAATGTATGAAGTCCTATTATAGAATTAAAAATCAATATCCAAAATCTAAAAACTTCCATTATATTGGGCTTTTCGGATCTTTCTGCCAGGAGAATAATCCTACGCTCATAAAAGTTTTGGTCTTTGCTGGCAAAAACTGATCCAGGTGATTTTTGACCTGTTGTATACAACATTTCTGCCTTTGTAACGTGGAAATATCGGGTAATCATTTCTCTACTTGAAGTAGCCCGCAAAGGTATACCTTGTTTCTATCGGGTGTTTATTTTAGAGTGATAGAACTTTCGATAGGGATAACTGTGATTTGACACAAGGAAGAAGCCATGTTGTTTTGACATTTCTGTTCAGTAAGCATTGACACATTATCATGGAAAGACTAACGCCACAATAACGTTTACAAATTGTTGAAATATATTTTCAAAATCAGTGTTCTATTCGACAAACTTATAGAGCACTTCGAGAAAATTGGTGGTTTACATAATCCTCCATCAGAGCAGCTTATTCGTCAAACTATCGATAGATTTCAGACAACATTTTCTCATTTTCTCTACTCGATGCAACAACAATAACAACACAAAGAACTGTACGTACAGAAGAAAATATCGCTGCTGTAAGTCATACTGTTAATGATGATCCAGATTCGTCTATTCGTCAATGTTCACAACAAGTTGGACTCTGTGCATCCACCACATGGAAAATTTTGCGTAAAGATCTTGGTCTACACCCATACAAGATCCAACTGGTTCAAGAACTAAAGCCACTTGACCATAATTTTTTTGCTGCGTTTGTTTGCTGATTGGACCGGAGAACAGCTTGAAGTTAATTCACTTTTTTATCGTAAAATTGTGTTTAGAGATGAAGCTCATTTCTGGTTGAATGGCTAAACAAGCAAAATTGCCGTATAAGAAGTGAAAACAATCCTCAAGAAGTTGTGCAGGTTCCATTGCATCTTGAAAAATGCACAGTATGGTGTGCTTTACATGCTGGAGGCATTATGGGTCCATATTTCTTTAAAAACGATACTGGAGCTAATGTTGCAGTGAATGTTGGTCGTTACAGATCGATGATCAATGATTATTTGTTTCAAAATTTGAATAGTATCGACCCAGAAGTGTTTTGGTTCCAACAAGATGGTGCTACACCTCATGCTGCTACCGTAACAATTGATTTATTGAAAGAAAGATTTGTCAATAACATTATTTCGAGAAATGGTCCAAATAATTGGCCTCCAAGATCATGCGACATAACTCCACTGGATTATTTTCTTTAGGTTATTTCAAGTCATTGGTTTATGCTGATAAACCAGAAACAATAGACGCTTTAGAAACTAACATAACTCGTGTTATTGATTAAATAAGGCCTGAGTTACTCGAAAAAGTGGTCCAAAATTGGTCTGGTCGAATGCATTTCCTCAGAGCTAGTCGTGGTGGACATATGCCGGAAGTTATTTTTAAAACATAAATGTCATAAAATTATCTTTCAAATAAAAAGAAAATTTGGCTTCAAACTTAATTTAAATGTGTTTTATTTCCATTTAATGTAATCTCACTTAAAAAAAACACCCGATGTGTTTGCATACTGTAGATGGGGCTAATGTATAATTAACACCTGAGTGTCTCTGTGTATAGCGACAAAGATACTTGGCAGATTTGTAGTCGCTGGCCTTCATTGCAATTTGTCACTGTGCTCAACAAAATCTTATCGGGTTTGTTTCAGTTTAGAATTGTTATACAGATGTAGGTTACAATGTCTCGACTTGTAGTACTTTCTATTACAAGAGCTAACATTCCTTATTAATGATATTTGGTACATATCAGCTGAATTTATTTTTATTTTAATATTTTATCCTACAAATATCCCATATAAAGGGAATACCCGAAGACATTGCCAGTTATTTAAATATTTTAATATTAGCCTTCTACATATTTAATTTCATAAAATTATATTTAATAATTAGAACTTCAGGAATTAGATTAAAAATAATGTCATATAATTACCACTTATATCAAACGGCATATAAAATAAACATTCATTATAACACATCCAAATGATATAACAAAATCCAATAAATAAAAATTGTTAACCAAAATCCTAAAATAAAATAATATAACTGAAATACAACTGAAATATGAGCAGTGCTTATAAAGACATTTATTTAATTCTTAAAGTTTCTGAACTAAATTTTTTGAAATTAAAATTGTAGAAGACAACAGATTAAATCTGTTTTGATATTCAAATTTTGTAATAATCCTTTTATCAAATAAAAAACCGTTCCTTATTATTTTATTATATATATAATATATAATTATATGAGGTTTTTAAATAAAGAAAATCATTATACAGTGTTGAATGTTTTTAACTAAGACGATTAAAGTGCCTTATAAACTTTGTGTGATTTTTTTGTGAGCATAGAACATAGAGTATCTTGGATATCAGATGTACCTATGTGAATGTTCCTGAAAATCACATATTTCTGAAGATTGCATTCGGTAAGTCTATTTATTGTTAATTGATTTTATTTTTTTTTATATGTGAAGTTGAACCGGTCTTATCTGAATTTTGATTATTTTTTGAGGATGTGCTACATGTTTTGAGATTTTTTGAAGTAATTTATTTAAATATATTGAATATTTCAAATGAATTAGTTTTTGAGAAGTTATTAAAATTATGTTTTATATTTTTGAGGAAGAGTTATTTTTCATAAATATAGGATCAGAAAACGATACATTTTGTAACACACAGGGCTTCGTACGTTTGTCTGAAGAGTACAGTACGCATGCCTGGAACGGAACAAAAAATTTTTGTTTATTTATTTATTAATTTTAATTGAAAATTTATATTCGTTGGTTTTTCTTAATTCCATTTGATATTATATGATGAATTTCGATTTTATACGTCTAGTAAATATAAGCGGTGCTTATTGTAGACATTAATTTAATTCTAAAAAATTTTCAACCAAAATCCTATAATAAAATAATATAACTGAAATACAACTGAAATATGAGCAGTGCTTATAAAGACATTAATTTAACTCTTAAAGTTTCTTAAGTAAATTTTTTGAAATTAAAATTGTAAAAGACTAACAGATTGAATCTGTTTTGATATTCAAATTTCAAAATTCTTAAAATTAAATATTTTGAATAGACAAAATTTTGTTTCTGCTGATGAATTTTATGAAAACATATATCTTTCAAAAATGTTTAACATAATCTTAAGAATTTCATCATAAATCTTACTTAGAATATTCAATATTATTGTATATCTAACTAAGTTACTTTCTATAAAATCTGAAGATATGTAAAAACATTACTGAAAAACATGTTTCAATAGAGACTTTGCTTCGTCAGTCTTCAAATAATTCATATTCAATAAAATATAACATCGATCAACAACAAATATTTACTCACCCTTCAACAATTCAGAAAACTTCTGGTAAATGAATACTGAAAAATTTAAATGGAGAAAGGTTAACTACGAATAAATAATTCTGTGGTTCACCCTTGATCTGAAAGATTGAAAGACAAATTTAACGGCCTCTTTTATAGCATAAGGACTATCTGTATAAAGAATGTTAAGGAAACCAAATAATTATATATTATGAATAAAATAACATAAATAGAGGTTAATACTTGATAGAAGGTATGTAAAATTATTTAAATATTTTTATATTATCCTTTTACATATTTAATTTCAAAAAATTATATTCAATAATTATAGCTTCAGGAATTGAATTGAAAATAATGTCATATAAGTACCACTTATATCAAACGACATATAAAATAAACATTCATTATAAGACATCCAAATGATATAACAAAATCCAATAAATAAAAATTGTTAACCAAAATCATATAAATTACATATTTTGAATAGACAAAATTTTGTTTCTGCTGATCAATCTTATGAAAACAAATATCTTTCAAAAATGTTTAACATAATTATAAGAATTTCATCATAAAACTATCTTACTTAGAATATTCAATATTATTGGATATCTAACTAAGTTACTTTCTATAAAATCCCAAGGTATGTAAAAACATTACTGAAAAACAAATTTCAAGAGAGACTTTGCTTCGTCAGTATTTTTTTAGTTTTTACATATCTTGAGATTTTATAGAAAGTAACTTAGTTAGATATCGAATAATATTGAATATTCTAAGTAAGATAGTTTTATGATGAAATTCTTAAGATTATGTTAAACATTACTGTGATAGCGAAACGTTTGTTGTAAACATATCAATAAAAATTTGTGAAAATCAGAATAACCTGATTTAAATACTATTGAATATGGATTTGCACCAAGTAAGGACTGATTCAATTCAACATTATTTTTGGATTCTTCAAAACTGTTAGGTTCCTGAGTTTGGGGGATTCAACTCTCATTCAACATCACTTTTTGACGTTAAGTTCAAATTACATTATTTTGTGAATACTGAACCGATTTTGAAAATTTGGACTGCGTTTTGCACACAACATGAATAACTTTCAAACTAACCAACACTTGGCATCTCTTCCCTTTTCAAAAAATGTTGGGGGTTGATCATGGGGGTGGTTTTTTCGAAACAAACTCATGATGGAAGTTCGTGTCCGTCAAAACAGAAGTTGATCTATTATTTTTTTTACATCTTCCCAAATTCTTCGTTACCGAGTTCTTCGGGTGAGTCAAATTTTCGTTGGGACACCTAGTATAAAAACTTTTTTCACACAGTATCAGTTCAAATGTAGAATATGATTAAAACACAGTGTGGATAAACAATTGTTGTTCAACATTTAAAAGTTTTATTTATTACTAGTCAATAAAATTAATAAGATTTTATGGATATTTCATTCGCTTGTTAATTACAGATTGACAGGTAAAAAATTCGACTTGTCTACCTCGAAATCGACACAGTCGATATCGGAAATATACCCCCGGAATTCTCATCCTTCCATCCCTTTCATGTTAGGTTCCGTACGCCCTATTGATTTTTGACGGACGGAATTGCATAACGAATAAAATCTCGCGTGACCCACCATCAACTTCACGCGGAAAGCATCGTTAACGATTAACCATACCCAAATGGATCATATCAGCTTCGACGAAGGTATCCCGTGTGTCATATCTGGAGATTCCCGGTAATTAATAAACGTTTCGGCCTGCAATTAATTTCAATCAGTTCTAGGGGAAGATACGAAATTTGTCCCTCCAGAGTGTATTAATAAACACATCTGCTATTAGAATTAGGGTTGATTGTATTGTTTATCAGACAGGCAACAAGGCTGTATTGCCACCATTTGTTGCGATTCGCTCTCAGCCTCCGCTATTTGCTCTATATTGGACCCATTCAAATATCACAGTTGTTTTATGGGAGAATTAGCTGTTGTTTCGCTATACTGCTTATCCTCGTTGTCAGTGGTTTTCATTCAATTCCGCTTTATCGTTTCTCGCAAAGAAGTTCAATTTTCATCCCCGTAATAATTAATTCTGGAAAAAATATGACAATGGTTGTATCGGGTGCTTTTTTTAGAGTGAAAGAACTTTTAATTGAAATAAAACATATTCAAACTAAGACTGAAGCCAATTTTTTTTTATTTGAAAGATAATTTCATGACATTTATGTTTTAACAATAATTTCCGGCATATGTCCACCACGACTAGCTCTGAGGAACCGCATTCGACCAGACCAATTTTGAACCACTTTTTCGAATAATTCAGGCCTTATTTCATCCATAACATGAGTTATGTTGGCTTCCAAAGCGTCTATTGTTTCTGGTTTTGTTTTTGAGCATAAACCAATGACTTGACATAAACCCAAAGAAAATAACCTAGTGGAGTTATGTCGTAAGATCTTGGAGGTCAATTAATTGGACCATTTCCTGAAATAATGTTATCGTCAAATCTTTCTTTCAATAAATCAATTGTTACGGTAGCAGCATGAGGTGTAGCGCCATCTTGTTGGAACCAAAACACTTCTGGGTGGATACCATTCAAATTTTGAAAAAAATAATCATTGATCATCGATCTGTAAGGAGCACCATTCACTGTAATATTAGCTCCAGCATCGTTTTCAAAGAAATACGGACCGATGATGCCTCCAGCGTGTAAAGCACCCCATACAGTGCATTTTTCAGGAAGCAATGAAACCTGCAGAACTTCTTGAGGATTGTTTTTCCTCCATACATGGTAATTTTGCTTGTTTACATAGCCGTTCAACCAGAAATGAGCTTCATCACTAAACACAACTTTACGATAAAAAAGTGGATCAACTTCAAGCTATTCTAGAGCCCCATCAGCTAACAAACGACGCTTATTATGATCAAGTGACTTTAGTTCTTGAACCAGTTGGATCTTGTATGGGTGTAGACTAAGATCTTTACGCAAAATTTTCCATGTGGTGGATGCGCAGAGTCCAACTTGTTGTGAACGTCGACGAATAGACAAATCTGGATCATCATTAACACTATGACTTACAGCAGCGATATTTTCTTATGTACGTATAGTTTTTTTTGTTTTTTTTGTTGTTGCATCGAGTAGAGAAAATGTTTTCCGAAATCTATCGATAGTTCAACGAATAAGCTGCTCTAATAGAAAAATCAAAGCTCGAAGCTAGTCGTGGTGTACATATGCCAAAAATTATTTTTAAAACATAAATGTCATAAAATTATCTTTGAAATAGAAAAAAATGGCTTCAATCTTGGTTTAAATGTGTTTTATTCCAATATAAAGTTCTATGACTTAAAAAAAACACCCGATATTTCAAAACTATTCATGTTTGAAGCCTTTCAGATCATATTTCTTTCCTACAAATTTTCAAATTCACTCACGGTGGACACTTTTCTTCTTTGAACTGGATGGGTTTTTTTAAATTGAATCTTTCCCTGATTGATGGAAATTCTTTCAAATGAAATAAAATGAAAGAGAAAATTTCCAGAATGTTTTGAATAACGCTACTGTGTCTTCTTCAAGTTTGTATTTTAAACTAAGTAGTTAGTTCAAAATGCATTTTGGATTTTTGGAATTTCAATTTTTTTGGAATAGAGTTTTCTATTCCTAGAATGAGCTACATCGGCTATGTTTTCTAGATAATTTCAATCAATATTCTATATTTTCTGTAGATTCGTTTATGTGTCCATAATATTCCTTTCTTTTTCTTGATTGAATCCTGTCATCTTGTTGCTGTCCTCTTTTCAGAAAGCCAAGAAGAACTTCAACAAATGCTGAATGACTCAAATACTGATAGTAAAGAAGCTGGACTAACGATAAATAAAACTAAAACTAAAGTGATGACTAACAGTAAATAAAAAGAAGTAAAAATTAATGATAAAACCATTGATTATATTCAGGAATATTGTTATCTTGGCTAGGTCGTTTATTTTACAAATAGAAACAGAACAAAGAGATTAAGAGAAGAATATAAAACGCTTGGAGTCAGTACTGGTCATTTGCGTTTTCCTGAATATCAAGAGGGAAGTGATGAATATGTGTGTACTTCCTACTGCATCATATGGTGCTCAAAATTAGTCCCTAACTGAAAAACAAATACAAAAGTTGAAAGTATGTAAAAGAAAATTAAGAATCAAATTAAAAGACTGAATAAAAAATGTAGATATCAGAAGAAAAACAAATATAAAAGATGAAGGCAAAGAACTGTTCAAGAAAAAGTGGACTAAGCTGGCCATGTAGCAAGGATGGCAACTGCAAAATGGACCAAGTTGGTGCAGGAAGGCAGAGATGGTAAACGAAGAAAATACGATGTGAAAAAAATTATTACGTGATTAGCAATTTTATATTCAAATGAATTAATTCGGCTGATAATCTATTCCAAATATCATTAATAAGAAGTATGAGTCATAATAATAAAAATTTCTACAAATCCAGCATGCGCATTTGAAACTCATCAGACAGGCTTGATGCGCAGGCTCTGCCTGTGACGCCGGTGACCATGCGTCCGCTTGGAACGCTGATTTTCAAACGCAGTGCCTTATACTCTTCTTGAACCTGGCGGGGACGGTTAGTCACGATTCTTAGAGAGGTCGGGTCCTCCACTGGTACGCCGGTCAAGCTGAGCAGAGCAAGGCAGGTTTCTGGACGGGGAGCGAAGAAGTCGTTCGCTACACACTCCCCCTCCAGTGAGCGTCGATATGGGTCACGGAATAGGGCTTTGGATGCAGGCAAGGATACAGTTCGCCGCTGGGCTGGTCGCGGTGCCATCTCCAGCGGGGATCTGTGGAACGATAGGAAAGGGCCATCTCGGAAATATGGATAGGGGGCAATTAGGGCCACCTAATGAATGGGTTGGTTAGCTCTTAAAGCAAACCCTCCCAATCACGTCAGGGTCACCAATGAAGCTCTCGAATGAATGCGAATGTTACGAGGGAGCTTCCACCTCTTAGTTAGGGAGAAGGCGTTTCGTTTCCGAGCATGCGCATCTGAACCTCATCAGACAGGCTTGATGCGCAGGCTCTGCCTGTGACGCCGGTGACCATGCGTCCGCTTGGAACGCTGATTTTCAAACGCAGTGCCTTATACTCTTCTTGAACTTGGCGGGGACGGTTAGTCACGATTCTTAGACCGGTCGGGTCCTCCACTGGTACGCCGGTCAAGCTGAGCAGAGCAAGGCAGGTTTCTGGACGGGGAGCGAAGAAGTCGTTCGCTACAGTAACATACATCTGTATGATAAGTCTAAACTCAAACAAGCCTGATAGGTCATTAATAAGGAGTATGAGCTATGGTTATATGAAGTTCAAGAAATCGAGACAGTATAACAATTCTATTATCAAACAGACTCGATAAGGTTTTGTAGATCACAGAGGCAAATTGCAGACATAGCACGTTCCAAACTGATTGGTTTTCGTCAGTGCAATGTATGCTAGTGACTCCAAATCTGTGAAGTATCTATATTCGTTATACACAGAGACTCCAAGATATTAATAATACACTAACGCCATCTAGAGTATGCAAAATACATACAGGACATATCTTCGCGAGTTATTTCAAGTAAAGAAATGTCTTCTCGATTTTTTCACGTTACCAACGCAGAATAAACTTTCCTCATGCTCAAATCAGACCATAATTTGCCGTTATGCTCTAAAATTAGCATATTCATATTAAAATAAATTAATTCGGCTGATCTGTACCAACAATAATGCTTTTTGGTACAGATCAGCCGAATTACTTCATTTTAAGCCTGATAATGTTTTATTGATCACTAAGACATGGGTACTAACATGCTAATGTTTCGAATTTGTTGATTCTCGTCAGTGCACTGTAATGTCCAACAATTACAAATCACCCACGCATCTATCTTCGCTCTGCACAGGAACAGTAAGGTATTTATCCATCGTGTGTACCCAAATATAAATACACGACATAAAAATGTTGCTGGTAAATGGCATTCAAAAATAATTACATGTTTTATCAGGATTAAACCAAACCATCGGACTTACGTTTCAAACATAGTTTTCTATTGCATGCAGACAATGAAATCGGGCGTTGTTCAGTGCAAAACACATAACTAACTCGTTTCTCACCCTCCATTTTCCTCTTTGTGTCACAGGCGCGAAACGATAATTCGACCTGTTAACATTTCAGTGTTAACATTTCTTCCATATAAATATATCATAAATCGCATCTGGTCCGCCCTTCGCAGGCTGAATTTAAATAGAACCGTGTGTGTTTCAGGCTTTCACGAATGCCTTTCTATCTATAAATTTTTTCAATATTTAATATCCCCATTCGCGAGGCATGGTCGATGTCACCGCCAGATGTCGGTGGAGTCGCACTTCATAACCTTACTATGGCACGAGTTTCCTCCACTTCCGATCTACATCCGGTGCGGGCTATCCATCGGAGTCTTATAACTAATATCTAGGGTCCTGAGACGATATCCAGAAGTTCCTATTGGAGATATATTTCATCCCGATGCGAGGAAGTTGTCTGGACAATGTTCCGAGTAGCAAGGAAATATAATTTTCAGCCAATTCAGATAATATGATGCCTTCACGGAAAGGTATTGAGACTTGTTGGTCCATGCCTGATTTGTAGGAAAGTCGGAGCTGTGTTTTTATCGAGTCCTGAAATAAATTGACACAGAATTTCATTCGAATTGGCTGCCGGAAGAAAAACAGTTCTTATATTAGGAGTAGCAATAAGTTCGTGCGATTTTCATAACAGATGTCGCTACTAGTTTATTATTCTATTGTTTCTTCTGACAACATCTTCCTGTTAAAGTGTCATCATTAGGCTTTCTCTTCTGTATCTGTCATTTCGCTGAAGTCTAAACAACAAAGTTTCTGTGTGCTTTGAAAATGTCAATTTTCAAAGCACAACATGAAGAAAAAGTCTGCCGGAAATCATTGTATTTTAGTGAATGTTTATAGTTACCATGCTCTGATTGAACGAACATTTGAACGTTTCAAAATACTCTACGAAAAGGCTAAGTATCAGTGATGACTCAGGTCTGTTTGGTCCATAGTAAGTCTTTATTTAAGTCTAGTGCTCCTAGTAATTGGAGAGTTTTTAATGTGAAGAAATTCAGAATTAAATTCAAATTCAAAATTATTTCTATAATATGCATATCAAAAGTCGTTTGTTAAGATACTAAGAAAAAACCAAAATATATGTAATTGATGTTAAATACCTTCAATGTCTTGGAAGAAACTTTATTCACATTATGACATAAAACGTAGATGTACATACATTCTTCGTAATAATCGATTAACCTCAATCAATTAGTATGCAAATTCTGAGATAAGCCTTTTTACTGGGTTCACCTTTGGGTTAACTCTACACATGTAATATCTAATTACAAACAAAGTGAATGCGAATATAAATTTACTTATGAGCAGAGAGAGAGAGAATGTGTGATTAAAACTTGAGAGTTGAGACAGGGAGAATATGTGATTAGAACTTATTTCATCAGAGAAACAAAATATGTGTGGGATAAGAACTTGAATCTTCGAAGAGTAGAGGAAGTTTCGTGACTGTTTGGTCGAAAAACAGCGGGAGAAAGTGTCAGTGTTTCTACGCCGACTTCCAACTAGATAAAATTTGAATATCAAAACAGATTTAATCTGTGACTCTCCAATAATTTTAATTTGAAAAAATTTTATTCAAAAATTTTCAGAATTAAATTAATGTCTTATAAGCACATCTTATATTTAATAGACGTATAAAATCAAAACTCAATATACAATATCAAATGGAATAAGTAACCGAACAAATATAAATTGTCAATAAGAAGAATTGAGTTTGCGGTTGGTTCTAGGTGAAACATTATAATATTTATATTAAAAATAACACTCGGTTTATATTTCACAGTTTACTCCTCTGAAGATGGTTGAAATACCGAAACACGTGTCAGATTTCTGAATAAACTGTGAAATATAAACCGAGTGTTATTTTTAATATAAATATAAATTGTCAATTAAAATTAATAAATAAATATTTGAAGGAGAACTTCTCAGAAAATATAATTTATTTGAAATATTTAATATATTTAAATAAGTTACTTCAAAAATCTCTCAAAACATGTAAACATCTTCAAAAAACAATTAGAATTCCGATAAGGTCTTCATCGGTCCTATTACACATTCAAAAAATGAAATTAATCAACAACAAACATAACTCACCTCAAACCTAGTGTATCCTCCGTATTGAACACAAACTTTAAAATCCAAGATATTCTATGTTCGTTACAAAATCACAGAAAGCTGTAAGGTATTATATGGTTTTCTTTAAACCACTTGACATTCCATAATAGTTTTACTCGAAGCAAAGAATAATTATATATTATATATAAAATAAAATAATAAGAAGAGGTTTTTACTTGATAGAAGGAATATTTCAAAATTTGAATATCAAAACAGATTCAATCTGTTAGTCTCCTATAATTTCAATTTCAGAAAATTTTATTCAGATTTTTAGAATAAAAATTTTTTGAAACTAAAATTATAGGTGACTAACAGATTAAGTCGGTTTTGAAATTGAAATTTTGTAATATTCCTTCTATCATGTAAAGAAACCTCTTCTTTATTTTATATATAATATATAATTGAACTTTAGTTTGAATAAAATTCATTATGGAATGTCAAGTGGTTTAAACAATACCATACAGCTTTCTGTGATTTTGTGACGAACATAGAATATCTTGGATTTTAAAGTTTGTGTTCAAAACGAAGGATATCACTAGGTTTGAGGTGAGTTATGTTTTTTGTTTATTAATTTCATTTTTTAAAAGTGAAGTAGGACCAATGAAGACCTTATCGAAATTCTAATTGTTTTTTGAAGATTTAGTACATGTTTAGAGAGATTTTTGAAGTAACTTATTCAAATATATTAAATATTTGAAATAAATTATATTTTCTGAGAAGTCCTCAAATTATGTTTTGTATTTTTGAAAAGTTTTTATAATTGTTAGATTAGAAACAAAATTTTGTCTCCTTCACATATTCATTTATTAATTTTAATTGACTATTTATATTTGTTGGGTTACTTATTCCATTTGATACTGTATATTCAGTTTTGATTTTACAGGTCTATTAAATATAAGCTGTGCTTATAAGACATTAATTCAATTCTAAAAATTTTTGAATAGAATATTTTGAAATTAAAATTGTAGGAGACAGATTAAATCTGTTTTGATATTCAAATTTTGTAATATTTCTTCCATCAAGTAAAAAAGTTTCTTCTCATTATTTTATCCAACTAGGTAGATACTTGTTTTCAATCAGTGCTAAAGGGATACTGTTCGATGCTTAGCTCGAACAGGTAGAATTCCAGAATCACATTACTATTTTCGTTTCTAGTACTACCGTATTTCTAGAAGAAAGTTAGATATTTTTTAGAAGCTTAGATTGCTGGACCCTGGAACCGTAGTTGTAATGTACCTGCCTATTAAAAATCAAAAATACCTTGTTCGATTTGGTAGAATTCAAACTTCCACAAAGAAATGTTATTTAATTTTGATTTGAAAAACTTCCAAGAGATATTTTGAAACAAAATTTGTAGATGTTTCACAGATATTTTTCCATTGATATTTGAAACATTAAAAAACCCCTTCCTTGAAGATACAATAATTCTTATCTTACGTAGTCCCAAAATAATATAAAAAAAAACCATCCACCCTTCTTAAGCGAACGATTCGACTCACCGTTATGTTCTTATAAGGTTATAAGGCCTGAAGATAAAAAGGATACATTTTTTTTACTTTATGTTTCAGACATGCAGTTATGACTGATTTGTTGAAAAAAATATTGGCTGAAAGAGATGTGTAGTGTAAGAAACACTGACAAACCGACTCAGTCATTCATAAAGCTAACAAAATGGCGTTACACGTCCAAAAGAACCGCCATTACGATGAAAAAGTATCCAAACTCCCATAGGAGATATGAGGGTTGAACTGCAATGAAAAGGTTAGTGCCGAAGTATTGCCATATGACGAATAGCCCAACCAGTAAGAATACTTCGAATAAAGGGCAAATATATGAAAATGGAATGGCTTTTTTACGTAAAGTATACGACGGGCTCGAGTGGGATTCACGCATCTACTCCAAAAGATAAAACACACCGAATTCTTAGAAATTGGTTCTTTGCCAGGCCAATTTATTTCGTGCATTCCAACCCATAACGTGAATTTAGTGGAAATTTATATGGGCCGCAATAAAACTATTACCGTATTGAAGCAATTTGCATATTTATTGGAATTGTATCGCTCCGCTCCACGGAGCTCTGCTTCCTGTTAATCGACGTTTATCTCTGTTCTTATTTCCGCTATTTCCTCAGATTTGAACTTAACCAATTAGGTGAGATATCATTCTGATTCAGTGTTATATTTCTGCGAACAGTTCGCAGTTTTAAATGAAATTTCCTGATTGTCTATAAAAGAATTTCCACGAAAAACAGAAAAGATTCTAAATTGTTCATAAAGCATGCAATTTAGCATTTGCATTTGGAAGTAGAGGTTATTTCGAGGCTGGCAACACTTAGGTCATTCGTATTTTGGCAAAAAGTTGGATTAATATATTAGGAGTACAAATAAGTTTCCGCCGTTTTATTGTAGATGGCGCGGCACGGAGTTTCGGTTAGCTTTCGCAGATGATAACCGGCTTAATAAATAGTTTGGACATTCAAGAACAACATAACCTATTAATGTCATTGATTTTATATTGGTAAAATATGATTTTTATAAGTTGAAAATGTCAAAATTTGAGCCAAGTAAGCGTCATTTGCGAGAAATATTAGTTTACTTCTTTAGTTTAAAGAAATCTGCTGCTGAGGCGCATCAATTGCTCGTAGAAGCATATGGTGAGGGTGCTTTGAGTGAGAGAACGTGTCGAGAGTGGTTTCAAAAGTTATAAAACGGTGATTTCGACGTAGAAGACAAAGATCGCAGTGGAAGGCCTAAAATTTACGAGGATGCAGAACTGGAGGAATTATTGGAGGAAGATTCATCTCAAACACAAAAAGAACTTGCTCTAACATTAGAAGTCACTCAGCAAGCAGTCTCACATCGTTTAAAATCATTAGGAATGATTCATAAACAAGGAAATTGGGTTCCGTACGAATTAAAGCCGAGAGATATTGAACGCCGATTATGCTTATGTGAAATGCTGCTAGCTAGACATAAAAAAGGGTTTTTTACATCGTATCGTAACTGGTGATGAGAAGTGGATACATTATAACAATCCAAAAAGAAGAAAATCATGGGTATTACCTGGCCACGCGTCGACATCAATAGCAAAACCGAATATTCACGGAAAAAAACTTATGCTGCGTATTTGGTGGGATCAGCTAGGTGTAGTGTATTATGAGTTGCTTAATACGAGCGAAACAATTACTGGAGCCCTCTATTGATGAGATTGGGCCGAGCTCTGAAGGAAAAACGCCGTCAATACTATTCTAGACACGAAAACATTATTCTTCTGCATAACAATGCTCGCCCACATGTTGCGGCTCCCCTGAAAAAGTACTTGGAAACACTTGATTGGGAAGTGTTACCCCACCCGCCGTATTCACCAGACATTGCACCGTCCGATTATCACCTGTTCCGGTCCATGGCACATGCTCTGACCAGTGGTTCACATCTTATGAGGATACCAAAAATTGGGTTGATTCGTGGATAGCCTCAAAAGACAAGGAGTTCTTCAGACGTGGGATTCGAATGCTGCCTGAGAGATGGGAAAAAGTGGTTGCAAGTGATGGACAATATTTTAAATAAATTTATATTACCGTTCTTCTAAAATAAATATTTTATTTGTGTTAAAAAACGGCAGAAACTTATTTGTACTCCTAATACATTAACAAAATGGGTCGATTTATGAAGAAACAAAACTAGAAAATATTAAAAACTAATTTCCAAAGTGGTGAATCTTCTAAACAAATTGTTACAAATTTACGTAGAATATTCAATAGAAATGAATAAATGAATAAAGTAAATGAAAACAACTTGGCTTAAGATTCAGTGTTTATTTGATGTCTGTTGACATATGTGTTTTGGGTTTTTAGCCCATTTTCAAAACTGAAGAGAATAAAACTTAAAATCCTATTCATAATGGTAGGGTAGATTACAGGTACAATGTAAAAATAATGTGTTAGTTGGGTCCTTATCTTTTACAGATAAGAACAATGATTATAAATTAAATTGAAGTTGTTCATTTGTAATTGGTAGTTGCTTACCATGTGCTAAACAAATTTCTAAACTTTATAAAAGATCCATTTTTCTGCTTTTATTACCTACGTGTAAAATCTCAGTTCTACTGAAATCCATGAAATGGTGGTTATTTATACAATGTTATACATTGTATGTTATACATTATTTATACAATGTTATTATGTAATACACTTTTTTTATGTTATTCTTCCCTTAAGCTTATAGATCGTTCTGTCTGACCTATGTAAAATGCAATAATTCATTACAATATAATTTGTATATACCGCTTTTTTCACACGTTTCACGATAGTTTTTGCTATTAACTAAAAGTGAACCTTAGTTCTTCTTAATTGTACAAATAATATTAATTTTATTCTGGTTTATTCTACTGCGGATTTAATAACCTATTTGTGGTATGAAATTTATCGTATAGAATTTTTCTTTTTCTTTGTTCTGAAGAATAGGGTAAAGAAAAGCTAGGGCTTTTTTATGCTGTTTTTTAAAAATTAACTTATCGATTACGTTCGTATTGTAACTATTGTTTGACGAAAATGACTTTATTTTTATTTAATTTCTTTGTTAAAGTTTTCTGTTGAGAGAGGGGTTAATTGTAATCTATGTACAAAGGCGTGAAAAGGAGACATTTTTATTTTATGAGGGTAGGAACTATTATTGTGTATTAATGAATCTGTGTACGTGGATTTTCTAAGTATGTTAAATCTATGGAATTAACATTTAAAATTTATTGATTTTTGTGAATTTTCGATTTCAATATTGAATTTGATAGAATTGAAAAATGAATTTAACAAATTCAGAAACATTTGTAATTGTCTAATAGAACCTAACCAAAAGCGAAATATATCATCCAAATATCTTTTCCAATATTGTGCATTTATTCAGCTTCTATTGGACACTTAGAAATGTTTCTGAATTTGTTAAATTAATTTTTCAATTCTATCAAATTCACTATTGGAATCGAAATTCACTAAAATCGATAAATTTTTAGATATTCATATCACAGGAAATGTTATTTCTGTTGAATTTGACATATTTAGAATACACAGATTCATTAATACACAGTAACAGTTCCCACCCTTATAAAATAAAAGCGTCTTCTTTTCACGTCTTTGTACATAGATTACTATCAACCCCTCTCTCAACAGAAAACTTTAACAAAGAAATTAAAGTTTTGAAGTCATTAGCGTCGAACAATGGTTACAATACGAACGTAATCGATAAATTAATTTCTAAAAAAAAAGGATATAAAAGCTCCATCTTCTCTTCGCCCTATTCTTCATGACAAAGAAAAAGAAAAATTCTATACGATAATTTCCATACCACAAATAAGTAATAAAATTTGTAATAGACTTAAACAGAATAATTTTAATATTATTTGTACAAATAAGAAGAATTTAGCCTCACTTTCAGTCAATAGCAAAGATTGTCGTGAAACGTGTGAGAAAAGCGGTATATACAAATTATATTGTAATGAATGCCCTGCATTTTACATAGGTCAGACAGGACGATCTATAAACATTAGGGTAGAAGAACAAAAAAAAGTATATTACATTATAAAATCACATCTGGTTTTTCCGGACATTGTTTAAATAACAACCATTTCATAGGTGTCAGTAGAACTGAGATTTTACACGTAGGTAATAAAAGGAGAAGAATGGACCTTTTAGAAAGTTTGGAAATTTGTTTAGCACATGGTAAGAAGCTGCCAATTATAAATGAACAACTTCAATTTAATTTATCACCATTGCTCTTATCTGTAAAAGATTTGGACCCAAGTAACATCATATTGTACACTGTTTAAAATTGTACCTGTGATCTACCCTACCATTATAAATAGGATTTTAAGTTTTACAATCAACTAGAAGAATTTCGAAGCATAATCTGCGAATGTTTTAGCTTACATGACGTGAAATCTACATTATTTAACAAAGCTCCGTCAACAACTGACCCTAAAATTTCATGATTATTCATAAAAACTTCGGTCTTTTTACATCATTGTATCCCAATGAACAGGGACCGTATTTTCCACTCCGTTCTCGATGAAAATCCGTCCACCAATAAACGTCAAAATCTGGAAAAACCGGGTTAATAACCGGCTTTCTGGGTTGATGTTGAAACTTATCCCTAATGTCACCATTGTAGAAGTTAAATCGCTCGCAATTCTCGACAACATAGGGCGTGCACTGTAACAGAAACTCCACAATGAGGTTTTCCGGGGCATTCCTGAGGTCCATTATAGTGTCCGTTGTATTGCTTATTGCTTCCTGTTCCGCTGGATTCCATTCAAACGTCTGCTGGAATAGACCAAGTACTTGTGAAAACGAAGAAGTTCTCATTGAGATAAGAAGACATATGACTTTTCTTTCTTGGCGTTCGACATATAAGGATCGGAAGATTACTAGAAAAAATTCAAACTGGCAAATGTTCGAGCGATGATAGCTTTATTATTTATCATACTATGCAAATATGTTTATTTGCAACCATATCGTCGAAAGTCTTGGCCCCCCTATCAACTCTAAACTTGTTGAATGTAAAATGACAATTTTTTGTGTGTGGAATCTTCACTATCTTATCACTTGAATATGAAAACAATAAACCAGTAAAAAATGTTTCTTGTTCGGGAGAATATGTGTATTCAAAGTTAATCAGTTTTCCACGAATGACAAAAGTTGTAATATTGAAAATATTCCGTGGAAAAAGCCGGAACATTCCATTTCTCAATTTTACCGGGCAAAAATAGTAGCCCAACATCAAGAAGCTTTATCGGACCACCAGATTGCGCAACGTTTGAATATTCTACGGACTTCAGTAAGGCGCATAGTTGCCCTTTTCCTGGAAATGGGCAACGTTACCCGGAGCCTGGTGGACCCAGAGTAACATCTGCAAAGGCGGACCATTATATCGCAAATTTTACTCGAAGGAATCGAACGGTATCTGTATCAGCCTTTCGAAGTTATTTTTGGAGGACGTATAGACGGGTAGTCTCAACCAGTAACATAAGGAGACGGTTGCATTCCTCAAATTTAAGGACAAGAAAACCTTTAAGAGTACTTCGGCTATCACCTGGACATAGAGCTACCCGTCGGCAATGGGCAGAACACCACCAAGACTGGCTTTTACCACAATGGCGCAACATACATTTTTCGGACTAATCACGGTTCGGTTTACAAAGAAGTAGACGAGAAAGGGTTTGGAGAGGTCCAGGCAGACTAGAGCGACTCAATTTCACCCGGGAAGTTGTGTCCTTTCAAGGCGAATCAATAATGTGTTGGGGGTATAATATTCGGTCGCCGTACACCTCTTATTACCGTTGAACGAACAATGACTGGTGCCATCCACTTAGAAAACATCATTGAACCAATCATTGTTCCTCTGCGCAACGAATTTGGGGATAATTCCATTTATCAGGATGATAACGCCCCACCACACCCCACACGAAGGGTTCAAAACATTCTTCAAGAGAACAATATCCAGAGAATGAACTGGCCAGTAATCTATCAGACATGAATCCAATTGAGCACGTATGGGATTACTTAGGGAGAGCAATATCCAATCTCGAAAACCCACTTTCAACTTTTCTGGAATTGAGTTTAGCCCTTCAGGCAGAATGGAACGATATGCCTGAAAATTCCATTATTGACTTGATTCATGGGATGCCTAGGTACATTCTGTCAAGAAAGTACCGGGAATTATCGATTTAAATCTGGCGGGGCAATGAGGCAGGTAATTTTTTTTTTCCTAGGTTGGTACCACTGTCCTTAATGACTATGCCAATCTTGAGCGGTGGACATAACCTTTCTGTGTCACATTAGCCCATTTTGTTTGATTTTAGCGTACTACGAAATATGTTAACGTTCAAACCGTGTGCGATTCAGACTTGAGAATCAAAATTATTGTAGCTAGATGACCTGGCTCAACACATGATCAAACCATCTTTAATAACAGTGTCTTGAAGAGACAATTTGAGAATGGTAAATATGGACGGTACTTGTTACTTGGTCATAGTGGTTATAGTTTGCAAACTTATCTTATGACAAAGTTACCGGAAGCTATAATTGCAGCTGAAAATTTATATACTTTCTGTCAAGAAAGTACCGGGAATTATCGATTTAAATCTGGCGGGGCAATGAGGCAGGTAAATTTTTTTTTTCCTAGGTTGGTACCACTGTCCTTAATTACTATGCCATGCTTGAGCGGGATCTGTCAACTAGTGTATTTGCAACAGCTGATTAAGTCAGTCGATGTCAGAGTGCGTGCCGATTTTTACTATGGGTGATTACGTTGAGCAAAGAATTTGTTTGAAGTTTTGTGTTGCAAATGAATTTTCGTGTGCCGATGCATTGAAAATGT
Source organism: Megalocaria dilatata (assembly GCA_034642435.1). NCBI lineage: Eukaryota > Metazoa > Arthropoda > Insecta > Coleoptera > Coccinellidae > Megalocaria > Megalocaria dilatata. The sequence continues at coordinate 44,724,422 of CM067860.1, forward strand.
TGCAAAAGGCCTTTGGTGATAATGCTCTATCGAAAACTCGTGCATATCAGTGGTAGAGAGCCTTCAAGGACGGTCGTGAAGTGGTCGCCCATCGACGGCTTCGATCGAAGATAACGTCGATAAAATTAAGGAAAGGGTGCTGGAAAACCGTCGTACCAGCTTGAGAGAGATAGCACATGATCTTAAGATATCCCACGAGTCCGCACGTACGATTTTGATTGATATTTTGGGCATGAGAAAGGTGGCCGCACGACTCGTACCGAAAGACCTGAATTTTCTTCAAAAACGTCATCGCGAACAGGTTGCTTCAGACATGCTGGATCGCTGTAATTCCGATTCTACATTCATGGAACGCATTATAACTGGTGATGAGACCTGGGTCTACGAGTACGATATGGAACAAGCCAGCAATCATCGGAATGGGTGGCAAAAAATGAGCCGAAACCGAAAAAACCACGCCAAAGCCGCTCGAAAATGAAGGTGATGCTCATTGTTTTCTTCGATATCCGTGGCGTGGTACATTACGAATTCGTTCCAGAGGGTCAGACGGTAAACAAGGAGTATTTCCTAGGGTTATGAAACGTTTGCGTGAGCGTATCCGTAAGAAGCAGCCAAATTTGTGGGCGAACAACTCATGGATTTTGCATGACGATAACGCGCCTTCTCACCGAGCTACGATTGTGACTGACTTTCTCGCCAAAAACTCAACAAACGTGCTTCAGCAACCACCGTATTTGCCGGATTTGACTCCCTGCAACTTTTTCCTCTTCCCAAAACTAAAATTGCCCCTTCGTGGCACCCGTTTTGAGTCGATTGAAGCCATAAAACAAAATTCGGCGCGAGAGCTAAAGTCCATCCCGGAAAGCGCCTATAAAAAATGTTTCGATAATTGGAAGTGCCGTTGGCATAGATGTATTGGAGCAAATGGAGCCTATTTTGAAGGCGACCCAATAAATTTTGACGATTAAATGTAAAAATGTTGTTTTAATTGAAAATTCCCGGTACTTTCTCGACAGAGTAGTATATTGCAGTTCAAATAGAGGAAAATATCCATCTCATTTCCAGACCATAGATTGCTTATTTCTTGAGAAACCTAGGACGGTCAAGACTTTTGACGATGTGTGTATGTGATCTGACATTGTCTGACTTTTCGAAGGTTGGAAATTGTCACTTTTTGACTTTTCATTCCTTCAGGTCGGAAAGTGATCATTTTCCACACCTGGTTGGGAAGTAATTTTGTACTGGAAGAACAGAAGAACATTTAATTTTATTTCACTGTATACAACACAAGGACAGAAATTGAATATAAATTGGATTTCATACAAATAGAACTCCACTAGTTATTAAAGTTAACAGTCTCTGTTGATGACTCATAGGCGTTGATTGAAATAGATAAACCTGTTTCTTTAGTCGAGCCAGTTGTTGGAATATTAATGTACTGCTGTAATCTACTTATGGCTGTATGGTTTGGAGAATTCTTGAGCTTACAGGACACATCAGAGGATGTAAAAGGTCTTGAGAGCAGAACAGACGTTTTGGACTGGTTTTCAATGTAACTATCTACAAATCCTTCGGCTACTATGTTGGACCACCAACCTCCTTGACGTTTTATCATTAAAATGTCTGCACCACTGTCAGCATGTAATGTTGCCGACGTTCTTCTGAAGCAGTGTCCAGTGTATTTCTCTGGTTGAGGAAGGCCCAAATATGTAACTTTTTTCCTTGGAAATTGCGCTACGGTGTTATGCACATAAGGTTGTTAGGTTACCTTTCCGAATTGACATCGAATAAAAATCTCTCATTTTGGATGTCCTTTCTAAAATTAATGTAATCTATCAATATTTGTATCCAAATTTCCTCTGCAATAAGAATAACTCTGCTCTGATAAGTTTTTGTATCTGGTATCTCAATTGATACTCCACATCCCGATCCATCCAGAGTCTCCTCACAAAAGCAGGCCACAATTTGTGAGGGCCACTCCTCAATGTAGACTACCTTGATAAAGTCTACCAGGATTAGTTTACCTATCCACAGTACAATTGTGCAATTGTACAATTATTAGTTTCAGTTTAGCATATTTTTGCTACATACTACTGTATTCAGAACTGCTGCCCCGAAAGCTTTTTTGTTAGGTTGTTTTATCGGCCTTGCTCATAGTCATACAGAAAACATACTTGTGTTCAAATCCGTTTATATCTGGAGCTCTTTAGGGTGCAGTGTTATGAGAGACCCTTCAATCTATTAATTTAGGGAGGTAGGCGTTTCGTTTCAACTTGCCCTCTGAACTCATCAAATTGGCGTGGGGTGGAAGTCACCTGTGATACTTCAAGTAAGACAGCGCTCTAGTGTTCTTCTATAAATATAATCCAATGAACAATATAGTACAGTATATAGAAACTACGAACTACATTTGTTAATAACATCTATATCTTACTTATTAGGTAAATAACCATGCGATACATAATTATCAATTTAATAAATATGAAAAATATGCACTTTTTTCTTCACGCGTATTCTCATACACTTATGCGTGTTTAAGGGGGCAATTTTAAGATATGAACTTCTACAAACTATCTCCGGATATATACAGCTTGCGAATTTCCAACTACTGAAAGTTGTTTCTGAAATTTCATAATTTTAATGAGAGTGTAAGTTTATATCCGTATTTACGCTGTTCGTTTAATTCAATTTTGCATTCGATAATTACGAGAACGAGCGAGAGTAAGCGTTAAGTTTGCAGTGAAATTTTATCTGCAAACTATTGAGTATCTATCTCTTCAGTTGACTGGTTTGAAAATTTAGAAAGAAATAACAACACTAAATCAAATAATAGACATTTATATTTATTTCCATTTATTCTTTAGAGAACACATTAAAATTCAGACTGAAGCCAATTTTTTTTTATTTGAGAGATAATTTTATGACATTTATGTTTCGAAAATAATTTTCGGCATATGTCCACCACGACTAGCTCTGAGGAACCTCATTCGACCAGACCAATTTTGGACCACTTTTTCGAGTAATTCAGGCCTTATTTCATCAATGAATTATGTTGGCTTCCAAAGCGTCTATTGTTTCTGGTTCATCAGCATAAACTAATGACTTCACATAACCCCACAGAAAATAATCCAGTTGAGTTATGTCGCATGATCTTGAAGGCCAATTAATTGGACCATTTCTCGAAATAATGTTATCGTCAAATCTTTCTTTCAGAAAATCAATTGTTACGGTAGCAGCATGAGGTGTAGCATCATCTTGTTGGAACCAAAATACTTCTGGGTCGATACCATTCAAATTTTGAATTGAATAATCATTGATCATCGATTTGTAACGAGCACCATTCACTGTATCATTACCTCCATCATCGTTTTTAAAGAAATATGGACCGACGATGCCTCCACCGTGTAAAGTACACCATACAGTGCATTTTTCTGGATGCAATGGAACCTGCAGAACTTCTTGAGGATTCTGAATCGTTTCAGCCGTTATTATTTGGTAGTTGATCATAATTAAAACAAATTGTAGAGGTTAGTATGTTTTAATACCAATTAAAAGATATATTACACATTTTCTTGTGACTCGAGTTTCGGGAAGTGAACTATCCAATCATCAGACAACAGTTGTCTGATGATGGGATAGTTCAAATGTGTAATATATATTTTTATTGGTAGTAAAACATATTAATTTCTACAATTTGTTTTAATTCTTGAGGATTGTTTTCACTCCATATACGGCAATTTTGCTCGTTTACATAACCGCTCAACCAGAAATGAGCTTCATCACTAAACACAATTTTACGATAAAATAGTGAATCAACTTCAAGCTGTTCTAGGGCCCAATCAGCAAACAAACGACGCTATTTACGGTCAGGTGGCTTTAGTTCTTGAACCAGTTGGACCTGGTATGGGTGTAGTAGGGCGTTTAAAAAAAAAAATATTTTTCCTCGGAACCACGCTCAAAAGTTTTGTCCTAATTCCAAAATAGGCCTCTGAAAATATGAGCCGTTAATATTAATATTTAGGTTGTCCGCATCGCACTTTTCGATTTCCCATAAGAATAACACAGGAAATTTTTTTTGTTCTTTCGATTTTTACAACTAATGAACGATATATAAGTATTGCAATACCCATTCATTACTTTTGTAGAGAATTTAACGCTCTACAAACACATCTGAAGTCAATTTTTGCTAAATCAATTCAGTCAAAAGTTATTCAAGATCAAAGTTTAACTTACCCTCAATTCAGCTGTTTTATGGACTAATTTAGCAAAATATTATGTTTTTAGAAAAATTGAAACCAAAACATTTTACAAAATATAAATTAGACTTCTGAAAACTGTTAATCTTTATTTCTTGCTTTATACTAAATGTGGACAGGGTACTTAAAACGAATTATCATTAACAGTTAACCCGACATTTGAAAATTCTGGTTGTTGAAAATTAACATCAATCGTTCAATTGAGATCATTTTTTTTTAACATTAGTTAACATAAGTTTGAAGTTTTATTTAACTCTGAGAACTTAGAAATAAACTTTTCGTTTGTTTTGAAACCCGTAAACTTATAAATTTGAGAGTATTATAAAAAAAAACAGCTGAATTGAGGGTAAGTTAAATTTTGATCTTGAATAACTTTTGACTGAATTGATTTATCAAAAATTGACTCCGGACCTTTTTTGTAGAGCGTTAAATTCTCTACAAAAATAATAAATGGGTATTGCAATACTATATATCGTTCATTAGTTGTAAAAATCAAAAGAAAAAAAACTTTTTTTCTGTGTTATTCTTATGGGAAATCGAACAGTGCGATGCGGACAACCTAAATATTAATACTAAGGGCTCATATTTTCAGAGGCCTATTTTGGCATTAAAACTTTTGAGCGTGGTTCCGAGGCAAAATAGATTCTTCTTTTTTTTTGAAACGCCCTAGTGTTGACCAAGATCTTTACGCAAAGTTTTTCATGTGGTGGATGCACCGAGTCCAACTTGTTGTGAACGTCGACGAATAGACAAATCTGAATCATCATTACCACTGTGACTTACAGCAGCGATATTTTCTTCTGTACGTACAGTTCTTTGTCTTGTTGTTGTTGCATCGAGTAGAGAAAATGTTGTCCGAAATCTATCGATAGTTCGACGAATAATCTGCTCTAATAGACGATTATGTAAACCATAAATTTAAGATTGGCGAATAGAACACTGATTTTGAAAATAAATTTCAACAATTCATAAAAGTTTTTGCGGCATGAGTCTTTCCATGATAATTTGTCAATGCTTCTGAACAGAAATGTCAAAACAACATGCCTTCTACATTCTGTCAAATCACAGTTACCCCACCGAATGATCTATCACTCTGAAAAACCATCTTTACCTAAAGCCTCCATCACCATCTTTACCTAAAGCCTACACAAAGTGTTTCATCAGCCCAAGTTTAATGTGAAGAGGAGGCAGAAGGACATTTTTAGGGTCCTCAAGAGGTCTCAACATTTTCAGATCCTGGTTGAAATACACTTCTTTCTGGAGAAATTTTTGTTATATAACGCTGATTTAATGCACGAATGTCCCATAGACAAAAAAACAGCAATATTTGGTGAATCCTTTCTGAAATGCCACTAAAATTCCTATAAGTTTCAGGTTCGCATATATCTGCCATTTATATCTGTTGTAGTTTATCTTATCCAAAAGTGTGTGCATATTTTCATATATTTCTTTCACCGTCACTGAATGAGCAACTGTTATAGAGGGTTTTAAATTTTCATTATGCGATAACACAGCTTTTGAACTTTAAACTCAGAGGGGGAATGCTCAATATCAAGTTCCTGCATTACACCATCAATATCAGTACACGCACACAGGGAATTTTCCATACTGTTGAATGTAGGATGTAGAATGGAGCAATTTATTATCTGAAATTCGTAATTTTCGATTCGTTGCCTAATAAGAGGGAGGTTCTACTGTGTATTTGGGGGACTAGCCAAACATTAAATTCTTTAACTACTGTCAAAAACTGGACCGTATGAAGCCAGCTATTGACCAGAAACGGCCACAATAATAATAATAATATTTATTCACCATAAAACCATAAAAGTTGAAACAGAGCAGTATGCATATCCATATTTATGTGAACAAATAGACAATACCACAGAAGCTCCGGCTAACCATCGCTTGTACGTGGTGTCATATCGAGAAAAAATTGCCCCCGATGATGAGTGAACAAAGTAGACCAAACTGAAATACCCAATTCACCTACAAATTAAAAAGGTTTCTTTTGTTATTTTTTAAAATTTTTTTTTCATTTATTATTTTTTTTTATATTTTTGTTTCAATTTAAAAATTCATTATATTTTGAATATTTTTATTTATTTGTCTATACAATATTTTTTTTTCCTCTTTTTTTTCCTTCTGTTTTTTTTCCCATTCATCTTACACCCCTACCTCCGGTTAATGAAGTCATGTAGTCCTTTCCTTCCGTAGGAGAGAATCCATTTTTTACATTTCTTTCTGTGTAAACTGACATTGTTTATCTTTAAGATGTTAGCAAGAAGCTGATTGATGAGTTTTGGCGCAATATAGTCACAGTGGCGTTGTCCTATAGATTTTTACCACATCTTGGTACGGTCAAGGAGCTCATTTTGGCTCTGGTGTTGTGAAGGTGAAGGTTTTTTATATTCATCAGCATACTCAAACAAAATAGTTGTCTCACATCGAGTATTTCTGACTCCTCATGTAATCTATCATAAGAAAAAGTGAGTGGTTTATTATAAACTATTCGTAAAATCCACCTGTGAACAACGCTCAATTCCTCTAGGTGAGCATCACTAACACCTCCCCAGCCCACAATTCCATACGTTAGCTGCGACTGGACCAACGCAAAGTACAGCAGTTGGAGGTGTTTCAAATCAAGGTAATCCTTCATATTTTATCTTATATAGCACACCTCTTAATATATTAACTATATTTTTCATTTGTAGGTCCCACCTCATACGTTGATCAATGATCACACACAAATATTTGACTGATTCTGCTTCCAGGATACAAGAAACAGTTCCGGTTGCCAAAGGCCCCATAGACGGCAGTCCACCAGAGTATGAGGAAAAGGGCAAGTACCTCGTTTTTTCCAGGTTTAGGGTGAACCAGTTTTCTAGAATTCTAATGTCGGCCTCAGTTTCTGCTTTCAATATTTCCCAAGAGTCAGATTCACAATATCGTCAGCAAAACTAAGAATTTTGCCCTTTGTTCTGAGATTCAATAAGCTGTTAATATATAGTGTAAATAACAGTGGACCGAGTACAGTACCCTGTGGAATACCATAGGTCGCATACATGGGCTCGCTCAGCTCACCGTCGATGTCCACCCTCTGCTCTCGATCAGTCAAATAACTCTTAAGTAAGGCATATACTTTTCCTCTCAAACCATAGTTGTCTAATTTCTTTAGTAGTCTTTCGTGAGAGACAGTATCAAAATCTGTAGAGAGATCAAAAAAAATGCATAAGGATGGTCTGCACTAACTAGATGTGAGAAGTCAGGTGATAGAGCGCGTCTTCCGTTGACTTTCCTTCCACGAATCCATATTGTCGCTGCGAAACAATCTTATATTTGTCACAAAATTCTGCTATTCTCTTCTTCAGTATTCTTTCCATGATTTTAGCGATATTGGATAATAGAGATATCGGTCTATAGTTCTTCATTTCCACTTTTGTACAGAGGTTTCACAACTCCAATCTTCAGTTTCTTCGGAAAGTATCCCTCCCTAAAACAACAATTTATCAAGTGAGTTAGAGGCATTTTCACCTCATCAGATATTTTTCTTAAAGTCTCTGATCTTATATTGTCATATTCGGGTGTTTTTTTGTGTCCTAGTTGCATTATTGTTTTATTCACTTCTTCGGCGTTCGAAGGCAAGAGACACATGTAGTTCTGTACATTTTTGTCATTCTCTCTGCAGTTTTCGGGGATTTTAATTTTTTCTGCGTAATTTTGACCTAGTGAATTATAATATTTATTGAAACTATTCGAAATTTCTCTTTTTGATTCCAATAATGTACCTTCTATCGATCTAATTTTATTAATTTTCGTTTCATGCCTGGACTGATCACATATATAATCTACGCAACCCCAGAGAGCCTTGGTCTGGTTTATATTGCCTCTTCTTAATTTTTGAGCATAAGTTTCTTTCGCGACGCTTATTAATTTAGTCAATCTGTTTTTATATGCCACATATTCCATCCTCAAATGTGAGTTGCTGGGATCACCCTGTGTGGCTTTATATAATCGCTGTTTTTTATTAATGGATGTGAGAAGTGCATTAGTTATCAATTTTTTCCTCTTAGTATTCTGTTTTTTTGACCTAACACTTTTTGTATTTTCGATTATATATTTATTAATCCTATCAATGAATTTATCGGTTATATCGTCTATATTTTGTGTACAATAGAATTATTCCCATCTCTCAGTACTTAATGCGGTCTTAAGTGCTGGATAATTAATATACATTCTGTCAAGAAAGTACCGGGAATTATCGATTTAAATCTGGCGGGGCAATGAGGCAGGTAAATTTTTTTTTTCCTAGGTTGGTACCACTGTCCTTAATTACTATGCTAAGCTTGAGCGGGATCTGTCCACTAGTGTGTTTGCAACAGCTGATTAAGTCAGTCGATGTCAGAGTGCGTGCCGATTTTTACTATGGGTGATTACGTTCAGCAAAGAATTTGTTTAAAGTTTTGTGCTGCAAATGAATTTTCGTGTGCCGATGCATTGAAAATGTTGCAAAAGGCCTTTGGTGATAATGCTCTATCGAAAACTCGTGCATATCAGTGGTACAGAGACTTCAAGGACGGTCGTGAAGTGGTCGCCCATCGACGGCTTCGATCGAAGATAACGTCGATAAAATTAAGGAAAGGGTGCTGGAAAACCGTCGTACCAGCTTGAGAGAGATAGCACATGATCTTAAGATATCCCACGAGACCGCACGTACGATTTTGATTGATATTTTGGGCATGAGAAAGGTGGCCGCACGACTCGTACCGAAAGACCTGAATTTTCTTCAAAAACGTCATCGCGAACAGGTTGCTTCAGACATGCTGGATCGCTGTAATTCCGATTCTACATTCATGGAACGCATTATAACTGGTGATGAGACCTGGGTCTACGAGTACGATATGCAAACAAGCCAGCAATCATCGGAATGGGTGGCAAAAAATGAGCCGAAACCGAAAAAACCACGCCAAAGCCGCTCGAAAATGAAGGTGATGCTCATTGTTTTCTTCGATATCCGTGGCGTGGTGCACTACGAATTCGTTCCAGAGGGTCAGACTGTAAACAAGGAGTATTACCTAGGCGTTATGAAACGTTTGCGTGAGCGTATCCGTAAGAAGCGGCCAAATTTGTGGGCGAACAACTCATGGATTTTGCATGACGATAATGCGCCTTCTCACCGAGCTAAGATTGTGACTGACTTTCTCGCCAAAAACTCAACAAACGTGCTTCAGCAACCACCGTATTCGCCGGATTTGGCTCCCTGCGACTTTTTCCTCTTCCCAAAACTAAAATTGCCCCTTCGTGGCACCCGTTTTGAGTCGATTGAAGCCATAAAACAAAATTCGGCGCGAGAGCTAAAGTCCATCCCGGAAAGCGCATATAAAAAATGTTTCGATAATTGGAAGTGCCGTTGGCATAGATGTATTGGAGCAAATGGAGCCTATTTTGAAGGCAATAAATTTTGACGATTAAATGTAAAAATGTTGTTTTAATTGAAAATTCCCGGTACTTTCTTGACAGAGTAGTATTGTCTACATCTACCATCCACCCTAGACAAACCTGCCGATTTTCGACTGAAATCCACTGTCAGCGCTATAGGATAGTGGTCTGTAATGAGATAGTGAAAAATATATGACTGAATTTTCCTTTGAGCCTTTGTTCTTACGTAAAAATGGTCAAGGCAAGTTTCGCTCTGCGGTCGAGTGCACCCATTAATATATGATTCATAGCCAACAGCGCTCAAGATGTTCTTATATTCCTCACAGAAATCGGTATTCGATAATAAATCTATATTTATATCTCCCGTTATTTAATGCATGCCATTACCTTTCACAGTTTGAATATATTGTTGTATATCTCTGTTGAACACTTTCGGACATGTGCTTGGGGGATCTGTAAATTGCTGAAAGGGTCATTTGTTGCGACTCAATTTCCGCCGAGACCTCCAAAAACTCAGGATCTCCTAGTTTTTTCACTTTATGGGTGAAATGGATGTCATCTTTTATGTATATTATGACTCCATCGTTCTTGTTTAATATACCATCATTATATAAAGTGATAAAACCATCAATTTTCAGTACGTGCAAATCATATACGAGGTATGTCTCAGAAAGGACAATGATCTGAAATTTAAACGCAATTCGATTCAAAAACAAAATAAATTCATCCATATTCTTCATTATACTTCTTATATTTAATTGCAAGATGTTAAGTGGTGCCTGTTCTTGTGGCACTAAGTCATTTATATCAGGTTTTATATTTGCCAAGATTGGTTCGTTATGGTAATTGACCAATAGAAGAGGTGTTGCATTATAGCAGGACACGTGTCCATAGGTACTCGCTAGAAACTTGGCTGGGGAGTTTTAATGCATACACCATATAGTCCGGCACCAAGCGATTAACATCTTTTTTTGCATTGCAAAACTTCCTGAGTGATAAGAAATTTCCATCAAGAAAAGATTGTGAAAATCGATTGCTAGACTTTTTCGCCAATAAGGACCAAGACTTCTATGAGGGAGGCATTATGAACTTATGAACCTTTAAAATGGCAACCAACTATAGAACAAAACGGCACATATTTGACCCGAATCGGACGATCCCAAACATGTTGAATGGAATCTTGATGTTCACGCAAAAATAACGGATTTTTCCCCAAGCTCTTATATTTTTTATTTGCATTCCATAAGCCAAGTAGCCTCCCTACTTCTCAGATATTCTTGTCTGGTTGAGAATTACTCTAATCATGATCGAGCACAATGATGCCGGCTCGGGTCGAATCTCCCACTTTCACGCTTTTTATTTGGCACAAAAAGAAGCAGGCATTGTCGATTCCATTGGCGGATTCGCACTGGAATCGGCGCGAGGTCAGTTCTGCGTCCCCAGGACCCGTTGTTTTCCCGAAAATCCAATGATTCGGAGTTTCGGCACAGCCCCAAGAAATCTGGCCGGCGTTTGGCATTGCAGGTTGCCCGAAACGGGCTTCAGATGCCGCGCGACCGCAAAGGCGAGTGCTCGTTCGTGGATTATGCTCTTATCATCAACCCGCCGACAAGGATGATATTCGCGCCAATTGCGACAGTGGTTGTGCTGGTTTTTTGTAATTTCTTCGTAAACGGTAAGTTCACCTTTATTTTTCGTGTTATTTCAAGGAACTCCTTTTTGTGCCTGGAAAAAAATAATTGCCAATATAGACATTTGACGAAGCTGTATGACTTGAGATTTTTTATATGAGAATATCATTTGAAGGGTTTTCCAAATGAGAGATTTCCTTTTGATATAAAAAAAAACGTGTATATTTCAAGAGAAATCAATCGTTGTTCATTTCCTTGTAAAAACGAAATTGAGCCATTAACAATTAAAAACGAAATCAGCCAAATGCCCTCGACAATTTCATGAATTCCATTCTTAAGGTCTTGAACCGATTGTGGAGCATTGTCATAGACCTTATCTAAAGGTGTTGAATCACAAGATCTCGGTGGCCAGTTCTGTTCGCCTCTTCGAGAAATAGCACAGCCAGGAAATTCTTCGTACAAAATTGCGATTGCTTCATTGCCTGTGTGGCACTTAGCGCCGTCTTGTTGGAAACAAACGTCATCCACATCAATATCTCCTGACTCCGACCATAAAAAATCATTAATCATAGCTCTGTAGCCCAATCCATTCACCGTAACAGTTGCACCAGCCTCATTTTTGGATAAGTAAGATCTAATCACACCGCCAGCTCAAAAATGCACCAAAACGTGACGTTGACGATGGAGAGGCTTATCAACAATCATTCTTGAATTTTCCGAGTCCCAAATGCGATAATTCTGCTTATTAACGTAGCCTCCAAGGTGATTTTGATGCATTTGAAAGACCCAGTCAACATAAATACACCATTGCTGTTGATCGACCGGCTTGAGTTCTTGTGTTAACTGAACTTTAAGAGCCTTAAGACCTGAGACATCATGTTATGTCCTTTGTGAAACGCCTAATTCGAAAGATCGTCGAGGAATCGACAAACCTTGGTTTTCGTAACACAATTCTGACTTGTTCTTGAGCGACGCACAAGGTTCCGATTCTTCACATCACTAATTTGTCCCAAAATCTCAAATTTTTTCACCAGTTTCTCTATTGTCTGCCGAGAAGGTGCATTATGACTACCCAAAAGTGCTTTAGTTTTACGAACTGTGTATTATTCCATTTTAGTAATGGCGTAGTTTTTACTTGTCAAATGTCAAAAAATGACAGCTGTCCAGATAGCGGGCTATATGGAGAACAAATAAATCAGAATCAAATAGTAAATAATGTTAATAGAAGCTCATTTTAAGTTTTCCCTATTACAGAGAGCTCATCAACATAGTGAATAAGATGAGAAATACAAACTCTTGTGGGTACGATGGTATACCGATCACTATTATTAAAACTACCGGTAGTAGCGGGGCCGTTGGCTCATATTATGTACTGCTCATTCAATGAAGGGATATTTCGACCTGCCCTCAAAATAGATTTTAGGAAACCCCTGCATAAGAAAGGAAATGATGTCAATAATTTTCGTCCAGTTAGTTTACTCAGTTCTTTCACAAAAATATTTGAGAAACTTTTGATCGGTAGACTTTGCTCATTCATGTATAAGTTGAAAATTTTCTCTGAGAAACAACATGGCTATCGACAAAACAGAAGTACTACTACAGCGATGTGTGAATTAGTATGTGATATTGTTGATGCTTTGGAAAGTGATGAAGTGTCGGTTGGGCTCTTTCTAGATTTATCTAAGGCATTCGATAGCGACAATCATGATTGGCTTTTGAAGAAACTCTCTTTATGTGGTGTTCGCAATTGTCAACTGGAGTTGCTAAGGATCGAGTTCAGAGGGTTTGTATTGATAGTGAAGGACCAGTTTTTATGTCAGAGGATAAATATGTCAACGTAGGAGTTCCCCAAGGAAGTAATCTAGGACCCTTTTTATTTCTGATAGATATCAATGAACTCGACCTCATACTGTTTGTTGACGATGCGAGTGCTTTGCTGCGTAGCAGGAATCTTAATTCGAGTATTGAACAAACTAGATTAGCCTCTGATTCAGTACAGCATTGGTGCACTCAAAATAAGTTACTTCCCAATGTCAGTAAGTGAGTGTGTGATTTTTAGAACGATTCAGTGTAAAAATATGTATCCTCAGTCAATAACTCTGGATAACAACCAGGGCAGATTTTTGTCTTCGACAGAATTTCTTGGAGTTTCGTTTGATTGTCACCTAAAATGGAATGATCATGTGTGTCAGGTCAGCAAAAAACTCAATTAAGTTTTTTATATGATCAGGGTAATGTCACGGAGAGTGGACATGGAACTTTTAAAAACAGTTTATCCTGCAAATTTTGTTTCACTCCTGATGAACGTGCTTGTCAAATGGGTGGAGCAGCGATAATCTGTTGAATAAAAACAACACAAGACGTACTGTTGCATAACACTTTCCGAGGCAGTCCTTGACACTTACTGAAAGAAACACAAAATATATGTGTATAAGATTGTTCAATGTACTACCTAAGGAGTTCATCAATGTATCTAATATAATAAAATTCAAAATCGCAATAACTAATATTATTGTAGGTATAGAACCATATTCGATTAGGTAATTTATGGAATATTCTTTCAGATCTTGTTGAAGTTGTGATATTTTTTGATGGTTTCCTCTTTTCATCCGTATAATTGCATTGATTATGAGAATAAATATTGGATGGAGTAGTCCGTTACTTTTTGATAGTTCATTCCATATGAGAATAAAATTTATGTTATGTTATTCAAAATGAAACTTCTTATTATATATTCACGTACCAAAAAACCTGAACTCTGGCGGAGTCCGTTCAAATATGGACGAAACATTAGTAAATACCAAACATCAAATAAAATAATGTAAAAAGGGAATGCTCGATAAGTTCATCATAAATGATTTCTACCAAACATCAACCAAATAAATCCTATTTTTCAGCATTTTCTCTCTCTTTCTACTTTATAAGCCGCGAGTTTTACCTACTGTATGTCTATCGTTCGGTTTGGTCATTTTAAGCCGATTAGATTCGAGATAAATATTGAAGAGGCGAGTTTTGCGTTCATTTGAAAGAGTGAGTTTGTAAGTGCGCAAAACCCAACAATTGGCTGTTAAATAATGATATGTAACTTTGTACTTAATCCTAAAAGAATCAGAGCACTGAAATCATTAGAAAACGGAAAAATGCATTTCTTCAAGATTTGAGTACCTGCATAACCGTTCATTTAATTTGCACTAATGTTACGAATCGTAATGTATGGATGTTAGTTCAGCATTTCTGATTAGGGAATTGTGGTGAAAAGCTGACTGGAAGTCATAAAGTTGTCCAATTGCTCATTTCCCCCGAAAATTTCGAAACTGTCAATTAATTCTTGAAGAAGCTACATATTCATTTATTTAGTTACAAATGAAACCTTTTTATTCACATAAATTAACTAAAAACTGAACAATTACAATGATGAGTAGGGAATTTGCTGTGTACTTCTTTTATCTGAATAAAACATGAAACATTTAATTGAATAATAAGAAGGGCTTCAATACTTGATAGAAGAATTATTACAAAATTTGAATATCAAAACAGATTTAATCTGTTAGTCTCCTATAATTTTAATTTCAAAAAATTTTATTCAGAAAAATTTAGAATTAAATTAATGTCAAATAAAATAGAATAAAATTCAAATAAATTAATGTCTTATAAGCACAGCTTATATTTAATAGACATCTAAAATCGAAACTCATATAATATCAAATGGAATAAATAACCCTACAAATGTAAATTGTCAATTAAAATTAATAAATAAATATTGGAAGGAGACAAAACTTTGTTTATGATCTTACAATTATGAAAACTAATTCCTTTTCAAAAAATAATTTATTTCAAATATTAAATATATTCAAATATTTGAATAACTCATATATAAATAATTTATATAGGATATATAATTATATCAGGTTTAAAAAAAATATCATTATCAATAAAAATCATATGGTTTAACTGAAGACCATATAATATATGTTACAAGCTTTGTGTGATTTTTGTAAAAAACATAGAATATCTTGGATTTTAAAGTTAGTGCGTTCAAACGAGGATGCCACGATATCTTAAAGGTAAGTTATTTATTGTTAACTGATTTTATTTTTTGAATATAAAGTAGGACCGATAAAGACCTTATCGGAATTCTAATTGTTTTTTGAAGATGTGATATATTTTTTTGAGAGATTTTTGCGGTAACTTATTTAAATTTATCAAATATTTAATATAAATTATTTTTTGACTTTTGTATCTCTGAAAAGGAATTAGTTTTCATAATTGTAGGATGAAAAACAAAATTTTTTCTCCGTCAAATATTTATTTATTAAATTTGATTGACAATTTATATATTTGTTGGGTTATTTATTCTATCTGATATTATATTGGGTGCTTTTTTCAGAATGAAAGAACTTTCGGTAGGGATAAATGGGATTTAATAGAAGCTAGAAGCCATGTTGTTTTGACATTTCTGTTCAGTAAGCATTGACAAATTATCATGGAAGGACTCACGCCGCAATAACGTTTACAAATTGTCGAAAATTATTTTCAAAATCAGTGTTCTATTCACCAAACTTATAGAGCACTTTGTGAAATTTATGGTCATCATCCATCAGAGCAGCTTATTCATCGAACTATCGATAGATTTCGGACAAAATTTTCTCTACTCGATGCAACAAGACAAAGAACTGTACGTACAGAAGAAAATATCGCTGCTGTAAGTCATAGTGTTAATGATGATCCAGATTTGTCTATTCGTCGACGTTCACAACAAGTTGGACTCTGTGCATCCACCATATGGAAAATTTTGCGTAAAGATCTGGGTCTACACCAATACAAGATCCAACTGGTTCAAGAACTAAAGCCACTTGACCATAATAAGCGTCGTTTGTTTGCTGATTGGGCCCTAGAACAGCTTGAAGTTGATCCACTTTTTTATCGTTAAATTGTGTTTAGTGATGAAGCTCATTTCTGATTGAACGGCTATGCAAACAAGCAAAATTGCCGTATATGAAGTGAAAACAATACTCAAGAAGTTCTGCAGGTTCCATTGCATCCTGCAACTGCACTCTGTATGGTGTGCTTTACACGCTGGGGGCATCATCGGTCTATATTTCTTTAAAAACGCTGGAGCTAATGTGGAGTGAATGCTGCTCGTTAAAGATCAATGATTATTTGTTTCAAAATCTGAATACTATCTACCTAGAAGTGTTTTAGTTCCAACAAGATGGTGCTACACCTCATTCTGCTACCGTAACAATTGATTTATTGAAAGAAAGATTTGGCGATAACATTATTTGAGAAATGGTCCAATTAATTGGCCTCCAAGATCATGCGACATAACTCCACTGGATTATTTTCTTTGGGGATTTATCAATTCAATGGTTTATTCTGATAAACCAGAAATAATAGACGCTTTCAAAGCCAACATAACTCGTGTTACTGATGAAATAAGGCCTGAATTACTGCAAAAAGTGATCCAAAATTGGCCGGGTCGAATGCCATTCCTCAGAGCTAGTCGTGGTGGACATATGTCGGAAATTATTTTCAAAACATAAATGTCATAAAATTATCTTTCAAATAAAAAAAATTGGCTTCAATCTTAATTTAAATGTGTTTTATTTCAATTTGAAGTTCTATTACTCTAAAAAAACACCCGGTATAATGAGTTTAGTTTTTATACGTCTATTGAATATAAGTTGTGCTTATAAGACATTAATTTAATTCTAAGAGTTGTTTAATAAAAAATTTTTAAATTAAAATTATAGGAGACTAACAGATTGAATCTTTTTTAATATTCAAATTTTGAAACATATCATTTGGCCTAAGTCTTAGACCAGAAATGTGAACATGAATGAAGTATCATTAATTGATCTTCTATCGACTAGCCTGGGAAGCTGAACAATCTAGGAGCATATGTGTAATCGTGATTTTCAATTACAATTCAATTCTTGTAGGACAGAAACCGAATAAACTCAATATAAACAGAACCCAAGCGTCGAATGTAGCAGTGGTACCTGGGGTTACATTAGACCGAGGCGAAGAGAATTTCTGGAAAAATCAATCATGTGATTATTTATCAGGAATAAGTTTTTTTTAGCTTGAACACACTATGTCAGGAAGGAAGAAAATAATGAGCAAGCAAGCAATTAATCACGAATATACATTCTGTCAAGAAAGTACCGGGAATTATCGATTTAAATCTGGCGGGGCAATGAGGCAGGTAAAAATTTTTTTCCTAGGTTGGTACCACTGTCCTTAATTACTATGCCAAGCTTGAGCGGGATCTGTCAACTAGTGTGTTTGCAACAGCTGATTAAGTCAGTCGATGTCAGAGTGCGTGCCGATTTTTACTATGGGTGATTACGTTGAGCAAAGAATTTGTTTAAAGTTTTGTGTTGCAAATGAATTTTCGTGTGCCGATGCATTGAAAATGTTGCAAAAGGCCTTTGGTGATAATGCTCTATCGAAAACTCGTGCATATCAGTGGTACAGAGCCTTCAAGGACGGTCGTTAAGTGGACGCCCATCGACTGCTTCGATCGAAGATAACGTCGATAAAATTAAGGAAAGGGTGCTGGAAAACCGTCGTACCAGCTTGAGAGAGATAGCACATGATCTTAAGATATCCCACGAGTCCGCACGTACGATTTTGATTGATATTTTGGGCATGAGAAAGGTGGCCGCACGACTCGTACCGAAAGACCTGAATTTTCTTCAAAAACGTCATCGCGAACAGGTTGCTTCAGACATGCTGGATCGCTGTAATTCCGATTCTACATTCATGGAATGCATTATAACTGGTGATGAGACCTGGGTCTACGAGTACGATATGCAAACAAGCCAGCAATCATCGGAATGAGTGGCAAAAAATGAGCCGAAACCGAAAAAACCACGCCAAAGCCGCTCGAAAATGAAGGTGATTCTCATTGTTTTCTTCGATATCCGTGGCGTGGTGCACTACGAATTCGTTCCAGAGGGTCAGACGGTAAACAAGAAGTATTACCTAGACGTTATGAAACGTTTGCTTGAGTGTATCCGTAAGAAGCGGCCAAATTTGTGGGCGAACAACTCATGGATTTTGCATGACGATAACGCGCCTTCTCACCGAGCTACGATTGTGACTGACTTTCTCGCCAAAAACTCAACAAACGTGCTTCAGCAACCACCGTATTCGCCGGATTTGGCTCCCTGCGACTTTTTCCTCTTCCCAAAACTGAAATTGCCCCTTCGTGGCACCCGTGTTGAGTCGATTGAAGCCATAAAACAAAATTCGGCGCGAGAGCTAAAGTCCATCCCGGAAAGCGCCTATAAAAAATGTCTCGATAATTGGAAGTGCCGTAGGCATAGATGTATTGGAGCAAATGAAGCCTATTTTGAAGGCGACCCAATAAATTTTAACGATTAAATGTAAAAATGTTGTTTTAATTGAAAATTCCCGGTACTTTCTTGACAGAGTAGTATGTTCTGGTCGATCATAAATTGAAACAAAAAGAGGCGAAAACTGCCTAACATCTCTCGGACTCATCTAATTAAGTTCTTTTATCGCTCTGTCTGCCAGTGTGCGTTTCTTTCTGCGGCTTTCGTCCCCGTTCAGCGTCGTGAAATTCTGGATTCCTTACAAGCACTCAAAGCCACGTTGCTGTGAATATTTTTGATTCTGTTCGCTCCTTCTCGAGTTTATATCTTATTCGCCACAATATACCGGAAATAGCGAATTTCCATGTGGAAGTGATGCTGGCGTAATTATTTTCAATTCCTGCTTCGTATATATCCATGCAGTATTATTTATTTATGGCTTCAAGGAGTTTTTCCTGTTTATGGTGGATGGAGGATTTCGATGCTCCTCTGTGAAACTCGATGAACTTAAAACCTTCTGAATTGAGACAACTGATTCATTATATTCATAAGATGAAGAAACAACTAATAAACGGAAGAGTTGGGAATAAAGAAGAATGGAAAGATTAAATATGAAAACAGCATGTGTTTTACAGGAAATAAGTATTCATTATATATAATGAAAGAAATCTCTATACCTTACATAATTTTCGCAGTTTGTTCACTGAGAATGTGATCACACGACTAGTTTTGATTGTAATATTATCGTCGAATGTGAAGAAATACTGAATACATTGATATATAGTCTGTCCAGAAAGTACCCAGAATTGATTATTCTTCACTATTTTAATATACTTTTTTTTTGTAACTTTCTGAGACAAAAGTAATGTATAAAATAGTTTGTGCAGATAATCGGCTATGACCAGAGTTGCATGGCAACATTATTTGTCAAATATTGTTGATTATCAACAGATATACAATTTATGAAAAAATATCGCAACTAGAAAACAAACAGGTAGAATATTCTTATAGAAAAGATTTTCGAAACGTTAAAAATTTTATATAAATATTTTAAAAATTTTTTAAAAATTTTAAAATTAGCCTTCTACATATTTAATTCCAAAAGATTATATTTAATGATTATAACTTCTGAAAATAAATTAAAATAATGTCGTATAAGTACCACTTATATCATGACATAAAATAAACATTCATTATAAGACATCCGAATGGTATAACAAAATCCGATGAATAAAAATTATTAACCAAAATCCTATAAATTAAATATTTTGAATAGACAAAATTTTGTTTCTGCTGATCAATCTTATGAAAACCAATATCTTTCAAGAATGTCCAACATAATCTTAAGAATTTCAACTATCTTACTTAGACTATTCAATATTATTGGATATCTAACCAAGGTACCTTATATAAAAACTCAAGATATGTAAAACATTACTGAAAAACAAGTTTTAAGATTAACTTTGCTTCGTCAGTATTCAAATAATTCATATTCAAAAAATATAACATCAATCAACAACAAATACTCACTTACCCTCAAACTTCTAGAGAGAGTTCTATCGAAATGGAACCTTTAAGTGTCGTGAGGAACAGTTCACTACACTCAAAAATAAATCTGTGGTTTAGCCTTGATCTAGAAGATTGAAAGACAATTTAACGGCCTCTGCCATAGCACAAGGACTATCTGTATAAATTATATAAATATTTTAAAATATTTATATAATTTTATATATCTTCTATCAAGAATTAACCTCTATTTATGTTATTTCATTCATAATATATAATTATTTGGTTTCCTTAACATTCTTTATACAGATAGTCCTTGTGCTATGGCAGAGGCCGTTAAATTATCTTTCAATCTTCTAGATCAAGGGTAAACCACAGATACATTTTTGAGTGTAGTGAACTGTTCCTCACGACACTTAAAGGTTCCATTTCGGTAGAACTCTCTCTAGAAGTTTGAGGGTAAGTGAGTATTTGTTGTTGATTGATGTTATATTTTTTGAATATGAATTATTTGAACACTGACGAAGCAAAGTTAATCTTAAAACTTGTTTTTCAGTAATGTTTTACATATCTTGAGTTTTTATATAAGGTACTTTGGTTAGATATCCAATAATATTGAATAGTCTAAGTAAGATAGTTTTGTGATGAAATTCTTAAGATTATGTTGGATATTCTTGAAAGATATTGGTTTTCATAAGATTGATCAGCAGAAACAAAATTTTGTCTATTCAAAATATTTAATTTATAGGATTTTGGTTAATAATTTTTATTCATCGGATTTTGTTATACCATTCGGATGTCTTATAATGAATGTTTATTTTATGTCATGATATAAGTGGTACTTATACAACATTATTCTAATTTATTTTCAGAAGTTTTAATCATTAAATATAATCTTTCGGAATTAAATATGTAGAAGGCTAATTTTAAAATTTTTAAAAATTTTTTAAAATATTTATATAATTTTATATACCTTCTATCAAGAATTAACCTCTATTAATGTTAGTTAAAAATTTAGTGCAATTGACTGAACTGGGAAAAATGCTATATATGAGACTAAAACGAGGATAAAAAATGACATGGATATGAGACCGCTTTCAGTAAGACCGCGTAAGATTAAAGAAAACAATTTAAACGCTTTATTGGCCTTCGGACGACACAAACCACGCCTGGGGATTCGCAAATTGGCTAACAGATTTTGAAAATCAACCAAAGAATGTCCAAAAACAGTCCATATGTCACTGAAAAAACAAGGCTATATATCAAGAATGCCGAAAAAGCCCTATAATGACACCTTCATAAAAGGAACGAAATATAGAATTTTGTCAACGTTTTCAAGACGATAATTTTAATAATGTCTTTATATCTGATGAAAGTTGTTTCTAACTTGGTGGAAATCACTTAAAAATCCTATCAAAATAACCTGTTACCGTTCAAATTTCCCACCAAATAATGGTTTGGGGAGCAATATCTTAGCTTGGTGCTACGCCTCTCTGTATAGTTGATGGTACCATTAATAGTAAAAAGTATTGTGGCATTCTAAACGATCTCAATGAAGACGTATGGGGACTAATGATGATTGAAGTTGAACGAGCAGTGCCACGGAATAAAGATGATTTACTTCAGTCTGTTTTACAGTCCTGGACTACAATCACGGCAAATTATGGAGGTGATCTAGTTTCGGTTCTACCTCGACGTTTAGTCAAGTGTTTACAGTTAAATGGAGCTTGTATAGGTAAATAGGATGCATATTTTGTTATAATTTTCTAACTCAAGAATTAAAAATCTATACTAAATATTTACAATTGAGCTATGTTTCTTCCGGATACTTTCTAGAGCGTAGAAATTGAGATTTTACTCCGTAATATAATATGTAGATAATTCAGATAAAACGTTAGGTGTATGGATTACTTTAGATAAATGTTTTGGAAACGCCTGGACTATTCAATTATTGGAATACTGTCCCTCTCGTAATGACCAGATCGAAACCACTTACGGTTCTTTATATATTATTAGACAGGCCCTTTCAAGATGTTTGAAATGGGACGTGTCATCAAGGATGTTTACTGGTTATCAAGGGATGCTCTATGTATCACTGGCTGGCTTGCACCATGTAGCCAATCTGAAGAGTCCATAGGTTTTGGCCGGGATGAAACGTCTTTTTTCCGGAAACAACTCCCTATAAATCCATTTCCTAAAGAGCTTCAGTGGAAATTCTACTAGTCTGATTTCTCGAAGAAGCTTGAGTGTAGCATGTGCGAGTTAGAACATCAGTTGTTAGGCTTTTTTTACGCCACCTTAGGTACAGTACCCTTGTTTTTCCATCCAATAGTGAAATAATGACCAGCCATTCTAGCGGAAAATCTTCCAAGATGCGAATCAGCATCGAACGTGATTCTTCGCTTACGAATTATGTTAAAATAAATTGATTCGGCTGATCTATACCAAAAATCATTAATAAGTAGTATGAGCTATGGTAATAGAAAGTACTAGAAATCGAGAGACTGTAACATACATCTGTATAACAATTCTATACTCGAACAAACTCGACAAGGTTGTGTAGATCACAGGGGCAAATCCCAAACATGCACACGTTTAAAACTGATTGGTTTTCGTCAGTGCAATGTATTCTAGTGACTCAAAATCTGTCCAGTATCTATATTCGCTATGCACAGAGACTCCAAAGATATTACTAATACACTAGCGCCATCTCGATTTCTAGAACTTTCTATTACCATAGCTCATACTCCTTATCAATGATTTTTGGTACAGATCAGCCGAATTAATTTATTTTAATATGAATATGCTAATTTTTGAGCATAACGGCAATTTATAGTCTGATTTGAGCATGAGGAAAGTGGATTCGGCGTTCGTAGCGATAAAATATCGAAAATACAGTTCTTTACTTGAATTAACACGCTATGGTATGTCTTGTATGTAGTGTACATACTATAGATGGCGTTAGTGTATTATTAATATCTTAGAGTCTCTGCGTATGTATTTTGCATACTCTGGATGGCGCTAGTGTCTTAGTAATATCTTTGGAGTCTCTGTGTGTAGCGAATATAGATACTGGACAGATTTTGAGTCACTATCATACATTGCACTGACGAAAACCAATCAGTTCGAAACGTGCGCATGTCTGCAATTTGCCTCTGTGATCTACAAAACCTTGTCGAGTTTGTTCGATTATGGAATTGTTATACAGATGTGTGTTACACTATCTCGATTTCTAGAACGTTCCCTTACCATAGCTCATACTCCTTATTAATGATACGAGTTATGAGTTTGAAGCACTACATCACCAACGCGTCTTGTATGTTGAAAACTTCAATTGATAGTGATATTTTGCCAGTATAGGCATAAAGGTTCGGGATATTTTTCAAACGATATTGTTGGTGATGTTCTGCATATTCTTCACCATATACTCGAATAATCCCTTGTTTTGCAAACTGGTTTTGTTTACATTGCCCAATCAGCATAAAATCAACTTTAATGAGGAGAAATATGTCTAGACTCATCGTACGAAAGCGTCGAGAATTAAGTTCCCTTCCATTACAACTAACCTGGAAATAAACTTGGAATCGCTGTATATAAATTTTTATTTACCCCCTGGCGTACGTTAAACGGACCAAATGTAATGAACTTTCTTACGTGACCAACCTAGAAAATTGCACATTAAGAACTTTGTTTGGAAAAGAAAGTAGTGGAAGAATGCATCGCCGTGCGGAACAGAATATCTCAGGTTACTGGCCGAACTCTGCGAAGAGATTGGTGTTGAATAAAGATAAGTACGAGGGGCGTTCAATGTATTCTGGGTATAGAGGTGATTTGCTAATAATGTGAGTAGTCTAATTATCTCATTTACTAATCTGAGGGTGTAGAATGAAGTAAAACTAATTTATGATCATCAGTTTTTTAGGTATCGTCAGTGAAAGACGACCAGAATGACTGACGCCACAATGATGAAGAAAATCGAGCATCGCGCAGTAATAAAGTTACTCACTAAGCAAGGAAAATGTCAAAAAATCATTCATGAAGAGTTGGTTGCTATTTACCAAGACTTTGTCTCGACGTACCCACCGTTCGGAGGTGGTCAAGTGAATCCAAAAGAGGCTGAGAAAGCATTGAAGATGACCCTTGATCGGGCGTTAGCGGCACCACAGAAGAAAATGTGAAAAAGTGGAAAAGCTGGTATTTCAAGATGCCAGAATAAATAACAAGATGTGACCTATCCTTGGGTACCCTACATTCTATCCTTCATGACCATCTTAACCTCTCAAAGGTCAGTACAATATGGGTACCAAGAATGCTCACCGCACCTCAGAAGCAAGTGCCAGTCTCAGTTAGGAGTTTTTAGAGCTCATGGAGAAGACCCATACACTAATTTCAAAATGCTGGTTACAAGGAAAGAGACCCTGAGAGTAAACAAGAGTTCATGAAGTTAAATATCAACCCATCCGCTGAAAAAATAATGGCTACAATTTGGGATTCTAAAGTCATTTTATTGATAGAATACATTAAAAAGGGTGAAAGCATCACAGGAGAATCATACGCAAACACTACACGTAATTTAGGAGAAGCAATTAAAGGAAAGAGGAGAGAAAAACTCACAACGGGTGTGTGGCTTCTTAACGAAAACACCACGGTTCACAAGGCCCGAGTGGCGAAGATTGCTGTGCGAGAATATGGCTTCGAAAAAATTACTCATCCTCTGTATAGTCCAAACTTGGGCTCCATTGAGTACTAGCTATTCCCTAATGTGGAAAAAAGCCTTCGTAGAAAGCGATCTTTCGACAATGAAGAACTGATGGTAGCAATTAATATCGGATGTTTTTTAGAGTGATAGAATTTTAAATTGAAATAAAACACATTTAAATTAAGTTTGAAGTCAAACTTTTTTTTTATTTGAAAGATAATTTTATGACATTTATGTTTCAAAAATAATTTTCGGCATATGTTCACCACGACTAGCTCTGAGGAACCTCATTCGACCAGACCAATTTTGGACCACTTTTTCGTACTCGAAAAAATCGTCCAAAATTCAGGCCCTATTTCATCAATAACACGAGTAATGTGGGCTTCCAAAACGTCTATTGTTTCTGGTTTATCATGCCTTGACACAACCCCAATGAAAATAATCCAGTGGAGTTATGTCGCATGATCTTGGAGGCAAATTAATTGCATCATTTCTCGAAATAATGTTATCGCCAAATCTTTCTTTCAATAAATCAATTGTTACGGTAGCAGCATGAGGTGTAGCACCATCTTGTTGGATCATTACAAATCGATTTTTCGACGATGAAGATCTGAAGGTAGCAATTAGTATCGGATGTATTTTAAGAGTGATAGAACTTTAAATTGAAATAAAACACATTCAAATTACGATTAAAGACAATTTTTTTTTATTCGAAAGATAATTTCATGACATTTTTGTTTTAAAAATAATTTTCGGCATATGACCACCACGACTAGCTCTGAGAAACCGCATTCGACCAGACCAATTTTGGACCATTTTTTCGGGTAATTCAGGGCTTATTTCATCAATAACACGAGTTATGTTGGCTTCCAAAGCGTATATTATTTCTTATTTATCAACACAAACCAATGACTTGATATAACCCCAAAGAAAATTATCCAGTGGAGTTATGTTGCATGATCTTGGAGGCCAATTAATTGGACCATTTCTCGAAATAATCTAATAGCCAATTATTTCTTTAAATAAATCAATGTAGCAGCGTTAGGTGTAGCACCATCTTCATGCATCAATACAAATCGATTTTTCGACGATGAAGAACTGAAGGTAGCACTTAATTTAAGATGTTTTTTTGGAATGATACAATTTTAAAATGGATTGAAACACATTTAAATCAAGATTTAAGACAAATGTTTTTATTTATTATATAATATTTGAAAGATAATTTTATGACATTTTTGTTTTAAAAATAATTTCCGACATATGTCCACCACGACTAGCTCTGAGGAACGGCATTCGACCCGACCAATTTTGGATCACTTTTTCCAGTAATTCAGGGCTTATTTAATCAATAACACGAGTTATGTTGGCTTCCAAAGCGTTTATTGATTCTGGTTTTTCAGTACAAACCAATGACTTGACATAATCCCAAAGAAAATAATCCACTGGAGTTATTTCGTATTATCTTGGAGGCCAATTAATTGGACTATTTCTCGAAATAATGTTGTCGCCAAATCTTTCTTTCAATAAATCAATTGTTACGATAGCTGCATGAAGTGTAGTATCATCTTGTTGGGACCAAAATACTTCTGGGTCGACAACATTCAAATTTTGAAACAAATAATCATTGACCATCGATCTCTAACGAGCACCAATCACTGTAACATTAGCTCCAACATCGTTTTTAAAGAAATATGGACCGATGATGCCTCCAGCGTGTAAAGCACACCATACAATGCATTTATCAGGATGAAATAGAAACTGGACAACTTACTGAGGATTGTTTCCAGTCCATATACGGTAATTTTGCTTATATACATAGCCGTTCAACCAGAAATGAATTTCAACACTAAAAACAATTTCACGATAAAAAAGTGGACCAACTTCAAGCTGTTCTAGGGCCCAATCAGCAAACAAACGACGCTTATTATGGTCAAGTTGCTTTAGTTCTTGAACCAGTTGGATCTTGTATGGGTATAGACCAAGATCTTCACGCAAAATATTCCATGTGGTGGATGCACAGAGTCCAACTTGTTGCGAACGTCGACGAATAGACAAATCCGGACTATCATTAACACTATGACTTACAGCAGCGATATTTTCTTCTGAACGTACAGTTCTTTGTCTGGTTGTTGTTATTGCATTGAGTAGAAAAAATGTTATCCTAAATCTATCGATAGTTGGACGAATAAGCTGCTCTGATGGACGATTATGTAAACCAAAAATTTCACGAGGTGCGCTATAAGTTTGGCGAATAGAACACTGATATTGAAAGTAAATTTCAACAATTTGTAAACTTTGTTGCGGGGTGAGTCATTCCATGATCATTTGTCAATGCTTACTGAACAGAAATGTCAAAACAACATGGCTTCTACCTTCTGTCAATTTACAGTTATCCCTATCGAAAGTTTTATCACTCTAAAAAAAACACCCGATACCTATTTTGAGGAACGGCCGAAAGAATAATTTTACAAGGTTTAGAGAAGCTTATTTCTGGATCTATTAAATAAATTGAAGTTCTAGGAGACGTTGAAAAATTTTCTGAGTTTTCCTTCATGCCTTCACCGAGAACACATCGAACACCCCTCGTAGTAATCGAATCTTGTCCAACACCACCTTCCTAGCCTACAGATGGACAATATTATTCATAATGAATAAAGATCTCTTTTATTCTTTCATTCATTCAATACAAAATAACGTTAGACCGCACATAAGTACTTGTCTTTCTTCCATACGTGAAAACTTCATCCATAAAATCAACATACCCCAAATTCTAACCCTCGCGCAGCGTCTTCATCCGACCACCTTACTGAATCACCCTCGAACTGTCAGCTACATAATTAATAACCCTGATGAGCCAATGATAATTCAGACCAGCAACAGCCAGCAGACCCCCGCGTTCGCACTAAATCGAAACGACAGCCTGAAATATGTTACTGCGGTCCTCCGGCGAACTTGGGGTAAGTCCTCCTGCAACTCCTTCCGAAGGAGGAGACCCGGCTCTTCCTCGAGCGACATAAACCAGGCTCGGCGGTTTCGTTAACGACTAATCTGTTTCAAGATTTAGTGATTTAGTGAACGGTAATTGCTGTAATTGGCCCAGAGTTCATGCGTTGGAAGTCCCGGCGGACAATTTGTAGTCGGCGTGTCAGAGGATGAAAGGGGTTGGGAGATCGGAGCCCCTCATGCGAAAATACCAGGTGATTCGGACAGGCCGTCAATTAACTCTGTATCTGTGGTAATCAAGATAATTTCGCGTACGGTGGCTTGCGACTCGCCGCTGGGGGCTCCGTGGATTATTTCGATGTCTGTCGTTATTTTATTATACCATTAGGAGTAAAATTAAGTTATTGCGGTTTTGATGACATACATCTGTCAAGAAAGTACCGGGAATTATCGATTTAAATCTGGCGGGGCAATGAGGCAGGTAAATTTTTTTTTCCTAGGTTGGTACCACTGTCCTTAATTACTATGCCAAGCTTGAGCGGGATCTGTCAACTAGTGTGTTTGCAACAGCTGATTAAGTCAGTCGATGTCAGAGTGCGTGCCGATTTTTACTATGGGTGATTACGTTGAGCAAAGAATTTGTTTAAAGTTTTGTGTTGCAAATGAATTTTCGTGTGCCGATGCATTGAAAATGTTGCAAAAGGCCTTTGATGATAATGCTCTATCGAAAACTCGTGCATATCAGTGATACAGAGCCTTCAAGGACGGTCGTGAAGTGGTCGCCCATCGACGGCTTCGATCGAAGATAACGTCGATAAAATTAAGGAAAGGGTGCTGGAAAACCGTCGTACCAGCTTGAGAGAGATAGCACATGATCTTAAGATATCCCACGAGTCCGCACGTACGATTTTGATTGATATTTTGGGCATGAGAAAGGTGGCCGCACGACTCGTACCGAAAGACCTGAATTTTCTTCAAAAACGTCATCGCGAACAGGTTGCTTCAGACATGCTGGATCGCTGTAATTCCGATTCTACATTCATCGAACGCATTATAACTGGTAATGAGACCTGGGTCTACGAGTACGATATGCAAACAAGCCAGCAATCATCAGAATGGGTGGCAAAAAATGAGCCGAAACCGAAAAAACCACGCCAAAGCCGCTCGAAAATGAAGGTGATGCTCATTGTTTTCTTCGATATCCGTGGCGTGGTGCGCTACGAATTCGTTCCAGAGGGTCAGACGGTAAACAAGGAGTATTACCTAGGCGTTATGAAACGTTTGCGTGAGCGTATCCGTAAGAAGCGGCCAAATTTGTGGGCGAACAACTCATGGATTTTGCATGACGATAACGCGCCTTCTCACCGAGCTACGATTGTGACTGACTTTCTCGCCAAAAACTCAACAAACGTGCTTCAGCAACCACCGTATTCGCCGGATTTGGCTCCCTGCGACTTTTTCCTCTTCCCAAAACTAAAATTGCCCCTTCGTGGCACCCGTTTTGAGTCGATTGAAGCCATAAAACAAAATTCGGCGCGAGAGCTAAAGTCCATCCCGGAAAGCGCCTATAAAAAATGTTTCGATAATTGGAAGTGCCGTTGGCATAGATGTATTGGAGCAAATGGAGCCTATTTTGAAGGCGACCCAATAAATTTTGACGATTAAATGTAAAAATGTTGTTTTAATTGAAAATTCCCGGTACTTTCTTGACAGAGTAGTATGTCGCTAATCGTGTATTATTCTATTGTTTCATCCAGCAACACCTTCTTTTTGAAGTGTCGTCACTTGGCTTTCCGTTCAGTGACTGCCATTTCGCTGAAGCGTGAACAACATAGCTTCAGTGTGCTCTGAAAGTGTCAAGTTTTGTACTGAAGAATGTATAGCCCGTCTGAAAAGTATCCGGAAAGAACAAAGTATTCATCTTATTGGCTTTCACACCATTTAAACACTTGACTAAACGCCGAGGTACACCCGACACTAGGTCACCCTCATAATTTTCGGTTATGGTAGTCCAAGACTGTAAAACTGACTGATTTTAATCACCTTTATTTCGTAGCAATGCTCGTTTAACTTCAATCTTCATCAGTCCCCATATGTTTTCAATGGGACTAAGATCTGGAGAAACTGCTAGCCATGAAGTAGTTCTCACATGATGTTCTTGCATCCAAGCTTGAGTATGGGCCGAAGTATGGCATTATCCTGCTGACAACTCCCTCTGGATATAAAGCATGCGCCGTTTCAATGAGAAAACCGTTTTGAATGCCACAATACTTTTCACTATTAATGGTACCATCAACTGTACAGAGAAGCGTAGCACCACGCTAAGATATTGTTCCCCAAACCATTATTTTGGTGGGAGATTTGGGAAATTGATCGATAACAGGTTGTTTTGATAGGATTTTTAAGTGATATCCACCAAGCTGGAAACAACTTTCATCAGATATGAAGACATTATTCAAATTATCTTCTTGAAAACGTTGACAAAATTCTACCCTTCGTTCATTTTGTAAAGGTGTTTTCTTGATATGTAGCCTTGTCCTTTCAGTGACATACGAATGGTTTCTCGACATTTTTCCGTTGATTTTCACATCTGTTAGCCAATTTGCGAAACCCCAGGCGCGGATTGTGTCGTTTTAAAGCCAATAAACCTGGTCTATGCCTCATATCCATGCCATTTTTTATCCTCGTTATTGTCTCATATACAGATGACCCAGTTCAGTCAATTGTACTAACTTTTTAACATTTCGAAAACCTTTTGTATACAAATAATTTACCAGTTTTCTTTTTTTTTTCTAGTTGCGACATTATTTCATAAATTGTATACTTGTTGACAATCAACAATATTTAACAAATATTGTTGCCATGCAACTTTTGCCATTGCCGACAATCTGCTAAACTTATTTTATACATTACTTTTGTCTTAGAATATTACAAAAGAAAAGTAAATTAAAATTATGAAAAATAATAAATTCCGGGTGGCCTCTAGATGGACTATATTTTTGCTTCTTCACTTCAATATGAAAAGAAAGGCTGCCAAAAGTCATCGTATTTTAGTGGATGCTTTATGGTGATAATGCTGAATGAACGTGTCAGAAGTGGTGTGACGTTGACTTTGAGGAAGCCGGTCCCAAGGCTATTAGGTTGGCGACTATAACTCAGTGCCTTCTTCATATGAGTTTATCAGACTGAGAAAATAGGCGCCAATTAGAGATATGCCTGCTTATCTCAAAGGAATTAGCTGCGTACTCCTCTACCAGAGTAGCAAAAAAATATCACCCAAAAACCCAATTTCAATTATTTATTAGAAACAGTGCAGTGGTCGATAGGACACAAAAAAAATATAAAATATCATAAACTCCCAATAACTAACCAATAACTATATATTCAAAACAATAATAATAAATGAAGGGTGTTTTTTTTTAATGATAGAACTTTAAATAGAAATCAAACCCATTTAAATTAAGATTGAAGCCAAATTTTTATTTTATTTGAAAGATAACTTTATGTCATTTATGTTTCAAAAATAATTTCCGGCGTATGTCCAGCATGACTAGCTCTGAGGAATTGCATTCGACCAGACCAATTTTGGGCCACTTTTTCGAGTAATTTAGGCCTTATTTCATCAATAACCCGAGTTATATTGGCTTCCAAAGCGTCTATCGTTTTTGGTTTATCAGCATAAACCAATAACTTGACATAATTCCAACGAAAATAATCCAGTGGAGTTATGTCGCATGATCTTGGAGGACAACTAATTGGACCATTTTTCGAAATGATGTTATCGCCAAATCTTTCTTTCAATAAATTAATTGTTACGGTAGCAGCATGAGGCGTAGCACCATCTTGTTAGAACCAAAACACTTCTGGGTCGATACCATTCACATTTTGAAACAAATAATAATTGATCATCGATCTATAACGAATACCATTCACTGTAACATCAGATCCAGCAACGTTTTTAAAGAAATATGAATCGATGATGCCTTCAGTGTGTAATGCACGCCATTTTTCAGGATGCAATGGAACCTGCAGAACTTCTTGTGGATTGTATTCACTCCGTATACAGCAATTTTGCTTGTTTTCATAGCCGTTCAACCAGAAAGAGGCTTATCACTAAACATAATTTTACGACAAAAAAGTGGATCAACTTCAAGCGGTTCTAGGGCCCAATCAGCAAACAAACGGCACTTATTATGGTCAAGTGGCTTTAGTTCTTGAACCAGTTGGATCTTGTATGGGTGTAGACCAAGATCTTCACGCAAAATTTTCCATGTGGTGGATGTACAGAGTCCAACTAGTTGTGAACGTCGACGAATAGACAAATGTGGATCATCATTAACACTATGACTTACAGCAGCGATATTTTCTTCTTTACGTAAAGTTCTTTGTCTTTTTGTTGTTGTTCCATCGAATAGAGAAAAATGTTGTCCGAAATCTATTGATAGTTCGACGAATAAGCTGCTCTGATGGATGAGTATGTAAACCATTAAAATCACGAAGTGCTCTATAAGTTTGGCGAATAGAATACTGATTTTGAAAATAAATTTCAACAATTTGTAATCGTTGTTGCGGCGTGAGTCTTTCCTTGATAATTTGTCAATGCTTACGGAACAGAAATATCGAAACAACATGGCTTCTACCTTTTCTCAAATCACAGTTATCCCTATCGAAAGTTCTATCACTCTTAAAAAAACACCCGATACCTTGACAAAAACTTATACATAGAGTCAGAAGGGCCACATTGAATCAAATATCCAGTAATAATAAATGAATAAATAAACTTTAATTTCTTATCAGCCTACACTTTGCTTATATTCTTAACTTATAGAAACTATAACTGTATCACAGTTTTGATAAGGATATTCAATAAAAAAACAGAAAAAAAATGAGTGAATTAATTAAAATAAGAATTAGAACTTTAATGGTACCTTACACGAATCCTCAAGGGATAGTACCATAAATGCAAATGCGTGGGGTGCACCTCAGATAATTGCTCACACTATATATCACAATGGTCAAATATATAAACTATTACAGATAACAGCTGCAGATTTAAATCTAAATAAATCTGAGGAAAACATTTAGAATCAAATTTTAAAAACATCTCCATGTGTTTATTTACATATACTACTCTGTCAAGAAAGTACCGGGAATTTTCAATTAAAACAACATTTTTACATTTAATCGTCAACATTTATTGGGTCGCCTTCAAAATAGGCTCCATTTGCCCCAATACATCTATGCCAACGGTACTTCCAATTATCGAAACATTTTTTATAGACGCTTTCCGGGATGGACCTTAGCTCTCGCGCCGAATTTTGTTTTATGGCTTCAATCGACTCAAAACGGGTGCCACGAAGGGGCAATTTTAGTTTTGGGAAGAGGAAAAAGTCGCAGGTAGCCAAATCCGGCGAATACGGTGGTTGCTGAAGCACGTTTGTTGAGTTTTGGCGAGAAAGTCAGTCACAATCGTAGCTCGGTGAGAAGGCGCGTTATCGTCATGCAAAATCCATGAGTTGTTCGCCCACAAATTTGGCCGCTTCTTACGGATACGCTCACGCAAACGTTTTATAACGCCTAGGTAATACTCCTTGTTTACCGTCTGACCCTCTGGAACGAATTCGTAGTGCACCACGCCACGGATATCGAAGAAAACAATGAGCATCACCTTCATTTTTGAGCGGCTTTGGCGTGGTTTTTTCGGTTTCGGCTCATTTTTTGCCACCTATTCCGGTGATTGCTGGCTTGTTTGCATATCGTACTCGTAGACCCAGGTCTCATCACCAGTTATAATGCGTTCCATGAATGTAGAATCGAAATTACAGCGATCCAGCATGTCTGAAGCAACCTGTTCGCGATGACGTTTTTGAAGAAAATTCAGGTCTTTCGGTACGAGTCGTGCGGCCACCTTTCTCATGCCCAAAATATCAATCAAAATCGTACGTGCGGACTCGTGGGATATCTTAAGATCATGTGCTATCTCTCTCAAGCTGGTACGACGGTTTTCCAGCGCCCTTTCCTTAATTTTATCGAGCAAGTCTTCGACCACTTCACGACCGTCCTTGAAGGCTCTGTACCACTGATATGCACGAGTTTTCGATAGAGCATTATCACCAAGGGCCTTTTGCAACATTTTTAATGCATCGGCACACGAAAATTCATTTGCAACACAAAACATTAAACAAATTCTTTGCTCAACGTAATCACCCATAGTAAAAATCGGCACGCACTCTGACATCGACTGACTTAATCAGCTGTTGCAAACACACTAGTTGACAGATCCCACTCAAGCTTGGCATCGTAATTAAGGACAGTGGTACCAACCTAGGAAAAAAAATTTCACCTGCCTCATTGCCCCGCCAGATTTAAATCGATAATTCCCGGTACTTTCTTGACAGAATGTATATTATCATCACATGTGATGATGTGATGACAATATATATGTCTATAAAGTGATACCGTGTATTTATTACCTGTTTTTTAAGATTTAATTCTAAATGTTTTTATGAAATTTAGTTAGATTTAAAAATGTAGAGGTTCTGGAGAATTAATTCCAGCTATTATCTGTAATATGCAAATACTTCTTCATAGTTATTTTCAATATATATAAACTATAATATTATTAGAGATAATTATGGAATAAAGATAACAAAGCCGGTGCAATGCACTGGTTACCTGATATAATTTGCTAGCTGTCCTCAAGATAACACAGGATACCAAATACCCGAAAACTTAACAGGAAGACCTCAGACTTAGTTTCCAATAACTATCCAGTAGGTGGATTATCACTCAGGATGTTAATACCTATCCACCACTTGGACACTGACTTATCCCAGCACTTGGATACGAATAACGGCTTTGCCGAGCACTTGGACCCTAACAGAAGAGTATAAGCTAGTGTACTTACAATAAAAATGATATACCTCTGGGTTGTTGTGCGAGGGAATGTATATGAGATATAACCCCCAATTTCAACATAAAGTCCCGTACGAAGTTCGAGAATCGTCACGATTCTAAATCTAATAAAAGATGTTCAGATAATGGATTATCGAACAAAATAACAAAGGATATTCATACCTCTTAGATGTTCATAGGGAAGATTGAATATCGGCCTCGTGGAAAAATTTTGATCGCGTATAAAACGCCGTTCTCATCAATATTCCAAATCGAAATATATCAAAAGGAAACACTCAAATTGAAGATATAATCACTTATAACAAGGATGTTTCTACATCACAATATTGCTCAACTTGATTTAATTTTTCCCGAAACTCTCTCCCAGAAATGACACTATCACCTTTTCCTTCAGAATATCATACGCATCAAATAAGTTGACAGAGATGCCAATTGTCAAGAGAAATCTTTAACAACGAAGAAGAAGAGTGTCGACCAATCGAAAATTCATTGAATAATTAAAAACTGTGTATCATTGAATAATTAAAAACAGTCTACCTTACTTATACTAACAGAGATATTTTTAAAAAAAATTTGTCTCCTTTAAATATTTATTTATTAATTTTAATGACTTTCGTATATCTGTTGGTTTATTTATTCCATTTGACATTATATATTGAGTTTTGAATATATACGTCTATTAAATGTAAGCGGTGCTTATTTTAGACATTAATTTAATGCTAAAAGTTTTTTGAATAAAAATTTTTTTGAAATTAAAATTGTTATTCAAATTTTGTTATATTTCTTCTATCAAGTAAAAAGCCTTTCTTTTTTATTTTATATATAATATATAATTTTATTTTGGCTTCAATAAATCTCATTATGGAATGTCAATGAATTTAAATAAGCCTTAAAAATAACTTACACTGTTCTTTGATTTTGTTAGAACATAGATCAATCTTGAATTATAAAGTTGATCTGTGTTTCGATACATTCATTTCTTTACACGTGTGCGTTGTGGATATGTTAGTTTTCTGATTTTGATATTTAGAATATTATTTAGGAACGAAGAAGGGATTGCTTAGAATTTTATTTGTTTTTTGAAGATATAGTGCATGTTTTGAGGGATTTCTGAATTAACTTATTCGAATATTTAAATATATTATTAGGGGTACAAATAAGTTTCTGCCGTTTTATTGTAGATGGCGCGGCAAGGAGTTTCGGTTCGCTTTCGCAGATGATAACCGGCTTAAAAAACAGTTTGGACATTCGAGAACAACATAACCTATTAATATCATTGATTTTATATTGGTAAAATATAATTTTTATAAGTTGGAAATGTGAAAATTTGAGCCAAGTAAGCGTCATTTGCGGGAAATATTAGTTTACCTCTTTAATTTAAAGAAATCTGCTGCTGAGGCGCATCAATTGCTCGTAGAAGCATATGGTGAGGGTGCTTTGAGTCAGAGAACGTGTCGAGAGTGGTTACAAAAGTTTAAAAACGGTGATTTCGACGTAGAAGACAAAGATCGCAGTGGAAGGCCAAAAATTTACGAGGATGCAGAATTGGAGGAATTATTGGAGGAAGATTCATCTCAAATACAAAAAGAACTTGCTCTAACATTAGAAGTCACTCAGCAAGCAGTCTCACATCGTTTAAATTTAATTTGTGTTAAAAAACGGCGGAAACTTATTTGTACTACTAATATTATAAATATTTCAAATAAATTATATTCTTTGAGAAATCCTTAAGGTGTGTTCATGTTTTTAAAAGGCAATTGGTGTTCTTAAAGCTAAGACCAGAAACAAAATTTTGTCTCCTTTAAATATTTATTTATTAATTTTAATGACTTTCGTATATCTGTTGGTTTATTTATTCCATTTGACATTATATATTTAGTTTTGATTATATACATCTATTAAATGTGAGTGGTGCTTATTTTAGACATTGATTTAATTCTAAAAGTTTTTTGAATAAAAATTTTTTCGAAATTAAAATTGTAGAAGATAAACATATTTTAATTTGTTTTGATATTCAAATTTTGTTATATTTCTTCTATCAAGTAAAAAGCCTTTCTTCTTTATTTTATATATAATATATAATTATATTTTCGCTTCAATAAATCTCATTATGGAATGTCAATGAATTTAAATAAGCCTTAAAAATAACTTACACTGTTCTTTGATTTTGTTAGAACATAGATCAATCTTGAATTATAAAGTTGATCTGTGTTTCGATACATTCATTTCTTTACACGTGTGCGTTGTGGATATAAGTAAGTTTTCTGATTTTGATATTTGGAATATTGTTTAGGACCGAAGAAGGGATTGATTAGAATTATATTTGTTTTTTTGAAGATATAGTGCATGTTTTGAAAGATTTCTGAATAAACTTATTCGAATATTCAAATATATTGAATATTTCAAATAAATTATGATCTTTGAGAAATCCTTAAGGTGTGTTCATGTTTTTAAAAGGCAATTGGTGTTCTTAAAGGTAAGACCAGAAACAAAATTTTGTCTCCTTCAAATATTTATTTATTAATTTTAATGACTTTCGTATACCTGTTGGTTCATTTATTCCATTTGACATATATTGAGTTTTGATTATATACTTCTATTAAATGGAACGCCGTGCTTATTTTAGACATTAATTTAATTCTAAAAGTTTTTTGAATAAAAATTTTTTTGAAATTAAAATTGTAGAAGACAAACATATTTTAATTTGTTTTGATATTCAAATTTTGTTATATTCCTTCTATCAAGTGAAAAGCCTTTCTTTTTTATTTAAATAGAGAAATTTTGTTGATTTAAAGCAAAAATTCAAAATAAAATTTCAAAATAAATCCTAGAGGCCACCACTGACCTTTTCTGCGCATCGATATCTACCTACGGTAGATGAGAATTACCACTAACCTCACAATTTTCCGATGTAAACAATAACAAACAAATTTCAAATCGAACTCCAAAGGATAAAAACCTAATTACTTGATGTGATAACGTGACAGTGGTTCGTTCGATTTGAAAGTGGCAATTCTCATTTGGAAGACGAAGAACGACCCACACAGCGCCACCAAAGTTTAAGGATGAAGAATTAGAGGCAAGGCTCGCTGAAAATCTATCACAAACGCAAGAGGAACTTGCAAAAACACTTGGAGTCAATCAACTAGCCATTTGCAATCGTTTAAAAGCAGTGGGAAAGGTAGAAAATTATATGATGTAGGAACTGAAGCCAAGAGATGTCGAACGATGTATTTTCACTTGTGAAAAACTGCTCCAACGGCACAAAGAGGAGTTTTTGCATCGAATTGTGACCGGCGATGAAAAGAGGCTCCATTACGATAATCCAATACGTTGGTCAACGTATGGATGCCCCATCTTCAACTTGTCACACCTTAATTTCGCCGTTGAACCGAGCATTTTGAAATAGTGACGTACACACCTATATGTGGTACAGTTTGTCAAGTATTAATTGCAGGTAACCCTGATCCAGTACTTCTTAACTTCAGCTTTAGAACCTCTGATTTTCGTAGTATTACGACGTGATTATATTTTCTTTACCGACGAAATCGACGTACATTTTGAACATTATTGGTTGAATCTCCTTGGTTAATTGATGACTGAGTGGAGCTGAATGAGCTAGTATGGTGTGTCGGACATTCATTCTGAGAGTATAGTTTCAATTGATTTTAGATTATTCGGAGGATAACTTATACCTGTAGATAATTATTCGTGCCTTAGTTTTTGGTTTTGGAGTCATATTTGGACATAAAGGTGATATTTTCGGTTTAACCAGGAGGTCATCTTCTTTTGCTTTTTCATTTGAAACCACCATTTTATACAAAATAAGTTAAACATCGGATCTACCATCTGATCCAGTTTGAAAGGAAACATTATTCGTACCATTTCCATTGAAGGTCAGTACATTTTTGACTTTGAATCAGAACATGTATCTAATAACTATCTGATAATCGACTGAATTGATAAATTGGACACTGCTACTCGTTTGGTTATGTTCGATTTAGAATTGGACCCTCATCAGCGAAGAGGAAGGATCCGAACATCCCGTTTACAAGTAGACCATCAGATTATTGGATTAATATATTTCAGGCTATATTCGAGGTTTGATCACTATTAACAATCAAGTGTATTTTCCACTTTGAACTAATACACTTTAGAATGTTTAACAGCTATTGGATATATTATACAATAATAACAGAATCGATAAAAATATCCCAATTATCTAAGAATAAAACAAATAGTACTTATGATATACTTGACTTTTTTGTGCAACTCTGGAAAACAGTTCAATAAAACTCTAACTTTTCATCCTAATTGTAGATACATTTTAATGTGCTGATGTAGTATCTCAGCATAACCATAAAGATCTACTAGTTGATGTTGGTTTGTCTGGATTTTGGAGTAAAAACTTCCGAATAGTGTCTTTTATGAATCTCGAGTGCTCGTAATACTCTCACATAATGGACAACTGAACCCCAGGTCTACTTGAGTGGACCCAAATAAACCCCTATTCTGCTTATAACTACTCGATTCGGAATACCTGACCCAGCCTGTTCCCGAGGCATTCCCTCGTGAGACATGACACCCCTCTAACTTTGTTGCTCAATCTTGAATGGAGCACACGAGTTAAACCAATCGATGAACCCCGTGAACTTCTTCGTATGAGTATGCTATGTAGTGTGTAACTTTGGAATTGTATATCAGGAGTGCTGGGAATTTGCAATATTGGATGATTCGTTATACGGCAGAACTGAAATGCACTAGTGTCGCTCTCACACGATCTACCGTAAATGCAGGAATGAATAAAAGTTGAAAATAAATTAAAATACTAGTCGATACTAGATAGAAGTATCGGTTGTTTTTTAGAGTGATAGAACTTTCGATAGGGATAACTGTGATTTGACAGAAGGTAGAAGCCATGTTGTTTTGACATTTCTGTTCAGTAAGCATTTACAAATTATTGTGGAAAGACTCACGCCGCAACAACGTTTACAAATTGTTGAAATTTATTTTCAAAATCAGTGTTCTATCCGCCAAACTTATAGAGCACTTCGTGAAATTTATGGTTCGCATAATCGTCCATCAAAGCAGCTTATTCGTCGAAATATCGATAGATTTCGGACAATATTTTCTCCACTCGATTCAACAACAACAACTAAACAAAGAACTGTACATACAGAATATACATATGCTGCTGTAAATCATAGTTAACAATGTTAACAATGATCAAGATTTGTCTATTCGTAGACGTTCACAACAAGTTCGAATCTGTGCATCCACCACATGGAAAATTTGGCGTAAAGATCTTGGTCTACACCCATACAAGATCCAACTGGTTCAAGAACTGAAGCCATTTGACCATAATAAGCGTCTTCTGTTTGCTGATTGGGCACTAGAACAGCTTAAAGTTGTTTCACTTTTCTATCTCAAAATTGTGTTTAGTAATAAAGCTCATTTCTGATTGAACGGCTATGTAATCAAGCCAAATTGTCGTATGTGGAGTGAAAACAATCCTCAAGAAGTTCTGCAGGTTCCATTGCATCCTGAAAAATGCACTGTATGGTGTGCTTAACACGCACTGTATGGTGTGCTTAACACGTCCATATTTCTTTAAAAACGATGCTGGAGCTAATGTTACAGTGAATGGTGCTCGTTACAGTTCGATGATCAATGATTATTTGCTTCAAAATTTGGATGGTATCGACCCAGAAATGTTTTGGTTCCAACAAGATGGTGCTACACGTCATGCTGCTACCGTAACAATTGATTTATTGAAAGAAAGATTTGGCGATAACATTATTTAGAGAAATGGCGTCCAAAATCATGCGACATAACTCCACTGGATTATTTTGTTTTGGATTATGTCAAGTCATTGGTTTATGCTGATAAACCAGAAATAATAGATGCTTTGGAAGCCAACATAACTCGTGTTATTGATGAAATAAGGCCTGAGTTACTCGAAAAAGTGGTTCAAAATTAGTCTGGTCGAATGCGGTTCCTCAGAGCCAGTCGTGGTGGACATATGCAGAAAATAATTTTCAAATCATGAATGTCGTAAAATTATCTTTCAAATAAAAAAAAATTAGCTTCAATCCTAATTTAAATGTGTTTTATTTCAATTTAGAGTTCTATCGCTCTAAAAAGAAACATCCCATACTTAAAATAACTTCAAATTCAGAATTATATCTCATAACTTCTACAATGTATATTGAAAATTGTATACACTGCTCAAACGAGATAACTTGCGTACATATAATTTTACAGAATGTCCACTTTTAAAAGGGGCCAAACTTCAAGGGCAGTTCATACAAAATATTTGCATCAAAAAATGTCATATAACACATGGCCGAAATGTTTCAATTTAACTCTTCTTGATTTCACAAAATATTCCAAGTTTTTCCGTAAAATGAATTAAACTACAATTATCCTTGTTGCCTCATCAAATTGGACAACATATCTGGAAACGGCATTAAATTTGCTACAAGATAAGAGGTTTTGTGTGCCAAACTTTTTTATTGAGGGCGTGCTAAGGAGATGAATATCAGGATTCTGAAGTGAACAAAATCAGTCATATTTTTCCAATGGTTTTATCCATGAAACATTATTATTAATTACGGACATGTTTTCTTTCCAGCAAAAAATACAACCAATACAAAAATTAGTGTGCTTACGAATGACATATCAACGTTTATGCTAGCTGCTTGTACTCAAATGCGGTATGTTGTACATTTCGTACAACATACCGTGAATGAAAATGCTCGCGCAGCATTTCCCAACAGACGACAACCAAAAAAAAGGCAGTCGATTAGATGAAACGGGCTCATTTGATGGTTTCCGAATCAAAGAAGGTGGTCGAAATAGAAAGACGAGCATGCATCTACTATATATGCTATATATCAAGCTGTCCGGGAGGACCCCACAACAAGTACTCGTCGAATTGGTTGTAGATTGAGGATTCATCATTCTACAATGCACCGAGAACTCAAAAAAAATCCGTATCATTTGAAAAAGAATACATCTGTATAACAATTCTATACTCATACAAACTAGTCAAGGTTTTGTTGATCACAGATGTCTGCAAATTGCAGACATGCGCACGTTTCAAACTGATTGGTTTTTATTAGTGCTTGCATGCTACTGACCCCAAATCTATTAAGTATCTATATTCACTGAACGCAGAGACACTAACGTATTAAGAATACACCAGCGCCATCTTTAATTAAATCTCAAAGGTATGTCTTGTATGTATTTTGCATACTCTAGATAGCGCTTGTGTATTATTAATACCTTACGGCCACTTTCGTAAACATCATAAGGCTTCTTTATGATAAAGTCATTTTATGAAAAAGGATCCTTTAAATGGGACCATCAGTTTCATAAACGCACATTTACCGTCTTTTACTTAAAGCTTCCTTTAATGTGCCGGTCATATGATTCCGACTGTTACGGCCGGTTTCATAAACGAAATTAAAGCCTCCTTTTTCCCAAAAAGTCTCCTTTAATGATAAAACGTGTTTCATAAACAAATTTT
Organism: Megalocaria dilatata; assembly: GCA_034642435.1. NCBI lineage: Eukaryota > Metazoa > Arthropoda > Insecta > Coleoptera > Coccinellidae > Megalocaria > Megalocaria dilatata. Next base: position 44,766,682 of record CM067860.1, read on the forward strand.
GAGGTTAAAAGCGTCCTTTATCTTAAAGTGAGAAAATCGGCACTTTACGGCTGGAAAAGGATCCTTTAACGAGAAGTTTGACACTACGCAGGTGCTCGATGAACACGCGAACAGTGGACATAACCTTCCTCTGTCAGATTTGATAATTTAGCGTACTGCGAAATATGTTGCACCAAATTTTGAATGCCTATTCAAGCTCTAGTTCTTCATCAGATGATGAAGAAATAATTGTGAGAAGACCAAAAATTTACAGAAGGAGGGAACAATATTTTTCCACCTTAGATGATTTAGATTTCTTCGATCGTTTTCGCCTGACAAAACCAACAGTTTTATCTTTGCTTCAAAAAATTGCAGATCAATTGTACTTTCCATCTAACAGGTAAACAAATTTCGATTTGTTATTTTGTTGATATAATTTTCTGTATAACAAATCATTAAATCGACAATTTTCAGAGGCAGCTGTATTGAACCAATGCACCAACTACTTTTGACACTGAGATTCTATGCAACTGGAAATATGCTGATAACAGCCGGAGATTTCATGGGAATTTCTAAACCTTCCGCGTCTAGAATTATTCGAAGAGTTTCTTTCGCAATTGCATCCCTTTGTCCACAATACATTCTGTCAAGAAAGTACCGGGAATTATCGATTTAAATCTCGCGGAGTAATGAGGCAGGTAAAAGTTTTTTTTCCGAGGTTGGTACCACTGTCCTTAATTACTATGCCAAGCTTGAGCGGGATCTGTCAACTAGTGTGTTTGCAACAGCTGATTAAATCAGTCGATGTCAGAGTGCGTGCCGATTTTTACTATGGGTGATTACTTGAGCAAAGAATTTGTTTAAAGTTTTGTGTTGCAAATGAATTTTCGTGTGCCGATGCATTTAAAATATTGCAAAAGGCCTTTGGTGATAATGCTCTATCGAAAACTCGATCATATCAATGGTACAGAGCCTTCAAGGACGGTCGTGAAGTGGTCGCCCATCGACGGCTTCGATCGAAGATAACGTCGATAAAATTAAGGAAAGGGTGCTGGAAAACCGTCGTACCAGCTTGAGAGAGATAGCACATGATATTAAGATATCCCACGAGTCCGCACGTACGATTTTGATTGATATTTTGGGCACGAGAAAGGTGGCCGCACGACTCGTACCGAAAGACCTGAATTTTCTTCAAAAACGTCATCGCGAACAGGTTGCTTCAGACATGCTAGATCGCTGTAATTCCGATTCTACATTCATGGAACGCATTATAACTGGTGATGAGACCTGGGCCTACGAGTACGATATGCAAACAAGCCAGCAATCATCGGAATGGGTGGCAAAAAATGAGCCGAAACCGAAAAAACCACGCCAAAGCCGCTCGAAATTGAAGGGGATGCTCATTGTTTTCTTCGATATCCATGGCGTGGTGCACTACGAATTCGTTCCAGAGGGTCAGACGGTAAACAAGGAAGGAGTATTACCTAGGCGTTATGAAACGTTTGCGTGAGCGTATCCGTAAGAACCTGCCAAATTTGTGGGCGAACAACTCATGGATTTTGCATGACGATAACGCGCCTTCTCACCGAGCTACGATTGTGACTGACTTTCTCGCCAAAACTCAACAAACGTGCTTCAGCAACCACTGTATTCGCCGGATTTGGCTCCCTGCGACTTTTTCCTCTTCCCAAAACTAAAATTGCCCCTTCGTGGCACCCGTTTTGAGTCGATTGAAGCCATAAAACAAAATTCGGCGCGAAAGCTAAAGTCCATCCCGGAAAGCGCCTATAAAAAATGTTTCGATAATTGGAAGTGCCGTTGGCATAGATGTATTGGAGCAAATGGAGCCTATTTTGAAGGCGACCCAATAAATTTTGACGATTAAATGTAAAAATGTTGTTTTAATTGAAAATTCCCGGTACTTTCTTGACAGAGTAGTATATTAAGATGTGTGAAGGTGATCATGAAATGCAAGCAGCAGCAGAAAAGTTTTATGCAATTGCTAGTTTTCCTCGTGTTATTGGAGCTATAGATTGCACATTAATTAAAATTACTTCTCCTGGTGGTGATGATGCAGAGATCTTTCGATGTCGAAAACATTATTTTGCCCTTAATGTTCAAACTGTGTGTGATTCAGACTTGAGAATAAAAAATATTCTAGCTAGATGGCCTGGCTCAACACACGACCAAAATCATATTTAATAACAGTGTTTTGAAGAGACAATTTGAGAGTGGTCAATTTAGACAGTATTTGTTACTTGGTGATAGTGGTTACAGTTTGCAGCCTTATCTTATGACGAAGTTACCGGAAGCTAGAACTGCAGCCGAAAATCTATATAATGAATCAATTATACGAACTAGAAATGTGGTGGAGAGAAAGTATGGAGTTTGGAAACGTCGTTTTCCTATACTTTCTAAAGGAATGAGTGTAAAGTTAACAACCATAAGGGTGATTATTGTTGCTACAGCTGTATTGCACAATATAGCTTTAGATATGAAGGAAATATTTCCAAATGAATGGATGAATAATGTGCAAGAGGAAGAGAATGTTCAAATAAATTCAACTAGTGTCAATGCAGCTCATCAAGTGAGACAATCAATTATTAATGAACATTTTGCTAATTTATAATTTTAATATGTGTGATAATTTAAAATAAATTTGCTTGCTGCTTGTGAAACTATTCTTCATATTAAATTTGTGTCATATAATTCTCATATGATTCTGGAGCAAGGGTAATAGAATTCAAAAGAAAAAAGGATTTAATCATTATTATTTAATTTTCTCTCCATCTCCCTAATTTGTAAATCTAATAATATTTTTAATTGGGAATGCTCCTCTTCTTTTCTTCTAGTTTCTTTCTTGATAGCCTCTATCTGAGCTTCTACTAGAGCTGTTTTTTTTTTATAATATATCTCCTTCGCTTCGATAAGTGGGTTCGTGACAGTTGGCCTCAACTGTCTAGAAATTGGCTCCCTCAATTTCAGTGGTGTATATTTTGACCATTTACTTTTGGTTTTCTATAACATGTATAATATTAATTCAATTAAAATGAAAAAGTATCCAACATACCTTAACAGGGGTTGCTGGCACTGATTCTTCCAAATATGAGCATCCTACGTCACTATTTGCCTAAAAATTCAAAAACTTCAATAGGAAGATGGACATCACAAAATATTTATGAATTACCTGAACTTCAATTTCATGAGGAATCTGGCTCTCATTAAGTTTGCTCCCATCAATTACAGATATAATCTGAAATATAGAAGCCATAAGAACGTTATTCATAATTTTATCGATTTAAATTATAACACACCGGAAAATTGTGCACTTCCACATCCTCGATTGTAGCATATGTGGGCTGCATTGGTTGTGGTTCTGTTGAAATTTCCTACAAAATAAAAGTATCAAACAAATTATTCATAATGGGGCTTACATACTAAATGATCAGAATCCAAAAGGGGTCTAAAACCCAGTACAGTTTTCAAATTTATAATTTTCAATGTGCTCTCTATTACAGGATCAAAAGTATCCAATATAGGAGCCCCTCCACCAGTCCCTTTAATATGACTGCATTGAGCAGCTACCACCTTCCTTGTTTTAGTTTTTATATTGTCGTATTTTGATTTGAGCTGGTCCCTACTTCTCCAATGGAGAGCTGTTGCATTGAAAGCAGTTGCAATTCTCTGCCAGGCTTTATCCTATAACATTAAAATTATGAATCAGCTGTGCTAGTGCGAAATTATATACTCTTTCGACATACCTTTTCATCATTTGATACTTTATTGGTACTTTTGTTCTCAATTATAAATTCCTCTTTTTCGATTAATTCCAAGAGACGTAGTTCCTCCTCAGGTTTGAAAGTAGTACTTTTTTTTCTCTTTTCTTCCATATTCATTCATATGACTCACGTTCACTAAAATTTTAGTAATTCGCATGTAATAATGATATAAATACCATAAATACTGTCTTCTGCACATAACCATGTTTATGCAAGACAGATTTATACTTCTTCTTCTTTTTACAAGTTCCGACGCATAACTCACAATTTTTACAGAATATCACCAACTATATTCGTAAAATCACTAGTTCTCAGGATAGCCAACAGTCGGAAACATATGATCGGCGCATTAAAGGAAGCTTTAAGTAAAGGACGGTCGATGTGCGTTTATGAAACAGGAGGTCCCATTTAAAGGATCCTTTTTCATAAAGGAGCCTTTTGATGTTGTTTATGAAACTGGCCGTTAGCTATACTGAGAACTAGTTATTTTACGAATATAGTTGGTGATATTCTGTAAAAATTGAGACTTATGCGTCGGAACTTTTGAAAAGAAAAAGAAAAGAAGCATAAATCAGTCTTTGCATAAATAGGGTTATGTGCAGAAGACAGTATATTGGAATTTATATTTTTGTTACGTGCGAATTGCTATATTTTAGCAAACATGAGTTATATGAATGAATATGGAAGAAAAGAGGAAAAAAGTATGACTTTAAAACCTGGGGAGGAACTACGTCTTTTGGAATTGATTGAAAAAGAAAATTTTAATGTTATAAGATAAAGTCGGTCAGAGAATAGCAACTGCTCTCAATCAATAGCTCTCCATTGGAGAAATGAGGACCAGCTCAAATCCAAATATGACAATATAAAAGCTGCTCAACGCAGTCATATTGAAGGGACTGGTGGTTGGGCTGCATTTAAATTGAGGGAGACAATTTCCAAACAGTTGAGCCTTACTGTTACGAACCCACTTGCCGAACCGAAGAAGATGTATTGTGAAAAAAAACAGCTCTAGTAGAAGCTTAGATAGTGGTTATCAAGGAAGAGAATAGAAAAAAAGAAAAGGAGCATTCGAAGCTTAAAATATTATTAGATTTGCAAATTATGGAGATGAAGAGATAATAAAATAATAATAATAAAATCTTTTTTTTTAATACACTTTCTGGGAAAAGCGGTATTAGAATTCTATCAGCATTGCTGCAGACTATGGAATCGTCTCAAATTTGAATTGAAAACAGAAATTTCAATAACACATAATATTTTCATTTCTTTATTCTCACATTTCAACTTTTCCAGATGTTACCTAAAATAAAACAATGAATAAGAAATACAAACATAGAAACCTATTCGAATACATACCTTGTAAAATCTCATGAAAATTATATGAAATCTTGTCATGTTGAAGACACAATTTGATTATGAAGAACAGTTTCACAAGCGACAAAAAATTTATTTTCAGTTATCATACAAATATAAATTATAAAGTAGCAAAATGTTTATTAATAATCAACTGTCTCACTTGACGAGCTGCATCAAATTAAATTCATACCTTAAGTAAAATCATATGGGAATTAAATGATATTTTGTCATGTTGAAGGCACAAATTGAATATGAAGAATAGTTTCACAAGTGACAAGCAAATTTATTTTCAACTATCACACAAATATAAATTGTAAATTTTCATTAACAATCTACTGTCTCACTTGACGAACTGCATTAATATTAGTTGAATGTGTTTGAAAGTCCTCTTCCTCCTGCACATCATGCAATAATTCATTTGGAAATATTTCGTTCATATCTACAGCTATATTGTGCAATACAGCGGTAACAACAATAATTGTCCTTATGGTCGTTAACTTGACACTCATTCCTTTAAAAAGTATAGGAAAACGACGTTTCCAAAGTCCATACTTTCTCACCACCACATTTCTAGTTCGTATAATTGACTGACTGCCTATATAAATTTTCAGCTGCAGTTATAACTTCCGGTAACTTTGCCATAACATAAGTCTGCAAACTATAACCACTATCATCCCCATGTAACACATACGCTCTAAATTTACCACTCTCAAATTTGTTTGGTTTGATCATGTGTTGAGCCAGGTCATCCAGCTACAATATTTCTGATTCTCAAGTTTGAATCACACATGGTTAGAACGTTAAGGGCAAACTAATGTTTTCGAAATCGAAAGATCTCTGCATCATCACCACCCGGTGAAGTGATTTTAATTAATGTGCAATTTATAGCACCAATGATACGTGGAAAACTAGCACCTGTATAAAACTTTTCTGCTGCTTGCATTTCATGATCCCCTTTACACATCTTTATATATTGTGAACACAGGGATGCAATTGCAAAAGAAACTCTTAGAATAATTCTAGAAGCAGAAGGTTTAGAAAATTTCCGGGAAATCTCCGGCTGTTTTTCATCAGCCTATTTCGAGTTCCATAGAATCTCAATGTCAAAAATAGTTGGTTCATCGGTTCAATACAGCTGCCTCTGAAAATTTTCAATTTAATGATTTGGTATACAGAAAATTGTATCAACCAAATAATAAATCGATATTGGTTTACCTGTTACGGCCAGTTTTATCAACAACATCCGAAGGTTACTTTATGATAAAGTCTCTTTATGAAAAATGATCCTTTAAATGGGACCATCAGTTTCATAAACGCACATCGACCGTCCTCTACTTAAAGCTTCCTTTAATGCGCCGGTCATATGTTTCCGACTGTTGGCTATCCTGAGAACTAGTGATTTTACGAATATAGTTGGTGATATTCTGTAAATATTGTGAGCTATGCGTCTGAACTTGTAAAAAGAAATAGAAAAGGAGCATAAATCAGTCTTTGCATAAACATGGTTATGTGCACAAGACAGTACACTGAAATTTATGTCATTGTTACGTGCGAATTGCTATATTTTAGTAAATGTGAGGTTTATAAATGAATATGGATGAAAAGAGAAGAAAAATATTACTTTGAAACCTGAGGAGGAACTACGTATCTCGGAATTGATTGAAAAAGAGAATTTTAATATTATAGGATAAAGTCTGGTAGATAATAGCAACTGCTTTCAATACAACAGTAGTATTATAAAAAAAACAGTTCTAGTAGAAGATCAGATAGTGGCTATCAAGGAAGAGAATAGAATGAGAGAAGATGAGCATTCGAAGCTTAAAATATTAGATTTGCAAATTATGGAGATGAAGAGAATATTAAATAATAATAATTGAATCTTTTTTATTTTGAATGCACTTTCTGGGAGAAGCGGTATTAGAATTCTATCAGCATTGCTGCAGAATATGAAATCCCCTCAAATTTAAATTGAAAACAGAAATTTCAATAACACAATATCTTTATTTATTTATTTTCACTTGAAACTTTTTCAAATGTTACCTAAAGTAAAACAATGAATCTGAAATACAAACATAGAAACCTATCTAAATACATACCTTTTAAAATCTTATGAAAATTATATGAAATCTTGTCATGTTGAAAATACAAATAGCATATGAAGAATAATTTCCAAGTGACAAGCAAATTTATTTTCAATTATCACACAAATATAAATTATAAATTAGCAAAATGTTTATTAATAATAGACTTTCACTTGACGAGCTGCATTAACATTAGTTGAATTTGCTTGAGAGTCCTCTTCCTCATGCTATCATTCATTTGGAAATATTTCGTTCATATCTACAACTATATTGTGCAAAACAGCGTTAGTAAAAAGAATTGCCTTTATGGTCGTTAACTTAACGCTCATTCCTTTAGAAAGGATAGGAAAACGACATTTCCAAACTTCATACTTTCTCTCCACCACATTTATAGTTCGTATAATTGACTGTTTACTACTCTGTCAAGAAAGTACCGGGAATTTTCAATTAAAACAACATTTTTACATTTAATCGTCAAAATTTATTGGGTCGCCTTCAAAATAGGCTCCATTTGATCCAATACATCTATGCTAACGGCACTTCCAATTATAGAAACATTTTTTATAGGCGCTTTCCGGGATGGACTTTAGCTCTCGCGCCGAATTTTGTTTTATGGCTTCAATCGACTCAAAACGGGTGCCACGAAGGGGCAATTTTAGTTTTGGGAAGAGGAAAAAGTCGCAGGGAGCCAAATCCGGCGAATACGGTGGTTGCTGAAGCACGTTTGTTGAGTTTTTGGCGAGAAAGACAGTCACAATCGTAGCTCGGTGAGAAGGCGCATTATCGTCATGCAAAATCCATGAGTTGTTCGCCTACAAATTTGGCCGCTTCTTATGGATACGCTCACGCAAACGTTTCATAACGCCTAGGTAATACTCCTTGTTTACCGTCTGACCCTCTGGAACCAATTCGTAGTGCACCACGCCACGGATATCGAAGAAAACAATGAGCATCAGCTTCATTTTCGAGCGGCTTTGGCGTGGTTTTTTCGGTTTCGGCTCATTTTTTGCCACCCATTCCGATGATTGCTGGCTTGTTTCATATCGTACTCGTAGACCCAGGTCTCATCACCAGTTATAATGCGTTCCATGAATGTAGAATCGGAATTACAGCGATCCAGCATGTCTGAAGCAACCTGTTCGCGATGACGTTTTTGAAGAAAATTCAGGTCTTTCGGTACGAGTCGTGCAGCCACCTTTCTCATGCCCAAAATATCAATCAAAATCGTACGTGCGGACTCGTGGGATATCTTAAGATCATGTGCTATCTCTCTCAAGCTGGTACGACGGTTTTCCAGCACCCTTTCCTTAATTTTATCGACGTTATCTTCGATCGAACGAGGCAAGTCTTCGACCACTTCACGACCGTCCTTGAAGGCTCTGTACCACTGATATGCACGAGTTTTCGATAGAGCATTATCACCAAAGGCCTTTTGCAACATTTTCAATGCATCGGCACACGAAAATTCATTTGCAACACAAAACTTTAAACAAATTCTTTGCTCAACGTAATCACCCATATTAAAAATCGGCACGCACTCTGACATCGACTGACTTAATCAGCTGCTGCAAACACACTAGTTACTTTACCGGTACTTTCTTGACAGAATGTATATAAATTTTCAGCTGCAATTATAGCTTCCGGTAACTTTGTCATAAGATAAGTTTGCAAACTATAACCACTATGACCAAGTAACAAATAACGTCCATATTTACCATTCTCAAATTGTCTCTTCAAGACACTGTTATTAAAGATGGTTTGATCATGTGTTGAGCCAGGTCATCTAGCTACAATAATTTTGATTCTCAAGTCTGAATCGCACACGGTTTGAACGTTAACGTATTTCGTAGTACGCTAAAATCAAACAAAATGGGCTAATGTGACACAGAATGGTTATGTCCACTGTTTTCGTGGTTATCGAGCACCTGCGCAGTGTCGAGTTTCTCGTTAAAGGATCCTTTTCCAGCCGATTTTCTCACTTTAAGATAAAGGACGCTCTTAAGTTCCCCTTAACCTTAAAATTAGCTTATGGAACACGTTTTATCATTAAAGGAGACTTTTTGGGAAAAAGGAGGCTTTAATTTCGTTTATAAAACTGGCAGTTAGATGGGAAGTACAATTGATCAGCAATTTTTTGAAGCAAAGATAAAACAGTTGGTTTTGTCAAGCGAAAATGATCGAAGAAATCTAGATCATCTAACGTGATCAACAATTATTTCTTCATCATCTTATGAAGTACCAGAGCTTGAATCAGCATTCAACATTTCGTGTAACATATTTCGTAGTATGCTAAAATCAAACAAAATGGGCAAATGTGACAGAGGAAGTTTATGTCCACTGTTTTTGTGTTTACCGATCACCTGCGCAGTGTCGAACTTCTCGTTAAAGGATCCTTTTCCAGCCGTAAAGGGCCGATTTTCTCACATTAAGATAAATTACGCTTTTATGTTAGCCTAAAAATTTGCTTATGAAACACGTTTTTTCATTAAAGGAGACTTTTTGGGAAAAAGAAGGCTTTCATTTTGTTTATGAAACTGTCCGTTAATGTCTCTGTCTATAGCGAATATAGAAACTTGATAGATTGGGAGACACTATTATAAATTTCACTCATGAAAACCAATCAATTTGAAACGTGCCCATGTCTGCAATTTGCCTCTGTGATCAACAAAACCTTGTTGAGTTTGGTTGAGTATAGATTTGTTATACAGATGTTTATTACACTGTCTCGATTTCTAGAACTTTCTATTACCATAGCTCATACTCAGAAACAAAATTTTGTCTCCTTCAAATATTTATTTATTAATTTTTATTGCCTTTTTTATATTTGCTGGTTTATTTATTCCATTTGACATTGTATACTGAGTTTTGATTATATACGTCTATTAAATATAGGCGGTGCTTTTTGCAGACATTAATTTAATTCTAAAAGTTTTTTGAATAAGAATTTTTTCGAAATTAAAATTGTAGAAGACTAACAGATTAAGTCTGTTTTGATATTCAAATTTTGTTATATTTCTTCTATCAAGTAAAAAGCCTCTTTCTATTTTATTATATACATAATATATAATTATATTTAAGCTTGAATAAATCTCAGTATGTAATGTCAATGGTATAAAGAAAACCTTATAATACCTTACAGTTTTCTGTGATTTTGTGACGAACTGACTTCCTGGATTTTTAAAGTTAGTCTGTTTTAAAGAAGTCCCGATTACACTCTAAGGTATGATATACTGATTGTTAGTTGATTTTGATATTTTAAATATTATCTAGGGCCGATGAAGAGATTATCCGAAATCTAATTGTTTTTTGAAGATATAATGCATGTTTAGAGAGATTCTTGAATTAACTTATTTGAATATTTAAATATATTGAATATTTCAAATAAATTATATTTTTTGAGAAATCTTTAAGTTTTGTTTTATGTTTTTGAAAAGGAATTGGTGTTCATTATGATAAGATCAGAAACAAAATTTTTTCTCCTTCAAATATTCATTTATTAATTTTAATTGCCTTTTTTATATTTGTTGGTTTATTTATTCCATTCGACATTGTATACTGAGTTTTGATTATGTACGTCTATTAAATATAAGGGGTGCTTATCGTAGACATTAATTTAATACTAAAAGTTTTTTGAATAAAAATTTTTTGAAATTAAAATTGTAGGAGACTAACAGATTAAATCTGTTTTGATTTCAAATTTTGTCATATTTGGTCTATCAAGTAAACGGCCCTTTTTCTATTTTATTTTGAATAAATCTCATCATGGAATGTCAATGGTTCAGAGAAAACCTCATAATACCTTACAGTTTTCTGTGATTTTGTGACGAACTGACTTCCTGGATTTTTGAAGTTAGTCTGTTTTAAAGAAATCCCGGTTACACTCTAAGGTATGATATACTGATTGTTAGTTGATTTTGATATTTTAAATATTATCTAGGGCGGATGAAGAGATTATCCGAATTCTAATTGTTTTTGAAGATATAGTGCATGTTTTGAGAGATTTTTGAATTAACTCATTTGAATATCTAAATATATTGAATATTTCAAATAAATTATATTTCTTGAGAAATCTTTAAGTTTTGTTTCATGTTTTTGAAAAGGAATTGGTGTTCATTATGATAAGATCAGAAACAAAATTTTTTCTCCTTCAAATATTTATTTATTAATTTTAATTGCCTTTTTTTTTATATGTTGGTTTATTTATCCCATTTGACATTGTATACTGAGTTTTGATTATATACGTCTATTAAATATAAGGGGTGCTTATCGTAGACATTAATTTAGTACTAAAAGTTTTTTGAATAAAAATTTTTTTGAAATTGAAATTGTAGGAGACTAACAGATTAAATCTGTTTTGATATTCAAATGTCATATTTGTTCTATCAAGTGAACGGCGTTTTCCTATTTTATTTTATACATTATATATAATTACATTTAGGCTTGAATAAATCTCATTATGGAATGTCAATGGTTTAGAGAAAACCTCATAATACCTTACAGTTTTCTGTGATTTTGTGACGAACTGACTTCCTGGATTTTTGAAGTTAGTCTGTTTTAAAGAAGTCCCGATTACACTCTAAGGTATGATATACTGATTGTTAGTTGATTTAGATTTTTTAAATATTATCTAGGGCCGATGAAGATATTATCCGAATTCTAATTGTTTTTGAAGATATAGTGCATGTTTTGAGAGATTTTTGAATTAACTCATTTGAATATCTAAATATATTGAATATTTCAAATGAATTATATTTTTTGAGAAATCCTTAAGTTGTGCTTTATGTTTTTGAAAAAGAATTGGTTTCATTATGGTAAGATCAGAAACAAAATTTTGTCTCCTTCAAATATTTATTTATTAATTTGAATTCCCTTTTTTATATTTGTTGGTTTATTTATTCCATTTCACATTGTATAATTGAGTTTTGATTATATACGTCTATTCAATATACACGGTGCTTATTGTAGACATTAATTTAATTCTAAAAGTTTTTTGAATGAAAATTTTTTCGAAATTAAAATTGTAGAAGACTAACAGATTAAATCTGTTTTGAAATTGAAATTTTTTTATATTTCTTCTATCAAGTGAAAAGCCTTTTTCTTTCACACTCCTTATTGATGAACTCATTCAATTTTCTTATATAAATATTTTAAAAATTTAAACTTTTTTTTTTTTAAATAAGCCTTCTACATATTTAATTCCAAAAGATTATATCTGATAATTATAACTTCTGAAAATAAATTGAGATAATGTCGTATAAGTACCACTTATATCATGACATAAAATAAACATTCATTATAAGACATCCGAATGGTATAACAAAATCCAATAAATAAAAATTATTAACCAAAATCCAATAAATTAAATATTTTGAATAGACAAAATTTTGTTTCTTCTGATAAATCTTATGAAAACCAATATCTTCCAAGAATATGTTTCTGCTGATAAATCTTATGAAAACCAATATCTTCCAAGAATATCCAACATAATCCTAAGAATTTCATCATAAAACTATCTTACTTAGACTATTCAATATTATTGGATATCTAACCAAGGTACCTTATATAAAAACTCAAGATATGTAAAACATTACTGAAAAACAAATTTTACGATCGACTTTGCTTCGTCAGTATTCAAATAATTCATATTCAAAAAATATAACATCAATTAACAACAAATATTCACTTACCCTTCAAACCTCTAGAGACAGTTCTACCGAAATGAAACCTTTAAATGTGGTGAATAACGGTTCACTACACTCAAAAATATATCTGTGGTTTACCCTTGATCTAGAAGATTGAAAGACAATTTAACGGCCTCTGCTATAGCACAAGGACTATCTGTATAAAGAATGTTAAGGAAACCAAATAATTATATATTATGAATAAAATAACATAAATAGAGGTTAATTCTTCATAGAAGGTATATAAAATTATATAAATATTTTAAAAAAATTTAAAAATTAGCCTTCTACATATTTAATTCCAAAGGATTATATTTAATGATTATAACTTCTGAAAATAAATTAAAATAATGTCGTATAAGTACCACTTATATCATGACATAAAATAAACATTCATTATAAGACATCCGAATGGTATAACAAAATCCAATAAATAAAAATTATTAACCAAAATCCAGAGGCCGTTAAATTGTCTCTCAATCTTCTAGATCAAGGGTAAACCACAGATATATTTTTGAGTGTAGTGAACCGTTATTCACCACATTTTAAGGTTTCATTTCGGTAGAACTGTCTGTAGAGGTTTGAAGGGTAAGTGAATATTTGTTGTTAATTAATGTTATATTTTTTGAATATGAATTATTTGAATACTGACGAAGCAAAGTCGATCTTAAAACTTGTTCTTCAGTAATGTTTTACATATCTTGAGTTTTTAAATAAGGTACCTTGGTTAGATATCCAATAATATTGAATAGTCTAAGTAAGATAGTTTTATGATGAAATTCTTAGGATTATGTTGGATATTCTTGAAAGATATTGGTTTTCATAAGATTGATCAGCAGAAACAAACTTTTGTCTATTCAAAATATTTCATTTATAGGATTTTGGTTAATAATTTTTATTTATTGGGTTTTGTTATACCATTCGGATGTCTTATAATGAATGTTTATTTTATGTCATGATATAAGTGGTACTTCTACGACATTATTTTAATTTATTTTCAGAAGTTATAATCATTAAATATAATCTTTTGGAATTAAATATGTAGAAGGCTAATTTTTAAAATATTTATATAATTTTATATACCTTCTGTCAAGAATTAACCTCTATTTATGTTATTTTATTCATAATATATAATTATTTGGTTTCCTTAACATTCTTTATACAGATAGTCCTTGTGCTATAGCAGAGGCCGTTAAATTGTCTTTCAATCTTCTAGATCAAGGGTAAACCACAGATATATTTTTGAGTGTAGTGAACCGTTATTCACCACATTTAAAGGTTTCATTTCTGTAGAACTGTCTCTAGAGGTTTGAAGGGTAAGTGAATATTTATTGTTAATTGATGTTATATTTATTGAATATGAATATTTGAATACTGATGAGCAAAGTCAATCTTAAAACTTGTTTTTCAGTAATGTTTTGCATATCTTGAGTTTTTTTATATAAAGTACCTTGGTTAGATATCCAATAATATTGAATAGTCTAAGTAAGATAGTTTTATGATGAAATTCTTAGGATTATGTTGGATATTCTTGAAAGATATTGGTTTTCATAAGATTGATTAGCAGAAACAAAATTTTGTCTATTCAAAATATTTAATTTATAGGATTTTGGTTAATAATTTTTATTTATTGGATTTTGTTATACCATTCGAATGTCTTATAATGAATGTTTATTTTATGTCATGATATAAGTGGTACTTATACAACATTATTTTAATTTATTTTCAGAAGTTATAATCATTAAATATAATCTTTTGGAATTAAATATGTAGAAGGCTAATTCTTAAAATTTTTTAAAATATTTATATAATTTTATATACCTTCTATCAAGAATTAACCTCTATTTATGTTATTTTATTCAATTTTCAGTTTCACGTCGCCCTTAGAGATTTATTTCGAATTTTAAATAATTTTTCAAAGTAACCACATCAAAATTTTCCATCCGAATAATCCAGAGTTTCGGATTTTCCATATAGGGGTACAGAATAATCTGTTCCATTCTCATCAAAGCAGCCTACGATCACCTTTTCCGCCCGCGGCATTTGTGCGCCGTTCATTTTGTTTCGACGCCGTCTACCCCGCAGCTACAGCAGTGAGTACAAGCACGGAAGCCGCAGTGCGTTATGGATGCTGATTTCTTAACCGAGTTACGTACTTCTGGAATGGAAAAGCGAATGGTTTTTCGCTCGGCTCCAATGGGATGCAATTACTGTTATGACGCGAAGGAAGTTCGACTGCTGTGGTAGTATCTTTGTTTTGTGGCAATCAGCTTGAATGGCGCTGACGACATGACTCCACTTTGTTCGAAATTTTATTCCGATGTACTTTTTTATTAATTCTCATTTTATTCCAATCTACTTCTATTGATTCCCATTGTAATTTGTTATTTTTTAATACAATAAATCCAAGCCTACAGAATGAACATGTCTGGTTCCAGCAGGATGAAGCTCCACCCGATTATGCTTCGAACTTACTTAAACGCAATCTTCCCCAGTAATTGAATTGTATTTTTTCTGAGGAGTTATCTCAAAAACAAAGTTTATGCACCACAACCGACGAGCATCGCAGACCTCAAAGAAGGATAACTACAAAAAGACGTGCAACTCAAAATTCAAACAAAGTTAGGAACGAGTTTTATAAGAGACTGTGTTATTGCTTAGAACGAACTGAACAAATTTTGAGCATTTATTTTATCAGGTAATTCAAGTATTCAGTTTCTTGAAATCAATTAAAATGACTAATTTCATTCAGTATTATTCATAATAGACCATATATGATATACTACTCTGTCAAGAAAGTACCAGGAATTTTCAATTAAAACAACATTTTTACATTTAATCGTCGAAATTTATTGGGTCGCCCTCAAAATAGGCTCCATTTGCTCCAATACATCTATGCCAACGGCACTTCCATTTATCGAAACATTTTTTATAGGCGCTTTCCGGGATGGACTTTAGCTCTCGCGCCGAATTTTGTTTTATGGCTTCAATCGACTCAAAACGGGTGCCACGAAGGGGCAATTTTAGTTTTGGGAAGAGAAAAAAGTCGCAGGGAGCCAAATCCGGCGAATACGGTGGTTGCTGAAGCACGTTTGTTGAGTTTTTGGCGAGAAAGTCAGTCACAATCGTAGCTCGGTGAGAAGGCGCGTTATCGTCATGCAAAATCCATGAGTTGTTCGCCCACAAATTTGGCCGGTTCTTACGGATACGCTCACGCAAACGTTTCATAACGCATAGGTAATACTCCTTGTTTACCGTCTGACCCTCTGGAACGAATTCGTAGTGCACCACGCCACGGATATCGAAGAAAACAATGAGCATCACCTTCATTTTCGAGCGGCTTTGGCGTGGTTTTTTCGGTTTCGGCTCATTTTTTGCCACCCATTCCGATGATTGCTGGCTTGTTTGCATATCGTACTCGTAGACCCAGGTCTCATCACCAGTTATAATACGTTCCATGAATGTAGAATCGGAATTACAGCGATCCAGCATGTCTGAAGCAACCTGTTCGCGATGACGTTTTTGAAGAAAATTCAGGTCTTTCGGTACGAGTCGTGCGGCCACCTTTCTCATGCCCAAAATATCAATCAAAATCGTACGTGCGGACTCGTGGGATATCTTAAGATCATGTGCTATCTCTCTCAAGCTGGTACGACGGTTTTCCAGCACCCTTTCCTTAATTTTATCGACGTTATCTTCGATCGAAGCCGTCGATGGGCGACCACTTCACGACCGTCCTTGAAGGCTCTGTACCACTGATATGCACGAGTTTTCGATAGAGCATTATCACCAAAGGCCTTTTGCAACATTTTCAATGCATCGGCACACAAAAATTCATTTGCAACACAAAACTTTAAACAAATTCTTTGCTCAACGTAATCACCCATAGTAAAAATCGGCACGCACTCTGACATCGACTGACTTAATCAGCTGTTGCAAACACACTAGTTGACAGATCCCCTCAAGCTTGGCATAGTAATTAAGGACAGTGGTACCAACCTAGGAAAAAAAATTTCACCTGCCTCATTGGCCCGCCAGATTTAAATCGATAATTCCCGGTACTTTCTTGACAGAATGCATTCGACAGGAACGAGCAGATAATATCAAGAGCAGCACCTACCAACCCGTAGTACTGTAGTTTACTCTGGAGAATATCATGGTCTGCAGTATCAAAAAGCTTCAATAAATTTTGAGAAACAATTTCTGATGGCCGTTTTTCATCCAGGGACTTCACTACCTCATTCATACCCTCAATCAGCAAAGTTGTTGTTTTTCTTGTCCTGAATTCATGTTCTCGAATGCCGAGCATTTCATTATCTTCAAAATGTGCTAGTAGTCTAGATTTAATTATTTCTTTTAGGTCATTTTGATCTCCCTTTCTGTGAATTGGCAATACTTTTGCTATTTTAAGTGCCGTTGGAAACTCATCCTCAAAGAGATATTCTTTGAATATAATCGTGAATGGATGGGCAATTTCAATTGACAAGGCTTTATGAATTGTAGTTGACATGCTATATATATTTTGTATTTTCTTTTCCTTAATGCCTTTGATGAGGCTTATGACTTCGAATTCAGTAGTACCACCAAACAATGACACGTTGAGGATGGAGAGGCTTTTCAACAATCATCCTTAGATTTTTCGATCCCCAAATGCGAGAGTTTTGCTTATTAACGTAGCCTTTGGGTTTAAAATGGGATTCATCAGTGAAGATGATTTTTAGACGAAAATCCGGATCATTTTTCTTCATTTCAACGCCCAATCAGCGAAGATACGAAGTTGCTGGTGACCAACCGGCTTGAGTTCTTGTGTCAACTGACTTAAGACCTAAGTCTTCATGCAAAAGGTGGTGTACAGCAGCGATACCCTCAATTGTTTTTGAGCGGCGTACACTGTTCCGATTCTTCACATTACTTACTTGACCCAACAGCTCAAATTTTTCCACCAGTTTAATTACTGCCGACCGAGATGGTGCTTCATAACCACCCAAAAGTGCTTTAGTTTTGCCAACTGGCTGCAAAATTTTCACCATTTTTGAAGTGAATTTTAACAATGTCCGTACGTTGCTGAAGGGTCTTTCGTTCTATTTTTAGTAATGGCGTAGCTCTCACTTGTCGGGTGTCAAAAGATGCTAGCTTCAAAAGTGACAGTTGCCCAGGTAGCAGGCCATTCAAACCTCTTATTGGAACACTGTTCATATCTAATGGTTCATTCTTCATAAATTAGTTCGACCAAGTTTCCGGTCGAACTCTCAACAAGTGAATTTCGTATTTCCATCAAGTAACGATTGCATCAATTCAATATCCTTCATGTTCCCCCGAACCCATTGTCTTTTCAGCGTTTTACATATTGGATTCGTGAATATCACTCAGCCATATATTCGAAAATTCAATATGAGCCGATTTCCTTCTCACCTCAGTGTTCCTAGTTCCAGAAATGAATTTTGCATGAATCCCACTCGTATCTTATGCAATCCGGGAGAATAGCTTGTTTAGCCCTTTATCCCACTATTCGACTTATGTGTATAAATTTCACGTTCCTCAAAAACGAACGCCCATCAATCTCAATACGCGATACCATTCCGTAAGATGGAAAGTAATGAGTGTAATGACCTCAATTTTTCTTTCCAAAACTTCGAGACACATCTGTATTTCCCCATTTTATTGCATTTTTATTAGCCGCGTATTCAACAACTTTCCAGGAAGCAAAGTTAGGACTTGAACTGGAGTTCGCTCGTTTCTTATTTCCACTTAGTGTAAAACTCTTTTGTAACTTTTCAATTCTGAATAATGAATGGCTTTCGCGAAAATATGTCTCATCCCTAGATGTCCATAAATGGAATTTTAAAGTGAAATATTTCAGATACAAGACTACTAAATTTTATGCCTGTTGTATGAAATATAGTAGACTTTAGAAATGATGAACAATGCTTTTAATGAACTACTCCAAATAGTGAACGAATAAATATTTGCCAAACGATTGTTAAATGTTTTCTTTTCTTTACTTTTGCTCATTTGCGTTGGTAAAGCGGTTCCAAATTGTTATCCTGTTTTCGAGTGAGCTTAAGTATGACTAGGATTCATTTAAAGCTTACAAAAAGGTGAAATAGTTGAACAGTTAGAAAAAGGTGTTGGAGTGACGGCTTTAGCAAAAAAATATGGTGTGGCTAAGTCTACCATTTGTGCAGTTCGGAATAGAAGAGTGAATACTTTGAAGAAGATCAGCAATACTTACGTGGGACCAGAAAAAATTAAAATTCTAAGATTATCTGAATGCGTTAGAATGGAAAAAGCTTTATACTGGCGATTTTGAAAGCAGAGAAAAAAAGTCATAGGTTTTATGATTAGAGAGAAAGCAAAACAATTGCACGAAGAATACAAAGAGACTCTATGTTTCAATATGAGCAGCGGATAGTTGCAAAGCTACATAAAACGTTTTGCGATATCTTGAAATCTCAGGGGAAAAACTGTCATCTACAAGTGAAACGGTCAATCCTTTTAAAAGAACTTCGCTTGAAAAAGTGGATGAACTTCAGAGGTTGAAGGAGCAGATTTATAATGCTGATGAATCTTCCCTATAGTGGAAATTGCTTCCGGACAAAACATATGTAGGTTCTGAGGAGAAGACAGCTCCAGGAAGAAAAACAGAAGAGCAAAGTGTTACCTTCCTAGTCTGTACAAATGCAGCCGGCAATCATCAGCTGAAGCCACTAGTCATTGGAAAAGCAAGAAATCTTCGATCGTTCTGTGATTTCAATTGTCCAGTACATTAGAAGAATTCCAAAACAGTTTGGATTCATATTCAAGGATGTTTATTCCAGAGGTGCAAGAATACTTGACTGACAAAAAACCTCTTGTTGAAGCAGTTCATTTGCAAATGAAGATTCTCATAAATTTTTTTGCAAAATACTTTAAGTGATAATTCGAACAAATTGTCCCTAGCTGTAAGAAGGAAATTGTGGTTTACGGAGGATGGAGCTTGAAACCATTAACTGCTACAAATCATCTAAGTGACATTTTTCTTATTCGAATGATGGCAGATGAAGTGATTTTGAATGGCCAGTAAATGGTCCTGATAAAAACCTTCTCGGTTTTTATATTTGGGGTTATATAAAGTCCTCAGTTCATGCCCATCAACTAACGTTACAAGATGATCATGAAGTGCACTTAGTTGACTTAATGAAGTTATTCCAGTATAGCATATGTCTATACATTTAAAGTTTAAATTATGAACCATTACCAAGAGTATACTTATTCCTAATTTGAGAATCAGTTAATTTATAGTGCTACTTCATGGCATTGGATAAAACATAAAAAACATGGTACATTCGTTCTTCCAAATGAAGGCATAAAAATAACCCGAAATGAAGCATCGATTATCACCTACAGACAAAGTTGCAACGATTGAATTCTGCAGCGCAATCCGGGAACTTTTTCCTCAGCTAAATCACCCCCAAACTCCATCGAGCCGTTATTGGTACGGTTAACACGCAACTTTATGTTTTTTCCAATCGATTCAGCGCAACTTTCATAAACCGCATCTCTCATCACTGTCGATAAATTCGGAAACGTCCTGTAAATTCAGGTGCTGCCCCCTAGACCGTATCATCATACCTCACGTGGGGGGCAAGCGTGAAACATATTGCTCCGAGTCGTCGAGCTCGCTTCCAGCGCCGAACCGTGACGTGTTCCTACGGCTCCTGGATCCCGTTACACGGCTCGTGGAAGACTGTTTTCCTCCCCCCTCGCTACGTGAATTATTGTCCTTAACAACCCCGACGCAGCTTCGGAGTTTATTTGTGGCCAAACGTTGGAGGCTCCTGCAAAACGTTCGGGATTTTGATCGCGTCGAGTTGCAACACCAGAAGCGAAAGGGTGGAATGGACACCGTTTGCAAATTTCATGAAGAAATTTAATCTTTTTATAATAAAACAAAGGGTATTTCATTAAGAAAATATTTTAGTTTCGAATAAAAGAACGAAAGCTTGACGTATCAACATAACTCTTGCTTCTAACTCAAAAAATGCGGTTATCAGAAGTATAAAATGTAGGCACGCAGTCAGTGGTAAAGCTTATTGCTCGTAACCGGAAGGTCGCGAGTGGGAATCCTGCTTAGGTGGGAAAGCAATTTTCTAGTTGGACGGGTGTCAGCACCCAGTTCACATTTGGGTTGAAAATTAACAGTGCTGTGACCTTAAGTGGCGCAAGATCGCAGTAACAAAGCCTACCCAGAACACAACGGAACTCCTAACTCCCACAAGCTGAAAGAACTTGGGAAGGATCTTCACAAAAGATCTAGAAGTATCAAGATAATAAAAAAGAATAAAAATAAAAGAGTTCGTGCAGTTTTTCCCGAAAATTTTCCTAAAATCGCGAAAACAAGCATGCTACCACTATTCATTCAGTAGCTGTCTAGGCTGTTCGGAGGGATAGAACGCATTTTCTACGTGCGTTTCAACGAAACGAAAGACTTTACATGGGTTCGTGGGTCTTGACGTACAGGCCGGATTGACGTTGCTCGTGCTAGGATCAATTGAGGCATCGATCTTGGGATTATCTTAGTTCATGAAACTGCGTTCGGATGGATGGATAAGAAGCCCTTCCGGTTGGATAGTGCTTCGCTGCTATCAGTTAGAAGTTGTAGGTTTTTGGACTGAAGCCCAAACTGGAAGCTGGTGGGTTCATCTCTTCGGAGGAGTTCTCGCTTCGCGCGATGATATGGCGTAATACTTATCACACTTTCTGCCTCTGAAACAGTCTGTGAAGACTTCTAAGTAGTCACTTGGTGAAAGAGCTACGCTCACATGCCAATTCAACTAACTGGTAGAATTCACAACACAACCAGCTGGTCCCACCAACTCCACAGCATGATCTTCTTGCCATGAATATTTGGCTTGACAGTTGATGATGGGGTATCCATTCGTTGCCCGACGTTTTGTATTATTGTAATGGACCCACCTTCCATCGCCAGTCACAAGTCGATGCAAAAATCCCTTTATTGTTTGCCGTTGGAGCAATTGTTCACACGTGATGAAACGGCGTTTGGCGTTTCTTGGCTTCAATTCATACGGCATCAAATTTCCTACTTTTCGGATCATTCCTTTTGCTTTTAAAAGATGGCAAATGGCTGGTTGAGTAACTCCAAGTGTTTTTCGAGTTTCTCTTGGGTGATGGATCGTCACAGTGCCAACTACAGACCCAAATCCATCCTCAGTACATTTTCAAAGGTCATTGAAAGAATTGCACTTGATCAAATGACTGAATATTTGAATAGGTACAATATTATCACTGGCAATCAGTATGAATTCAGCTCGTCGAGCTTGTCCCTGGATGATGGCCGACACTTTGCAGATCTGTTTCTTGATTTTTCACTAGCTTTCGATTTCATATGGGTTGAGTTCATCATGAGCAAACTCTATAACCTTAAATAAATATAAATACGTGGTCATACGTATATAATTTTGCGATGGGAGTTCCTCAGAGTGCAGTGCTCGGGCCATTGCTATTCTTTTTGTTTATAAACGCTCTTCCTGAGCATGAACGTGGAGAAGTTGAGAGGATGGTACTGTTCGTTGATGACGCATCAGCTACTGTCTCGGCGGATAATCTCGAGGAACTAGTCCGAAGGTGCGAATCAATCATTGAAAGCTTTGTTGATTGGTGGCGTGCCAATGCATTAATTATGATCTTTGACAAAACTGAGAAATAATCGGAATGAATCCATCACCATCCAATATAGTGGAAACTCAATAACCTCCATTGATCGAGTAAAGTTCCTTGGAATAATTGTTGATGAAAATCTGAAATGTATTTGTTTCATTTACAGGTATGTGTTTGATCGTTTTGTATTCTTTTCCACAAATATTTCTGTTTAATAGATATGTTGACTCATCGAAGATCTCATAGTTATTCTTTGGGTAAACGAATTGAAAAAAAAGAGAAATATAACGTATAAAACATATTGTCATAAGAAGAGAACTGAACAAAGGGTCGAATAGGTTCCGGATGAATAAATCAGGTAGAGACCTTCATTACAAACATTTATGAGGTGATAGTTGTAGGCGTTCATACGTCTCATATTTTCTGATATATTACACCACACGGTGAGGTGGCGAAGAATGAAATGAGTTTTCTTGCGATACTTTCTGAGGGTCTATTACTGTTCTCTCATAACCGCTGTATATGGAGATTGAATCGGACATTCACCAGTTTCTCCAATTTTGGATATCTATTTCCATTCTGCCATTAAGTCGCTGAACCCAAATGATTGTAAATGGAAAAATTAATAAGGGACAAAACAGTTCTTTATAAGTAACAAAGAATGAACGGGATGATCTGTTAATGTAATCATTGAAAGATAATCGAGTTTATTTTCTGCTGATGAATCTCGGTAGATATCTGGAGTATTAGTTATCGAATATCTGAGGCAATTTGAGCGTTTTGCGTCTTCTGCATGAGAAGTTTTTGTGTTTTACTTAAAATTATTCACTCTTTAAAAACTATTTAATTTTGTACTTTATTTTTTTATTCAAATAAATTAATTCGGCTGATCTGTACCAAATATTATCAATGAGGAGTGTGAGCTATGATAATAGAAAGTTCTGCAAATCGAGACAGTGTTAATATACATCTGTATAACAATTCCATACTCAAATAAAATCGATAAGGTTTTGTTGATCACAGGGGCAAATTGCAGATACGCGTACGATTCAAACTTAGTTTTCATCAGTGCCAAGTATGGCAGTGACTACCAATAGACCAATTATCTATATTCGCAATAAACAGAGACACAAAGATATTAATCATACACCAGCGCCATCTACAGTATGCAAATATACATACAACACATACTCTTGCGAGCTAATTCAAGTAAAAAAATGCATTCCCGTTATTTTCACGATACAAACGCAAAAATAACGTCATATTATGGTCTGACTTGACCATGAGGAAAGTTTTTTCTGCGTTTGTAACATGAAAATATCAGGAATACATTTCTTTACTTCAAAATAGGTCGCAAAAGTATGTCTTGTATGTATCTTTGCATACTCTGGATAGCGCTAGTGTATGATTAATATCTCCTGGAATTGTTTTTAACCGATATGGAGCACGCAACACTTCCCGATATTAAGAGGTAGCAACCAACTCCCACACCACTCAGATAGATTATTGACGTCTTCCTGGAGGTGCCCTGCGTTAACCGAGGGACATTTGTAGAGCTTTGTGTCGTCTGCGAACAATTGGGTAAAAAAGACGAGGGAGATCAGAAGTGTATAACAGGAACAAGGTAGGACCCAAAACCGAACCCTGCGGAACTCCACTAAGGACTTGCATATCAGAGGAGGAGAAACGTCACCGACCCTCACCCGGAAAGTGCGAAGCGACAAAAATGACCGAATCCACGAGAGCAGGGGACCCCTCACTTCCAAGAACTCAAACTCCCTCAGGAAACAACATCCATCAACAGCCGATGCTGCTCCTTGGGAATCATATCGTTTTGTAGGGAAAACTCTATCAATTTATCGATAACGATTCGCTCCAGCAGCTTGAAAACTTGAGATGTTAAGCTTATTGGTGTGCAGTTCTGAGCAGGAAGCTTATCTTATTTTTGTGATTTTTTTACAATTTTGCTGGATCGATTATGAACAGAATGGTAAATCCATAGGCTTATTCACTGTTGTTCCTTAGGTTTACTGAGTTCAGTTCATAAATTCACTAACTTTAATGACGAGTATAAAGATCATGGGGAATATAAGAAGTATAAGTAAGGTTTATTGTGAAAAATTGGTTATACATTCAAAGTTCAGAGTATTGTCTGTGGCTAGCCACTACTTCATCTCATCTTTGTGGCAATTGACAGATCCCAACGCAAAAAGAGGCCGTCTCTTTTGCCGCTATCCATAACGCATTCCATTTTTTGACTTCACCGTAATTGAACAAGTCCTAGTCGTAATTGAACAAGTCCTCATTGCATCGTTGAAAAGAGATGGTAATCGAAAGGAGTAATGTCTGGGGTGTACGGTGGGTCAGTAGGACTTTCGATTTGAGCATTTCTAAATAAGTGAACGGGCGCCGCAACATGTGTCATGCTGAAATATTATTTTGTTTTGTCTGTCGGCATATTGTGGTCGTTTTTATCGCAGTGCTCAGATAAGACGCATCAAATGTCGTCAGTAGACCTGCCCTGTGATCCTTAACTTATAATACACCATACTCAAAAGGTCCCACCAAATAAACATCATGATCTATGAATATTCGACTTAACAGTTTATGATGAAGCATCCATACGTTGCCCATTGCTTTATATTATCGTAACTGACTCACTTTTCATTGCCAGTTACAATCGATACAAAACCCATATCGTTTTTGCTGTGAGTAGTTGCTCATACCTAAAAAAACGATGTTCGACGTCTCGTGGCTTCAGTTCATGGAGCACCAAATTTTCTCCAAGTATTTTTGCGAGTTCCTCTTGCGTTTGTGATGGATTTTCATTAGACGTTACCACCAATTCTTCGTCCTTGAACTTTGGTGGCGCTCTGGGTCGTTCTCCGTCTTCCAAATCAAAATTGGCACTTTTAGATCGGGCAAACCTCTTCTGACACGTTCATTCAGCTGAATCACGGTCATCATAAACACACAAGGAAAATATGTTGTTAACACTTCACCTAAATAACAGATATTGAAATGAATGCCTAATGTGATATTTCAAAATGAAAGAGTTGCCGGATTAAACAAGGGGAATGATAAACTAGCAACGACATCTGTTATCAAAACCGCACGAACGTATTTCTAATAAATCAATGGCTTTGACTGACTTGAATAATATGGAAGCCATGTAACAGAATTAAAATACCAGTAGCTGTCCATTGTATCGGGTGTTTTTTCCAGAGTGATAGAACTTTAAATTGAAATAAAACTCACTTAAATTAATATTGAAGCCAACTTTTTTCATTTGAAAGATAATTTCACGAAATTTATGGTCAAAAAATAATTTCCGGCATATGTCCACCACGACTAGCTCTGAGGAACCGCATTCGGCCAGTCCAATTTTGGACCAACTTTTCGAGTAATTCAGGCCTTATTTCATCATTAACATGAGTTATGTTGGCTTCAAAAGCGTCTATTGTTTCTGGTTTACCAACATAAACTAATATGACTTGACATAATCCCAAAAAAAAAATCATACAGTGGAGTTATGTCGCATGATCTTGGAGGCCAATTAATTGGACCATTTCTCGAAATAAAGTTATCGGCAAATCTTTCTTTCAATAACTCAATTGTTACGGTAGCAGCATCTTGTTGGAACCAAAAAACTTCTGGTTGGATACCATTAAAATTTTGAAACCAATAATCATTGATCGTCGATCTGTAACGAGCACCATTCACTATAATATTAGCTCTAGCATCGTTTTTAAAGAAGTATTGACCGATGATGCCTCTAGCGTATAAAGCACACCATACAGTGCATTTTTCAGGATACAATGGAAACTGCAGAACCAGAAATGAGCTTCATCACTAAACATAATTTTACGTTGAGAAAAAGGATCAACTTCAAGCTGTTCTAGGGAACAATCAGCAAACAAACGACGCTTGTTATGGTGAAGTGGCTTTAGTTCTTGAACCAGTTGGATTTTATTTGGTTATAGACCAAGATCTTTGGGCAAAATTTTCCATGTGGTGGATGCACAGAGTTTAACTTGTTGTGAAGGTCGATGAATTTTTCTTCTGTACGTACAGTTCTTCGTCTAGTTGTTGTTGCATCGAATAGAGAAAATGTTGTCCGAAATCTATCGACAGTTCGACGAATAAGCTGCTCTGATGGACGATTATGTAAACCATAAATTTCACGAAGTGTTCTATAACTTTTGCGAATAGAACATTGGTTTTCAAAATAAACTCCTACAATTTGTAAACGTTGTTGCGGCATGAGTCTTTCCACGATAATTTTTTAATGCTTACTAATCAGAAATGCCAAAACAACATGGCTTCTACCTTCTGTCAAACCACACTCATCCCTATCGAAAGTTCTATCACTCTAAAATAAACACCCGATACTTATCAGGGCTCAATTTGTTCATTGTCCAGAGATTTCATAAAGAATGTATATGTGTTATCCTCCTCTCCTTCGATTTCTACATGATTTACCATTAGTTTTGAACTACGTTCTGACGATAATCTGGAGAATTACCTTAACCCACCTAGGCATCATGGCAAAGTTGGCAATTTGTTTCGATTAGGGCAAGTGAGCAAAGTCCCAGAATGTGGAAGCTTTCATTTTTATCATTCATTAATATTCACAAAGAGCGTATCCCGTCGCATTGGATCCACCTTGGCCTCCTAGGATGATTGATGTGCATCGTTGCCGGTAATCCTGTTATCTCCCTGGAAAATGTTAATGAACACAAATCGACGTAAGGGCCTCATCACATTTCGGGTGCGACGCCGCAGTTAATTTGAAGATATGATCGAAGACAGTGTGAGTTATTGCCCGCCGAGGTCCAAGGGCTGACAAGGAAGTTTATGGCCGGTCTTATGTTTTCAGCCGGGATCTGCTAAATGATGGGGTTTCAACGGAGGACGTCCTCGCTTCTTGATCGCTGAGTTGGGGAAGTCTCAAGTCGATTTGTCCGGGTATGTTCGGTGATTTAGGTGTCAGGGTATTAGAGTTACCTAATTACATCTAGATGCAGTTGATTTAGTAGAATCGGGAAGGTCTGAGTCATAAAGAACGCTTTAAATTGAATTGTTATTGTTATGAAATTATCACAGATGTAATTACACATGGTCCACATGATTTATATAACACAAAGCAGATTTATATTGTTTTGATGGGTATACTCATCTAATGATTGGAAAATTATTCCTAAAGCCACTTTTCAGGAGCTCAATAAGACCATTTTACATGGGCAATTAGTCAATTGTATGAGGGAATGTTTGAAATGGATTTTATAACAGGAAAAGTACCTGAACTGTGTTGTTTACAATATCGGACATGAACTTAAGATTAAAAACCAGTCTTCTGTTGAGATTCGATGTTAGTAGTTCCCTGTGTGTAGATAAGAAAGTGTTTTAAGGACTAAAATGTCGAAACAGACGCATCCCTGTTGCAAAATCTCTCCAGACAAATTTTGTTATATCGGGAGTTTTTTTTAGAGAGATAAAACTTTAAATTTGAATGAAACACATTTAAATTAAGATTGAAGCCCATTTTTCATTATTTGGAAGACAATTTTATGACATTTCTGTTTTGAAAATAATTTCCGGCATATGTCGAACACGACTAGTTCTGAGGAACCGCATTCGACCAGACCAATTTTGGACCACTTTTTCGAGTAATTCAGGCCTTATTTCATCAATAACACGAGTTATGTTGGCTTCCAAAGCGTCTATTGTTTCTGGTTTATCAGCATAAATCAATGTCTTGACGTAACCCCAAAGAAATTAATCCAGTGTAGTTATGTCGCATGATATTGGAGGCCAATTAATTGGACCCTTTCTCGAAATAATGTTATCTCCAAATCTTTCTTTCAATAAAGCAATTGTTACGGTAGCAGCATGAGGTGTTGCACCATCTTGTTGAAACCATTCAAATTTTGAAACAAATAATCATTGATCATCGATCTGTAACGAGCACTATTCACTGTAACATAAGCGCCAACATCGTTTTTGAAGAAATATGGACCGATGCTGCCTCCAGTGTGTAAAGCATACAGTGCATTTTTCAGGATGCAATGGAACCTGCAGAACTTCTTGAGGATTGTATTCACTCCATATACGGCAATTTTGCTTGTTTACATAGCCGTTCAACCAGAAATGAGCTTTATCACTAAACATAATTTTACGATAAAAAGTTGAATCAACTTCAAGCTGTTCTAGGGCCCAAACAGCAAACAAACGACTCTTATTATGGTCAAGTGGCTTTAGTTCTTGAACTAGTTGGATCTTGTATGAGTGTAGACCAAGATCTTTACGCAAAATTTTCCATGTGGTGGATGCACAGAGTCCAACTTGTTGTGAACGTCGACGAATAGACAAATCTGGATCATCATTAACACAAGGACTTACAGCAGCGATATTTTCATCTGTACGTACAGTTCTTCTTCTTGTTGTTGTTGCTGCATCGAGTAGAGAAAATATTGTCTGCAATCTATCCATAGTTCGACGAATAAGCTGCTCTGTTGGACGATTATGTAAACCATAGACGCTCTATAAATTTGGCGAATAGGACACTAATTTTGAAAATAAATTTCAGCAATTTGTAAACGTTGTTGCAGCGTGAGTCTTTCCATTATAATTTGTCAATGCCTACTGAACAGAAATGTCAAAACAACATGGCTTCTACCTTCTGTCAAATCATAGTTATCCGTATCGATAGTTCTATCACTCTAAAAAACACCCGATATTTATGGGAAATTTATGGTGAAATCACAAGCCAGGTAATTTTCTGGATATTGTAAAAAAGCCAACTTCCAATATTTTGGTGTTTTAATTGGATATCAGGACAAGCGGTGAGCTCAACAGGTGTGCTGTGTTAGTTGAAGCGTATCATTAGAGTGCAGTGGATGAATGGGAAGAAAAAAGTATGGCTTTTGGAGTCATTTAGACGATTGCTTTTTTTGTCTAACAAAGATAGAAAGTTATTCCAAAAAAGGAAAGCACAAGATCGACTATCCAAATTTGCAGTCTGTAGTACGCACCTATAGATCCGCAAAATGTTGTTTTGGAAGACATTGGAGACAATGCATCGGAAGAACAGTGCACCGACCCTACTTTTACTTTAGGTCCCAGTTCAGGCGAGCCACATTTAATTGTTCAGAGTGAGTAAAATGATTTAGTACGTGATTTGGGGTTATCAAAGCAACAAACAGTCAGAACCTCTTGTTTCTCGTCTTAAGGAACGGATCTATTAGGCAACGAAATGAAAATTACGAATTTCAGAATGAAATTGCTTCTTTTTCTGCATTCTACAGTATGGAAAATTCGTTATGTGCATGTACTGATATTGATAGTTTAATGCAGGAACTTGATATTGAGCACTCGCACTGGCGTTCATTTATAAATTCGTCTAAATACAGTCTAAAAGCTCTGTTATTCCATAATGGAAATTCAAAACCCTCTATACCAGTAGCCCATTCAGTGACGATGAAAGAAAGTTATGGAAATATACGCAGTCTTTGGGATAAAATAAACTGCAACATGTATAAATGGCAGATATGTGGAGACTTCAAAGT
This sequence comes from Megalocaria dilatata, assembly GCA_034642435.1. Lineage (NCBI taxonomy): Eukaryota > Metazoa > Arthropoda > Insecta > Coleoptera > Coccinellidae > Megalocaria > Megalocaria dilatata. The sequence goes on from CM067860.1 coordinate 44,796,783, forward strand.
ATACGAAATTTAGTGTGACTTCAGGTAGGATTAGACCAGAAAGAAGTGTATCTCAACCGAGATATCAAAATGTTAAGTTTAGACCTCTTAATCACCCTAAAAATGTCCTTCTCCCTCCTCTTCACATTAAACATGAGCTGATGAAAAACTTTGTGAAGGCTATGAATAATGGTGGTGATGGATTAAAATACCTAAAAAAAGTCTCATTAATTTTTCTGTCACTAATAGCGTATTTCCGAGTCTTCTTAAGACTGCGATAGTTGTTACTGCTTTAAAAAATAAAAATAACGTTCATAATATTTCTAACTATCGGCCTATATCTGAGCTGAGCTTTATTTCGAAAGTATTCGAGAATATTGTTCTTAAGAGAATTACTCATTTTTAGGGTAAATACAGTGTCATCCCTGACATTCAGCATGGATTTAGATCTGGTCGTTCTACAGAGATAGCAGCATTACTGAATTCCATCATGAAAGCCTGGATGAGGGTCGATTTGTAGCAGGGTTATTTTTTTGCATTTCCTGTGCATTCGATGTTCCTTCGTTCAAATTCATGAGGAAAAAATTTTATAATTTGGGATTGACAGGTGTATTCCTTGACTGGTTGTATAGTTTCATTTCCGGTAGGACAGTGAAAGTTAAGGTAAAGAAAATTTCCAGTAAGAAACATGCCTGAAGTGCCCCAGGGCTCTGTCCTGGGTTCACTTTTATTTATATTCGTTATTAATGATTCACCAGAATACCTGAAATCAGTACTGGAGCTTATTTTTGCAGATGATTTATCTGTTGCCATTACTGCCTCGAAAGTCGCTTAAATTGTTGATGCCTGTAAATGTCTCATTCAAAATTTCATAGATTGATGAAAAATGCACTTTTGTTGAATGTTGAGACAACTGAATGTATTCATTTCGGTAACAAAAACATTGGGACTATCACCTGATCTAATACTTCAATAAAATCTGAAGAATGTGTCAAACTTTATAGATATATACATTGACGAATATCTTAGGTGGAGTCATCACATTGACCTACTGAGTAAGAAATTAAATTCATCCCATAATGCAATATATCGAGTTAAAAACTGTTTTTCTACTGAATATTTGCATAATTTGTACTTCAATTCGGTTTACAGTAATACATTCTGTCAAGAAAGTACCGGGAATTATCGATTTAAATCTGGCGGGGCAAAGAGGCAGGTAAAATTTTTTTTTCCCTGGTTGGTACCACTGTCCTTAATTACTATGTCAAGCTTGAGCGGGATCTGTCAACTAGTGTGTTTGCAACAGCTGGTAAAGTCAGTTGATGTCAGAGTGCGTGCCGATTTTTACTATGGGTGATTACGTTGAGCAAAGAATTTGTTTAAAGTTTTGTGTTGCAAATGAATTTTCGTGCGCCGATGCATTGAAAATGTTGCAAAAAGCCTTTGGTGATAATGCTCTATCGAAAACTCGTGCATATCAGTGGTACAGAGCCTTCAAGGACGGTCGTGAAGTGGTCGAAGACTTGCCTAATAAAATTAAGGAAAGGGTGCGGGAAAACCGTCGTACCAGCTCTAGAGAGAAAGCACATGATCTTAAGATATCCCACGAGTCCGCACGTACGATTTTGATTGATATTTTGGGCATGAGAAAGGTGACCGCACGACTCATACCGAAAGACCTGAATTTTCTTCAAAAACGTCATCGCGAACAGGTTGCTTCAGACATGCTGGATCGCTGTAATTCCGATTCTACATTCATGGAACGCATTATAACTGGTGATGAGACCTGGGTCTACGAGTACGATATGCAAACAAGCCAGCAATCATCGGAATGGGTGGCAAAAAATGAGCCGAAACCGAAAAAACCACGCCAAAGCCGCTCGAAAATGAAGGTGATGCTCATTGTTTTCTTCGATATCCGTGGCGTGGTGCACTACGAATTCGTTCCAGAGGGTCAGACGGTAAACAAGGAGTATTACCTAGGCGTTATGAAACGTTTGCGTGAGCGTATCCGTAAGAAGCGGCCAAATTTGTGGGCGAACAACTCATAGATTTTGCATGACGATAACGCGCCTTCTCACCGAGCTACGATTGTGACTGACTTTCTCGCCAAAAACTCAACAAACGTGCTTCAACAACCACCGTATTCGCCGGATTTGGCTCCCTGCGACTTTTTCCTCTTCCCAAAACTAAAATTGCCCCTTCGTGGCACCCGTTTTGAGTCGATTGAAGCCATAAAAAAAAATTCGGCGCGAGAGCTAAAGTCCATCCCGGAAAGCGCCTATAAAAAATGTTTCGATAATTGGAAGTGCCATTGGCATAGATGTATTGGAGCAAATGGAGCCTAGTTTGAAGGCGACCCAATAAATTTTGACGATTAAGTATAAAAATGTTGTTTTAATTGAAAATTCCCGGTACTTTCTTGACAGAGTAGTATAGTTTTGGTTTCGAACTGATTTTTTATGGCTATTTGTCTGATTGTATTCAATTCCCTCTTTAACGTAATATTATCTAAAGGAATTGAAAATATAACATTTAATATATAACATTTTACTGTGGGGTGATTCCACTGATGTGAATAGAATCTTTGTTGCTCAAAAGAAGGTCCTGCACTTGTCTTCGGTATTGACTCTAGGTCCTCATGCAGGCATTCCTTTGTTGAAAATAAAATTTTAACGGTTCTATGTGTATATATTTTCAAGTCACTGGTCTTGATCTGACAGAATTTAGAAACACTGGAGAAATTGTTATAGAACGCGAAATGCAAAAATCCTGTCACTGCCTAAACATCGAAAGACTAAATTCGAACATTCACCAAGGTATTAGAATATACAATAAGTATATAAGTTGAAAATTACTATTGAGAAGTATTTGCATACTACATAATAATAGCTGGAATTAATTTATCAGAACCTCTACAGATTTCAATCTAAATAAATCTCGTGAAAACATTTAGCATTAAATTTTAAAACATGTCCTAAATACACTGTATCACTTTATAGACATATTTATTATCTACAGCTATTTACCGAAACAATAATGGATTTTTTCTTTACCGGCCTATTTTTTCATTTAAATTTATGACTCTCAACCAATGTTTGAAAAATTAATGGTTATAAATTGAATTCTTGATTGTTTCGGTCTCTACTTGACGGAAATTCATCGTAAATGATTTGAAGTAAAACACTTTATTTCCGCCCAACTACATAAATCTCAAAACCAAGAATACAAGCCCAGCAGCAGATAAAGGAAGAATAATGGGAATGAAAACTTGGCTGAAAATGGATATGAAACTACAATATCAGAAGAGAGACACATCCAATGTATATCTTAAGGTAGTACATTCAGAATTGACCCGTAGACTCCATGATATCTTGTTCGATGATCTAGATAGAAATATTAGAAATAATATCAACAGCATCATTCACAAAAAGTATTTGACGCAAAAGAAAAAATTAAAGAATTTAGTAACCAAAAAGAAATATCAAATCTCTAATTTGCAAACAAAAACAATATTTTCGAATCACATTTTTTATCCTAAATTCAGGAATTTATCTTATGCTACATTCACTAAAGATGAAATTGAATTATTGGGAAAAGGTTTTAAATTTAATTCAAATAGTAATAAGCAGAAATTCTCAGAATATCTAGCTGTATATGCAGAAAATGCAATAAAAGGTTATCAAAATTCAGATATAGGTAGGTATAATTTAACTAGTTACTTGAAAAATAGAACAACACCATATAAAAACACATTTAATACTACGGTAGGAACAATACGGAAAAAAACTTTAGAAAACAATGTAGTTTTTACTAGAGCGGACAGAAGAAATACAGTTATTGCAATAAATAGAAATGATTATATAACCAAAACAACCTCATTTCTAGATCCTAATAAATACATAACTATTAAGGAAGATCCTACTTCAAAATACCAAAACCAAGTGAAAACAGTAATAAAACATTCAACAGCACTATTTGAAAAAACTCCAAATTTTAAATTATTGCAAATGAACCCTCAACCACCAATTCTATATTCACTCATCAAGTTACATAAAGAGAACAAACCAATAAGACCAGTAGTTTCCTTTGTTACAGCTCCGTCATATAAATTGTCTAAAGAATTAATTAAAATTATTGAATAAGAAACCAATTTTCAGGCAAAATTATCGATAAAAAATTCATATGATCTAATAAATAAAATAAAGAATATTCATATCCCAGACAATGCTAAACTTATGTCTTTTGACGTAAAAAACCTGTTTCCTAGCGTACCTGTAAAACTAACAATAAAATTAGTAGAAAGGCTACTATTGAAAAATCATACAAACCCGGTAATTAAGCAAGAAATAATGGATATCCTCAACATATGTATTGCACAAAACTATTTCTCAAATGGAATATTTTATGAGGATAACGAAAGTCTCACGATGGGAAATCCACTAAGTCCTATATTAGCTGAAATATTTATGGATTTCCTAGAAGACAAAGTACAAGAGCACCCGCTTTTTAAGCAATTTATTTATTGGTACCGTTTTGTAGATGACATTATTTGCTTGTTCGTCGGTACGTCTAGACAACTTTCGTTATTCTTAGAATTTATCAACCAGGTATACCCTACGATAAGATTTACTCACGAAGAAGAACAAAATGACAGCATAAATTTTTTAGACTTGAAAATAATAAAAATTAACAATAGACATCATTTTTCGATTTACCGCAAACCAACACACACAGACGGCACAATACATTCTTCTTCAAATCATCCTTTATCCCATAAATTAGCAGCATACAATAGTATGGTGCATAGACTAGTTAATGTACCTATGTCACAAGAGAATTTTGAAATAGAATTGAATATAATAAAACAAATAACAGTAAATAATGGGTATAACCCATCAATTATTGATCAACTATTGAATAAAATTAAACTGAAACAATCTATGTCATTAGTTTATCCACACATCAGAAGTAATGAAAAGTTTATTTGCTTACCATACATAGGACAAAAATCTGCACAAATAGCTAGATATTCAAAGAAAAAAAGAAATGTCAATATCTCATATAAAACAATAAATTCTTTAGGTAAATTAATAAAAAATAATAAAGATATCGTCAATAAGAACAAGAGATCAGGGGTATATAGGTTAAATTGTGGTACATGTCCATATGTATACATTGGCCAAACGGGTAGATCTTTTGAGAGTAGGATCCAGGAACACCAGAATTCATTCGTTAAGAATAAATCAAACTCCACTTATGCTAGGCATCTACAAGAATCCGGACATGATTTTGACCATAACTTTGAAGTTCTTCATTTCGAGAACAAATGCAATAGATTGGACCTTTTAGAAGCAATGGAAATAAACCGGCATCATAAACTGAATATTTTGTTGAACGACCAAACAGATGTGAACCGTTCTCCGTTGTTGAACCTTTTTTAATAAATTCCTTGTAAACTTCATTTTATCACGTATTTTTAGGGAAACTTGTATTTAAGGAGAAAGATTTTATGAAGTAACCTGACGAAGTTCAAATGTAATTGACGAAACAATTGTCGTTGAAAAATAAAAATAAGCGGAAATAAAGTGTTTTACTTCAAATCGTTATAAATTGAATTTCGGCAAAATTTCCAGCTATTCCCTCTCTAGTTCTCGGAACCTCAGATCAATAATCGGAAATAGCACGATTTTCAATAGAATTCAAACTGTGCAAAAGCAACCAATATTCACGACATGAACGCAACATAAACTACAATTAGAAAACCGCATATGCGCTAACTTTCATAGAATTCCGTTGGGGTGTGAATATATAGCACAGGGTTAGCTAATGAGCACTTTGTCTATCGCGGACTGATATTGCATTATTGGCCGATTTGATTTCGTCAAATCCAATCGAAATTTTAATATTTATTAAACAAACGTGGTGAAATATACAATTTGTGAGTTGAATAAGGCGTATCTGATGCAGCTGTAGAATTTGTATGCTTTCTGTTCAATATGTATTATTTATTTATTTATTTATTTCTCAAACAGATTATAACAATCTTTTTACATGAGAATAACAGTGATAGCAATCATATTTTGCATGTCGAGGTAAGTCATGAACATTAACTTAATAAATAAATCAAGCAAATACATATTCCCTAAGGAGATCATTCAAATCTATATTGTGCATTTAGACATCTAAAAAACTGCTTGGGTTTGAGGGCAAAGCTGGTATTGGGCAAATTTAAGAAATCATTCGTTATTTTTAGCATTGTAATTACGGATGAACAATGCATCAGAGTGGTTGTACGAGGTATCTCAAAGAACTGCTTGAGTCTAGTATGTCGTGCGGGAATCCTCAATTTCATTAAATCCTTTATGTGCGGAGCGTCACAATACCGATTAAAAATTTTGTAGCAGAATTTCACGTTATCCCTGAGTCTCCTGTTCTCAAGAGATATTATTTGAAACTCCTTTCTGAGATCAGTTGATCGAACGATATTGTAATCAGGATAAACGCTATGTTTTCTCAAATAAAGGAATCTCAAAAATCTGTTCTGAACTTTTTCCAAGGTTTTTTTATACACGAGGGGTGCCGGATGCCACACCACTGAGCAATATTCAAGCTGGGGTCGGACCAAGGCATTGTATAACAATATAATAGTTTTTATCTCTTTGAAGTTCTTACAATGCCTCAACACGAATCCCAACTTTCCTAGGGCCTTAGCTGCTATGGTCTCAATATGTGCTTTGAACGAGAGTTTGAAGTTGTACTCCACACCTAAATCCCTCACCTCCTCAACTCTAACTAACACTGTGCCATCCATGTGATATCCAAACTTCAGTATTGTGTCTTTTCTGGAGCAAGACAGTACAACACATTTCGCATTATTAAAGGGCAAATCATTCCTCACACTCCACTGTTGAATGGCATTTATATCAGCTTGGACCCTGACGAAATCATGTACATCCTCAATCCTATGGTAAAATTTCAGGTCATCAGCAAAGAGTAGACATTTACAGAACCTCAGACACTGTGGCAAATCATTAATAAAAATCAAAAACAGTAAAGGGCCCAAGTTTGAGCCCTGAGGCACTCCCGAATTTGCATGAAACTTCCCTGAACAATTACCACCGTATTTCACCCTGAATTTTCTGCCTTGTAGATAAGATGCGAAAAATCTAATAACGCTAACACCTGCTCCATATTCACCGATCTTGTTGAGCAGGATGTCGTGATTGACACTATCAAATGCCTTTCGGAAGTCCGTATATATTATATCGGCTTGGGACTTTTCCATAATACTGGAAACATCATGACAGAACTCCAGTAGGTTTGTCGCCGTAGATTTTCTTGGTGTAAAACCGTGCTGTTCAAGGCATATTTTGTCCTGAACACCCATCCATAACTTCGCGTAGACGACTTGTTCAAACAATTTGGCAACTGCGCATAGAACTGAGACAGGTCGGTAATTCTTTATTTCTATTTTCTTTCCAGATTTATGGATGGGTGTCACTAAAACCTCTTTCCACAAGGTCGGGAATGTATCCGTCTTCAATGCCAAATTAAAAATGTAAAGTAAAGGCTTCTGAAGCCACTCAGCACATCCCTTTATAATATAAGGCGGAACTCCGTCAATACCTGCTGATTTTTTGGCTTTTAACTTTTTCACTGCCATAAAAAAGTCCGCCGCAGTTATCTCCGACATGGAAAAACTAGGCATTCCATTCACGAATAGGTCAGTACGATAAGTTGCAACGTCCGTCTTAAAAACTGATTCAAAATATTCACCAAAACACTGTGGAATCTCTGATTTTGGGATGCTCCTACCGTCCAGTTCAAACTGTGAAACAGAAGAACAATTACTGCTGTTATTTTTAGTAAATCCCCAGAATGTCCTACTGTCTCCCTGTATAGAGTTCTCAACATTCTTTACATAATCTAAATAACACAATTTCATTAATTTTTTTAGAATAATTCTTTCACATTTGTACATATGCATATGGTGCAACGATAGATTTTTTAATTTTTGCAGGTGGTTTTTCCTTTTTATTGATCGAATCACCTCATCGGTGTACCACACCGGGAATCTTGATATCTTTTTATTTGAACATGGAACCACCAGATCTAGTACCATATAGAGCTGACCATAAAAGAAATCCAGTGCATCGTTAACATCCCCATATTCGAACAGTGTATTCCAGTTTATATCTCTGATTCTACAACTCATTTCAAAGAAGTTACATTTCCTGAAATTATAATACCCACCACCACCCACCGTTCTATCAGCATCACCTAGGTCACAGCCACCTTTTAAATCCATATCAAAGACTAAAGCGGGGTGATGCATGTCCTCTGGTAACAAAGGAAAATCTGGTCTAGATACCGTTAGTGTGTGTAATCCATCCCCGGGAACCAGAATCAAATCTAATTTGCGACCATTCACATTACAGACGTTATTGATTTGTTCTAGCATTGTTATGTTCATGTGGTCTAAAAAGTTTTTATGCTTCTCATTTAGCCCACCATACGCTGTCAAGTCACTAGGCAAATCAGGTAAATTGAAATCCCCCAATATTATAATATTCGTATTTCTTTCCAGTATACTCTGAATATGAAGGAAGAAATCATTGTAACTGTCATCGCCCGAGTTGGGCGGAAAGTATACGGACACAATAGCTAGGTTCCCCTTTTTCACCTTAATGCTTATTTTGACTAATTCATACCTATCAGCCTTAGTATTCACTTCCATAACTCTAAACCCATTCTTAACGGCTATTAACACACCTCCACCTCTTACCTTGTTTGTCTTTCTCATATCTCTGTCTGATCTATAAACTTGATATTTTTTCAAATTGAAAACCTCCGAATCAAACACTCCGTCATACAACCACGTTTCTGTTCCGACAATTATATCATAATCTTCCTCTTCAGTACTTAGCTTTAAATCATTGAGCTTTGTCCTCAACCCTCTGAAATTTTGATAATAACACTTAATAAGTCCCCCTTCCATTATATAAATCCAAACTCAAGGAATAAAATTATAAAACAAAAATGTATTAATGTTCAAATCCAATCTAATAAACAAAAAAGAATTATAAAAAGAAATAGTAAGCATCTTGGCCCCGCCCATTGAATACCCATAAATACAAAATGTTATTCCTATAATATATCACCAAAACTCTGGATTTTCTTTCTCTGACCTCCAATATTTGCGAAAACCTCACCATTAAAACTCCACACATTCCTTGCAGAATACTTCTTCTCGGCCATCCGAAGCAGTTCCAACCTGGATTTTGTTAGGTCGTCCTTGATAGTTACGCCACTGGATTTCAACAATTTTCTATTCCACATGACTCGCTGTTTATCTCGGTAGTTGCAAAAACGCACAAGTATGGGTCGGGAATTAATATTGTCTCTTCCAAATCTTGTTGTTTGTTGTGCGTTTTTTATTGGGCCAATACGGAAGCATGACTCAGATTGTGTAGTCATATTCATTTTGATTTTCATCGTTTTGTTCAATAAATTTTGAACTAACTCTTCGGTATTCTCATGCGTGCATTCTTCTAATCCAAAGATCCTAACGCAGTTTCTTCTTTGTGATTGTTCATGCATATCCAGCTTTTCATGAAGATTTCGATTTTCACTTTGCAGGGCTGTAATTTTTTCCTCATATTCCTCCAACTTCTCCTTTTGTTTGATGAGGACTTCCTCCAGTTTTTCATTCAAATGTTCCGAAACATGCTTCACGAGGGATTCCATAAAATTTTGATCGGATAAAATTGATTTCATTGCCTCTTTGATAATCTTCTGAATATCTTTCTGTGCCAGAGCCATTTAGCCTCGCAATTCAACTTCAATAAATTGATGATATTATTATAGATTTTACTAATTAATAAGCGGAGCTCTCGAACGTGCTACTACTCACGACGACACATGTAGCTCTCCATTATTCATTATGAAATTTTGAATTTGTTCACTGGCTTATTAATTGGAATATGATTCAGTACTCTGAACTGAATAATATAAATTAAATGATTGTAATCTAGTTTGCGAATCAATTTTTCAATCAGAGGCCTTAGATCATCTACGAGGGTGGATTAAATATAAACCGGACTTGGGTAGGTAACAACAATGCATACCATCAATAAGGAGTATGAGCTATGGTAACAGCAAGTTCTAGAAATCGAGACAGTGTAACATACATCTGTATAACAATTCTATAATCAATCAAACTCGACAAGGTTTTGTAGATCACAGAGGCGAATTGCAGACATGCGCACGTTTCAAACCGATTGGTTTTCGTCAGTCCAATGCTAGTGACTCCAAATCTGTCAAGTGACTCCAAATCTGTCAAGTATCTATATTCGCTATACACAGAGACTCCAAGATATTAATTATACATTAACGCAATTAGAGTATGAAAAATACATACACAGAGACTCTAAGATATTAATAATACACTAATCCATCTAGAGTATGAAAAATACATACAAGACATACCTTTGCGAGTTGATTCAAGTAAGGAAATGTATTCTTGATATTTTCACGTTACCAACGCAGAATAAATTTTCCTCATGCTCAAATCAGACCACAATTTGCCGTAATGTTCAAATATTAGCATATTCATATCAAAATAAATTAATTCGCCTGATCTGTACCAAAACTCATTAATAAGGAGTATGAGCTATGATAATAGATTACCATGGACAGACACCCTCGTCGATTTACGGTGAAACTAGGTACCCATTCGGTTGAACTTCCACCACTCGGGTCCACTGACTGGCGCGAGTGACATTACTTTATGCATCAAGACTTAATCCTCCATTTCACCGGGCTGAAACTAGGATCTTAGTGAAGACAAGCGACCCCAGCGCGTCAAGCTACAATGTCATGGGGGGTATCATGATGTGATCTGATGACCAGCTAGGTGTGGAGTATTAGGAGCTGATCTAATCGAACGAAAAGCTTACAGGGGAGGTCACCTTCGACAATTGATGCATTTGAGCCAAACATTGCGAGTAAAACAGCCACAATACACCGACAGACATGACAAGTTATTTTACAGCATGACACATGTTGCGTCGCCCTTCAAAACGTACTCAGAAACGCACATCTGTTAACAGTTTCCAGATGTGAATCACTCCTTTATCTGCGTTATGGCCATACCTTCGCCCCAAAGGCCTTGATCATTTCAACCATCTCTATACAACTTTTGCTGAGTTTCAAGCAAAACTTGAAGCAGATACGTTGATGTGTTCTTTCTTTCATTTTCAACAGTAAATAGATGCGACGAACGGAAGAAGGGGAAGAAAGGCATCTGGTCGGTAACTACAGCATTTATTCTTTTCGGACACACCTAGTATATTGATAGTTTGAGGGGAAATCCCTTATTTTTTGGTAGATTGCTGTAGAGATCGATATATCGATAAAATAATGTCAGATTTATGCTTGTTGTCAAGTTGACCTTTTACTTTAACAAAAATGTTTTGCTGTTTTTTGTTTGTTCCATTCAGTTATGATTTACAGGGTGTCAAAATGGAAGTCAACAAAGAGAAAATTCGGTATTTTTTACATTTTATCTTTGATATTCTGTTCAAGATGCACCTCGCACAGGTGCACGGGTCGTCAAAAATGCCGATAAAATCACAGAAATAATCAAGGTTTACCAGCATGTTAGTAGCCGTAGCGAAGCTAAAGAGCTAAAGATCGACCATATATCAACTATTTGCGCAAAGCTGGATTCAAAAAGAAGCTCGATGTTTCGGTGCCACACCAATCAGCACCAAAAAATATGATAGATCGAATTACCATCTGCCAAGCCTTGGCCTAACGGAATAAAATCGACTCAGTCTTTAAGCGGATGGTTACTGGGGAGATGTGGATCACATACGGCCACGGAGGTTCTACTGTAGGTACATTTTGTGGGACTGGAAATGATTAATTTATTATGAGCTGCTTTCATATGGCCAAATTTGTATCTCTTCTGTCAACAACTTGAAGCAAGCGATTGACCAGAAACGGCCAAAATTGACCAATAGAAGAGTTGTTGTGATCCACCAGGACAACGCCAGGCCACACACCAAAAACTCCAGGAGTTTGGTTGGGAATTTTCAATGTATCCCACAATAGTCCGGACCTCGCACAAAGCTTTTACCATCTTGTTCTCGCATTGCAAAACTTCTTGAGTGATAAGAAACTGGCATCAAGAGAAAAGATTGTGATTACTAGAGTATTTCGCCAATAATGGCCAAGACTTCTATCAGGGAGGAATTGTGAAGCTTCATTTAAAATGGCAACAAATCATAGTACAAAACGGTGCATATTTAACCCAAATTGCACAATAAAAAACAGGTTAAATGAAGTCTCGAAGTTCGGGCAAAAATTATAGATTTTCCCCCAAACTATTTCAATCTGACTACGTCAAAAAAGAATGTGGCAGACACCCACAATCTACGTACAACCCCTATGTATATCTATGTTTATTACCCTGAGGCCATTCATATACTAGCACACACAATATTCGTAAATTGTGATGCCGGGTAATTCGCCCCCTATCGTAAACAGCGATTGTTTGTATTCCTTCAGTGCGTTTTATGACAGCGGATGAGCGGAAAGGAAGAGTGGGAACGTAAATAACCCTCCTTATCGCCTCTAATCTAATTTGCTCCAACATGTAACGTGGCCATAACTCAAACCAACAAATCATCGCCGATCCCGATACAGGAGCAGATATTCGAAACGAATTTCACATAACAATGGGGCGGACATCGGAGAAAAGCATATTTTCGATTCTGCTACAATAAATCAGCGACTTGATTGAATCCGATAGCATAAAATATCGTTTATGCTCGTACAGCGTGCTCTGGGGGGCTTATAACGTTATGATTGTACAGTCAGGCTCAAAAGGACATGCGAAGCTGATGTATGCGGACGGACAAATGCCTCAAAAATGCCTCTGTCTACTCTCTCCATCGTAATGAGAGGCCGATCGTCCATGTGGAAAATGAGCTCCGGAGTTTTCCAGATTTGATGCATGGTACAATAAATACGTTGCACGTATACTCGGCCGGTATTATGATACTCCTGTTGTCTGCATGGCGTATTGTATTTGCGGTACCCTGTATGGATTAGCGTTTCCCTCTCATGAAAGATATTCGAAATAATACGTTTTGTTTTTGTCCAATCAAAAATATGAAACGAACCTTCAATGATGACAAGGCTAAATGTTTTGCTGTTTTATGAGTAGGTGCAGTAACTTCAACTATTTTCGGATTTTCAACATACGCCCATTTGGAATTCAGCGGATTAAACTAATAATACCTCTTTGTATTCCAATGTATGGCTCTTCAACATTGTACATTTCAAATGAAGTAAATTTTTCTGTGTAAAGCTCCCGAGTACCGAATGCACATTCGAACACATTTTTCTCAGAAAATGTCCTGAGGTATTCATTCAGAAATCACACTCAAAGGCTCGTCTAGTTGGTACAATAATTCTAGACTCCTGTCGCCATCCGAATGTGTATACACGGTTTGGCAGAAAATTAATGAGATTGTTCAAACACCAATGTTATCCCCTTCAAAGTAGTTACCTTGGACAGCTACAAACCGATGGAGATATTGGTAGCTCCTCTGGAAATCTTCTCTATAGTCTTAATTATGTCCTTTTCAATGTTTTCGAAAAGGCCGAAAGGACGTCCTTGAGGATATCTTTCAGTTTTAGAGAAAGTATGTCACAGGGACTAAGGTCGGTATATAGAGAACCACAGGCATGCCTTTGAGGTTGAAAATTCTGTTATGAAGAGGGCAGTGTGACATGGGGTATTATCATTATGAAGCATCCATTTGTCTCCAATGTTTAGTTTCACGTGAAAGACCTATTTTCTGAGCTTTTTATTGAATGAATATCTTATCTCACATTCGATATTTTCGTGGGTTTTCTGAGTTAAAGGCCCCTCTTAACAGTGTCCATCTTCAACGTGTTCTCTGTCTCCCTAAACTGATTTGTGCCAGCGAAAAACTTGAGGTCCAGGTAAACAATGTTTCCCACATCCCTGTTTCAACTTTTCATACGCTACTCTTGCCAATTCTTTAAGCTTAACATAAAAGTTTTTATAATCGCGTAGTCAACTAAAGGAGTTCAAACTCGCACTAAGCTATGGGAGGGTACTGATGAATGTGTTCTATCAAGGTCAATAGCGCAGCATTGCCAGATCGCTTACAGTGTTGTCAGTCTCATTACTTATCTGCCACAGCTCATATGTGGTTGGTAAAGTTATGATATATTTTTTATGGATTTTTTTTACTTAGTTTTTCGCAGAGGTTTGGAAGGTGATTTCCAAAGAGAGGGTCTTTTGGAGGATTTTTAAGGTTTATGTTTGGCACTTTTGGAGTGCAATGTCGAAAGAAAAGAGCTGTATTCACTAATGTTTTGTTGAGTAACCTTGGTCGTTATTCTATATTTTTTGCAGTTTTTTTTTATCTCTTTGTGATGGTGTACTATTATATGGGTATTAATTCTGTATGTCTAGTATAAAAATAGTTTCTGTAAAACGTTATATTTAATACTAATTATTATTCTTTGATTTTCAAGAAATTTTCTGAAACTGAAATTGATAGAAAGGTTTAACCGAGTTTCTCCGTTTGATATTTGAGATATGAAAAAATCCTTCTTCCAAGTGAAAAACCCTATTTCAATTATTTTATCCTGTATATTTATTATAATTTATTTATTTATACATGCGATAGATATAACCGAATCTTGAACATGATTTGTTCAATCCCTGTATATTCTGTGAACATACCTGTTTTACTGGTAGCAGATTACAGCTGATTATAGCTGGATTAATTCTCAGGAACCTCTGCAGATTCAAATCTGAATAAATCTCTTGAAAACATTTAGAATTAAATTTTCGAATCACATCACATATATTATCAACACATGTGATGTAATTAACTAATAAAGAATCGAAGCAAATATTAATTATTGACCAAATCATTCAAATTCATCACCATTTACAAATTGTTTCGATTAAATATTAAAGAATAAGAAGCCAAATCTCAAAAAATGTTCCACATAGTATACAAAAAGGATTTTTTCAGTTGAAACCATGAAATCCATGAAGTGAATATGTATGTTGCAGTGCTCCCACATATTTAAATAAGGTAATGGATATATGTCGGGTGTTTTTTTTAGAGTGATATAATTTTAAATTAAAATAAAACACATTTGAATCAAGATTGAACCCAAATTTTTTTTTGAAAGATAATTTTATGACATTTATATTTTGAAAATAATTTTCGGCATATGTCCACCACGACTAACTCTGAGAAATCGCATTCGAGCAGACCAATTTTGAACCATTTTGTCGAGTAATTCAGGACTTATTTCATCAATAACACGAGTTATGTTGGCTTCAAACACGTCTATTGTTTCTGGTTTATCAGCATAAACCAATGTCAAAACAACATGACTTCTACCTTCTGTCGAATCAAAGTTATCCCTATCGATAGTTCTATCCAATAAAAACATTGGATATAATTAAGATTTTAAAATTGATATTTTCGGTGAAACATAATAAAAATAAATTTGCAGTATATTGTCGATATTGTGAAGCTCAAAAATGGACTCATTCATATAAATAGAAATTAAAAATTAAAATTTCACAAGTTTTTCCAATGCTTTTCACCTTTCAAGTTTGCAAAGTTTTTGATATTGTCAACTGAGATTACTAAATAAATAACTGTACCTAATAAAATCATCCCTTCATCTTTTAATGTTAATTTCATTTCAGGACGTCACGCTAGAAATGTTGAAGCGAATGGAGTAGCATCTGCTGGAGATTTCAATCATGGTGAGTAATATTCTCGATTGAATTTGCAAATTTATACCGGAAAATTCTTCGCATAGAAGGCGGGTGAACAAATATTTATATTATAATATTAATATCAGAATAATATAAAAAAGTATATAATATTGAATAATTTTCAATGTCTACAAAAAACCTGTTTTCACATTACGATTTTCAATTTCCTAGATATCGAAAAATGTTGTATATTATTTATTTGCCCACGAAGGGAAAGTTTTCAAAAATATGATATTTTAATTTTGAATCGTCTTTTCGCAAAGTAGATCCAACACTTATAATCTATATGTTTATTGAAAATCGATATAAGAATTACAGAAAAAAATTGAATTATTTAATCGAAACGATTTAAATCTTTGAGTCTAGCCAAAACTAACGAGACTACAATCCTTATATCGAAACTTGAATAATACTGCTCCTCTCGATCGGTTAAAATTACCTCTGTAACAGAAAATATTCACAAGCATATAAGTCAACCTTTAGTTCATATCGGGTGTTTCTTTTAGAGTGATAGAACTCTCGATAGGGACAATTATGATTTGATAGAATGTAGAAGCCATGTTGTTTTCACATTTCTGTTCAGTAAGCATTGACAAATTATCATGGAAAGACTCACGTCGCTACAAGGTTGCGACAAATTGTTGAAATTTATTTTCAAAATCAGTGTTCTATTCGCCAAACTTATAGAGCACTTCTTGAAATTTATGGTTCAGATAATCGTCCATCAGACGAACTATCGACAGATTTCGGACAACATTCTCTCTACTCGATGCAACAACAACAACAACAACAAGACTAAGAACTGTACAGAGAAGAAAATATCTCTGTTGTAAGTCATAGTGTTAATGATGATCCAGATTTGTCTATTCGTCGATGTTCACAACAAGTTGAACTCTGTGCATCCACCACATGAAAAATTTTGCGTAAAGATCTTGGTCTACACCCATACAAGATCCAACTAGTTCAATAACTAAAGCCTCTTGACCATAATAAGCGTCTTCTGTTTGCTGAATGTGACCTAGAACAGCTTGAAGTTGATACACTTTTTTATCGTAAAATTGTGTTCAGTGATGAAGCTCATTTCTGATTCAACGGCTCTGTAAACAAGCAAAATTGCCGTATATGCAGTGAAAACAATCCTCAAGAAGTTCTGCAGGTTCCATTGCATCAAGAAAAATGCACTGTATAGTGTGCTTTATAAGCTGGTTGCATCATCGGTCCATATTTCTTTAAAAACAATGCTGGAGCTACAGTGAATGGTGCTCATTACAGATCGATGGTCAATAACTATTTGTTTCAAAATTTTAATGTTATCGACCCAGACGAGTTTTGGTTTCAACACGATGGTGCTACACCTCATGCTGCTACCGTAACAATTGATTTATTGAAAGAAAGATTTGGCGATAACATTATTTTGAGAAATAGTCCAATTAATTGGCCTCCAAGATCATGCGACATAACTCCACTGGATTATTTTCTTTGGGGTTATTTCAAGTCATTGGTTTTTGCTGAGAAACCAGAAACGCCTACATAACTAGAAATATTGATGAAATAAGGCCTGAATTACTCGAAAAAGTGGTCCAAAATTGGTCTGGTCGAATGCGGCTCCTCGGAGCTAGTCGTGGTGGGCATAAGACGAAAATTATTTTTAATACATAAATGCTATAAAATTACCTTTCAATAAAAAAAATTTAGCTTCAATCTTAATTTAAATATGTTTTATTTTAATTTAAAGTACTAACACTCTAAAAAACACCCGATACTATCCCTTCATTCTTCAGAGCGGGCGATTCCGTTTAGTTGACAAATCATAGACCGATATCACTAATGAATATAAAATAGAAAGGCCTTTTACTTGATAGAAGAAATATAACAAAATTTGAATATCAAAACAAATTAAAATATGTTTATCTTCTACAATTTTAATTTCAAAAAATTTTTATTCAAAAAAACTTTTAGAATTAAATTAATGTCTAATCTATTTTATTTTATATATAATATATAATTATATTTTGGCTTCAATAAATCTCATTATGTCAATGAATTTAAATAAGCCTTAAAAATAACTCACACTGTTCTTTGATTCTGTTAGGACATAGATCAATCTTGAATTATAAAGATGATCTATGTCTCGAAACATTATTCATTTACACGTGGTACGTTGTTTGATATAGGTTAGTTTTTTGATTTTGATATTTTGAATATATTTCAGGACTGAAGACGGAATTGCTTAGAATTATATTTGTTTTTTGAAGATATAGTGCATGCTTTGAGAGATTTCTGAATTTACTTATTCGAATATTTAAATATATTGAATATTTCAAATAAATTATATTCTTTGAGAAGTCCTTTGAGTGTGTTCATGTTTTTAAAAGGCAAATGGCGTTCTTGAAGGTAAGACCAGAAACAAATTTTGTCTCCTTTAAATATTTATTTATTAATTTTAATGACTTTCGTATATCTTTTGGTTTATTTATTCCATTTGACATTATATATTGAGTTTTGATTGTATACGTCTATTAAATGTAAGCGGTGCTTGTTTTAGACATTAATTTAATTCTAAAAGTTTTTTTGAATAAAAATTTTTTGAAATTAAAATTGTAGAAGATAAACATATTTTAATTTGTTTTGATATTCAAATTTTGTTATATTTCTTCTATCAAGTAAAAGGCTTTTCTATTTTATTTTATATATAATATATAATTATATTTTGGCTTCAATAAATCTCATTATGGAATGTCAATGAATTTAAATAAGCCTTAAAAATAACTCACACTGTTCTTTGATTCTGTTAGAACATAGATCAATCTTGAATTATAAACATGATCTATGTCTCGAAACATTATTCATTTACACGTGGTACGTTGTTTGATATAGGTTAGTTTTTTGATTTTGATATTTTGAATATATTTCAGGACTGAAGACGGAATTGCTTAGAATTATATTTGTTTTTTGAAGATATAGTGCATGCTTTGAGAGATTTCTGAATTTACTTATTCGAATATTTAAATATATTAAATATTTCAAATAAATTATATTCTTTGAGAAGTCCTTTAAGTGTGTTAATGTTTTTAAAAGGCGAATGGCGTTCTTGAAGGTAAGATCAGAAACAAATTTTGTCTCCTTTAAATATTTATTTATTAATTTCAATGACTTTCGTATATCTTTTGGTTTATTTATTCCATTTGACATTATATATTGAGTTTTGATTATAAGCGTCTATTAAATGTAAGCGGTGCTTGTTTTAGACATTAATTTAACTCTAAAAGTTTTTTTGAATAAAAAATTTTTGAAATTAAAATTGTAGAAGATAAACATATTTTAATTTGTTTTGATATTCAAATTTTTACTAATGAATATTCAACTACTAAAATATTTGAACGTACTGTGGAAAAAAGAATGCTTGAGTTTTTTATGTCCACAAGATTATATCCGATAGACAGTCTTGATTCATAAAAAAATTAAGGCAGAAAATGCGGTACTCGGCACATTATCATATATTACGTATAAAAGGAAGGATCTGTTGGGGTGAAGAAATGCCCGTATTGCATTTCTTCATCCCATGTTTGCTCTTCGGCCAGATGTCGCTATAAATCAGCTGTGAAATATATCTGTCTGTTGAGATATTTCTTTTGAATACATGAATTCTGAAAATAACTTTAGCAGTAACAACTTCAAGAGAAGTCATTCCGATTTGCTGCTTTATATAACATTTTATCATGTGAAAATATTTAGTGAACCAAAACTATCATAACTCGTAATACCTCACACAAAAACTGAGTTAAGGCGATATGAGAAAAGGTGACTTTCCTTTATTCAACCCTTTTATATATCTAATAAAAAGGGAAACGGGATTAAGGTTGGCGTTTTATATGGGAATGGCCTAATGTAGACGAAGGCACGCTGAATACAGAATGGTGACCCGGAGAAGCGAAGGCGTACGAGCTTGCTGTCGATGAAATTTTATTTAGAGTTTTCGTTGAATCGAAAGCGACAATTGTGTCGAAGAACCCTACAAGGGAATGCGAGAAAATATAGTGTATGCATGTAAATTATTTTCATTTCTTAAGTGATCATTCTGGAATTGGAGAATGGAAATCGATACAACTATCAGGTGTTTTTTTAGAGTCATAAAAGTTTAAATTGAATAGAATTTTATAACATTTATGTTTTGAAAATAATTTTCGGCATATGTTCACCACAACTAGCTCTGAGCAACCGCAATCGATCAGACCAATTTTGGACCACTTTTTCGAGTAATTCAGGCCTTATTTCATCAATAACACGAGTTATGTTGGCTTCAGTAGCGTCTATTGTTTCTGGTTTACCAGCATAAACCAATGACTTGACATAACCCCAAAGAAAATAATCCAGTGGGGTTATATCTTATGATCTTGCAAGCCAATAAATTGGAAAATTTCTCGAAATAATATTATCGCCAAATCGTTCTTTCAATAAATCAATTTGTACGGTAGCAGCATGAGGTGTAGCACTATCTTGTTGAAACCAAAACACTTCTGGGTCGATACCATTATAATTTTTAAGCAAATAATCATTAATCGTCGATCTGTAACGAGCACCATTCACTGTTACATTAGCTCCAGCATCGATTTTAAAGAAATGAACCGATGATGCCTCCAGCGCGTAAAGCACACCATACAGTGAATTTTTCAGGATGCCATGGAACCTGCAGAACTTCTTGGGGATTGTTTCCACTCCATATACGGCAATTTTGCTTGTTTACATACCAGAAATGAACTTTATCACTAAACACAATTTTACGATAAAAAAGTGGATCAACTTCAAGCTGTTCTAGAGTCCAATCGACAAACAAACGACGCTTATTATGGTCAAGTGGCTTTAGTTCTTGAACCAGTTGGATCTTGTATTGGTGTAGACCAAGATCTTTATGCAAAATTTTCCATGTGGTGGATGCACGGAGTCCAACTTGTTGTGAACGGCGACGAATAGACCAATCTGGATCATCATTAACACAATGACTACAGCGATATTTTCTTCTGTAGGTACAGTTCTTTGTCTTGTTTTTGTTGTTGCATTGAGTCGAGAAAATGTTGTCCGAAATCTATCGATAGTCCGACGAATAAGCTGCTCTGATGGACAATTATGTAAACCATAAATTTCACGAAGTGCTCTGTAAGTTTGGCGAATAGAACAATTTGTAAACTTTGTTGTGGCGTGAGTCTTTCCAGGATAATTTGTCAATGATTACTGAACAGAAATGTCAAAACAACACGGCTTCTACCTTCTGTCAAATCACAGTTATTCCTGTTGAAAGTTTTATCACTCTAAAAAATACACCCAATATTTGTGCGTTCGTACGATGAAGCTATCATGTTACGTGCTTTTTGTGAAATTATCTCTGTATATTACAGAAAAATTCCGTACATAATTATGACTTTTGAGTCTATTTGCTGAAAGATCATTTTAAAATCAAAAATAGGGAATCAGATAAAAAAAAAACTGTTCACATTCTATATTTGAAATGAGATATAATAATATACTAAAACTATTTTTTATACATTCTGAATATTCTATCTTAAATATCAAAGCCAGTAATTCTCTTATAACTCACTACAAGTTTTAATTTCATTAAATTTCTCAAGAAGTTTCTTGAATCAAATCAAATAAATGCCTCAGAAAACACCATTCCGTTTCTTATCGAAATAAGATAAAAGAATCCAAAGAAAAAATAGAAGCCCAATCAACAAAAATTTAGTGAATACAGCACTGCTTCATACCGGTATTATAAAAAAACGAATTCTACTCTAAAAATATCCAACATAATATTTACGAATTCTTCGAAACAACCTCTCTTTAAGAAAGTTCTTTCAAAAAAGTCTTCAAAACTATGTAACACATCTTCAGAAAGGCTTTTGAGAAAACTCCGATAACTCTCAGTCCACTTTCATGTCAGTAAAATAAAATCAATCAATGAAAATATCTATCATACCTATACGACAACGTGTCATCTTGAACCAGAGACAGAAAGAACACAAATAGTCTCTTAGTGGTTCGACTATACAACCATTCATAAGGTTGTTCGGAAAGTAATTTCGTTTTTCCCCGAAAGAGAATTCAGTTGTTTTTGTTTTGAACCCGCATAATCATTATATGATTTGAGAGCTGATATAGCAAGGTTGGCGTGTGAAAAAGTTCAGTTGTGCTGTAGAAAAGATAAAAATGCTGTTCAAGCTAGAAAGAAATTAACCGATGTGTATAGAGAAGATAAGTTGACAGGACGCTAGTGTCAGAACTGGTAATAAAATTTCGATCCGGCAATTTCGATGTCGAAGATGCACCACGTTCCAGAAGGCGGAAGGAGATAAAGACATGGTCAAGGCATTATTTGATGCAAATCGGCAAATAACAACACATGAGATTAGTGAGAGGTAAAATTTATCGAATTCAACTATTTGTGACCCCTTGAAAGGCTTGCGTTCAATCTCGAAGCTCGATTAATGGGTTGCCCATGTTCTCATGGAGATAAATTTGTGTCGTCGTGTTGACGTCTGTGACTCGCTTTTCAAACGTCACGAAAATGATCATTATTGGGGACGAAAAATGGGTTGTATGTAACAATATCAAATGCAAGAGATCATGGAGCAAAAAAGATCAACTAGCTCAAAGCATTCCGAAAGCCAATATCCATCAAAAAGAGGTAATGCTGTCTGTTTGGTGGGATTTTAAAGGAATCGTTTTTCTTGTAGGTTTTATCGGGTAACACCACAATCAATTCTTCATCAGCTGTACAAACTGAATGATGCACTTCAACATAAAAGGCCAGAATTAATCAACAGAAAATGTGTAGTGTTCCACCAAATTAATGCTAGAACTCATACAAGTTTGGTCACTCCCCAAAAGCTTTTACAGCTTGAATTGGATACACTGCCACACCCACAATAATCTCCACATCTAGCGCATTCGGATTATCATTTGTTCCGGCCATTGCGAAATTTTTTGGACGGTAAAACCTTCACTTCAAATGAAGAGGTCAAAAATCTTCTGGATCAGTGTTTGCCAGCAAAGACTAAAGACGAAATGACTTTCCGAACAATCCAATATATTCCTAATTTGTCCGAAGAAACAGTGTTCTCTATGGAATTCATTCAAAGAGAATGAGGAAATTTGAATATCAAAACAGATTAAATCTGTTAGTCTTCTACAATTTTTATTCAAAAAACTTTTAGAATTGAATTAATGTCTACAATATGCACCGCTTATATTTAATAGACGTTTATATTCAAAACTCAATATACAATGTCAAATGGAATAAATAAACCAACCGATATAAAAAAGGCAATTGAAATTAATGAATAAATATTTGAAGGAGTTTGTTTCTGATCTTACCACAGTGAAACCAATTCCTTTTCAAAAACATAAAACATAACTTAAGGATTTCTCAAAAAATATAATTTATTTGAAATATTTAATATATTAAAATATTCAAATCAGTTAATTCAAAAATCTCTGAAAACATGCAATATATCTTCAAAAAACAATTAGAATACGGATAATCTCTTCATCGGCCCTAGGTAACATTTAAATATCGAAATCAACTAACCATCAGTATATCATACCTCAGAATGTAAACACGGGACTTGTTTGAAACAGACTAACTTTAAAAATCCAGGTAGTCAGCTCGTCACAAAATCACAGAAAACTGTAGAGCATTCTATGGTTTTCATCACATCATTGAAATTCCATAATGACAAATATTCAAGCCTAAATATAATTATATATTATGTATAAAATAAAATTGTCTTGTACAATTTTAATTTCAAAAACAAATTTTTATTCAAAAAACTTTTAGAATTAAATTAATGTCTACAATAAGCACCGCTTATATTTAATAGACGTATATATTGAAAACTCAATATACAAGTCAAATGGAATAAATAAACCAACCAATATAAAAAAAAAGAATGCCTCACAGTTTTCCGTGATTTTGTAACGAACTGACTACCTGAGTTTTTAAAGTTAGTCTGTTTCAAACAAGTTCCGTGTTTACATTCTAAGGTATGGTATACTGATGGTTAGTTGATTTTGATATTTAAATGTTACCTAGGGCCGATGAAAAGATTATCCGTATTCTAATTGTTTTTTGAAGATATTTTGCATGTTTTCAGAGATTTTTGAATTAACTTATTTGAATATTTAAATATATTAAATATTTCAAATAAATCATATTTTTTGAGAAATCCTCAAGTTGTGTTTTATGTTTTTGAAAAGGAATTGGTTTCACTATGGTAAGATCAGAAACAAAAATTTTGTCTCCTTCAAATATTTATTTGTTAATTTTAATTGCCTTTTTTATATTGGTTGGTTTATTTATTCCATTCGACATTGTATCTTGAGTTTTGAATATATACGTCTATTAAATATAAGCGGTGCTTATTGTAGACATTAATTTAATTCTGAAAATTTTTTGAATACAATTTTTTTTTTAAATTAAAATTGTAGAAGACTGACAGATTAAATCTGTTTTGATATTCAAATTTTGTTATATTTCTTCTTTCAAGTAAAAAGCCTTTTTCTTTTTTATTTGAGAATGAGGAAATGACTTCTTTGATATTTGAGATATTGAAAAATCCTGCTATCAAGTAAACCATCCTCCACCTATTTATTGTATAATATATAGTACAGTGTACAATTTCGAGTTGTTTCACCTAAAATTAAGGGGGTTGGTGCGGTGAAGCCTCTCTCTGCATTTGCGGTGAAAACACTATCAGAGTCGTGAAGGTTTTCTTAATGTTGATCACTTTCTCTGAGTTCTTTTGGGTTCACTTCACAAATTCACCAAACTTATTTATAACTTTAACTATCATCGATAATATATTACAGTCACTTTCAGGCCTTTCATTGCGGTATTGTATTATCAGGAGAGGAAAATGGAAATATTTCTTGAAAATGAAATTATCAAGCTTCAAATGAGCGCGAATAGAAGTTCTTTCTTTGTGTGCGTAATGAAATGGTTTTGTGTTATTCAGAGAGAACATTCTTTCAACTGACTGAAGTAAAGAGATCGAGTGATTAGAGATTTAACTTGGACCACGAAAAGCGGGTCAGTACTTGACTTGAGTCAATATTAGCGGTTCAATGCGTTGACTGTGACTTGAGTGTATGTAAACAGGTTTCTGTAGCGTTCTGTAGCGGTTATTCAAATTGAATAACATGAAAAACTCTTTATTAGTGAGAAAGGTAAAAATTCTTTTGCGGCTAATTTTGAACCGACATCTGTCTTATTGCATTTTTGGTGACTATTATCCCATTAGTATTTCTACGAAGAATAAAGAATTTTTGAGCAGATTAGAATAGGTAGCCTGATGAGGTGACATCATTAGGGCTCGAGAAATCCAGGTCCAATTACCTGATGAGCCGACAAACCATGTTCAGTTTTGAAGAAATCCAACAATCCTTATTATTTATACTTTTTACTAATTTCCATGACTCCACTTGATAATGACTCAACGGTGAAACCGATCGTTCTTATTAAACGATGAAATTCAGTGGAAATTAGATGAAAGTGCCCTCCTCATCACTTAGAAAATGAGCAATAATAATATTTGAGAAAAATGTGAATTAACGTCACTTTACCACTGAAGGAGAAAAACGCTGACTACCCTATTCCACTGAATCCGGACGCCGCGTTTCATTGTTCGATTCTCATCATTAAATCGGTCGAGATGCGTGCAAGAGATCCAGAATTTTTCCTCCAAATAAGCATAAAAATAAATTGGCAGAGAAAGGCGAACCCAGGACTGCGGAGTCTCGCCCCTTGTCGACGATGCAAATTGGGCAAAAGACGTAAAATGAAAATTAAATAAGGACCAGTAACGAGCGCTGCCTCTCCGCCACTCCGTGGAAGTGGAGGAGCGATAAGTGCTGCTGCCGGCTTCCGGTATAGTTGTCCTTCCGGTCTGCATTGCCCTGCAACGTCGAAGAGGCCCCTTCCTAACGGTGTAGTTCCTGACGCCGCTTCCCTAATGAGGAGACGAAACGAAAGATGATTTTAATTATTGATAGTGAGAGGGTGGAGATTTTGTCATGTTGAAATGCCGTTGAATAATTGAACGCGTTTCATCCCCTTCTACCAGCAGGCATTTATTTGCATTTTAATGGGATTATGTTGTGGGCTTATGAGTTACTCTTGCGTTATTTTGTGATGTTCGACGAGCCCGATTTGAGCAATGTATAATATTTAATCATACATCGAAAGAATCGGTCTTTGCGAGATTGAAAACTTTCAATTGATAGATTAAGTAAAGATGACGAATTAACAAACCAAGCAAAATGTAATCCATCACTGGTTGCTACGTTTTCCTTTCAGTTAATTGCCGAATGCAGTCTCGGAAGAACTTCTCGTCTTTTGGAGCGATCCAATCTTGAAGCCAATCTTCGATTTCTTTGGAGTATCCTGTTAAATCGTGTTGCATCTGTCGAAACAGCCAGTAGTCAGAAGGAATTGTTCCTTCTGACTACTGGCTGTCCAGAGAATACGCCGGGTTTAGAATTTATTGTTTATTGAATAACAATAAACCCAGATCTCCCACAGAGTCATTAATAACTATTGACTGAGCCTGTGCAAGATATTCCATTTGATAGGTGAGGGTGAAAGTCTACAGGAGTACTTGTACTCCTGGCTGTCCAGTAAAGGTTGGACTCGTGAAAGCAGTGGTTGAAAGCTTGCATGCTAGGTTGGAAGAGTAATACATTCATCTGAGCTCATGGTTCTTCGACCTGGATGATCCGGCACATCTCATGGCGTTGGGCCAGGAACTGGATCGAACGTGAGTGTCTATGGCGGTTGCAGGGTCTAGAGCAATGGCTGGGTAGGGGATAAGCACCTTTGGCGTGTTTATTTTATTCCACCCAACTCTGGCACTTACACTAGAAAGCCACACTCCCCCTTTGTTATTAGATCTTGTTACGGTGGAAAAGCTTACGACAAGGGCCCTAGTTTCACTGAGAGGAAATGGAAGGCTAACTCGTGGTGCCTAACACGTGAGGGTATTGCTGCAGCGCAGGGCTCACACCCACTGCCGAATTCATTATGTAATTCAATGCATTACGTCGGGAGGGTGGAAGCTCTCAGTTAAATGGTGTTGGACTGGAGGGGGTAGTGGTTAAAAGTGTGCATGCTAGGCTAAAAGGGTATTTCAGTCATCTAGTCGCAAGTAATTCGTGACACAGGATTGCTCGAGAAGTGCTTCAGGGGTTTAGCGAGACTTGACCTTACGACAGATCTCGTCCTGAATCAGTATCGTTTGTGGGGCATTTCAGAGATTTTTGGGTCTTGACGATACGTTTTTAGACCGTTGTTGGTCGAGACAGGATCGATTGAAATACTCCGCAAGGATTCGTGGGTCTTAAAGGTACGATCGATTGTCAGTATTCTTAGAAAGATCGATTAGAGCATCGATTCTCGCAATTCTTGTTTCTTGAGTTTGCGACTGGATTAGTGAAAGTAAAATGATTCTTTGGGTACTGACTTCAGAGTCAGTAGCGATTGTATAGTGCTTTGCTTCTACCAGTCACGGTGTAGGTTTTCGAACTGAAGCCGCAACTGGAAGTAGGGTGTGTTCAACATCGTTGGAGGTGTTCTCGCTTTGTATGATGATTAGGCGTATCTTCACCTCACAACCTACTTTCGGCGTTTATGTAGACTTCTTCGTGGTTATTTGGGCGCATTCGAACAAGCTCGAGATATCGGAAGAAAAAATCGTATTCATGGCAAACACATTCCCAAAGAGAATACACCACAGTGATGTATAAACCTAGATTTATGGCAGGAAAATAAATAGAGTGGATCAGCACAAATACTTGGGTCTCGTTATTGACCCAAAACTGAACTTCGAGAAGAATGCTGCATACGCAACGAACAAAACGAGAACGATAGCCATGTCTCTCAGGAATAAAATCAAGACCAAATGGTATCAGGAAACAAAAACTTCGGTCCCCACCATATACGGCGGGACCCTCCTTCCCATCCTGAGTTACGCGTCCAACGTCTGGCTGGACAGGCTGCCTTTCCAAAGTCAGCAGGAAGTACCACTCTATTTAAGGGCACGATCTCCAGAACCAGGACACAGTGCTACAATGGTGTGTCAACTGAAGTAGCAGGAGTCATGGCGGGCTTAACTCTCGTCGACCTGGAAATCGAAATGAGGACCTGCATCGGCAATCTCCGCAGAGGCAGAACGAAGTCATCAGGCTCCTCCAGTTCGACTTCATGCACCATGCGAAACTATAAACCAGATGAAAGCAGAAGACATATGGCAGGAAAGATGGCAAAACTCGACTAAAGATAGAATAACTTTCAATTTAATACCTGAAGTAGCACATGGAAACACCTCTCAAAGTTGACCTCCTCAAAGCTCAAGTTTTCTCAGGACACGGCAATTTCGGCTGTCACCCAAAAAGAATTGGGAAATCCGAACCTGACAGTTGCGACACCTGCCCCAATAAGACAAACGACCCGACAGACAGAATCATGAACTATCCGAAATATTTGAAGGCCCAGGCATCAATTAACGAGGAAACCAGAATATGGCCACCCGACATGCAGCAAATCCTTCATCTGGAAAACAGAAACATCTTCGAACAATTAGCCAGATCCAGCCCGTGTTAGTTAGTAACCAGAACTGGAACCCCACTGCCCACAACCCAAAACCCTTAGGAAAACATTTTTTGTGAGAAAGCATGAGGAAAACCAGGACCCTCCCCTCTCACTCGTGAATCACCTGGCCATAACTCCAGAGAATCCTGGGAGAACCAACACCCTCCAGGAAAATAAAGACAATCCTACTCGAGACGGAACCAGCAGCGGCAAAATAAAAGGACTCAAACAAAATGTAATTTGTGAGGTGTTGTGACGAGCATTGCGATAGTGAAGTGTCGTACCGGTTAAAGTGACCCGAAGTGGTCTCAGAGATACTAGCATGATATAGAACAATATACTTCCCAAGTGGAAGTCACACAAACCTGCACAATTTGCCTAACTTTGTCTCACTTCATAAATTATGGCATACTGCGCCATACATCACAGTCTCAGATTCACACCTTTCTTTATTTTATTCTTCTTTTTTTTTCTCTATTTCTCATTTTGTAGTATATTTGTCTCAGAAATCAGGCAACCGATATGGTACCAGCCCCGCATTTCAACTTCATTTTGGAATAAACATGCCGTTGGGCACTGTTTTTTGCTTGGTCATCTAGTAAAAGAGCATTACTCAGCTGCTTTGTAACTGTAATTGTGGTATATACAACAGAGTAGAGGTAATAGAGTGCTTCGAAGCAACGAGTCTTCACTGGAAGCAAAACGGGGAAACTTCGTTTGGGCGCTAATTTGTCGCCAATGGGAACAGGAGACCCTGGGGTAGGAAGGTCACTTAAATCCTAAACCGCAATCGCAACTATTTGCCAACGACTGCTAACTGGATTATGCATCAATCAGTCGAACTGCTATTTTTTGTATTGAATCTAAAATTTGTAACAAGTTCTTGGGTGCTGAGCTCCAAAAATGAGAGCAGGATTCGAGTCATGGTCTGCCCTGGGCTTTTTACATTAGAAGAATCTGATCTGCAGAGAAATATTTCCTAACTTTGAACAAATATCGCAGCTTGTTTGCAGCAGACTTCGCAATGTCAGTCACATGTTTCCCCAGCAGATCGAAGAGTTGACAGTCACGCCAAGAAGATGCGTGGAATCTCTTGGCTGAAGCATCTGATTTTCCATCATCAAGTCGTTTTTTCCGGAACAATTTGTTGTACGTTATTCTTTATACAGGTTACGGAAATTATGCAAAAAATTGATTGTCTTCTGAAAATAATTGTTTAAATTTTTTCTGCATTAGCGACTGAACTCTGATAAAATGAAATGAATTCTATGGACACAGAATAAATTCTGATAATATAAAATCAATTCTTAAAATCATAAGAAAACCACTGACTTCAATGTATTAAGGGTTTAAATAAACTACCTTTTTCAGTTGAGCAATAGCCAAATCTATTATACTACTCTGTCAAGAAAGTACCGGGAATTTTCAATTAAAACAACATTTTTACATTTAATCGTCAAAATTTATTGGGTCGCCTTCAAAATAGGCTCCATTTGCTCCAATACATCTATGCCAACGGCACTTCCAATTATCGAAACATTTTTTATAGGCGATTTCCGGGATAGACTTTAGCTCTCGCGCCGAATTTTGTTTTATGGCTTCAATCGACTCAAAACGGGTGCCACGAAGGGGCAATTTTAGTTTTGGGAAGAGGAAAAAGTTGCAGGGAGCCAAATCCGGCGAATACGGTGGTTGCTGAAGCACGTTTGTTGAGTTTTTGGCGAGAAAGTCAGTCACAATTGTAGCTCGGTGAGAAGGCGCGTTACCGTCATGCAAAATCCATGAGTTGTTCGCCCACAAATTTGGCCGCTTCTTATGGATACGCTCACGCAAACGTTTCATAACGCCTAGGTAATACTCCTTGTTTACCGTCTGACCCTCTGGAACGAATTCATAGTGCACCACGCCACGGATATCGAAGAAAACAATGAGCATCACCTTCATTTTCGAGCGGCTTTGGCGTGGTTTTTTCGGTTTCGGCTCATTTTTTGCCACCCATTCCGATGATTGCTGGCTTGTTTGCATATCCTACTCGTAGACCCAGGTCTCATCACCAGTTATAATGCGTTCCATGAATGTAGAATCGGAATTACAGCGATCCAGCATGTCTGAAGCAACCTGTTCGCGATGACGTTTTTGAAGAAAATTCAGGTCACCTTTCTCATGCCCAAAATATCAATCAAAATCGTACGTGCGGACTCGTGGGATATCTTAAGATCATGTGCTATCTCTCTCAAGCTGGTACGACGGTTTTCCAGCACCCTTTCCTTAATTTTATCGACGTTATCTTCGATCGAAGCCGTCGATGGGCGTCCGGAACGAGGCAAGTCTTCGACCACTTCACGACCGTCCTTGAAGGCTCTGTACCACTGATATGCACGAGTTTTCGATAGAGCATTATCACCAAAGGCCTTTTGCAACATTTTCAATGCATCGGCACACGAAAATTCATTTGCAACACAAAACTTTAAACAAATTCTTTGCTCAACGTAATTACCCATACTAAAAATCGGCACGCACTCTGACATCGACTGACTTAATCAGCTGTTGCAAACACACTAGTTGACAGATCCCGCTCAAGCTTGGCATAGTAATTAAGGACAGTGGTACCAACCTAGGAAAAAAAAAATTTACCTGCCTCATTGCCCCGCCAGATTTAAATCGATAATTCCCGGTACTTTCTTGACAGAATGTACATCTCTGAGTAGATTTGGCTCAATGTTGCCACACAGTTGAATAATTCTCAACCTCAATTAATCAAGATTTGAAGCTCTGCCGAAGTCATGCCAATAGATAGGTGCTTTTGGATATCCATATAGAAAAAAATCATTTGGGGATGAATCTGGTAATCTGGGGAGCCACGAAACTGTACCAATCTGTAAAAACCAAATGTTCCCAAAATTGATAGGAAGTTTGTCTCTGCAATGTCCACTGTTTTCGTGTTTATCGAGCACCTGCGCAGTCTCGAGCTTCTCCATAAAGGAACCTTTTTCAGCCGTAAAGGGCCGATTTTCGCACATTAGGATAAGATGAAGGACGCTTTTAAGTTTAACCTTTAACCTTAAAATTCGCTTATGAAACACGCTTTATCATTAAAGGAGTTTTTTTGAGAAAAAGGAGTTTTTGATTTCGTTTATGAAAATATGAAAGTTAATCTTGTGCTGGCCGAGTGGCACAATAGCTTCACTTGTTTTTGCATGGTTAATTTTATATTTCCTAAATGGTTTTCCTAACCTATATTTACACTTTGATAGAATTGCTAAGAGACAATACGCTGCCGCCTATTTTCAGCATCATATTGAGCCCACTCCACTGACTCCACTGACAGTCAACCGAGAGTGTCCTAGCACTCCCTATTTTTTCTGAATTCTTGATGGCGGCGGAGATCAAAGGGAGGAATTTCCGAAATCAAACGGATCGTCAATCGCCGATTCAGTGGGGCGAAAATTCCGGAACGACAAAGCGTTTCATCCGTCTTGTATCAGCTTCGCGACCCGTGCAGAAAACATAACTTACAGGGATAAACCACGGGATCATAACGCCGGACCGGAAACTTCATATGTGTCACATATTGGTTTGTGTGAAAACGACAAGTTAATTCATTGGCGTCGATTCGAAAACGACGCCACAGACGTAGCAGGACCTAACGGCCAACTTTTTCGATGGAGCGGGCTCGAATTGATAGATTGTTTTATTTGGCTTTAGCGGTCGTTACCGACCCACATATGTTCTTTGTAATGGCATTGTGCGGCGGACACGTAAGTTTTGGCAGATATCGTAGACGTGGGGCTTGAAGGATGATTTAAAGTCTGATTGTAATGGTTTTTGTCGATGGGCCGAGGGATTTACAAGGTCGTCTGTTGTTCATAGGAGATGATGGACTGGAGACGGTGTAAATCTTGGTTCAGGATATTGGAAACTGAGTTCTGAGCGACAGTGTCTATTGAGAATAGGCTTATATGGAAAAATATACAGTAGGGTCACAATAATCCGCACAAAGTAGTGTTAGTTCAGGTTACGTTTTCCCCCAACAATAAAATAGCATTTAAAACAAAATATAGAAATAACAATGTTTTACTACCAATAAATTGATATTTTACACATTAAATTGTGACTCGAGTTTCGGGTATTAACTATCCCATCTTCAGACAACTGAAGACTCAACAAGGAGAACAGGGTATTCATGAATATACAGAGATAATGAAAACAGGTTAAAAAAAGGGTCAAAATGAAAGGTCGCTTAACAACTATTAGAACGTCGGCACGTCAAAGAAGATTGATAAACAGATGGTACTTATTTAAATATCTCAAAAATGTTAAATTTACATAGATCCGTACAGTCATTCATAATTTTTAATCATTTTATTGTGAACTCATTCGAAAATTTCAACAGATTCTAAATAATCATGTTGTTAGCACTTCGGTAGAAAATTAGCAGACTGTATGTGTAAATTTGATAATGATTAGAAATACACCACAAATCTCAGATGGACACTCACCCTCATCCACTGAATTCCTGGTTAGTTGGGGATCCCCTTGTCTGGAACTCTGACACCAACACCTTGTTGAACTATCGTTCTTGTAATAAGAAATTCTGAACACTTTTTGCTTTGAAAGAATTAAAAAACTCATAAGCCGGAAAAAAATCGAACGTAATGTCGATCCGTGATCATTAAGATTCTGGTCGAAGAAGAAGTCTCTCGCATGCGCACAGTGTCATCTGAAAGATGAGTGGTGCATATATGCGCAATTTCAGAAATAAATTAGGGAAACTTGAATGCTGCACTAACATAGCCGCCCACAAAAACCCCTATGGGTTTTTCTAAAGAAAACAGAAAAAAAAGTTTCCTCCTTTTAAAGAGAACACCATGTAAGTCACCAGAAAATTAAATTCAAATAATAGAAAAGAAAAATAATAACAAATATAGAAATACATTATTTTTATAAAGGAAAATAATTTGAAAATCAATTTCTCGGAAGTGGACAAAGCTTCACAACGGGTCTACGGAAAATACCATTAGCTGTTTTCACCGCAGCTACCCTATTGTGTCCATCCTCTCCCGGAAATAATTCCACAATGCGACCAACCGGCCATTTAAAAGGCGAAACGACATCGCCTTTGATCAAAACAAGATCGTCGAGCTCAATTTCTTTGGCCGGCTCAGCCCACTTGAAACGCTGCTGAAGTGTATTAACATATTCCGCGAAGTACCTTTTCCAAAAATCTCGCTGCATTTTCTGTATAAGCTGCCATCTAGACAGTCTGTTTAATTTCAAATGAGAAACATCAACATCAGGAATTGTTGAATTCAAGGGTTCTAAAGTGAGAAAATGCCCTGGTGTGAGCGGAATTAAATCATTAGGATCTGAGCTCTGAGAACATAATGGCCTCGAATTCAGAACAGCTTCGATTTGACAAATCAAAGTTGTAAATTCTTCATAGGATAGTCGCTGATCTCCTACCACTCGTAGTAAATGAGATTTAACCATTTTTACACCCGCTTCGGCAAGGCCATTAAAATGTGCACCCGTAGGGGGATTGAAATGCCACTGGAAACTTAGAGTTCCAGAAGTTTCTTGAGCTAACTTCAAAAATTCATTTTGAGCTCCAATGAAATTCCGACCGTTATCGGAGTAGCACGCATGAATCATGCCACGTCGAGAAATGAATCGACGGAATGCCGCGATAAAACTACACGTAGAAAGCTCCTGCGTTAATTCTAAGTGAATAGCTTTGGTTGTAGTGCACACAAAAACGCATATATAAGATTTTAAATATTTTGCACCCTTTATGCGATGCATAGTTACGAAGAAAGGTCCGCAGAAATCAATAGCAACGTGAGAAAATGGCTTTAATTTAGAAATTCTGAAACTTGGAAGATCAGCCATTTCAGGTGGTTTGTAAGTATTTGGACGGGCACGAAAACATTGAAAACAATTAGAAATAACCTTTCTTATTGTTCGACGAGCTGATAGTATCCAATATTTTTGAAGAAGTAAATTATGTAACGTTTTTGAACCGGGATGTAAATATTGCTTGTGAACCGACTCTACAATCAAAATCGTTAATTTATGTGAGCTAGGCATCAAAAGAGGGTGTTTTGCGGCATATTCAATATAACTGGATTTCTTTAAGCGGCCGCCCACCCTGAGAAAACCTAGAGAATCTAGAAAGAGTGAAAGTTTCCGAAAGGGTTTAGGTAAAATTTTGTTTTTGTTAATAATTTCTATGATATCAGAAAATACCGAATATTGCGTATGTTTTATTAAACACATCAACGATTCATTCAACTCATGAATTGTTAAAATGCCTGTTTGTTTAAGGGAACCGGGTTTTGAAATTTTCGAAAATCGTAAACAGTAACTTAAAATTCTTTTTATTTTTTCAAGAGAGGAAAATTTATTTAAAAGGTTATCTAAATCGTCCATTGGAATATCTACATATAAAGATATACTTTTTTCTTCGGCAGAGACTACATCATTATTAAGTTCTGAAGTTTGAGCAGAAAAATTTGGCCACTCGGTTTTTGGGCTGGATAGGAATTCCGGTCCATTCCACCACATTTCGAAACGAATCAATTGCAATGGGTTCATTCCTCTAGATGCACAATCGGCAGCATTTAGAGATGAAGGAATATACATCCATGAATCGGGAGATACCAGTTCCTGAATATGGTGTACTCGATTGGCAACAAAAGTTTTCCAACGGCTCGGTGAAGCATTGAGCCAAGAAAGAACTACCTGTGAATCAGTCCAGCAAGTGATTTGATCGAATAAGAGTCGACTAGAAAATGTGTCAGTCACAAATTTGACCAAATCAGCCAAAAGCTTTGCAGCAGTCAGCTCAAGTTTAGGAAGAGTAATTGTTTTTAAGGGGGCAACTCTCCCTTTAGAACAGATTAGAAATACGTGAATAGAATCGCCTCTCTGTAATCTGAGGTAAATTACCGCTGCGTAACCTATGCTTGAAGCGTCACAAAATCCATGTAACTCACATCTCTCATATTGATCAAAGGTGATTCGCCTAGGGAGACGTAATCCAGAGAGTTCTGAAAGTTCACACTTCAATTGTGTCCACGAATTTTTAATGGACTCGGGAAGTTCTTCGTCCCAATCCTTTTTCAAGGACCAAATACATTGCATAATGTATTTTGCCTTTAAAAGAATGGGACACAGAAAACCCAATGGATCGAAAATCCGACCTATATCGGACAAGATGCCTCGTTTTGTGAGGTCTTTTGATATATTTTGGCACTTGTAAGAAAATATATCGAGAGAAGGGTACCACTGAAGACCTAGAACCTTCAGAAATGGTGGTTCATCCTTATCAAAGGACAAAGGAATCTGACAGTCAGAATGGTCTAAGGAAGAAAGCAATGCTGGAGAATTACTAGCCCACTTCCTCAACATAAAACCTCCGCGACTAAGCAGATCGATTAAATCCTTTTGAAGAGACAAAGCTTCAGAATCAGATGATGCACTACCCAGCACATCATCAATATAAGTTTGATCCTCTAGTATCTTACTAGCCATTGGAAAGTTTTCTCTCTCTAGGAGAGCTAGCTCACGAACGGTACGCATTGCCAAATACGGGCTACAATTGAGTCCGAAAGTAACTGTATTTAAGGTATACTCTGAAAGTGAATCGTTTGGATTAAAACGCCATAGAATTCTTTGGAAATTTCTATCAGAAGGAGATATTAAAATTTGTCTGAACATTTGCTTTATATCAGCTATGAATACCACTGCGTCTAAACGGAAAAGTAAAAGTAAAGAAACTATATCCTTTTGTAATTTTGGACCAGGAAGTAAAGTGTCATTTAAGCTCACACCTCTCGAGCCTTTTGCCGATCCATCCCAAACTACACGAAGTTTTGTGCTTACGCTCTCAGGCTTCAGAACACAATGATGGGGTAAGTAACAAAAATTATCATTGGGTATAGCTTCCGATGTGGCTAAAGACATATGTCCACTGTCAAGATATTCTTTCATGAAATCGGAATAAGAAGAATACAAAGATGGATTTTTTAATAAACGTTTTTCAAGTAAGAAAAATCTACGATAAGCTTGAGTATAAGTATCTCCTAGAAATGGTTTCGAATTTCTGAAAGGAAGCGAAACTATGAATCGACCGGTGGAATCACGAGTGGTCGTTTCCTTGAAAAAGGTCTCACACTTTTCATCTTCGACGGAGTAAAAATGCTTATCAGGAATTTGCTCTAATTCCCAGAACTTAGGAATACAGATGTCGACACGAACATCGGATTGAAGAAGAAAAGTTTTTGTTTCTGAACTTGTAGACGGATTGTTAACTTTACCCAAAAGAACCCAACCGAAAATAGTTTCAAGGGCGGTAGGCTGGCCTAATTTTCCAAAGATACGTCCATTGAGTAAAATATGAGTGAAAAGCTCAGCACCAATCAGAATGTCTATTGGACTTGAGAGAAAATAATTTTCATCTGCGAGAGGTAAACCCTGTAAATGGTCCCATTGTCCCTTTTTAATAGAAAAAGCAGGTATATTAGAACATAATTTTGGAACAACAATAGCATCGAAAGAAAGTACAGGGCTGTCGGAATTTGTAGGTTTGATATCGCATGCAGTAATACCTTTTGAAGAAAATGAAGTCATTTCGTTCAAACCAAAAATAGTTGTAGAAAATTGATGTCTCTGTAACCCAAGATTACGAAAACATTTTTCGCTTATGAAATTTGATTGACTTCCTGAATCAATAAGAATGCGAACACGTTGAAATGTGCCATATCTATCACGGATATCTACCGCCGCAGTAGCCAATAATACTGTATTTTGTTCGGAAAAGGTGTTACCTGATACAGTTGAAGAATGTGGAATATTTTCTATGATAGTTGAACTATTAATATGGATCAGAGAGTGATGACGGTTATTACAAGTGCGACATTTGTACGACGAAAGACAATTATTTAGATTATGCGAATGATGTAAGCAATTCAAACACAGTTTATTTTGTTTGACGAAAGAAAAACGATCATTCGGAGATTTTGACAAGAAATCAGAGCATTTCGATAATCCATGTGAACCTTTGCAAAGGTAACACTTAACATTGGAATTATAATGAGTATTTTTTGTTTGTAATGAAAAACTATTGCTGGTCTTGGAATTATATTTATTATTACACTTCTCTTTGCTTACTGCAAATACTTTATTTTTAGAAGTAGTCAAATGTTGAACGGATTCTAGGGCCTTGCATTTAATTTCAACAAAATTATAAAGTTCCTTATATTCTGGAATTTTGCTAGAATCAGTTTGAATTTCAAAATTAGTTCGAGTCTCAATATCTAGTTTCCCTAGAAGTATATAGAAAAGTAAAAAATCCCACTGATCTGTACTGAAATTTAAAGCATTAAGAACTGCCAATGATTCGGAAAAGGTATTGAGTAGAATACGAAAATCTTTTGCAGTATTGCCTTTTAGTGAAATGAAAAAAATTGAATCTAATGCATTCGAAGCTATAAGTCTTTTATTTTGATATCTGTCAATAAGTTTTTTGAAAGCGGTGTTATAATTGTCGTTATTTATGGCGATACCATTTAGTAATTTCAAAGGCTCGTCTTTTAGGAAGGAAAATAAATATCTGAACTTTTCAACATTTGAAAGATTGGAATTATCATGAATTAATTTCTCGAACAGATCATGAAAAGTTGACCAAATTTTTGGATCACCGTCAAAAGTGGGTATATTAAGAGGTGGGAGTTTTGCAGAAGCTTCAACACTAACCGACGACGAATTAGAAGTATCATTTTTACTCATGTTATGATAAATAGACAAACCTTCATAATAAAAGTTTTCAGTCTCCCTTCTTATTTTCTCATGTGTATCAAATTCCGCCTCATCCTCAATCAGCATTATAATCTCATTATGACATTCTGAAAACCGCTCAAATAATTTTTTAATATCATCATACCTAGCCTTTAATTGCCCTCTTTTCGACGTATCAGTTAAGCTTTGCTTTGCAATAATGTAAAATTCCGAAATTCGACTAACGTATATTTTACGTTTGCTTTCAAATCTTTTGATGTTACTCATTTTTTGTGAAATATTTTATTGAATGAATGTAAATATAAAGTGATATATGTAAAGAACCAAATTATGCGAAGAAAAGATAATATAAAGAAAGTTTATTAGAACAGAAAGGGTGTCAACGAAAACTTTGGAAGTTGTAATCGTATTTGAGTTTTAATTATTTTCCAATATGAATTGAAAGAAGAAATATGCGGAATGAAAGAATATGTTTATATCGATTGAAGTGAACCTAAGTTGAACATATGGTTTTTTTGTATGAAGCGATAAGCGTATACTGTTTGTACGGATTTATCGATTTCCTACAATCGATATGAATGAAAATTAATAATAATTTGATGGTGACCTACGTGGAAATCTCGAAATGAAAAGAAAGAAAATAAGAAATCACTAGTCAACCGGTTCGAATGGACCAAAATGTTAGCACTTCGGTAGAAAATTAGCAGACTGTATGTGTAAATTTGATAATGATTAGAAATACACCACAAATCTCAGATGGACACTCACCCTCATCCACTGAATTCCTGGTTAGTTGGGGATCCCCTTGTCTGGAACTCTGACACCAACACCTTGTTGAACTATCGTTCTTGTAATAAGAAATTCTGAACACTTTTTGCTTTGAAAGAATTAAAAAACTCATAAGCCGGAAAAAAATCGAACGTAATGTCGATCCGTGATCATTAAGATTCTGGTCGAAGAAGAAGTCTCTCGCATGCGCACAGTGTCATCTGAAAGATGAGTGGTGCATATATGCGCAATTTCAGAAATAAATTAGGGAAACTTGAATGCTGCACTAACACATGTTTATTTCCTTTTGATTCTACATGTAAAATTTAAAGTTTATCTATTGTCCGAAATAATGGCTCTTTTCTAAACAATGAGTGGCAAAAGTAAGAGTTTGTTTATTTTTACTGAAATTCACTTTATGTTCGTTGAACTTGGTCTGAAAGGAACGTTCCGTCTGTCCTATATATTGATTACTGCACGTCGAACAAGATATCTCATAAATTCCCGATTTATGTATGTTTGGAGTTGTGTCCTTTGCATTGAATAATACGGATGATAATTTATTTTGTGTTTTGAAAGTAATATTAACATCTAATTTTGAAAAACTATTGGCCATTTTTTGACTCATGCTACCAAAAAACGATAAAGAAATGTTTTTTTTTGTTTTAGTTTTTATCATGGGATAAATTTCGTTTATAGCTAAAACAAAAGATTCATTTCTTTATCGTACTTCGGTAGCATAAGTCAAAAAGTGGTCAAGAGTTTTTCAAAATAAGATGTCAATATTGCTTTCAAAACACAAAATAAATTATCATCCTAGTTATTTAATGCAAAGGACCCAACTTCAAACAAACATAAATCGGGAGTTTATGAGTTATCTTGTTCGACGTGCAGTAATAAATATATACGACAGAAGGGACTTTCCTTTTAGACCAGGTTTAACGAACATAAAATGAATTTCATTAAAAATAAACAAACTTCTACTTTTGCCACTCATTGTTTAGAAAACGGCCATCTTTTTCCGAAAATAGATGAACTTGAAATCTCACATATTGAATCAAAAGGAAAGAAACTCGAATATTTAGAATGGATTCAGAGCTTTCTATTACCATAGCTCATACTCCTTATCATTGATAATTTTCAAATTAGTTAACTTAAAAAATTATGCAAAAATAATGAATGACTGTACGGATCTATGTGAATCCAAAATTTTTGAGATAATTGAATAAGTAACATCTGTTTAACAATCTTCTTTGACGTGCCGAGGTCCTCTCATTTTAAACCTTTTTTAATCTGTTTTTATTACCTCTTCTACCTCTGTATATTCATAAATACCCTCTTCCGCTTTTTGAGTCTTCATTTGTCTGAAGATGGGATAGTTAATTCCCGAAACTCGAGTCAAAATTAAATGTGTAAAATATCAATTTATTTGTAGTAAAACATAGCAATTTGTAGAACTTGTTTTTATTATGATCAACTACCAAACAGTAACGGCTGAAACAGTTCAGTATCTGAAAATAGCATTTATTGATCCTTCTAGACAATTGAATATAAGACTAGTGTGTGTTCTTTTTAGAGTGATCGAACTTCAAATTGAAATAAAACACATTTAAATTAAGATTGAAACCAATTTTTTTTTATTTCCAAGAGTTCGATGACATTTATGTTTTAAAAATAAAATCCGGCATATGTCCCTCACGACTAGCTCTAGATACCGCATTCGACTAAACCAATTTGGGACCACTTTTTCGAATAATTTAGGCCTTATTTGATCAATAACATAAGTTATATTGTCTTCCAAAGTGTTTATTGTTTCTGGTTTATTAGTATGAATCAATGACTTGACATAACCCCAAAGAAAATAATCCAGTGGAGTTATGTCGCATGATCTTGGAGACCAATTAATTGGACCATTTCTCGGAATGATGCTATCGCCAAATCTTTATTTCCATAAATAAATTGTTAGGGTTACGGTAGTAGCATGAGGTCTAGCAACATCTTGTTGGAACCAAAACACTGCTGGGTCGATACCATTCAAATTTTGAAACAAATAATCATTGATCATCGATCTGTAACGATCACCGTTCACTGTAACATTAATTCCAGCATCGTTTTTAAAGAAATATGGACCGATGAAGCTTCTAGCGTGTAAATCACACCATGCAGTGCATTTTTTAGGATGCTATGGAACCTGCAGAACTTCTTGAGGATTGTTTTCACTCCATATATGGCAATTTTGCTTGTTTACATAGCCGTTCAACCAGAAATGAGCTTCATCACTGAACACAATTTCACGATGGTAAAAAAGTGGATCAACTTCAAGCTGTTCTATGGCCCAATCAGCAAACAAACGACGCTCATTATGGTCAAGTGGTTTTAGTTCTTGAACCAGTTGGATCTTGTATGGGTATAGACTAAGATCTTTACGCAAAATGTAGTGGATGCACAGAGTCCAACTTCTTGTGAACGTCGATGAATAGACAAATCTGAATCATCATTAACACTATGACTTACAGCAGCGATATTTTCTCCTGTACGTACAGTTCTTTGTCTTGTTGTTGTTGCATCGAGTTGAGAAAATGTTGTCCGGAACCTATCGATAGTTCGACGAATAAGCTGTTCTTTTGGACGATTATGTAAACCATAAATTTCACGAAGTGCTCTATAAGTTTGGCGAACAGAACACTGATTTTGAAAATAAATTTCAACAATTTGTAAACGTTGTTGAGGCGTCAGTCTTTCCATGATAATTTGTCAATGATTACTGAACGGAAATGTCAAAACAACATGGCTTCTACCTTCTGTCAAATCACAGTTCGAAAGTTCTATCACTGAAGAAAAACACCGATATATTGGGAGTAAAAATTTATTTGGTCCGTTCTTTTAGCTCAAAAAATGCTTAAAAAAGATTATGAATGAACAAATAAAGCTGAATATTGTTATAACTGCTTACTTCTAATACGTTCGTTCATTTAGAGAATGGTCATAAGAAGCGTCCACTAAAATACGATGATTCACGTCGGCCTGTTTCTTCATATTGAAATAATGAAGTGAAACTCCCCGCGAAAACACATTATTATGTACAGTTGAAAAGAAAGCCTAATGATGACACGTCAAAATTAAGGTGTTGCCAGATGAAACAATGGAACATACTAGTAGCGACATACGTTATCAAAACCGCAGGAACTCATTTTCATTCCTAATCCAAATGAATAAAAACTTAAAGAATTCAGCATATTCGCCAAATTCGGGATTTCCTAGAAATCTTTCCTGGAATTTCGACATCGGAAAAGTCGAATCTCATTGAACGTTCCTATCCCCTCACCAATTTCCGCTCACGAAAACGTCCCCATATTACCCATCATCCATGAAATGTATCCCTGAATTGAAACTGTCTGAATAAAGTGGTTGTTACAGACGCATTCCCGAGATTCGCAGAGCCAATTCCTAACGTGACAGTGACTGTGGGCAGAGACGCACTCCTGGCCTGTGTAGTCGACAATCTTAAGGGATTCAAGGTACGTTCCTACATTCTTTGTTACACTCAACGCTACCATGCCGATCTCACGAACGGTGCTTTTTCCCCTGCTCAGGGATTATGCCTTTACAAATGAGCTCATGCATGTTCCTGGAAGAGTTCCTCGTTATCATGGCCTACTGACTCGTTCTAAGAATGCTGAGTGGAACGATTATGTTTCTTATAGAACTTGAGACGATAGTGTTCCAGTAGATTCCTGAATATTCATGTGGAAAAATAATTTCGTGAATTGTACCATAATTCGACAGACTTTATATAATCTTTAACATCATATAATTCCAAAATGTCATATTTAATTTTATAAAAATGTGGTATTAATATTAATAACGTTTCTTTTCATGAGATGTTCCCGAAAGGAATATTTTTAGGAAAATGAAAGACATAAAATAAATAGAGGTTTATACTTGATAGAAGGTATATAAAATTATTCAAATACTTTAATATTAGCCTTCTACATATTTAATTTCGAAAAATTATATTTAAGTATAACTTCATGAATTAAATTAAATTAATGTCATATAAGCATCGCTTTTATCCAACGAAATATAAAATAAACATTCATTATGAGACATTTAATGATATAAGAAAATCCAACAAATAAAAATTGTTAACCAAAATCCTATAAATGAAATATTTTGAGTAGACAAAATTTTGTTTCTGCTCATCAATCTTATGAAAATAGATATCTTTCAAAAATATTTGACATTATCTTAATGATTTTCATCATAAAACTATCTTACTTAGAATACTCAATATTATTGGATATCTAAGTTACTTTTTATGAAATTTCAAGATATGTAAAAACATTACTAAAAAACAAGTTTTAAGAGAGACTTTGCTTCGTCAGTACCTTCTTCTACTTCTATCAAGTATAAACCTCTATTTTATTTTATTCATAATATATAATTATTTGGTTTCCTTAAAATTCTTTATACAGTTAGTCCTTGTGCTATAACAGATTCCGTTAAATTTGATTTCAATCTTTTAGATCAATGGTAAACCACAGTATTATTTATTTGAGTTAACATTACACTCCATTTCAATTTTCAGTATTCATATTCCAGAAGCTTTCTGAATTTTTAAAAGTTGAGAAAATATATTTGTTGATTGATATTATATATTATTGAATATAATTGAGTACTGACGAAGCAAAGTCTCTCTTAAAACTTGTCTTCTAGTAATGTTTTTACATATCTTGAGATTTTATAAAAAGTAAATTAGTTAGATATCCAATAACACTGAATATTCTTAGTAAGATAGTTTTATGATGATGATTTTAAGATGATGTTAAACATTTTTGAAATATATCTGTTTTCATAAGATTGATGAGCAGAAAGAAATTTTGTTTACTCAAAATATTTAATTTATAGGAATTTGGTTAACAATTTTTATTCATTGGATTTTGTTATATCATTTGGATGTCTTATAATGAATGTTTATTTTATATGTCGTTTAATATAAGTGGTAATTACATGACATTAATTTAATTTAATTCCTGAGTTATAATCATTAAATATAATTTTTTGAAATTAAATATGTAGAAGGCTAATATTAAAATATTTAAATAAAATGAAATACAGTTTTGGTATAATGAATTAATTACATGACATTAATTTAATTTAATTCCTGAGTTAAAATTATTAAATATAATTTTTTGAAATTGAATATGTAGAAGGCTAATATTAAAATATTTAAATAAAATGAAAGACAGTTTTCGTATAATGAATTAATATTTCATAACATTA
The DNA here is from genome assembly GCA_034642435.1 of Megalocaria dilatata. NCBI lineage: Eukaryota > Metazoa > Arthropoda > Insecta > Coleoptera > Coccinellidae > Megalocaria > Megalocaria dilatata. The sequence continues at coordinate 44,841,104 of CM067860.1, forward strand.
TACCGGGTGTTAAAAAACAACTCTTCAATATTTTGGAAACTAATCCTAGATCTCAAAATAAGTAAAAGTTTCATATAAACGCAAATGAGCCGTTTCGGAGATATGACCAATTTTCGGTTTTCTAAATATTAACTACTAGCGCAACCAAGTACGATAAATTACAGAAGATATTCGATTTAATTTTGACTTCTAGTGTTTTACAGGAGATGTTGCATATGACCACCGTCCATTTCAATGCGGGAAGTACATCGAGGCATGAAGAAATTACGTACTCCTACAAAAAGACCTGATTGTCTTCGGATCGTTTGATAAGATATCGGGTATTTTTTAGAGTGATAGAACTTTAAATTGAAACAAAACCCATTTAAATTAAGATTGAAGCCAATTTTTTTTATTTGAAAGATAATTTAATGAGATTTATGTTTCAAAAATAATTTTCGGCGTATGTCCCCCACGACTAGCTATGGGGAACCGCATTCGATCAGACCAATTTTGGACCACGTTTTCGAGTAATTCAGGCCTTATTTCATCAATAACAAGAGTTTTGTTGGCTTTCGAAGCGTCTATTGTTTCTGGTTTATCAGCATGGCTTGACATAACCCCAAAGAAAATAATCCAGTGAAGTCATGTCGCCTGACCTTGGAGGCCAATTGATTGGACCATTTCTCGAAATAATGTTATCTCCAAATCTTTCTTGCAATAAGTCAATCGTTACGGCAGCAGCATGAGGTGTAGCACCATCTTGTTGAAACCAAAACACTTCTGGATCGATACCATTCTGATTTTGAAACAAATAATCATTGATCATCGATCTGTAACGAGCACCATTCACTGTAATATTAGCTTCAGCATCGTTTTTAAAGAAATATGGACTGATGGTGCCTTCAGCGTGTAAAGCGCACCATACAGTGCATTTTTCAGGATGCAATCGAACCTGCAGAATTTCTCGAGGATTATTTTCACTCCATATACGGCAATTTTGCATGTTTACAATTTAGCGTTCAACCAGAAATGAGCTTTATCACTAAACAAAATTTTAAAATAGAAAAGTAGATCAACTTCAAGCTGTTCTGGGGCCCAATCAGCAAAAAAACGACGCTTATTATGTTCAAGTGGCTTTAGTTCTTGAACCAGTTGGATCTTTTATGGGTGTACACCAAGATCTTTACGCAGAATTTTCCATGTGGTGGATGCACAAAGTCCAACTTGTTTTGAACATCGACGAATAGACAAATCTGGATCATCATTAAAAGTATGACTTACAGCTGCGACATTTTCCTCTGTACGTACTGATCTTTGTCTTGGGTTTGTTGTTGCATCGAGTAGAGAAAATGTTGTTCGCAATCTATGGATAGTTCGACGAATAAGCTGCCCTGATGGACGATTATGTGAACCATAAATTTCACGAAGTGCTCTATAAGTTTGGCGAATAGAAAACTGATTTTAAAAATAAATTTCAACAATTTGTTGCGGCGTGAGTCTTTCCACAATAATTTGTCAATGCTTACTGAACAGAAATGTCAAAGCAGCATGGCTTCTTCCTTCTGTCAAATCACAGTTATCCCTATCGAAAGTTCTATTACCCTAAAAAAACATCCGATAGTTCAATTCAATATTGCAACTATTCGTTGCTATTCACTGACACTGCATATACTCAACATTTCGAATAACCACAAATAAAAAAGTCCAAAGGATTCAAATCGGAAGATCTAGCGGGCCATGGCACTGGGCCTCCTCGTCCTATCCATCTTCCGTGAAATATTCGATCTAAATATTCCCTAACAGCAAATTTATAATGTGGTGCGCTCCATCTTTCATAAACCAAAAATTCATCTACGTAGAGAAAGTCCGGCAAGGTATTTTGAAGATATGCGGCTACTGTTGAGTTCCGTGGTAAAACTACAGATTTCCTAAAATACCTAGCCAGATATTCATACTCAAACGCTGTTGTTGCCTGAATTCATGAATGGCTTGTGAATTTTCATCCGCCCATCTATGGCTATTATGAAAGTTAAAAATTCCATCTTTTGTAAAGCCGGCTTCATCAGTGAAACAGATATTAGAAGTAAAATGTGGATCTTCAGCAATCTTTTAAAACCCATTGACAGAATGTCCTTCTGGATTGTTGATCAGGAGGATTAAGAACTTAAACACGTTGAATATGGAATGGATGTTGTTGATGCATAGTTATTCAGACAAAGCGAACAATTATTCCTACTTCCGCTGAAATTCTTTTTATACTTATACCGGAATTTTCAGTCACAATTTTTTAAATTTACTGTTCAACTTCTGTAGTACTTACTCATCTTGGACGTCCAGTATCACGAGCTTTTTTTTGAGGAACCGTTTCCCTCAATTGTCTGAAAACTTGATTGAACGTCACATGAGAAGGAAGTTGACGATCGGAATAAGCCTCTGCATAAAGGCGACGTGCTTCAGCACCACTTCCGTTATCACGGCCATACATGAAAACCATATCACTCATTTCAATATTAGACATTTCAAATTTATAAAAATAACTTTTTCTTAACAACAAAATGAATGAAAGTAAACAACTCGAATCGGATGCAAAATACTCAGCTGTGATTTCTTCATAATGAACCGACTGAAAAACATTTTAATTATAAGTTCAGTAAACAAGACAATACTGAATGATGAAAATATATCGAATACCATATTTGGTTGCGCTAGCAGTTAATTTGAAAACCGAAAATCGCTTATATCCCCAAAACGCCACATTTTCGGACCCATGTTTATTTGAAATTTTCTACTTATTTTGAGGTCTATAATCAACTACCCAATTTTTGAAACTTTGTTTTCTAACACCTGGTATATTGGCGTTTCTGATCCAACAACTTTTGCCATCTTTCTGGTAGTAGCATGACTCCACGTTCATAAAATTTTTGTCTTTGCTGGCAAAAAACTGATCCAGGTTATTTTTGACATCTTCTTTTGGAGTAGAGGTTTTACTGTGCAATGACCGAAACAAATAATAATCCGAAGGCGCCATATCTGGAGAATATGGTGCTTTTGGTGAGTGACCAAACTTGTATTAGGTCTCGTATTATCTTGGTGGAACACTACACCTTTTCTGTTGATCAATTCTGGCCTTTTCTGTTGAAGTGCATCTTTCAGTTTGTCTAGCTGATGACAGTAGACTTCCGAATTAATCATTGTGTCATCCGGTAAAAGTTCAAAGAAGAAAGATTACTTTAAAATCCCACCAAACAGACAGCATTAACTTTTTTGGATTGATATTGGCTTTGGAAATGGTTTGAGCCGTTAAATTTTTTTTGCTCCATGATAGTTTGCGTTTTGACATTGTTATACATCTATTTTTCGTCCCAGTAATGATGCGCTTAGAAATGAATTATTTGCTTGACTTTTGAGAATTTATCGAGCTTCGCGGTTAAACCCAGGCCTTTCAAGTAGTCATAAACAGTTGAATTCGATAAATTTAACCTTTCACCGATCTCACGTGTTTCATTCGACGATTTGCATCAACCAATGTCTTCATCATGTCTTTATCAGCTTGAACCATTCTTACGGACATTAAAACTGCCGGATCGAAATTTTGCAAATCAGTTCTGACACTGGCATACTGTCAACACATCTTCTCCATGCACATTCCGGGTCATTTATTTCTGGCTTGAACATTATTTTTACCTTTTCTACAGTAAAAAAGTAAAATATGAAAAAATGCTGCTTAGAGCTCTCAATATTTAAAAGAACACCAACCAAAAACTATTGCGTGGAATTAATTGAACTTTTTTCGCGCATAAGTCTTGCTATATCAGCTCTCAAAACAAATAATGATTATATATCATTTAATTATGCGGCTAAGTGTGAAGTTGGGTTCAAAAAACACAATTAATTCCTCTGTCGAAAAAACAACGAAATTACTTTTCGAACAACTATGATAATAGAAAGTTTTAGAACAGTGTAACATACATCTGTGTAAAAATAAAACTGTTATTTTTAAAGAAAACAACTTTGTAACTTCTATGTTCTATGTCTAAGATTTTAACCTAAAAAGTATCACATGTTTATTTAGTTAGTTGTTAGAAATGTGAATTGAGAAACCCGAAGAAATAGCATTGTTTTTGATTTCTTCCGGGTTAGTAAGCTATTTTTTTTATTCATTTCTTTTTATTTTTTTGTATGTTAATAATTTATTTTGTGTATGTTATTTTATTATATTTTAAAATAAAGAAAATAAAATCTTCCAGAATCATGACATCAAATCGTCTATTTCTTCAATTATAAAAATTAGAATTGATTACATTCTTATATCTCTATAACAATTCTATACTCAAACAAACTCGACAAGCTTTTGTTGAACAGAGGCAAATTGCAGACACGCGCACGTTTCAAACTGATTGGTTTTCGTCAGTGCAATTGTATGCTAGTGACTTCAAATCTGTCAAGTATCTATATTCGCTATACACAGAGAAGCTAAGGTATTAATAATACAAAAGCGCCATCTAGAGTATGCAAAATACATACAAGACATACCTTTGTGAATTAATTCAAGTAAAGAAGTGTATTCTGGATATTTTCACCTTACTAACGCAGAAAAAACTTTCCTCATGCTCCAATCAGACCATAATTTGCCGTAATGCTCATAATTAGCATATTCATATTCAAATAAATTAATTCGGCTGATCTGTACCAAAAATAATTAATAAGGAGTATGAGCTATGGTAATATAAAGTTCTAGAAATCGTGACACAGTAACAACCATCTGTATAACAGATGAAATTTGCCTCTGTGATCAACGAAACCTTGTTAAGTTTGGTTGAGTATAGAACTGTTATACAGGTGTATGTTACACTATCTAGATTTCTAAAACTTTCTGTTACCATATAAGTCGAATTAATTCATTTGAACCTTATGTTATGTTATCATTCAGAAGAAGGCAGTTCATTTGTGGAAATTGATAATTTTCCTCAATTAGCGTGTAAATGTGTAAATTGTTCATGCGAACCATTCACTTATCGATCTAAAGACTGTTTAGTTCAGAATGGGATGCAAATACCTGCCAATCTGAGTTTAAGTGACTGGTAGTTCTGCACTTATTTGCAATCAATCTTCCTCCGAGTTTCATTGGAGAAGAAGTGGAACAAATTCAATCTAACTCTTTTCACGGAATCGGATCGCAGTTCCAAAGTTTACCCTTGACAAATGGGTATTGCATGTGTATTGCTCCTAATTCAAACATCCATAAATCACCGACTAGATTAAATTTTGGCCCTCACCTACTCTTCTTTTTTCATTTTGCGTTATTAATCAAAGTCGCGAACGCTATTTTTTCATCCACATGATATCAGTTCGTTTAGATGAGCCGGGTTTTCCCGCTTCGATGCCAGTCGAGAATGAAAAATTTTTGTTTCATGGAACGAATGAAAAATAATTCAGGAGATCTTTGAAAGGTTATGTTTATTATATCAGTACTGAAATGATTTTTGTATATACCGGGTGTTAAGAAACAAAGTTTCGATATTTTGCGAGATGATTATAGACCTAGAAAGAAGTAGAAAATTTCATAAAAACATGGGTCCGCAAATGAGACGATTTGGAGATATAAGCGATTTTCGATTCTCAAATTAACTGTCGAGAGTTTTTTTAGAGTGATAGAACTCTCGATAGAGATAACTGTGATTTGACAGAAGGTGGAAGCCAGGTGGTTTTCACATTTCTGTTCGGTAAGCATTGACAAATCATCGTGGAAAGACTCACGCCGCTACAACATTTACAAATTGTTGAAATTTACTTTCAAGATCAGTGTTCTATTTGCCAAACTTATAGAGCACTTCGTGAAATTTATGGTTTACGTAATCGTCCATCAGAGCAGGTCATTCCTCGAATTATCGATGGATTTCGGATAACATTTTCTCTACTCGATGCAACAACAACAAGACAAAGAGCTGTACGTGTAGAAGAAAATATCGCTGCTGTGAGTCATAGTGATGATCCAGACCTGTCTATTCGTTGACGTTCACAAAAAGTTGGACTCTGTGCATCCACCACATGGAAAATTTTACATAAAAATCTTGGTTTACATCCATACAAGATCCAACTGGTTTAAGAACTAAAGCCACTTGACCATAATAAGCTTCGTTTGTTTGCTGATTGGGCCCCAGAACAGCTTGAAGTTGATCCACTTTTTATCGTGAAATTGTGTTTAGTGACGAAGCTCATTTCTGGTTGAACGGCTATGTAAACAAGCAAAATTACCGTATATGGAGTGAAAACAATCCCCAAGAAGTTCTGCAGGTTCCATTGCATCCTGAAAAATGCACTGTATGGCATGCTTTACACGCTGGATGCATCATCGGTACATATTTCTTTAAGAACGATGCCGAAGCTAATGTTACAGTGAATGGTGCTCGTTACAGATCGATGGTCAATGATTATTTTGTTTCAAAATTTGAATGCTATCGACCCAGAAGTGTTTTGGTTCCAACAAGATGGTGCTACATCTCATGCTGCTACCGTAACAAATGATTTATTGAAAGAAAGATTTGGCGATAATATTATTTCTAGAAATGGTCTAATTAATTGTCCTCCAAGATCATGCGACATAACTCCACTGGATTATTTTCTTTGGGGTTATATCCAGTAATTGATTTATGCTGATAAACCAGAAACAATAGACGCTTTGAAAGCCAATAGAACTCGTGTTATTGATTAAATAAGGCCTGAATTACTCAAAAAAGTGGTCTGAAATTGATCTGGTTCCTCAGAGCTAGTCGTGTTGGACATATGCCGGAAATTATTTTCAAAACATAAATGTCATAAAATTATCTTTCGAATAAAAAAAATATGGCTTTAATCCTAATTTAAATGTGTTTTATTTCATTTCAAAGTTCTATCACTCTAAAAAAAGACACCCGATATAAAGAAAGTTGTAGACCTCCGTACATAGAGTATTCTTCGAAATCAAAATCACCGTTAATCAACAAAAATACAGTCCACCTGAAGCTAACGAAATTAGTCATCGAGATCAAGTAATTTGCAAATGTCTATTATTTCAATATACTGAAATAATAGCCAAATACTGCGGTAAACTAACGAAACAGATGCGGTGATGCATCCATAGCCATTTATATTTGTTGTGGATTAAAACGTTACGCATATTGCTTCTTCAAATGGTTCCAAACAAATCAGTGGTCCGAATTATTTATTTAAGTACTTAGTATAAAATTAGTATAAAATAGATTTCTATCAGGTGAGGGCTCATGAAATCTAAAGGCAGTAGAATACATAATTTTTTTCGAATGAAATTGCGATAATATTCCAGACTTCCAGACTTCTATTCTCATTTTTGTCACTGAAAAGTAGAGTCACGAATAAAAACGAGCGTTTGCTTCGCACGTACGGATTCGTTAAATATTTACGCATCCATCCGGCTGTTTCAATGCCAAAAGACATATATCTCTCTTTCCAGGCACAGGATGAAAATAAAAAGAAAGATTGATGGATGGCTCCGTTTACGTGAGGCAATATTGTCCATAGATACCCTTAATGTAAAGCTGTAACATCGATTCCTTGTTTTCCGAGATATAAATCAACTGAGGTGAAAGTTCCAGCATCACGCTCACCTTAGCAGACAAAGAAACTCGATTTCTGGCAGACTCGCAAGGAACGCGGTCCCTGGTCGTTTGCTATATCCAATAATCCTTGCAAAAGCAATTCATCACCCCCTCGGAATCCCTCCACTACCTACGGGTCCAGAGTTCAGCACCCCAGCTTCAGAGTTCCGGCAGAGAAAATATTTTGGAAGTCCGAAAATATCCGGAAACAATTTATCGCCCAGGACACTTCGCAAGACAATTAGAACGGACGTCGCGCTTGAATGCCCTCAGGATCAGAAAACTATGAAAATATCATGAAGGGTATTAATCCAGAACCGTTTTAGATACACGGTTTTGCGGGCTGATCAAATATTCAGGCTTCGCTATGAAATTTTAATTGCGGAATGAGAAGGTTTCCGCCAATTACGGACTTAACGTTAGGAGCTCCACGCACGTTCATCAATAATGAATGATTTTCGTTGATTTTTGATGCCCCAAATTGACCGATTATCAATCAGTCCGTAAAAAATGCGTAAGAGTAAACACAAACTACCTGAAAAATGACGTAATCGACATACACACATCGTCAATAGTCTTGCCCCCCCTAGGTTTCTGAAGAAATAAAGAATCTATGTTCTGAAAATGAGATGAATATTTTCCTCTATTTCAACTACAATATATTTGATAGAAAATCTTTGTTTGTTACTCCTTGCTTTATGCAGGATGAGACAAAATCGGAAAAATGAGGAAAAATTTATCGATTATTTATTTTTGATTAATTATAATTATTCCACAACTGAATCCAAATTCCAAAGTCCCTATTACCACATCTTCTTTCGATCAACTGCCCAATACGCCTAGGCATCCTACGAATCAAGTCATTAATAAAATTGTCAGGCATATCTTTCCGTTCTTTCCGAAGGACTTAACTCAATTCCTGAAATGTTGAAGGTACGTTTTGGCGATTGGATATAGCTCTCCCTAAGTAATCCCATACTTGCTCAATTGGATTCATGTCTGGTAAGTTGATTTGGGGGGGGGGGCAAGACTTGCTCCCCCCCTATCAACTCTCAACTTGATAAATGTAACATGACATTTTTTTGTGTGTGGCATTTTCTCTTTCTTATCACTTAAATGAAAATAATAAACCAGCAAAAAATGTCTCTTGTTCGGAAGAATACGTGTATTCGAAGTTAATCAGTTTTCAGTGAATAGTGAGAATATTGAGAATATTCCGTGGAAAATGCCGGGACATCCAATTTCTCAGTTTGACCGGGCAAGAATAGTAGCCCTACATCAAGAATGTTTGTCGAACCACCAGATTGCGCATCATTTGAATATTCCACAGACTTCAGTAAGACGCATCCTGAAAACCGGCAGCTTTGCCCGGAGACCGGTGCCTGGTCGACCTAGAGTAATATCTGCAAGGGAAGACCATTATATCGCAATTCTTACTCGAAGGAATCGAACGGTATCTGTAACAGCTCTTCGAAGTTATTTTTTGAGGACCTATAGACGGGTAGTCTCAACCAGTATAATAAGGAGACCGTTGCATTCCTCAAATTTAAGGGCAAGAAGACCTTTAAGAGTACCTTAAGAGTACCTCGGCTATCACCCGGACATAGAGCCCCGTCGGCAATGGGCAGAACACCACCAATACTGGCTTTCACCACAATGGCGCAACGTACTTTATTCGGACGAGTCACGATTAGGTTTACAAAGTGATAGTCGACGGGAAAGGGTTTGGAGAGGTCCAGGCAGATTAGAGCGACTCAATTTCGCCCGGGAATTTGTGCCCTTTCAAGGCGGATTAATAATGTGCCCAGTCGGTCGCCATACCCCTCTTATTATCGTTGAACGAACAATGACTGGTGCCATCTGCGTAGAAAACATCATTGAACCAATAATTGTTCCTCTGTGCAACGAATTTGGGAAAATTTCATTTATCAGGATGATAACGCCCCACCACACCGCACACGAAGAGTTCAAAATATTCTTCAAGAGAACAATATCCAGAGAATGAACTGGCCAGCAATCTCACCAGACATAAATCCAATTGAGCACATATGGACTCATTTAGCGAGAGCAATATCCAATCGCCAAAACCCACCTTCAACTTTTCAGGAATTGAGTTTAGCCTTTCAGGAAGAATGCGGAACGATATGCCTGAAAATGTCACTAATGACTTGATTCGTGGGTTGTCTAGGCGTATTGGGCAGTTGATTGAAAGAAGAGGTGGCAATACGGGCTATTGAATTTAGCAGTAGATGAACGATCCATATTGTTAAATGGGTAACTTTCAATTACACATATGAGGCTTCGGATCACAGTTCTGTTCAACATATGTCATTGAAACGGGGCTGTGAAATCCGGACATCTAAATGAACAACTCGTTACTTGATCGATGATCAACAGAGGCGGACTTGTAATATTTGACACAGTGGCAAAATCTGTGGTCATCACTTTGGCAACGAAGAACTAGATTAAATGTAGAATGATTCCGTGATCAACAGGCTTGATCCGATGATTAAAGTTTTGTGAAACCCACTGTTAATCTTCAATGATTTGTGACCAAACCTGGATTAATAGTCAAAATTATCAAAGCTAAGGTAATTGTCAGATGTAACGACACTCCCAAATAGTGTATGGCAAATGCCGAACGTTGAGCATGACCTTTTCTGTAACGTGTTCCTTCTCCAATTCACTCCTATTCAAAGGAGTATAATATCTACATGAGTTACTGGACTTTCGCGTGAGATTTATACATTCTATAACAATACAAAACTATGTAGGTGGCAGCTCCCAAAGCGACGTAGTACAAAGGACAAACAACATTCGAAATCCTTCCCTGTAGAGCACAAGAACACACCACATCAGCTCCGACTAACTTCCTACGTGCCCAGCCTACCTGATACACGGGCCGATATCGAGGGGGTATGTTATCCCATCGCCCTAGGTCTCTTCTGAGCTCCTCTCGCATTGTCAGTTGCGTCCCCGTTTTATTCGATTTCACTTTACAAGATCAGCCCTCTGTTCAGCGAAAATCTGATGTCTTGCTGTAGACCGTCCCTCCCACTCAATTTAGCCCAGGATCTCAGTTTGTACGTTCAGAAAGGATAAATAGCCAATTTCCATTACCTTATCTGCTTCCGGGTCCGTTATGTGGAGCACTAATCCGGTTTTGTCTGGAAGATGAATATTTTCCATCCGGTTATCTTCGAGAAAACTCAGACACTATATGCGAAAGGATGATACGCTCGAGACTCGTTCGGTATTACGGGCTCACATAAATAGTCTATACTTTTATGGGGATGTTGAGTGTTTATCAATTCTTACGCTCCCTAATCTGATTCGATTGGTTGGGCTTTCGGCACCATTGGGAGGGTGAGTCGAATTTCAATTGATTATACAGGTTCGTTTTAATGTTAGGGTATTCAATGCATGAGACAGAGAACTTCGACCGTCGAGCCGAACATTGGTATAATCGAAAGACATGCGTCTTATGACGCACGTGGGGAGTTGGACACCTCATTTCGTTTCGGATGAACAAAATAAAACGGCACATAGAACTGAGAAGTGTTGGCATGTAGTCCATAACGCTTGAAAATCAAATAAAGGGTGATTCATTTAGAGGTAGATACTTTTTGTGGTGAGGATTTAATTGCAGATTGCGTATGCCTCTTATAAACTGAAGTGCCAGTTCTGTTCGGTAGTGTTTTACAATTTTCACAAGATCTTTCGAAACATCATCGCTACCTACATCCTGGCGGAATGCTCTTGTAACTCCAATATTTAAAAAAGGTGACAAGCTTGATGCGTCAAACTATCGACCCATCAGCCTATTTCCTATTGCAGCCAAAATTTGTGAGAGGATGATCCTAGATTGCGTCCTCAAATTTGCTTCAGACAACAAGATCATTCCCGATTGCCAACATGGTTTTCTTCCTGGTCGTTCAGTGATAACAAATCTTCTGGAGTGCGTCAATTATTGGTCGAAAGCACTCGATAGGAGAGATCCTGTGGACGTTATATACTTGGACTTTTCCCGTGCTTTTGATCGTGTGCCCTACAGACGACTTTTGCACGTGCTTGATCAGCTAGGCTTTCGAGGAGCATTTCTTCATAATCGTTCATTTCAGGTAAGAGTTGGCAGCTCTCTCGTCTCCCAAACCGGTGACTAGTGGCGTACCACATGGCTCCGTTTTGGGGCCCCTGCTTTTTCTCCTGTACATCTCCGACTTACCTACCTGTATTGATTTATGCTGCTCTCAGTTTGCTGATTACACGAAGTTGTACGGTGTTCCTGGGGATCAAACATTGCAGCGTGACTTGGACTCTATAGCACTCTGGTGCGAGGACTGGCAGCTTCCTCTCAATATCGAGAAGTGTGAAGTTTTGCACATGGGTGCCAATAACCCTCGTATCCGGTACAATCTCTGTGGCCAAGGATCTTCCTCTACAAGTAGCCATTGTGATCTCGGTGTTGTTATAACAGACGATTTGTCCTGGTCGGAACACATACTGTCTATTGTCGGCAAGGCCAGAAGGTCTCTCTTTTTATCACAGAAGGCATTTGGTGGGTGCGATCCAACTACGTGTAGTGCTCTTTATAAGACTTATATTCGTCCTATCTTGGAGTTCGCCGGACCAGTTTGGAGTCCAGTGTTGTGTTGCGACGCTGCGGTACTTGAGAGATTGCAGAGGCAGGTTACGCGGTTGCCCTACGGTATACGTCGACCCGATTACGACGCGAGGCTCGCGATAATGGACCTAACGTCGTTTGCTGACCGTAGAGTGCGCGGGGATCTTATTGTTACATTCCGGGCCCTTCGTGAAATGTTTGGTGTTGACATGCGTCAGCTGTTCGTGATCAACTGGGATGAACGTTTGCGTGCTCACTCTTTCAAACTCAAGAAAGAGAATTTTTCGACGGTTCGTAGGCAACATTTTCTCTCTAACCGTGTGTTTGATTCCTGGAATGGTTTGCCTGAAAGTATTGTTTGTTCCGGTTCGGTGAACGCGTTCAAAAACTTCTACGATGGATCGCCGAGGCAGCAGTGTTGTGATCGCGGCAGTCTGTCACTTTTTTACCACTTGTGAATAACCCTTTTTTTTTGTTTTTTTCTCTTCGAAGCACTTTTTGTTTTTCAATATCTTGTATATTTTTTTGTGAGTTTATAGGCTTTGCTTCAATTTTCATCATGGTATAATAATAATAATAATAATTCATAATGGAAAGAATTAGCCCGGCACAGCATCTACAAATTGTTCAACTTTATTACGAAAATGGGCATTCTACGAGGAATGTGTATCGGGCGCTTACAGCAACTTATGGTCCACATAATCGGCCTTCGGAACGCAGAATTAGCTCTACCATCCGTAAGTTTGGGACCCAATTTTCATTATTGGATAATACTCGACCAAATAGACCACAACCAGCACGTAGTGTAGAAAAGATAGGGGCGGTAGCGGAAAGTGTCCGCGAAGACCGTGAAGTGTTGATTCCTCGCCGTTCTCAACAGCTTGGCCTGTCATATTCAACAACTTGGCGTATTTTACGTAAGGATCTTTCTTTAAAAGCTCACAAAATTCAACTAGTGCAAGAACTGAAGCCGACCGACCTTCCGAATCGTTTCCGTTTTAGTCGTTGGGTTCTTGACAAGCTTGCAGAAGATTCACTATTTTTAATTTTGTTCACCGATGAGGCCCATTTTTGGCTTAGTGTGTTCATGAATAAACAAAACGCGCGTGTTTGGAGTGATGAACGACCCGAAGAGGTTCAAGAGCTGAAATTGAATCCAGAAAAAAGAACTGTTTGGTGTGGTTTATGGGCCGGTTTCATAATCATATCAAAAAAAAAATTACTCTAAATGAATCACCCGATATAATATGAAGCGACGTTTCTATTTCATTGCATATTTCATGTGAGGAATTTATTTGCGACAATGAATGACGCAGAATCTCTCTGAAAATCAGTATTGGGTCCTTTTTTTTTACCATAACTGGTTAGAAATAAAATAAATTTTTCAAAATAAACAAAACTCTGAGAGAAAATAAAAACAAATTCTAAAAAAATAGTCAACGCAGGTCGAAGACTCACAAATTTGAATTAAGTGTTCAAATAGTCCACCTGTTGTGCCAAACTAATAAAATATGGCACAAAAACGTCAACTATGTATATGTCACTCTTAGCTTCATAAAATCGATGTGTGGGTTTTTCATTTACTAGTCATTGGTGCGATATTTAGTTTGGGTTGTTTTTATAGCGACGGACATTTTAAAGCGATAAAACTGCCCTGACAAATTTAACAAAATAGTGCTGAACGATAATATCTTTGACGTTCAATAAATTGAAATGAACTGAATATTTGTCAAATGGACATATTCGCATCGCGTCAAAAAATGAAGTATCATTGAAAAAATTGATTTGGAAATAAATCCAATGGGAAAATAAAATATGTTTTTTTTTTGTATTGACGCCTCTTGATTAGATTAAAACGTGAACGACAGTGTGAGAGCATTTTTCTGAATTCCCGAAGGTTATTTTTATTATTCCGGTAGATAATAATTCAGATTAATCTATAAAGCTAACCATAGATGGAACATCTATCGGGTGTTTTTTTGAAGTGAAAGAATTTTAGATTGAAATAAAACATCTTTAAATTAAGATTGAAGCAATTTTTTTTATTTGACAGATAATTTTATGACATTTATGTTTTAAAAGTAATTTCCGGCATATGTCCACCACGACTTGCTTTGAGGAACCGCATTCGACCAGACCAATTTTGGACCACTTTTTCGAGTAATTCAGGCATTATTTCATCAATAACACGAGTTATGTGGGCTTCTGAAGCGTCTATTGTTTCTGGTTTATCAGCAAAAACCAATGACATAACCCCAAAGAAAATAATCCAGTGGAGTCATGCCGAATGATCTTGTAGGCCAATTAATTGGACCATTTCTCGAAATAATGTTATCGCCAAATCTTTCTTTTAATAAATCAATTGTTACGGTAGCGGCATGAGGTGTAGCAGCATGAGGCGTAGCACCATCTTGTTGAAACCAAAACACTTCTGGGTCCATACCATTCAAATTTTGAAACAAATAATCATTGATTAACGATCTGTAACCAGCACCATTCACTGAAACATTAGCTCCAACATCGTTTTTGAAGAAATATCGTTTGATTATGCCTTCCGCGTGTGAGGCACATCATATAGTGCATTTTTCAGGATGCAATGGAACCTGTAGAACTTCTTGAGGATTGTTTTCTCTCCATATACGGCAATTAAGCTTATTTACATAGCCGTTCAACCAAAAATGGGCTTCATCACTAAACACAATTTTACGATAAAAAAGTGGATCAACTTCAAGCTGTTCTAGGGTCCAATCAACAAACAAACGACGCTTATTATGGTCAAGTGGCTTTAGTTCTTGAACCAGTTGGATCTTGTATGGGTGTAGACCAAGATCTTTACGCAAAATTTTCCATGTGGTGAATGCACAAAGTCCAACTTGTTGTGAATTTCGATGATGGGACAAATCTGGATCATCATTAACCCTACGATTTACAACAGTGATATTTTTTTCTGTACTTCGAGTTCTTTGTCTTGTTGTTATTGCATCGAGTAAAGAAAATGTTGTCCGAAATCTATCGATAGTTCGACGAATAAGCTGCTCTAATGAACGACAATGTAAACGATAAATTTCACGAAGTGCACTATAAGTTTGGCGAATAGAACACTATTTTGAAAATAAATTTCAACAATTTGTAAACGTTGTTGCGGCGTGAGTCTTTCCATGATAATTTGTCAATGCTTACTGAACAGAAATGTCGAAACAACATGGCTTCTACCTTCTGTCAAATTATAGTTATCCCTATCGAAAGTTCTATCACTCTAAAAAAAAAACACCCGATAGTTGACATACTGAAGAATCATGCTTTCAAAATTGTGAAGAAAACTGGTAAAGATTACAGATAATTGGATGGGAGATTTATTTTAAATAAACATCATTTTATCCAAGTATTTTTTCTGTTATGTATCCCTGAATAATGCTTCTCAAAACTATTATCAAACTTTCAAAACCAGCTGCTCCAGCTTGGAGAACAAAGAGAAATTCATCTCAAAAAAATTTTTTCCAATTTAAACTGACTGTACTGTACTAAAAAAAGTGTACTACGCGAATTTGGCAACCTGGAACGTCAAAACTTGGCGCATTTAGAAAGAATTCCAAAACACTTGATGAATTGTTGCTGAAATTGTATACTTTGTTTTTTGTGTAATGCGCTGGGCAACCATCTTATTGGTACCACATGGTGGCCTAAATGTTCAGTGGAACTTTCTTGTAAATTTTTATTCAATTAAAAACTTGAGGAGTCCAATGAATTTTATTTCAAACGCATCTTAAAATGGCGCATTGAAATAATTTTTTAATAGGGTGGAAAAAATTTGTCAAAAACGCAATCATTTGAAAAATTTTAAATATCATACAGATTTCTTCTGTAAACCTTCTACAAATTTTAATTTCAAAAAAATTTCTTAATGAAAAATTTTCAGAACTAAATTGAATAAATGTCTTCAGAACACACCCTGTCAATTTAGTAGACATATAGAATTAATACTTATACCACAGGGATTGAGAGAAATTCAAAGAAATACAAAAGGTCAATTAAAACTTATCAAATGAATACGTGAAGAGTACAAAATTTTATTTCATTCCTTGTTTTTATGAAAAGTAAATTCCCTTTCAAAAATGCAAAACACAATGTCAAGGATTTCTTCAAAAATAACTTGCTCAGAATAAGTTCCTTTGAAAAAATACCTAAAACATGTATCGGATATTTTTTTTAGTGATAGAACTTTCGATAGGGAGAACTGTGATTTGGCAGAAGGTAGAAGACATGTCGTTTTGATATTTCTGTTCAGTTAGCATTTACAAATTATCACGGAAAGACTCATTTTGCAACAACGTTTACAAACTGTTGAAATTTTGAAATTATAATTTGTAGAAGGTTTACACAAGAAATCTGTATGATATTTTAAATTTTGCGATTATCCTTCTATCAAGAAAATACCTCATTTTTATTACAATTATTTAAGATTATTTAAGACGTGCGCACGTTTCAACCTGGACATGTCTGCAATTTGCCCCTGTGATTAGCAAAACCTTGTCGAGTTTGTTTGAGTATGTTATATAGATTTATGTTACACTGTTTCGATTTGTAAAACTTTGCATTACCACAACTCATAATCCTTAACAATGATATTTGATAAATTATAGTCCCTCTAGAAAGTATCCGGAATTTATTATTTTTCATGATTTCAATATTTTTTTTTGTAACATTCAAAGACGAAAGAAATGCATAAAATAGGTTGTGCAGATAGTGGGCTATGACCAAAGTTTTATGATAATAATATCGCAACTAGAAAAAATAAAATAGGAAAAATTTTTGTGTAGAAAAGGTTTTCGAAACGTTACAAATTAAGTGCAATTGACTGAACTGGGAAGAATTGCTGTATATGATACAATAAAGAGAATAGAAATGCAGGGATATGAAGCATAGACCAGTTTCAGTAAGATTAAAGGAAACAATTTAAACGCTTTATTGGCCTTAGGACGAAACAATCTGCGCCTGGGGTTTCTCAAATTGGCTAACAGATTTGTAAATGAACGAAATATAGAAGTATGTCCAGAAACCGTCCGTTTGTCACTGAAAAGACAAGGTTACATATCAAGGAAACCAAAAAAATCCCTATAGTGACATCTTTACAAAAGGAACGAGGAACGGAATTTTGTAAACGTTTTCAAGAGGATAATTTTAATGATGTCTTTATATCTGATGAAAGTTGTATCCACTTTGGTTGAAATCACTCAAAAATACTATCAAAACAATTTGTAACCGTTCAAATTTCCAAATTTCCCACCAAAGTAATGGCTTCGGGAGCAATATCTCAGCGTGCTGCTACGCTTTTCTGTATAGTTGATGGTATCATTAATAGTTAAAAGTATTGTGGCATTCTAGACGATCCTCTCCTTAAAACACCGCATCCTTTATATTAGGAGTACAAATAAGTTTCCGCCGTTTTATTGTAGATGGGGCGGCACGGAGTTTCGGTTAGCTTTCGCAGATGATAACTGGCTTAAAAAATAGTTAACATTCAAGAACAACATAACCTATTAATATCATTGATTTTATATTGGTAAAATATAATTTTTATAAGTTGAAAATGTCAAAATTTGAGCCAAGTAAGCGTCATTTGCGAGAAATATTAGTTTACTTCTTTAATTTAAAGAAATCTGCTGCTGAGGCGCATCAATTGCTCGTAGAAGCCAATGGTGAGGGTGCTTTGAGTGAGAGAACGTGTCGAGAGTGGTTTCAAAAGTTTAAAAACGGTGATTTCGACGTAGAAGACAAAGATCGCAGTGGAAGGCCAAAAATTTACGAGGATGCAGAATTGGAGGAATTATTGGAGGAAGATTCATCTCGAACACAAAAAGAACTTGCTCTAACATTAGAAGTCACTCAGCAAGCAGTCTCACATCGTTCTTCTATAATAAATATTTAATTTGTGTTAAAAACGGCGGAAACTTATTTTTACTCCTAATATACAGAGGGATGGCATTTTCAAAAGGATAATGCACGATGCCATACCTCGAGTCTATACTCAAGCTTGGATGCAAGAACACCATGTGACAACCATTTCATGACCAGCAGCTTAACCAGGTCTTAGTCCCATTGAAAACATATGGGGACTAATGAAGATTCAAGTTGAACAAGCAGCGCCACCAAATAAAGATGATTCAATTCAGTCAGTTTTACAGTCCTGGACTACCATCAGCGAAAATTATGGAGGTGATCTAGTTTCGGGTGTACCTAGACATTTACTCAAGTGTTTACACTTAAATGGAAGTTGTATAAGTAAATGAGATGAATATTTTGTTACAATTTTCTAATTCAAGAATTAAAAATATATACCAAATAAATTGAGCTTTGTTTGTTCCGTATACTTTCTAGCCGGACTATAGTTTATGTGTATAATAATTCATTTATTTGAAATGAATTTCCATCAAGTAAGGACTGATTCAATTTCAGAAGCTGAAACCATCTTTTCGGTACTGTAGTATTTTAAAAGAATTTCTGTTACGAATGACCCCAAAATGAGACAAACAACTTCACTTATGTCTTCACGCCAACGTTTCAAGATCCAATTGTGGAATTTCACTAAGCTAACCTTATTTTGCAGTCGTAATGGGTTAGCTCCCAGATAAATCGCCCCAAGCATATTTTGTAACTGCCATTAATAGCCCTTCACCATGGGCATTTCGGTACATTTCACGAGCCGGCAGCAGTCAATTCATTGACCTTTCTATTTGTTTCACCTCGAAAAGCAGTCCCGATATATTTCAATGGAGAGTTTCATCCATTTCATGGATAGAAGGCCAGGGACGATTAATCAATCCTCTAATTCCGAGATTCGGTCTTCGCGTAATTAAGGCCTTTTTCCACGCGCTGATGCAGGTACATGGAGTTATCCACCACGTTGACATATAATCGTGTCCTAAGTTGTAATGAGATCCCGCAAAGTTCCATTGTTCGCCTCTTTTCGTCCTCATTTACGTCGAGTCGAATCAGAACAGTAATGAAGTCGAATCGAACGGTGAAATTTGGGAATGCAGAAGACACTTTATCAGTAGAAATGTTGATTGCAGTGCTCTCGGAAATCTTTAGAATTTTTATGGTATCGTTTATCGAATAACTGCAGAGTCCAATGTGCTAAGCTTAATCGTCACTAATGTGTGCATGAATTTCCGAACCACTCATCGAAAATGTTGAAGGGAAATGATAATGACTGATACGTCATAGATGACGAGTTTTCCAATAAGAGGTTTCATTTTGAATATTTCGCTACCTGTGCCGCTGTCACTTTTGAAGCTGTAATTTTATGCCATGTGATGGAAACTATGCCACTACTAAACATGGAAATATGCGCGCTTCAAAAACGCATCGGAATTGTTGAAATTTACTACAAAAATGGTAAAAATTTTGCAGTCAGAGTCCACAAAACTGAAGTAGTTTTGGGTTGTCGTGAGCAACTCATAAGAAAATCAAAAAAATGTATATGAGACAGTGATTTATTTCCACAAAAATGTGGAAATACTACAACAATTGTTCCACCACGATGTGGCTTCTTCCGGTATTACATTGTACTGTCTGATGGTATTCAGTGTAACCGAGTTTATATACATTTTTAGGTACGTGACCAAATAATAGAAGCACAATTCATAAAAACTCTAGGTGTTTATTGGAGTTTGCCGCTAAAAATGCCATTAAGGAAAAATATTCAGTAATGGAGAATGATCGACATCTGTTTATTCGTTCAAAAGGATTTTACGGGCATTATACCTGTTGATTTCAAGAAATTCAAAAAGTGTTAATCTAGAACTTTTGCTTTCAACGTGGATAATTTCATAATTATTGTTGAAATTATGCCTGAATTCCTTAGGATGATTAGCATATATCGAATTTACAGAATTGGATATATAACCCCTTTGGTGTTCTTGGACACGTTTCTTGAATGATCTACCAGTGTGGCCAATGCATACTGAAGGGCAATCTTTGCAAGTCAACTTGTAGAATCCAGATTTATTTTCTTTATTTGTACGATCTTTATTGTTTTCTGTAGGTACTAAGGTTCTTAATTGTCTTAAAAGCCGCGTTATAATTGAAACAACTTTTGAAATATTTAGCAATATTTTCAGATAATCCATTGACATAAGACAACGAAAAATATTTCTGCGTATTGTCCTCTTTTATGGTTGGGTACACGAGATTTAATGCCATTTTCTTTTGTTTATTGGATACCATTTTGTCTATACGAAAGGGATTGT
Organism: Megalocaria dilatata; assembly: GCA_034642435.1. Taxonomy (NCBI): domain Eukaryota; kingdom Metazoa; phylum Arthropoda; class Insecta; order Coleoptera; family Coccinellidae; genus Megalocaria; species Megalocaria dilatata. The sequence goes on from CM067860.1 coordinate 44,861,572, forward strand.
AACCGTTGTTTGACGCTATTTGTTGAATAATATTTAATTCTTTCATAAAGTTTTCTGAATTTAAAGGGACATTCAATAATCTATGAATAAAACTATTATATGCTGACATCTTTTGGTAGGTGGGGTGGTTTGAAGTTTTATGTATTGTGATGTCTGTATGTGTTGGTTTGTGAAAAATACTAAAATCATGTAAATTATTTAATCTTGTTATAGTGAGGTCAAGAAAATTAATACTTTGATTCTTTTCTTCTTCGATTGTGAATTTGATTTTTGGGTGGAGTTTATTAATGAAATTCGTGAAGATATGTAGTTGTCGGTCGGTGCCTTTGAAACAACAAAAAATGTCATCTACATATCTGTACCAATAAAGAAAATATTTGCTTATAGGATTCAGGTGTATTTTTGATTCCAGATCGTCAGCTAAAATTGAACTGAGTGGATTTCCCATTATTAAACCATTGTCAGAAATATGGGAAATCCACTCAGTTCAATTTTAGCTGAAATATTCATGGATGATCTGGAATCAAAAATACACCTGAATCCTATAAGCAAATATTTTCTTTATTGGTACAGATATGTAGATGACATTTTTTGTTGTTTCAAAGGCACCGACCGACAACTACATATCTTCACGAATTTCATTAATAAACTCCACCCAAAAATCAAATTCACAATCGAAGAAGAAAAGAATCAAAGTATTAATTTTCTTGACCTCACTATAACAAGATCAAATAATTTACATGATTTTAGTATTTTTCACAAACCAACACATACAGACATCACAATACATAAAACTTCAAACCACCCCACTAACTAAAAGATGTCAGCATATAATAGTTTTATTCATAGATTATTGAATGTCCCTTTAAATTCAGAAAACTTTATGAAAGAATTAAATATTATTAAACAAATAGCATCAAACAACGGTTACAATCCCTTTCTTATAGACAAAATGGTATCCAATAAACAAAAGAAAATGGCATTAAATCTCGTGTACCCAATCATAAAAGAGGACAATACACAGAAATATTTTTCGTTGTCTTATGTCAATGGATTATCTGAAAATATTGCTAAATATTTCAAAAGTTGTTTCAATTATAACGCGGCTTTTAAGACAATGAATAACCTTAGTACCTACATAAAAAACAATAAAGATCGTACAAATAAAGAAAATAAATCCGGAGTCTACAAGTTAACTTGCAAAGGTTGCCCTTTAGTATACATTGGCCAGACTGGTAGACCATTCAAGAAACGTATCCAAGAACACCAAAGGGGTTATATATACAATTCTGTACATTCGACATATGCTGATCATCTTAAGGAATATAGGCATAATTTCAACAATAATTATGAAATTATCCACGTTGAAAGCAAAAGTTCTAGATTGACACTTTTAGAATTTCTCGAAATCAATAGGTATAATGCCCGTAAAATCCTTTTGAACGAACAAGCAGATGTTGATCATTCTCCATTACTGAATATTTTTCCTTAATGGCATTTTTAGCGGCAAACTCCAATAAACACCTAGAGTTTTTATGACTTGTGGTTCTATTATTTGGTCACGTACCTAAAAATGTATATAAACTCGGTTACACTCAATACCATCAGACAGTACAATGTAATACCTGAAGAAGCCACATCGTGGTGAAACAATTGTTGTATTAGTACAAACATTTTTGTGGAAATAAATTGCTGTCATATATACATTTTTTTAATTTATTTTATATGTCGTTTGATATAGGAGGTACCTATATGATATTAATTTAATTTAATTCCTGAAGTTATAATTATTAAATATATTTTTTCGAAATAAAATATGTAGAATTTTGTATACCTTCTATCACCTCTATTTATGTTAATCCTCAGGAAGTTCTGCAGGTTCCATTGCATCCTGAAAAATGCACTGTATGGTTCGATTTACACGCTGGAGTCATCATCGGTCCATATTTCTTTAAAAACGATGCTGGAGCTAATGTTACAGTGAATGGTGCTCATTACAGATCGATGATCAATGATTATTTGTTTCCAAATTTGAATGGTATCGATCCAGAAGTGTTTTGGTTCCAACAAAGATGATTCGACACCTCATGCTGCTACTGTAACAATTGATTTATTGAAAGAAAGATTTGGCGATAACATTATTTCCAGAAATTGTCCAATTAATTGGCCTCCAAGATCATGCGTCATAACTCCACTTGATTATTTTCTATGGGGTTATGTCAAGTCATTGGTTTATGCTGATAAACCAGAAACAATAGACGCTCTGGAAGCCCACATAGCTCGTCTTATTGATGAATTAAGAACTGAATTACTGAACATATGCTGGAAATTATTTTTAAAACATAAATGTCACAAAATTATCTTTCAAATGAAAGAAAATTTGGCTTCAATCTCAATTTAATTGTGTTTTATTTCAATTTAAAGTTCTATCACTTTAAAAAAACACCCGATATGTATTATCGCAAACTGATGAACATGAAATATTTTTTCAGGTTGCTTGGGTCAGAGTTGACACGCAGACAATACTGTCCATACACCATAATGTGATCACGCAAAATCCAAGAATTTCTCTTAGTTTTAACGATCACCGTTCGTGGTATCTTCATATAAAGAATGTGCAAGAAGCTGATCGTGGCTGGTATATGTGCCAAGTTAACACTGATCCTATGAGAAGTCGGCAAGGATATTTACAAGTTGTTGGTGAGTGCAAGTTTTCTGAAATGTTTTAGAATTGGTCTTATAGAATATCTCCCACCCAATGCTTGAGATGCGTGAGCGTTTGTTTGTATATCAAAGCTGATACAATGTTTCTGAAATATAAGGTTGTGTGGAAATTAATTTCGTTTTTTTTCCGACAGAGGATTTGATCGTATTTTGTCAAGCCCAACTTGACAATTAAGCCACATAGTCATTATATGTTTTGAGAGCTGATATACATTCTGTCAAGAAAGTACCGGGAATTATCGATTTAAATCTGGCGGGGCAATGAGGCGGGTAAAATTTTTTTTCCTAGGTTGGTACCACTGTCCTTAATTACTATGCCAAGCTTGAGCGGGATCTGTCAACTAGTGTGTTTGCAACAGCTGATTAAGTCAGTCGATGTCAGAGTGCGTGCCGATTTTTACTATGGGTGATTACGTTGAGCAAAGAATTTGTTTGAAGTTTTGTGTTGCAAATGAATTTTCGTGTGCCGATGCATTGAAAATGTTGCAAAAGGCGTTTGGTGATAATGCTCTATCGAAAACTCGTGCATGCATATCAGTGGTACAGAGCCTTCAAGGACGGTCGTGAAGTGGTCGCCCATCGACGGCTTCGATCGAAGATAACGTCGATAAAATTGAGGAAAGGGTGCTGGAAAATCGTCGTACCAGCTTGAGAGAGATAGCACATGATCTTAAGATATCCCACGAGTCCGCACGTACGATTTTGATTGATATTTTGGGCATGAGAAAAGTGGCCGCACGACTCGTACCGAAAGACCTGAATTTTCTTCAAAAACGTCACCGCGAACAGGTTGCTTCAGATATGCTGGATCGCTGTAATTCCGACTCTACATTCATGGAACGCATTATAACTGGTGATGAGACCTGGGTCTACGAGTACGATATGCAAACAAGCCAGCAATCATCGGAATGGGTGGCAAAAAATGAGCCGAAACCGAAAAAACCACGCCAAAGCCGCTCAAAAATGAAGGTGATGCTCATTGTTTTCTTCGATATCCGTGGCGTGGTGCACTACGAATTCGTTCCAGATGGTCAGACGGTAAACAAGGAGTATTACCTAGGCGTTATGAAACGTTTGCGTGAGCGTATCCGTAAGAAGCGGCCAAATTTGTGGGCGAAAAACTCATGGATTTTGCATGACGATAACGCGCCTTCTCACCGAGCTACGATTGTGACTGACTTTCTCGCCAAACACTCAACAAATGTGCTTCAGCAACCACCGTATTCGCCGGATTTGGCTCCCTGCGACTTTTTCCTCTTCCCAAAACTAAAATTGCCCCTTCGTGGCACCCGTTTTGAGTCGATTGAAGCCATAAAACAAAATTCGGCGCGAGAGCTAAAATCCATCCCGGAAAGCGCCTATAAAAAATGTTTCGATAATTGGAAGTGCCGTTGGCATAGATGTATTGGAGCAAATGGAGCCTATTTTGAAGGCGACCCAATAAATTTTGACGATCAAATGTAAAAATGTTGTTTTAATTGAAAATTCCCGGTACTTTCTTGACAGAGTAGTATTTATGTGTGAAAAAGTTTAATTAATTCTACGTAGTAGTTTTTGGTTGGTGCCATTTTAAATATGGAAGCAATAAGCAGCACTTTCATCATATTTTATTTTTTTACTGAAGAAAAGGTTAGAATGCTGATCAAGCCAGAAAGATATCAACCAATGTGTACGGAGAAGATGTGTTAAGATTTCGCCAGTGCCAGAACTGGTTTGCAAAATTTCATCCCGGCAATTTTGATGTCGAAGATGCACCACGTTCCGGAAGGCCGGTTGAAGCTAATAAAGACATGATGAAGGCATAAGTTGATGCAAATTTGCTAATTACAACCCTGAGATCGGTGAGAGGTTAAGTTTATCAAATTAAACTGTTTATGATCACTTGAAAGGCCTGGTTTTAACCCAGAGCTCGATATATGGGTTCTCATGTTACGAAAAATGGGTTGTATGTAACAATGTCAAACGCAAGAGATCATGGAACAAAAAAGATGAACCGGCTCAAAGCATTTCGAAAGCCAATACCTCTATCATTCCCCCGCAAATAATTCTTTATGGTCTTGCTGAATATGCTTAAGGAATTTAGTGAATGGAAGCCATTTCTCAGCCCCAAAGATAAAGATTTGAGAACATATGGATCAGTTCTGTCAGGAAAAAACGAAATTACATTCCGAACAACCTCATAAAAAACCTGCTTTGGTTAATAACGTTTCGTAGAAGGTAATTCAATTTCTATTTCCGAAACTCTATGCGAATTGTTCAGAGCTGCATTCCTTTTAAATTAGTTCATGGCTAGAGTGATCCTCCACACGTAAAGGATTTGGATAATTCATTCTATTTAATCATGAATATAAAAAAGTTCTTGTTGCTTTCTTCATTTTAGAAACTATAAACTATAAGGTGAATCTGTTTTCGCTGATTAGTATATGTAGTGATATTTCGTTAGTGTTATTTTGTTGTTTCTTTTCACTTGAATAAACATCATATATAATTTGGAATTGTTTCTGGAAACCATTAACATATCATGCTTATTTACGAATCTTTTGAGCTTAAAATATCGCATGCAGGTATCGGTAGTGTTTTCTGAAAGTAATCATGTCCAATAATCATTGTATGAGAGAACGAAAGTAAGCTAGTATTTCAGAAAAATGTGAAGTACAAAAAAATCAATCAATTTCTAAAACTAAGATTAAAACTGTTCAGTCTATCAACCTTCATGAATGCACAATAACAGAAATCAGGAAAGCTCTAAGACAACAGCATAGGTTCTTGATGGGCAAATTAGTGGAAACGGCACTGCAGGAGGTGCTTGAAAATAAAGGAGAATCTTTTGATTGGGGACAAAAATCTAGTTTACAGGCATGTGACTTATCCAAGGCTTGCCATCGTATTTCACACTCACTGCTTTTAACCCTTGTGTTAGTAACCGGGTACCCGGGTACCCACCGCGGTGTATTTGTATGAATAGCTTAAAGAATATTTAATATTTTATTTTAAGCTCTCGAATCGTCGTTCTTTAACTCAAAAGAAAGCTAGTCGTGAGTGCATTTAATTTATCTATTTTTTATTTTTTTTTTAAATAAGCTTAAACTTCAGCTATCTCCCCATTGGCAACCGGATAACCGGGTACCCACAATGGAAAGAATAGAAAATAAATTGAAAATGGTTTCTATAAATGGTTGCAACTAAATTTTATTGAAAAAATAAAGAAATATTACATTTTTTCATAATTAATGAAATTAAACCTGACATTTAACACATTGTATGAGATTAATTGAGTGCTCATCACATACTGGCTGGTGACAATTGGCACAGGTCTTACCGAGTCTTTCGCCGTATTTTTATTGGCAAAGCATTGCACACATGACAAGATCCAATCACTTTTTTCTTCCGGTTTTATCTTTTTCAACCACCGGACCAGGATTTATCTCGTTTGTTTCTGCTAATGCATGACCTAAAATACTTTCAACAGCAATCTTTGTTGAGAAGTGACGCATTATTTGCGGATTCGCCGTACGGTGTTCAATCATCGGCAATGATAGTTCTTCACTTAGCTTCCGCATAAATTGACGACGTTCTGTCGTTTTTTTGGCAATCATTTTATTATTTTCGTAATAAATTATATATGATGCAAGTGAAGAAATGTCTAGCATGTTGAAGAACAATGCCATTGGCCATCTCGAAGATCGTCGTTGACTTGTGTACCTCCGGACCATTTGGTCCATTGTGTCAACGGCAGCTTTTTATCTATTATAAAAATTTATAATTTCTGGTTTTTGCTTAGCGTCATCACCAACTGATGCATCTGAATGCAGTGTAGATAACAGAATGACAGCTTTATTTTTTTTAGGAACATAAGAACACATGGTAACCTTTTCGTGAAATCCAAAAACTGTCGAATACTGCTCTCGTGTCTTATTTGCTCCCATAACACTAGGGATGTAAGGTTTATTTTTTTTAACGTGCCAACAATGGTAATATTCCATGATAACAAATGTTTAGCAACGGGTAGAGTAGTAAAGAAGTTATCCATGCAGATTATTATTATTATTTTTATTTTTTGTTTAATTGTCACTAACTATTCACAGTTAAAGAAAAAAATGTTTAGAATTTTTTTTTCAAACTAAATGAACAAAATTTTTAATATTTAGATCTGTGGGTACCCGGTTGCTAAAAGACGTCGGTAATGTTGGTTACTTACATAAGGGTTAAACAAGCTTGAATACTATGGAATCAGGGGTGTGGCTCTTGACCTGATGAAAAGTTATCTGACAAACAGGATGCCGAAAACAAGCTTGGGATGCATGTCTTCTTCTTGAGAGACGGTGAGTCATGGTGTACCGCAGGGTTCTGTGTTGAGTCCTCTTTTTTGGGATATATATATATGAATGATTTGTCAGATAATGTGAAATCAGATCCAACCGTTCTCTTCGCTGATGACACTCCTTTTCTGAATAAAGGGATGGACGACCAGGAATTGGAAGAGATAGACAAGAAGACACTAAAGGAAGGTATGGTTCAGCGCAAAAAAAATGATTATGAACAGTGATAAAACAGAGACACTATTGTTTGAACCAAAGATGTCTTCGACAATCACATGAGGCTACTTGGTGTCTTTTTGCAATCAAATCTCAAATTTTCTTTCCACATTGATGAAATGATTCCTATGTTGTACAGAGCTACAGTTAGGAGAATAAAGCAAATAGCGGGAGTTGAAGCAGCTAAGATTACTTACTTCAGCTACTTTCATAGTTTCCTTAACTTCGGCATTCTTTTCTGGGGGGATTTGTCTGAAAGTAAGAATGTATTCATAAAACAGAAGCAGGTACTGAGAATACTATGTGGCGTAAGTAGTAGATATATCTGTATAGAGCTAGTCACCAGAGAAAAAATTCTTACAATGACGTCCATTCTTATACCTACCTGTGTAATGTACATTTTGTCAAGAAAGTACCGGGAATTATCGATTTAAATCTGGCGGGGCAATGAGGCAGGTAAAAATTTTTTTTCCTAGTTGGTACCACTGTCCTTAATTACTATGCCAAGCTTGAACGGGATCTGTCAACTAGTGTGTTTGCAAAAGCTGATTAAGTCAGTCGATGTCAGAGTGCGTGCCGATTTTTACTATGGGTGATTACGTTGAGCAAAGAATTTGTTTAAAGTTTTGTGTTGCAAATGAATTTTCGTGTGCCGATGCATTGAAAATGTTGCAAAAGGCCTTTGGTGATAATGCTCTATTGAAAACTCGTGCATATCAGTGGTACAGAGCCTTCAAGGACGGTCGTGAAGTGGTCGCCCATCGACGGCTTCGATCGAAGATAACGTCGATAAAATTAAGGAAAGGGTGCTGGAAAACCGTCGTACCAGCTTGAGAGAGATAGCACATGATCTTAGGATATCCCACGAGTCCGCACGTACGATTTTGATTGATATTTTGGGCATGAGAAAGGTGGCCGCACGACTCGTACCGAAAGACCTGAATTTTCTTCAAAAACGTCATCGCGAACAGGTTGCTTCAGACATGCTGGATCGCTGCAATTCCGATTCTACATTCATGGAACGCATTATAACTGGTGATGAGACCTGGGTCTACGAGTACGATATGCAAACAAGCCAGCAATCATCGGAATGGGTGGCAAAAAATGAGCCGAAACCGAAAAAACCACGCCAAAGCCGCTCGAAAATGAAGGTGATGCTCATTGTTTTCTTCGATATCCGTGGCGTGGTGCACTACGAATTCGTTCCAGAGGGTCAGACGGAAGGAGTATTACCTAGGCGTTATGAAACGTTTGCGTGAGCGTATCCGTAAGAAACGGCCAAATTTGTGGGCCAACAACTCATGGATTTTGCATGACGATAACGCGCCTTCTCACCGAGCTACGATTGTGACTGACTTTCTCGCCAAAAACTCAACAAACGTGCTTCAGCAACCACCGTATTCGCCGGATTTGGCTCCCTGCGACTTTTTTCTCTTCCCAAAACTAAAATTACCCCTTCGTGGCACCCGTTTTGAGTCGATTGAAGCCATAAAACAAAATTCGGCGCGAGAGCTAAAGTCCATCCCGGAAAGCGCCTATAAAAAATGTTTCGATAATTGGAAGTGCCGTTGGCATAGATGTATTGGAGCAACTGGAGCCTATTTTGAAGGCGACCCAATAAATTTTGACGATTAAATGTAAAAATGTTGTTTTCATTGAAAATTCCCGGTACTTTCTTGACAGAGTAGTACATCTATGATAATAAGGACATACTATTGAAAAACAACTTTAATAACAACTATGATACTAGAAACAAAAACAACTTCATCATACCATAACATTATATAAAAGTATCACAGTCGAATGTAAGTGATCTAGCTATAAAAATTTCCAACAAACTGCCGTCCAGAATGAAGGAATCAAATCGAATAAAGCTAAAGAATGAACTAAAAAGTCTCCTAATGAATAAAGCATACTACTCAATACATGAACACCTGATTTGAAAAAAAAATATATATTTTTATGCATACGTTGTCTGGCCAAATTTATTTATTGTTTGTTTGACTAATGTTTTGATTTACACATTTTTTATTTATATGTATTTATGTGTCTTTTCAGACAAAATTTTACCTGACTCCCCTTGAAATTTTTGATGGTTTAGAAATTTATTCATATTCTGTGATATGTACTTTATTGGGAATGAATAAATGAATTTTTATTATTATCATTATTTTTAAAATCAACGCTCATAAAAACTCTTTATTTGGGAATAATCAGCAAATACGTGAGAATGAAATAAACTATTGGAACTGATACTCGTAAAAATTATCCCTTGTTTTTAAAAATACATGTTCTTCTATATCTTCAAATTTATCATATCACTAATAGCTAAAAAAGTCAATTCAGTGTCAACAATAAAGAATAAATGATATTTTCTTTCTATTTGCGGACCGATAAGCAGGAAGATAAAAGGAATCATGAGTTAGTAAAAAACGTTGTTTTTTTTTTCGAATAACAAAAGAAAATATATAGATAAAAACATCATTATCTATCCATTTACTCCATAACAACTGATGATGATGATAGTTGTATCGTTTTAATACTTGTTATACCTCGACTGGTACGAGCTGAAAGCTTCAGTGTTTATTTTCCCATTTAGCCTGAAAATCAATCTTTAACACATCAGAAGAATGTGAGATATTGCATCTAGTGATTGAAGTTGCTTGGATTCAGTTGAAATAATTTATGATATTGATTTATCGCATATCACTTGGTGAAAAATTTCTAAATTAATAAATTAAATAAAAACAACTGGGCTTAAGTTTCACTGTTTATTTGATGTCTGTTGACATATATGTTTCGGGTTTTTATCCCACTTTCAAACCTGTGAGAACAAAACTTAAAATCCTATTTATAATGGTGGGGTAGTTCACAGGTACAATTTTGAAGAGTGTGAAAATAAGGTGTTAGTTGGGTCCTAATCTTTTACAGATAAGAGTAATGGTGATAAATTAAATTGAAGTTGTTGATTTGTAATTAGTTGCTTCTTACCATGTGCTAAACAAATTTCCAAAACTTTCTAAAAAGTCCATTATTCTGCTTTTATTACCTACGTTTAAAATCTCAGTTCTACTGAAATCTATGAAATGGTTGTTATTTATACAATGTTTCGAAAAACCAGATGTTATTTTATTATGTAATATACTCTTTTTATGTTCTTCTATCCTTATTTTTATAGATCGTCCTGACTGACCTATGTCAAATGCAGGGCATTCTTTACAATATAATTTGTAAAACCCTTTTTTCACACGTTTCTCGACATTCTTTGCCGTTGACTAAGAGTTAACCTAAGTTTTTCTTATTTGTACAAATAATATTAATATTATTCTGTTTTAGTCTGTTGTAAATTTTATTACTTATTTGTGGTATGAAATTCATCCTATAGAATTTTTCTTTTTCTTTGTCCTGAAGAAGAGGGTAAAAAGAAGCTAGAGCTTTTTTATGCCGTTCTTTAAAAATTAATTTATCGATTCCGTTCGTATTGTAACCATTGTTCGACGCTTATGACCTCAAAACTTTAATTTCTTTGTTAAAGTTTTCTATTGAGAGAGGGGTTGATAGAAATCTATGTACATAGGCGTGAAAAGGAGACATTGTTATTTAATGAGGGTGGAATTTTTATTATGTATTAATGAATCTATGTACCTGGATTTTCTAAATATATCAAATTCAAAGAAATTAACATTTCTTGTGATCTGAATATCTAAAAAATTTATTGATTATTGGGAATTTTCGATTTCAATAATGAATTTGATACAATTGAAAAATGAATTGAACAAATTTAGGAACATTTCTAAATGTCTAATAGAACCTAACCAAATGCAAAATATATCATCCACATATGTTTTCCAATAAAGAACTTAATTTGTCAAATAATAATGAGAAGAAAAGATTTTATTTTCAAGAGGAGTCATGAAAATTTCCCTCAAAAGTGGTGATAAGGGAGAATCCATAGGGTTATTCACAGGTGAGTGATTGGTTTTACTGTAATGAATTTTGAACTATATTTTTAATTTCTGAATTAGGTGTGGAAGGAAATAAATTCGCAACATCGAATGAAACAAGTTTATCGTTAGGAGGAATTCTTAAAAGCTTTTCCCCCTAACGCTAAACTTGATAAATTTCATTCCACAAATAAATACTAAAATTTGCAATAGACTAAAACAGAATAATATTGATATTATTTATACAAATGAGAAAAACTTAGGTTCACTCTTAGTCAATAGCAAAAGACTCTCGTGAAACGTGTTAAAAAAGCGGTATATACAAATTATATTGTAATGAGTGCATTGCATTTTACATAGGTCAGACAGGACAACCTATAAACATAAGGGTAGAAGAACATAAAAAAAGTATATTACATAATAAAATAACATCTGGTTTTTCGGATCATTGTATAAATAACAACCCTTTCATAGATTTCAGTAGAACTGAGATTTTACAAGTAGGTAAAAAAAGCAGAAGAATGGACCTTTTAGAAAGTTTGGAAATCTGTTTAGCAAATGATAAGAAGCTACCAATTACAAATGAGCAACTTCAATTCAATTTATCACCATTGCTCTTATCTGTAAAAGATTAGGAACCAACTAACACCATATTTTTACACTGTTCAAAATTGTGCCTGTGATCTACCCTACCATTATAAATGGGATTTTAAGTTTTGTTCTGACAGTTTTGAAAATGGGCTAAAAACCCGAAACATATATGTCAACAGACATCAAATAAACAGTGAAACTTAAGCCAAGTTGTTTTTATTTACTTTATCAATGAAATAATTCACACTATATTTCCCCAACGAGCTTTGTGTAGAAAAGAATGCGTCAGTAACAAAGTTTTCATCCCCATATAATTTTAAGGGTTTTTTCACAAAATACAGATATTTAGATGGAAGCACCTTCTTCATTCATTATTTTTTTTGAACCCCATAAGTTGATGTCTCTAAATCAGTGATACTAATTTCGACTTGGATGGGATTTAGGAAATGATCAAGTTAAAAACTGAAAAAAATTCATTTTGCTCAGCATTAATGCAAACTATCTCTACAAATAAAGGAGTTGCTCAAAAACATATTCTTCAGAACCATTAATTCATTGGGAAAATTTTTGAAGAACTCCAAACCTAAATGAAATTATTTAAAATTATCAGGTGTTTACCGATTGTGATGTAGTACCTGTCCCATAAATCATATTGGACAAAGCGGAATGTCCTTCTGAACTATAATAGTAGAAGCATTAGTGATCTTTGTTCAATAAGTTAGATTTTTGTAGCGTTTAAAATTTTTTTAGAAGGAGAACGAGGGCATGAAGCTGAACTCGATTTTATTTAGAGCCGATAAAAAATACTAATTTTGAATGGCCCACCCGTTATATGTGTATTGTTTAATTGAGTGTACAATGAGTTTCTATCAAGTTGAGGCCAACACAATCAAAAGTTTGCACTTACAACTTGCCATAGTCCCTTGTGCTTGTAATCCTGTACAAATAACTAAAGCACAAACATCCTGGATCACCAACCACAAAATAATAACCTCAAAAATGCACTTGTTATGAGTCCAAAAACGTTTTTCCGACAAGGCCTGCAAAAAAGGGAATATTTTCCGTTTATTTGTTAGGAGCGAAAAGAGTGACATTTCTCAATTTTGCCCGAGATCAATGACAGCATCTAGACATGCCTCTCGCCGCAAATGTCATAGCGGTTCATTTGACCTTCGAGTCCGTTGAACTACCTGAAATTTTATCATTAATACACTAAGCTTGTTATTATTAATCTGCTAATAGGCCTTTTACATTCAGATCAATGTGGCATGGATCTTGTAAAGATGAAAATAGGATTAATAATATTAACGTAAATTCGTTGTAGACCGGTCAATTTAGACATAAAAATAGTGATCAAATAAATAAAATTCCAACAGAGCCAAATCTTCGTAGAGACCTCAGGTTTACCACAAGGAATAAAGTGTCAAAAGTCCTAATCAGTCCCATGTGCGCTAAGGGACTTTCGGGGCCCAAAGTCAAAATTTTAGTTTTATTGGATTTTTCTTGAAAACGGTAAGTTCTATGAAAAAAGTACCTCAGAGCAAAGTTGTAGATCTTAAAATTCTCTATAAAAATGATTGTTATTATTTTTTCTCTAAGACCCACTATTTCCCATATATTGCGCTTGTATGAATCACGTTCTACATAATATGCACACATTTCGACACCACCTGTGAGGTAGTGTACTCGGCGCGTTTTTTTTAACGTGGTATCCCCGGTAAGACTATTACACGAACCTTTATGACGTTATTTTCAGGAACAATAATTATTTAATAGTATGAAGATTATTGATATGGGTTACTGACGCATACTCTTCTACTCTTCTTCTCCTTCCTGTTGATGAATGCTTAGAAATTGTTCAAATGAAAATGAATCAGTTGTCTCTTCATCAAAATCACATGAATCTTCCTCTCTTGTATTTAATTGAACATTTGAGCAAGAGACACTTTGGCAATTGGTACACGCTGGAGAACACTGCAACCCTACTTTTTTACAGCCACATTTGGCACTACAACCTTTTTTGCAATTGCAAAAAATAGTGTTAAGAAGTTTTTCTGGAGCAGGGGGCAGTAAAGTTCGAATCAGTTCCAAAGTATTATTTATCAATTTCCAACCCCAGGTTCAGTTCATTGGCTTGCCATGTTTGAAATTGATAGTATACTCGAAACAAATGTTGAGTAGCAGATGCCGATGTTGGAGGAAGACAAGATAGTTGTACTTGCTTTTTGTTTCGTGTATTTTTTACAAATGTTAAATATCTGTACGTATCTATCCAATCAATTTTTTTTGGAGCTCCATAAACCCCAAGAAGAAACCGAATTCCTTTAGTAATTAGTATTTGAGGTGAAGAATCAATTTCTGTAAATACTTTTGCGAAGTCAATCAAATCTTTTTTTTCAAATAATTTTAATACTGAATTTTTGTCCCTTCTAAACATTGCTGACGTAGTATCGCATCCGGTTATCGCATGTAAAAGTAAAATATAGTTTTGGCATTTTGGATAAGCTGATAAACTTTTAGAAGAATATATTTCTGTCCGTTGCTGCACCTTCCCAGGTTTTAAAAAGTAAATAATTTTATCAGATGGAGTCTTTGCAGTGAGTAGTACTAACAAATCAACATCTCCACCCACTACAATAGTTGTATTTCTCGCATTAAATCGTTCTATTGCTGTTTCAATTATGAGGACATCGGCGTCATTCGGAGCTTGTTTCACAACAATATTTCCAGCTGTTAATTTGTTACTCAACATAGAAATGAAACATGATTTATTATTAATGTTTGCAAAAAAATGTTGTTGGTTTACTGGAACTGTCATAAATTCATCAAACATTATGTCGGTACCGGAGGATGTTTTGTAGTACGATGGCGTTGTTCTGCAGCTTTTATGTTCCTTTTCATTCAAGTTTTTGTTATCAGACCAGGCTTGACTTAAAATGTCTTGGTAATCGTCTACAAAACAAATAAATGTTAATTTTCCAGGCTTCTCTGTAATACTAATTCTACTACCATACTTTAATTTCAATCGTATTTTTATAATCCCGTTTTCTAATGCTACATTTTGGCAAACATTCTTCAGTTCATCTAAGGAAAACTGGCAGTCATCGCTACTTTCAATTAAATTGAAAATTTCCTCCATTGTAGAGTTTATAGCCTCACTTTGAGGACGGCCAATTTTACCGCCAGTATTAGATCTCAGGAAGGATTTGTAACAACTGTCACGGTATTTAGCGTCAGCAGCAACTAAATCATACTAAAAATTAATAAGCTCAAAGACAGCTTTTGACACATCATCAGAACGATCTTTAGCTAATTTTAAAATGGAATCTTTGAATGTAAGTGTAGAAACTTTATAAATTTTTAAGCGATAATTCTTCGCCTTCTTCTTTTCTGCTTCTTCATCCGCTTCATCGCCACAAAATCAGCAGTGTTTTTTAAAACAAAAGCTGAATTCACTTATTCGTGCTCTAGTATGAGGTGGACTTTTTTTGAAATTCTTCCTCACGTTTTCTTTTTGATGCAGAGATTGAAGTTTTCGGGGTGTATGATTTTCTGCAATCCCCGTGAATTGTAACGGACTTTTGTCTTCTTAAATAATCCGCAAACTCATCACTTCTCGCGACACTTGCATCGATTAAAGTTGGCATTCCACGACTGACCACAACAGTTTCATCGTCAGTCTAAAGCTTATTACAAATAAAGCAATATTGTGACTTTTTTTTAATATTAATCAGCACTTACTACAATAGTAGACACTTGTAATAAATACGTATAGTCACTCGAACTGCTCGTTCAACAGTAAAAGAAGCAGGTATACGTGAACGGCACCACACGGACAAAAGAATAGGCAGATGTTATTCAAGGCCAGATGTTATTCAAGTAGAGGGGATTCGGAAGGGACCGGCGGTCTTTTTAAAGTATATTTTCCTAGAATAGTATACTGTATACATAAAAGAGACACGAGTAGGCATTTTTGCTTGCTTGAGTGCCTAAATATGTATATACGTGGTTTATGTGTGCATACTATGTAGAACATGATTCTTACGAGCGCCATATCTGGGAAGTAGTGGGTCTCAGGGAAAAAATCAAAAAGACCATTTCTATAGAGAATGTTAAGATCTACAACTTTGCCCTGAAGTACTTTTTCGATAAAACTTACCGTTTTCGAGAAAAATCCAAAAAACCTAAAATTTTGACCTTGGGCCTCGAATAAGTCCCTTAGCGCACATGGGACTGATTGGGACTTTTGACACTTTATTACTTGTGGTAAACCTAAGGTCTCTAGGAAGATTTGGCTCTGTCGGAATTATCTTTATTTCAATTGTCTGAATTGACCGGACTATTTAACGAATTCACAAAATGAAAGCACACTCATGAGTGCTAATGATCCGAATCTAATAAACTAAATTATTCCAATTCTCCTCGACACGTAGGTGGTCATAAATAGGACCCAAATGGAAGGGTTTTTGTCGGAATTACCCAAAAACCGGCCTTTCTCAAATTCGTTTCTTCTATCCAGACTCGGTATCTCCCCGTCACATTAGAGGGTCGGAAGAAACAGAGCCTCAGAAATAAACAATAATCTCCGGACCGTTTTCGTCTTTCTTTTATTGCAGCCGGATTTCACATTGTTAAGTCAACTTAGGCTGCAGTGATTAATGACACCAACCAGTGCAAATATGGATCACGGGGTTAGCCATGAGTTATTTCTTTCTTTCACGTTCTCCAGGCTTCCTCGGTTTAGGAAGGAAATATGTTTAATCTAAGGGGTCGCAAATCTCCTTCATGAGGTTGTAAGATCATAAGTGTCAGTGGTTTTAACGTTATCTAACAGACGAAACACAACAGCATATTAAACTTGTGATGAATAGGCGTAAACTAAGTGTTTATTTAATTGCATGAAATCCTTTTCATAGTCGAAGAAAAAATAAAATTCAAAATCAGATTGGGTTTGGTAATAGCTTTTACGGGTCAAAGGAATTTGGAATCAAGATTTGAGTGCACCGTTCTGTTGTATAATTTGTTGCCATTTCAAAAGTTGCTTCATAATTCCTCCCTCATAGAAATCTTAGCCCTTATATCCAACAGATAGCGTAAGAAATATGGCAAGACAAACAAATACGTCTTCTTCAAGTATCGGGTGTTTTTTTAGAGTGATAGAACTTTCGATAGGGATAACTGTGATTTGACAGAAGGTAGAAGCATGATGTTTTGACATTTCTGTTCAGTGAGCATTAACAAATCATCGTGGAAAGATTCACGCCGCAACAACGTTTACAAATTGTTGAAATTTATTTTCAAAATCAGTGTTTATTCTCCAAACTTATAGAGTACTTCCTGAAATTTATGTTTTACATAATCGTCCATCAGAGCAGCTTATTCGTCGAACTTTCGATAGATTTCGAACAACAATTTCTCTACTCGATGCTACAATAACAACAAGACAAAGAACTGTACGCACAGTAGAAAATATCGCTGCTGTAAGTCATAGTGTTAATGATGATCCAGATTTGTCTATTCACAATAAGTTGGGCTCCACCACCTGGAAAATCATGCATCCACCACATGGAAAATCATGCATCCACCACATGGCAAATCATGCATCCAACGCATGGAAAATTTTGCGTAAAGATCTTGGTCTATAACCATACAAGATCCAACTGGTTCAAGACCTAAAGCCACTTGACCATAATAAGCGTCGTTTGTTTGCTGATTGGGCCCTAGAACAGCTTGAAGTTGGTCCACTTTTTTATCGTAAAATTGTGTTTAGTGAAGAAGCTCATTTCTGGTTGAACAGCTATGTAAAGAAGCAAAATTGACGTATGTCGAGTGACTACAATCCTCAATAAGTTCATTGCATCCTGAAAAATGCACTGTATGGTGTGGTTTACACGCTGGAGGCCTCATATTTCTTTAAAAACGATGCTGGACCTATGTTACAGTGAATAGTGCTTGTCATAGATCGATGATCAATGATTATTTGTTTCAAAATTTGAATGGTATCGACCCAGAAATGTTTTGGTTTCAACAAGATGGTGCTTTACCTCATGCTGCTAGAGTAACAATTGATTTATTGAAGGAAAGATTTGGCAATAACATTATTTCGAGAAATGGTCCAATTAATTGGCCTCCAAGATCATGCGATATAACTACATTGGATTTTTTTCTTTGGGGTTATGTCGAATCTTTGGTTTATGCTGATAAACCAGAAACAATAGACGCTTTAGAAGCCAACATAACTCGTGTTATCGATGAAATAATGCCAGAATTACTCGAAAAAGTGGTCCAAAATTGGTATGGGCGAATGCGGTTCCTCAGAGCTAGTCGTGCACATATGCCGGAAATTATTTTTAAAACATAAATGTTATAAAATTATCTTTCAAATAAAAAAAATTGGCTTGAATCTTAATTTAAATGTGTTGTATTTCAATTTAAAGTTCTATCACTCTAAAAACAACACCCGATATAAAGAGTTTGAAAAATTTTATAGAAATTTATGAATTCTTCTACAATTTAAACCAATATTTCGGTGAAAAATATCAAAACTGGGGTAGTTTTGAAAAATTTCAAGATAAACATTTTATCTTTTCCTCTTATCAAACCAGCATTTGGTAGTTAAAGTTGTATATAATATCTCAATCACGTACATTCATAAATACTTTCACTTAATGACCTTATGCCCAAAAAGTACGACAGGTTTTTATTAGATCAGGGGGGTGAGTTTGTTTTTAGAATTTTAATGAATAAAAAGATTTAGGCCCAGTAAGATTTTCTATTTCCTCATAAATCTTTTAACATTATCCTAGTGTTATGGAATCGCTCAGACTTTCTAATAGAATTCAAAAAAGTTTGTTGACACTCAAATGGTATTCAGTGCAAAACAAATATAAAAAAAGTCATTAAAATTAATAAATAAATATTTAAGGAAGACTTTTTCTATTTTATTTTATATATAATATATAATTATATTTAGGCTTCAATAAATCTCATTATGGAATGTCAGTGATTTAAATATAACCTTAAAAACACCTTACACACTTCTCTGTGATTTCGTTAAGAACATAGACCATCTTGAATTTTAAAGTTAGTCTGTTTGAAGCAATCATCCTGTAAACACGTGTGAGGTGAGATATAGTGATAGTTATTTGTTTTTGATATTTGGAATATTATTTTGGACCGATGAAGAGATCACCGGAACTATATTTGTTTTTTGAAGATATAGTGCATGTTTTGAGAGATTTCTGAATTAACTTATTCGAATATTCAAATATATTAAATGTTTCAAATGAATTATATTTTTTGAGAAGTCCTCAAGTTGTGTTCATGTTTTTAAAAGGCAATTGGTGTTCTAAATGGTAGGACCAGAAAGAAAATTTTGTCTCCTTTAAATATTTAATTATCAATTTTAATGACTTTTTTATATCTGTAAAGTAAACAAAAATTCAACGTTTGCCACTCATTCCTTAAAAATTAGTAATTCCTTTCGACAAAAGAAAATCTTAAGAAAATTTTACATGTAGATTCAAATGAAAAGACACTTGATTATTAAAATTTTCAAATTCGTTCACAATAAAAATAATGTAAAAAATAGTGAATGACTGTATGGAGCTATGTAAATCCAAATATTTGAGATGTACAACAAAATAACGTTAAAATAATGAATAACTGTACGGAGCTATGTAACCCCAAAAAATTATTTGAGATATTTGGGTACCATCTGTTTAATAACCTTCTTTGTCGATTGCCGACATTCCGATATCTGTCAGAAGGCCCCTCTTTTTTAACCGGGTTTTTATCACGTTCCGCTTGTAAACCTCTGTACCACTATTAAGTGTTATCTATTGAAATATTCAAAATATTTATCACTTTTGTTTGAATACCTCTGTACCACTGTTAGGTTTTCAGTTGTCTGATGATGGGATAGTTCATTTCCCGAAACTCGAGTCACAAGAAAATGTGTAAAAAAAATATACTTTTATTGGTAGTAAAACATAGTAAGTTCTACAATTTGTTTTAATTTTTTATATCTGTTAGTTTATTTATTCCATTGTACATTATATATTGAGTTTGGGATTATATACGTCTATTAAATATAAGCGTTGCTTATTGTAGACATTAATTTAATTCTAAAAGTTTTTTGAATAAAAATTTTTTTGGAATTAAAATTGTAGAAGACTAACAGATCAAATCTGTTTTGACATTCAAATTTTCTTATATTTCTTCCATCAAGTAAAAAGCCTTTTTCTATTTTATTTTATATATAATATAAAATTATATTTAGGCTTTAATAAATCTCATTATGGAATATCATTGATTCAAATATAACCTTAAAAACACCTTACACACTTCTCTGTAATTTAGTTAAGAACATTGACCATCTTGAATTTTAAAGTTAGTCTGTTTGAAGCAATCATCCTGTAAACACGTGTGAGGTGAGATATAGTGATAGTTATTTGATTTTGATATTTGGAATATTAGTTTGGACCGATGAAGAGATTACCAGAACTATATTTGTTTTTTGAAGATATAGTGCATGTTTTGAGAGATTTCTGAATTAACTTATTTGAATATTTAAATATATTAAATATTTCAAATAAATTATGTTTTGTGTGAAGTCCTTAAGTTGTGTTCATGTTTTTAAAAGGCAATTTGAGTTCTTAATCGTAAGATCAGAAACAAAATTTGGTCTCTTTTAAATATCTATTTATTAATTTCAAAGACTTTTTTAGATCTGTTGGTTTATTTATTCCATTTGACATTATATATTGAGTTTTGATTATATACGTCTATTAAATATAAGCGGTGCTTATTGTAGACATTAATTTAATTCTGAAAATTTTTTGAATACAATTTTTTTTTTAAATTAAAATTGTAGAAGACTGACAGATTAAATCTGTTTTGATATTCAAAAATTTAACAATATGTATCGCCTATCTACTGCTGAACGTGTGAAAGTTGTGCAAACTTACTACGAAAACAATAATTCTGTAGTAAGTACGTTTCATGCATAACGGGTAGATTATGGACGACATTAGAGCGTACAATTGAACACAGTGAAAGCGTACAATTGAACACACTGAAAAGATTCAATGAGGATCTGTTACTGATGTCTTAAGGCCCATGCATCATCGAAATACATGCCTTGTTCCTCTTTTAGGGCACGCTCTGGCGTATTTTGCATCTGGATTTGCATCTCTATCCTTATAAGGTTCAGTTGACATAAGAACTAAAGCCAGCTGACCATAGGATGTGTAGAACATATGCCTATTGGGTGCTTGAACAACAACGTTTGGATGACTATTTTTCGCATCGAACTTTCTTCAGTGACAAAGCAAATTTTTCACTCGGTGGATATGTAAACAAGCAAATTTGTAGCATCTGGGGCTATGAAAATCCTCATGCAACTGCTGCGTGGCCATTATATCCACAAGAAGTTACCACATGGTGTGCAATTTGGTCTGGTGGATTGACTGGTCCGTACTTTTATTCAAAAATGAAGAAGGTGTAAGTCAAACCGTCAATTCTCATCGCTATAGCTAAATTATTCCCAATTTTTTTCGGCCTGGAATTGGAAGAGATGTGGTTCCAGTAAGATGGTGCTACAAGCCACACAATACGACTCGTTTTGGCTTTATTGCAAGAAAAAACCCCAGGACGCGTAATTTCTCGTTTCGGCGTTGTGAATTGGCCACTAATGTCTTGTGATTTATCGTCTTTGGATTTTGGTCATTAGAAGGATCGTGTTTAGAATGGAAAATCCTCTATTGACGATCTGAAAACTAAAATCCGTCAAGTTATTGGTGAGATATTGCCCGAAATGTGCCGGCGAGTCGTTAAACATTATTATTATTACCCTGATACTGCTAGATCCCTCAGAAGCTTTTTCAGCTTATGCGAGTAGAAGTTCAGTTGTGTTCTGGGTAGGCTTTGTTACTGCGATCTTGCACCACTTTAGATCACAGCGCTGTTAATTTTTGATCCAACAGTGAAATGGTGGCAGACACCCGTCCAACTAGAAATTTTTTTTTCCACCTGAACAGGATTCGAAACGGGTCCTCCCGGTCACGAATGATCGAGTAACGTGATCACGCAGGGGACATTTAAATGATGTTTTATTCCACAGATAATGCCAAGGTCCAGGAATTATATTGAAATAAAAATTTTAACGATATTCTAAACGAAATACTGTTTTATTTGCGTTCACTTTCGGAAGCACAGAAGGGATAACTCTGTATTATATATAACCTATAATATAACAAAACTCCTCGACATCACAAGCATAGCAAAGTATTCCTTCCATCCCCTGCCATATTATAAAAATGCAAGAGGCTTAAGAGAGCTCCATCTCGTCTTTTTCCCCTTTTTACATCTTTATAATTCGATTTTCAGTCCCTCCAAGTATCATAGACAGGGAGACGAGTGGTGATATGGTGGTCTTGGAGTCGACTAACGTGAGTCTGACCTGCAAAGCGACAGGATATCCTGATCCTTACGTAATGTGGAGAAGAGAAGACGGCGATGATATCAGATATAATGGAGAAAATGGTGAGTAGTTTTATTTAGTTTTATGGTGCTTCGTTGGATACTTACGAGAATTTCTAGATCTAAGAGACCTGTTGTTCAACGAGACAATTCTTTTCGAACTTGTAATTGATTGCTGCGATTAATTGGTAGTACACTCACTAATGATTTCAACATTGCGCTTTCATTCAGCTGACAACCTTTTTCATCAATACTAAATGCGTTCTAGTTTATTCATATCATTTTATATTGAACATTGAGCCAATAAAACACTTTCAAAGACCAAAAGTTTCAAGGCAATAGCGCAAATTAAAAAATAAAGCATAACAACTTGACATAATATGTACTGTCGTGGATTTTGCGAATTACACTTTGTAAACGTTATAAATGTCTGGCATAAGTGGAGTTTGATTTATTCTTAACGAATGAATTCCGGTGTTCCTGGATCCTACTCTCAAAAGATCTACCTGTTTGGCCAATGTATACATATGGACATGTACCACAATTTAACCTATATACGCCTGATCTCTTGTTCTTATCGACGATATCTTTATTATTTTTTATTAATTTACCTAAAGAATTTATTGTTTCATATGAGATATTGACATTTCGTTTTTTCTTTAAATATCTAGCTATGTGTGCAGATCTTTGTCCTATGTATGGTAATCAAATAAAGTTTTCATTTTTTCTGATATGTGGATAAACTAATGACATAGATTGTTTCAGTTTAATTTTATTCAGTAGTTGATCAATAATTGATGGGTTATACCCATTATTTACTGTTATTTGTTTTATTATATTCAATTCTATTTCAAAATTCTCTTGTGACGAAGGTACATTAGCTAGTCTATACACCATACTATTGTATGCTGCTAATTTATGGGATAAAGGATGATTTGAGGAAGAATGTATTGTGTCGTCTGTGTGTGTTGGTTTCCTCATAATTATGAGGATAACGAAAGCCTCACGATGGGAAATCCACTAAGTCC
Source organism: Megalocaria dilatata (assembly GCA_034642435.1). Classification (NCBI taxonomy): domain Eukaryota; kingdom Metazoa; phylum Arthropoda; class Insecta; order Coleoptera; family Coccinellidae; genus Megalocaria; species Megalocaria dilatata. Next base: position 44,884,876 of record CM067860.1, read on the forward strand.
TATATTAGCTGAAATATTTATGGATTTCCTAGAAGACAAAATACAAGAGCACCCGATTTTTAAGCAATTTATTTATTGGTACCGTTTTGTAGATGATATTATTTGCTTGTTGGTCGGTACGTCTAGACACTTTCGTTATTCTTAGAATTTATCAACCAGGTATACCCTACGATAAAATTTACTCACGAAGAAGAACAAAATGACAGCATAAATTTTTTAGACTTGAAAATAATTAAAATTAACAAGAGACATAATTTTTCGATTTACCGCAAACCAACACACACAGACGGCCCAATACATTCTTCCTCAAATCATATTTTATCCCATAAATTAGCAGCATACAACAGTATGGTGTATAGACTAGTTAATGTACCTATGTCACGAGAGAATTTTGAAATAGAATTGAATATAATAAAACAAATAACAGTAAATAATGGGTATAACCCATCAATTATTGATCAACTATTGAATAAAATTAAACTGAAACAATCTATGTCATTAGTTTATCCACATATCAGAAAAAATAAAAAGTTTATTTGCTTACCATACATAGGACAAAAATCTGCACAAATAGCGAGATATTTAAAGAAAAAACGAAATGTCAATATCTCATATAAAACAATAAATTCATTAGGTAAATTAATAAAAAATAATAAAGATATCATCAATAAGAACAAGAGATCAGGCGTATATAGGTTAAATTGTGGTACATGTCCATATGAATACATTAGCCAAACGGGTAGATCTTTTGAGAGTAGGATCCAGGAACACTGTAATTCATTCGTTGAGAATAAATCAAACTCCACTTATGCCAGACATCTACAAGAATCCGGACATGATTTTGACCATAACTTTGAAGTTCTCCATTTCGAGAACAAATGCAATAGATTGGACCTTTTAGAAGCAATGGAAATAAACCGGCATCATAAAATGAATATTTTGTTGAACGACCCAACAGATGTGAACCGTTTTCCGTTGTTGAGCCTTTTTTTCCAATAAAGATTTTCTTAATCGAATTATCCTGTGAGGACGTGCAATTGTCGATAAATTTTGTGTTTGAATTTAAAATATCTTTGTTTTAGGCATATACCAAGTTGAATTATTGTTTTTCGTATAATTTCGGAGGTGGGTGCTTGCTTTTATTGTAATGAATTTTGAACCATATTTTTGATTTCTAAATTAGATATGAAAAGAAATAAATTCGCAACATCGAATGAAACAGGGGGAAATTAGGCTACCAGCAATCTCTCTCTCAATAGAAATCTTCAACATAGAAATTAAAGTTTTGAAGTAATGAGCGTCGAACAGTGGTTACAATACGAGTGTAATCGATGAAGTAATTTTTAAAAAACAGCATAAAAAGGCTCTAGGTTCTCTTTACCCTATTCTTCAGGACAAAGAAAAAGGAAAATTCCATAACATAAACTACATACCACAAATAAGTAACAAAATTTGCAATAGACTGAAACAGAATAATATTAATATTATTTGTACAGGTAAAAAACTCAGGTTCACTCATAGTCAATAGCAAAGACTTTTGTAAAACGTGTGAACAAAGCGGAATATACAAATTATATTGTAATGAATATCCTGCATTTTACATAGGTCAGACAGGACAATCTATAAACAAAAGGGTAGAAGAACATAAAAAACAGTATATTATATAATAAAATAACATCTGGTTTTTCGAAACATTGTATAAATGACAACCATTTCATAGATTTCAGTAGAACTAAGATTTTACACGTAGGTAATAAAAGCAGAAGTTGGACCTTTTAGAAAATTTAGAAATTTGTTAAGCACATGGTAAGAAGCTACCAATCACAAATGAACAACTTCAATTTAATTTGTCACCATTGCTCATATCTGTAAAAGAGTAGGACCGAACTAGCACCATATTTCTACACTGTTCAAAATTGATCTACTCTACCATTATAAATAGGAATTTAATTTTGTTCTCTTCAGTTCTGAAAATAGGCATATTCGATATATATGTCAACAGACATCGAATAAACAGTGAAACTGTCAAATTGTTTTTATTTACTTTATTAGATTGATTTATTTATTCATTATCTTTAGAAATAAATGCATTTTTTGTACTTAAAATACGACGAAATTAATTTGTACACCCGATATAAAGGAATAACATATATCCTATCTGATACTCTCCATTTTTCTTCATAGCAGATTTCTAACGGTTTCAATTGCACAACCTCGAAATAGACTAACCTTCTACAAGTGATCAAACGAGCCAGACCCGCATTAATTGATTAGTTTCGTTCCATCCGACCTTAGTAATTAGTCTTTCAGAGAATGCGGGAGTTCTCCAGCCGATTAGAGTTGTTCTGTGTTTTCATCCGATAGATTTTCTATTAGTCTGGCCGTCCATTACAGCAAACACTTCTCAAATGGTACCTATTATTGTTTCGGCAGAGGGAACTGAGAATTGCTGCTTCGATCAGTTCCAGGCGATGAGAATTTTGGCTTGAAAAATTGGTTGACCAGTTAGAGAGGGTCTTCCATTTTAAATTGGGAAAAAACGCAGCATTATTTCAGAGTCAAACACTAAGATCTATAGTGGAACATAATATGCAGCCAGATGTAGCTTTTACATGTTTTATCACGTTTTTGCATAATTTTGGCATTATTTCACAAACAACAGTTCCTTTGATATCTTGTTTCGGTCGATGATCCATAAGAAATGATGATTAAACCAAGTATTCAATCGGAATAATGTATAAAACGAAGCGAATATTATATAAAAAGATGGATTATTGCAAATTAGTCGAACCACAGCATTATCTTTAGTTTGGAAATGAATCTTTATCGACATTTTTTTACAATTATTGTAAAATTTAATTAATTTTTCATATATTCGAGTTTTTCTAGCACAATATAAGATTTTTACAGGTAGATAAATAATATCATTAACGGTCAGATTCATAAATATTCAGTGATCACTGGATCAACGGATACTCTTGTCAAATTGGACAAACGGATCAGCGAATTTGGATTTCACAAAGCAAATTCGAGCAGTTCATCACGTGAGTCAGTTGATCCGAGAAAATAACGTCATGCTTTATATGCACTTTCAGCAAGATAATGCAAGATGCCTATACTTAAGCTTGGATGCAAGCACACCAAATGACAATCATTTCATGACTAGCAACTTCATCAGATCTTAGTCCCATGGAAAGCATATTAGGACTAATAAAGATTGAAGTTGAACGAGCAGTGCCACGAAATAAGGATGATTTAATTCGGTCAGTGTTACAGTACTGGACTACCATCACAGAAAATTATGGAGGGGATATAGTTTCGGGTGTACCTCGACGTGTAGTCAAGTGTTTACACTTAAATGGAAGTTGTATATGCACATGAATATTTTTTTATAATTTTCTAATTCAAGAATTAAAAATATATACTTAATAATTACAGTTGAGCTTTATATTGTTTCCGGATACTTTCTAGACGGGCTATATATACTATATCACTTACAAAAAGTAAACAATAGCAATACATTTCAGTGCAACTATTTAACGAAGAATACAAAGGTCTAAAATCGACAGATCAACTTGATTTGAATATTAAAACATATCGAAATATGTTTGTCTTCTACAATTTTGATTTCAAAAAATGTTTATTCAAAAACTTTTAGAATTAAATTTATGTCTACAACAAGCACTGCTTACATTTAATAGACGTATATAATCAAAACTCAATATATAATGTCAAATGGAATAAATAACCCAACAGATATACGAAAGTAATTAAAATTAATAAATAAATAAATATTTAAAGGAGACAAAATTTTGTTTCTGGTCTTACCTTTAAGAACACCAATTGCCTTTTAAAACATGAACACACTTAAAGGACTTCTCAAAGAGTATAATTTATTTGAAATATTTGATATATTTAAATATTCGAATGAGTTATTTCAAAAATCTCTAAAAAATATGCACTATATCTTCAAAAAACAAATATAATTCTAAGGAATCCCGTCTTCAGTCCTCATTTAATATTCCAAATATCAAAATCAAAAAACTAACCTATATCTCTCACGTGTTAAATGACTAAAACTTCGAAACACAGATCAACTATATAATTCAAGATTGATCTATGTTCTAACAAAATCAAAGAACATTGTGAGTTATTTTAAAGTTTATTTAAATTTACTGACATTCCATAATTACTTTCGTATATCTGTTGGGTTATTTATTCCATTTGACATTATATATTGAGTTTTGATTATATACGTCTATTAAATGTAAGCAGTGCTTGTTGTAGACATAAATTTAATTCTAAAAGATTTTGAATAAAAATTTTTTGAAATTAAAATTGTAGAAGACAAACATATTTCAATATGTTTTAATATTCAAATTTTGTTATATTTCTTCTATCAAGTAAAAGGCCTCTTTCTATTCTATTTTAAATCAACTTGATTTGGAATTTTTAATAGTTTGACACAGTGACTAAATCTGTGATTGACACTTCAGGAACATCGAACTAGATAAATTGTAGAAGGACCCCGTGATCAACAGGCTTGATTCGATGACTACAGCTTCGTGAAACCCACTGTAAGTGTTTCAAATAATTTCATTTATGAATTCTATGACATTTGTGTAACGTTCGGAATCTGTGAAGATATCAGGTAGATCGCTGAACCGAATTTCGAAAACAGCGTTCCATCAGCAATTTTAGTATATGTAGCTTCAATGTGTACGCTGTTCATTTGAGGAATCAAGTACTAATTGAATTCCTGTTATATTAATGGAATGAATATCTGTGACGCCGGCGAGCGCATTCGCCAATTTGTATAGCTATTCCAAATGTCGTTATATTCAAACAGGGGTCTTATAGAAAATTATATTAAATTCTCAACTCAGGTAAATTCATAAGTAATATAATTTGTAGCAAAAATGAATTTAAATGAATCTGTACCAAATATCATTAATTCTTAATGATAAATGACTTGAGCATGAGGAAAGTTTTTACTGCGTTTGTAACGTGAAAATATCGGGAATACATTTCGTTACTCAAATTAGCTCGCAAAGGTGAGTCTTGTGTGTATGTTTGCATACTTTAGATGGCGCTAGTGTACGATTAATACATTAGTGTCTATGTGTATAGCGAATATAGATACTTGATAGATTTCTAGTTGCCGGGATTCATTGCACTGATGAAAAACATGAAGTTTGAAACGTGCGCATGTTTGCAATACTCTCCTGTGATCAACAAAACCGGGTGGACTCTGCAGGCACCTTGAAATCACGATTTAATATCAGGTGGGGCCTCCTCTAGCCCTTCGTAGAGCTCTTACTCTATTCGGCAATGAGGTTATCAATGAAAGCTTGAGAAATGTCCTGCGAAATATCCGTATGAGCATTGACCAACTGTTGTAATAGCTGGGTGAGTCAGGTAAGTGGCTTCATTGCTGTGACATTGCAGAGCAGACATGTTCAATACCATGTTGATCTGGAGAGCTAACAGGCCAATCCGTTCGGTTAATGGCATGCTATGCTCTGATAATTTACTTTCGGAAGCACAGAACGGATAACCCTGTATATTGTAGGTAAGTCAGGAGGTGGTTAATGATATGAAAACCAACCACCATAGATATTAATATCTAGCATACTGTAAATCATCTCACGTTGAAGGAGTGTCATAATTAATATTCATTCATTAATCCTCTTCAATATTACTCACTTATTATATCTCGAATTCACAATGGAAATCCGTAACAGTCCATCCCGTCTCACTTCATTGCTAAGAGTAAGTTTCCAGAAGCCGCAATCGATGCATCCAGCCGGGTCCATATCTAAATGAATAGCCCGAAGAATGGAATTCTCTTTTTCAATTTCCATTCCAGTGAATTATTAGACGTTTTAATGCCGAAAAAGTTTCCCAATTTTGCCCCGCTATAATTCGGGTATTAATCCGTATTCGGTAATGGCGTCGAATGGACTGTCGATCCCTTTTTGGAAATTATATATTCTGTTCCCCAGATATTTTCAATTTCCTTATTATGTCATCTCGAAACGGATCCGGTTTCTTCACCTTTGTTTCTCCCGTTTCTCGATGGAGATGTTTCTCGTCCCCTTGATGTAGTATCGATTTCGATCGATCAATTGAAAAATTTCCATGAAAAAGGAAAATACCGGGTGTTTTTTTAGAGTGATAGAACTTTCGTTAACTGTGATTTGACAGAAGGTAGAAGCCATGTTGTTTTGACATTTCTGTTCAGTAAGCACTGACAAATTGTCATGAAAAGACTCACGCCGCAACAACGTTTTCAAATTGTTGAAATTTATTTTCAAAATCAGTGTTCTATTCGCCAAATTCATATAGCACTTCGTGAAATTTATGGTTTACATAATCGTCCAAGAGAGCAGCTTATTCGTCGAACTATCGATAGATTTAGGACAACATTTTCTCTAGTCGATGCGCAACAACAAAAACAAGACAAAGAACTGTACGCACAGATGAAAATATCGCTGCTGTAAGTCATAGTGTTGATGATGATCCAGATTTGTCTATTCGACGACGTTCACAACAAGTTGGACTTTGTGCATCCACCGAATGGAAAGTTTTGCGTGAAGATCTTGATCTTCACCCATACAAGATCCAATTGGTTCAAAAACTAAAGCCACTTGACCATAATAAGCGTCGTTTGTTTGCTTATTGGGCCCTAGAACAGCTTGAAGTTAATCCACTTTTTCATCGTAAAATTGTGTTTAGTGATGAAGCTCATTTCTAGGTGATCGACTATGTAAACAAAAAAATTGCCGTATATGGAGTGAAAACAATCCTCAAGAAGTTTTGCAGGTTCCATTGCATCGAGATCATGCGACATAACTCCACTGGATTATTTTCTTTGGGGTTATGTCAAGTCATTGATTTGTGCTGATAAACCAGAAACAATAGACGCTTTGGAAGTCAACATAAGTGGTGTTATTGATGATATAAGAACTGAATTACTCGAAAAAGTGGTCCAAAATTGGTCTGATCGAATGCGGTTCCTCAGAACTAGTCTTAAATTGAAATAAAACATATTTAAATTAAGATTGAAGCTATTTTTTTTATTTGAAAGATAATTTTATGACATTCATGTTTTGAGAACAATTTCCGGCATGTCCACCACGACTAGCTCTGAGGAACCGAATTCGACCAGAACAATTTCGGACCAGTTTTTCGAGTATTCAGGCCTTATTTCATCAATAACACGAGTTATGTTGGCTTCTAAAGCGTCTATTGTTTCTGGTTTATCAGCATAAACCAAAGACTTGACATAACTCCAAAGAAAATAATCTAGTGGAGTTATGTCGCATGATCTTGGAGGCCAATTAATTGAACCATTTCTCGGAATAATGTTATTGCCAAATTTTTCTTTCAATAAATCAATTGTAACGGTAGCAGCATGAGGTGAAGGACCATCTTGTTGGAACCAAAACACTTCTGGGTCGATACCATTCAATTTTTGAAGCAAATAATCATTGATCATCGATCTGTTACGAGCAACATTCACTGTTGCTTTAGTACCAGCATCGTTTTTAGAGAAATATGAATCGATGATGCCTCCAGCGTGTGAAACACACCATACAGTGCATTTTTCAGGATGCAATGGCAGCTGCAAAAATTCTAGAGGATTGTTTTCACTCCATTTCCTTTAATTTTGCTTCTTTACGTAACCGTTCAACCAGAAATGAGTTCAACAAAACACAATTTTACGATAAAAAAGTGGATAAACTTCAAGCTGTTCTAGGGCACAATCAGCAAACAAACGACGCTTATTATGGTCAAGTGGCTTTAGTTCTTGAACCAGTTGGATCTTGTATGGGTGTAGATCTTCACGCAAAATTTCTCATGTGGTGGATGCACAGAGTCCAACTGGGTGTGAACATCGACAAATAGACAAATCTGGATCATCATTAACACTCTGACTCACATCAGCGATATTTTCGTCTGTACGTACAGTTCTTCATCTTGTTGTTGTTGTTGCATCAAGTAGAGAAAATGTTGTCCGAAATCGATAGATAGTTCGACGAATAAGCTGCTCTGATGGACGATTATGTGAACCATAAATTTCACGAAGTGCTCTATAAGTTTGGCGAATAGAACACTGAATTTGACAATAAATTTCAACAGTTTGTTAACGTTGTTGCTGCGTGGGTCTTTCCATGATAATTTGTCAATGCTCAATGAATAGAAATGTGGAAACAACATGGCTTCTACCTTCTGTCAAATCACAGTTATTCCAACGACAACCCAAATAACTTTTATTACAATTGTCGGTTTCTCACCACCTCTCTTTAAATTCATTCTCAACACATATTCAAAATTTCAATTTCATCCTGAATCTATAGAACGGAATTTGTACGATCCTTTCACTTAACCATTCAGCCCTCCCTCGGTTCTCCGCCCTACCATCCTACTTCACAAGAGTCGGCTTATTCCGACATCCCGTTACTCCTCGAAACCGAATATACAATATGGATGATAACTACGCTTCATATCCGTCAAGTAAATCCAATCTAAAATCCAATACGTCAGACGCGTTATACTTCGCACCAAATTCGAAGTGAAAGAAAAATCGCTTCTCGTCAAAACCAAGATTAAACAACCAGATGAGCGATCTTATCCGCCAAGGAATTAGCATTTTTATGCGTATTTTCGTTGTAGGATAGCGCCACATATTTCATCGAATTACTGCGTGGAAAGGACTCATATTCTTTTATTCTCTCACCTGTCCAAGTCGTTATATCGAGATTGTGAAGTTTTTTTGCTCCTCCATTTTAGCGTTTAAATTTCGACAGACTACACCGTTTTTCTATATCGATTTTAGCAATCCATAATTTTCGGAATAAAATGATTGAAAAAATTTTTCTACTTAGTAGGGGTTTTTTTCCAATATCCTATATATCAGGTTTTTTTAAGAGTGATACAACTTTGGATGGGGAAAAATGTGATTTGACAGAAGGTAGAAGCCATGTTGTTTTGGAATTTAATTCTGTAAGCATTGACATATTATCATGGAAAGACTCACGCCGCAACAACGTTTACAAATTGTTCAAAATTATTTTCAAAATTTAAGGGTTAAATAATTGTCTATCAGAGCAACTCATTCGTTGAACTGTCGATAGACTTCGGACAACATTTTCTCTTCTCGATGCAACAACAACCACAAGACAGAGAACTGTACGTACAGAAGGAAATATCGCTGTGGTAAGTCATAGTGTTAATGATGATCCAGATTTCTATAGTCGTCGACCTTCACAACAAATTGGAGTCTGTGCATCCACCACATGAAAAATTTTGACTAAAGATCTTAGTCTAATAATAATAATAATAATAATAATAATAATAATAATAATATTTAATTCATGAATTATTGTATACACAATAAAATTGAAATTCGTCAAACTCATATCATTACCCTCTACACAAATCAAAAAATTCTGAGCATGTATACGGTTCACCAACAACAATAAATTCATACAAACTGCTCCTGAAAATCCCCACATTACCCAACATTCTTAATTTATCAGTAAGATTTATATTTATATTTATTGTAAGAAACAATATGCTTGATTGCAGGCTTTATTTGTTTTCACTGTGTCAATATTGGCGGCTTCAATATATTCTGGCCTCTCTGAAAAAAACCTCGAAAGTTAAAATCACGTATCAGCACACCCTCTGGCCAGAAGTTCTTGTCCATTACTTGTTCATAATTTCCTGTTGGTACCCCAATACTGAAAGCTGAATTTTTACCTTTTGAGATGAGTTTCTTTACTTCCACATTATGTGATTTTAAAGCACTGTTAACAAAATTCTTGATTGTGTCTTCCTCTACATCCGCACCAACAACTCGACCCAGATAAATCCATTTCTTAGGAGGAACTCCCGAGAACAAGGCATTTTCAGTTGCCGATCCACTACAAATAGTCCCCTTTCTACGATTCCTCGTGTTTTTCCTTGCTTTTACTTCAATCCATTCCTGTGTATTGTTTGAGATCCCAGTTATAGTTGTTGTTGATTCCATTTTTTTACAATCAACTAATTGCGGATTGACATCGGTAGGGTTTGAGGTTATTTTCTTTTCATTGTGAACCACAGAACTGAATGTTCTGGGTAATGTAACCTGACTTTCTTGATTAACATTTCTCTGATGGACTGCTTGATTTGCGGTTTGCGCATGCGAACCATCTGCTTTATGATGTTTATTCATATTTGAATTTTTTGTACCTTGTTGTCGTTTGTTTATTTCTCTTTCCTTATCTAAATTATTCATCTCCATAACCTTCATTTTCTCAATAAGTAACTGATTATTCTGTAATAGAATATCATTTTTACTTTGGACCTCGATGATAAGCTTTTCTAGAAACTCGTTTCGTATTTTGATCATGAGCATTTCTGTTTGTTGATCATCAGAGATGATTTTTGCTGCTTCATGCATACACAACGCCGATTTTTTGTTGGACGACGATGTCATACATCCAGGATGAAAATGTTTTATACACTTTATGCACGTCACGAAATCAACCACTTTCCTGGTACAGTGGGCACAAATTACTTCACTTCTACTCATTTCTTTGCCAGATTTAACAGAGCGATCGGACAACTCTCCTTCACTCTCCGCCATCTTGACACACCCATGCAAGATCCAACTGGTTCAAGAACTAAAGCCACTTGACCATAAGCGTCGTTTGTTCGCTGATTGGGCCCTAGAACAGCTTGAAGTTCATCCACTTTTTTATCGTAAAATTGTGTTTAGTGATGAAGCTCATTTCTGGTTTAACGGCTATGTAAACAAGCAAAATTTCCGTATATGGAGTGAAAAAATCCTCAAGAAGTTCTGCAGGTTCCATTGCATCCTGAAAAATGCTCTGTATGATTTGCTTCACACGATGTAGGCATCATCGGTCCATATTTCTTTAAAAACGATGCTGGGGCTAATGTTACAGTGAATTATGCTCGTTACAGATCGATGATCAATGAGTATTTGTTTTAAAATTTGAATGGTGCAACACCTCATGCTGCTACCGTAACAATTGATTTATTGAAAAAAAGATTTGGCTATAACATTATTTCGAGAAATGATCCAATTAATTGGCCTCCAAGATCATGCGACATAACCCCACTGGATTATTTTCTTTGGGGTCATGTCAAGTCATTGGTTTATGCTGACAAACCAGAGACAATAGACGTTTTGGAAGCCAACATAACTCGTGTTATTGATGAAATAAGGCCTGAATTACTCGAAAAAGTGGTCCAAAATTAGTCATCTGGTCGATTGTGGTTCCTCAGAGCTAGTCGTGGTGGACATATGCTGGAAATTATTTTCAAAAGATAAATGTCATAAAATTATTTTACAAATAAAAAAAAATTGGCTTCAATCACAATTTAAATGTGTTTTACTTCAATTTAAATTTCTATTACTCCAAAAAAACACCCGACATTTAAATGGTTGTTCTACTTTTATAATATTGTTTTCAAATGAACTGATAACAGATTTTTATTTCAGTAAACGTCGTAGACGGAGAAATTCTCTTCATTACCAAAGTCAGCAGGTTACATATGGGAGTGTACTTATGCATAGCATCGAATGGAGTACCACCATCCATTAGCAAAAGAGTACAACTCAAGGTTCAGTGTAAGTAAACTAATTTGTATAATTTCATTTAAAAAAAAATCCCACAGTTTTTATGTTTCACAATTTATTCAGAATGCTGAATGAAATGAAATGAGTCCAAACTAAAAATTGAAAAGTTTCTTTTATTACATTCAGGATATTTGTGTAATTTTATGGCGCATGGAAATAACAGCATCCAATATACCGGTGATGCCAAAGAGTATTTGGGAATTTGTTAAATTCTCCTTTTTTTTTCAGTGGCTTTTTTGATTGAGAAATCTCCAAATAGTCCATCAATTCACCTTTATTAGCTTAATATAGTAAAGTGACATCCATCTCATTGGAAAAATCATTATTTTCTATACAATGTTTCATTAAACCCGTTGATTTCTGGTTTTCCAAAATATACATCCTATGTTCTTTGATTCTATGTTCTAAACATCGGCTTGCCTGTCCTATATTGTAATGCTACATATATACTACTCTGTCAAGGAAGTACCGGGAATTTTCAATTAAAACAACATTTTTACTTTCAATCGTCAAAATTTATTGGGTCGCCTTCAAAATAGGCTCCATTTGCTCCAATACATCTATGCCAACGACACTTCCAATTATCGAAACATTTTTTATAGGCGCTTTCCGGGATGGACTTTAGCTCTCGCGCCGAATTTTGTTTTATGGCTTCAATCGACTCAAAACAGGTGCAACGAAGGGGTAATTTTAGTTTTGGGAAGAGGAAAAAGTCGCAGGGAGCCAAATCCGCCGAATACGGTGGTTGCTGAAGCACGTTTGTTGAGTTTTTGGCGAGAAAGTCAGTCACAATCGTAGCTCGGTGAGAAGGCGCGTTATCGTCATGCAAAATCCATGAGTTGTTCGCCCACAAATTTGGCCGCTTCTTACGGATACGCTCACGCAAACGTTTCATAACGCCTAGGTAATACTCCTTGTTTACCGTCTGACCCTCTGGAACGAATTCCTAGTGCACCACGCCACGGATATCGAAGAAAACAATGAGCATCACCTTCATTTTCGAGCGGCTTTGGCGTGGTTTTTTCGGTTTCGGCTCATTTTTTGCCACCCATTCCGATGATTGCTGGCTTGTTTGCATATCGTACTCGTAGACCCAGGTCTCATCACCAGTTATAATGCGTTCCATGAATGTAGAATCGGAAATACAGCGATCCAGCATGTCTGAAGCAACCTGTTCGCGATGACGTTTTTGAAGAAAATTCAGGTCTTTCGGTACGAGTCGTGCGGCCACCTTTCTCATGCCCAAAATATCAATCAAAATCGTACGTGCGGACTCGTGGGATATCTTAAGATCATGTGCTATCTCTCTCAAGCTGGTACGACGGTTTTCCAGCACCCTTTCCTTAATTTTATCGACGTTATCTTCGATCGAAGCCGTCGATGGGCGACCACTTCGCGACCGTCCTTGAAGGCTCTGTACCACTGATATGCACGAGTTTTCGATAGAGCATTATCACCAAAGGCCTTTTGCAACATTTTCAATGCATCGGCACACGAAAATTCATTTGCAACACAAAACTTTAAACAAATTCTTTGCTCAACGTAATCACCCATAGTAAAAATCGGCACGCACTCTGACATCGACTGACTTAATCAGCTGTTGCAAACACACTAGTTGACAGATCCCGCTCAAGCTTGGCATAGTAATTGAGGACAGTTGTACCAACCTAGGAAAAAAAAATTTTACCTGCCTCATTGCCCCGTTGCCCCGCCAGATTTAAATCGATAATTCCCGGTACTTTCTTGACAGAATGTAGGGCAGACTGGCCGATGTTCACTACATAGAATCCAAGAACATGAATGTCCATTTTGAAAAACCACAAACCAACCGGTTTTGGAGGAAATTGTGTATAAATTAATCATTTTTTTAACGAGAAACTTGTCACTTTACTATATAATATTAATAGGGGTATTTTGATGGACTATTTGGAGATTTCCTCAATCAGAAAAGCCACTGAGTAAAAGGAGAATTCAACAAATTCCCAAATACTCTTTGGTAACATCCCTATATTGGATGTTGTTATTTCCATGCGTCATAAAATACACAGATGTCCTTAGTGTAATAAAAGAACCTTTTCAATTTCAAGTTTAGTTACTTTTTTCATTCTTTTGAAGATGGTCGAAAGACCGAAATTCGTGTCAGGATTCTGAATAAATTGTGAAACATAAAAACTGTGTGAATGTTTCACTAAAAGCCAACCGCATACCGCATTAATTTAATTTGTATTATTTTTATTCGATACATCCAACTGAATATGCCACGTAATGTTGAAAATGTTTTTTATCAAATCAAATGTTTCTATTCATTCATAGAATTCTTGCATCTCAAATAAAAAAACAATGTTTTTTATCGGGTATATAATCAGCAATTTATTTCACATGTAAAAGAGTAGCGTGACAGTTAATTGTCACGCTAAAATTGAGGGTATTTGGTGTTGCAACCGTAGTTATATTACGATATGTATTTAAGCCTTTGCTTTTTCGGAATACGACCATTTCACATTTGATCATTTCAAGAACAAGTCAGGACTCGGGGTTTATTATTTGAAATTGTACAACCAGGTGATAAACAGAGTCACAACACCTTTCTATAATTTGAAAATTATAGAAAACATGATATATGGGGTATCCCAGAGAAAATTTGACCGCCCAGAACTCAGAAATGAAATATTTTCTAAGATTTTAAGAAACAGGTCAACTACTGTTTTGACGAGGACGAATTTCCATCAGCAGTGTGTTCTGAAAAAATCACCCCCCAACATTTTTTGAATAGGGAACAGATGTCGAGTGTCAGTTAATTTGAAAGTTATTTATTTTCTGTGCACAACCCAGTTAAAATTTTCAAAGTCGGTTCAGTATTCAGTAACATGAGGGTGGCAACAACCCCCAATTTTTTGAATAGAAAAGAGATAGCGGATGTGTTTTCGTTAAAAATTTTTTTTGGTCTCTAATCCTAGTTGAAATTTTCAAATTCGGTGTTTTTTCAAGCAATTTGATATTGAACATTAACAGCAGGGTAACTCGAAAAGAAACCCAATACATTCAAATACACCAGATCTGTAAGTAATGATAGGGAAATCTGTAGAGGTTCCGGAGATTTAATTCCAGCTATTATCTTTGATTTTAAAGTAGGATTTTCATTTAAAAGCTTATGAAATTCAATTGGTTCAAGAATTAAAGGATACAGACATTGCTGAACGACACCTGCACAGCCCAGAGGTCATTGTTTGGGCTTTTATGATCCCTAGAGGCATAATCGATCCTTTTTTTCATGAAAATCGACAAGGCCGACCAATCAATATAGATAGTGACCGTTATTGCGATGTGCTGCGAAACTTTTCGGGTCAAGAGTTACAGGAACTTCAAGCTTTCAACACAAGAAAGTGGTTTCATCAATATGGCGCCACGCGCCATCACATAAAGCAATGAAGCTGTTAACGAATTATTCCCCAATAAGTTCATTTCGCGTAGAGTTAACATAAACTGGTCTTCCAGAAGGGTGAAATGGAAGGCTTCTCCTTTAAAACTGGCGTACTCTACCCTAACGCGTTATAAATATCCGGATTCTGTGTAATGGCCGAGTGCATTATATAGCATACTGAGTTACCTCGGGGGGTGGATTGCCCTCAGGTGTTACTCGTATCACCTGGCCACCACATTGGTGTTAGACTCGAGGGGGCAGTGGTTGAAAGTCCGCATACTGGACTAGGGAGGTATTTCATTTATCTGTTCGCAGACCCCCATGTTCGGACAATTCTCATGAAATGAATCAGGGTTTAACGGGACTTGACGGTTCGACCGGCTCACCCTGGCCACGGATCAATGCGTCACTATTTAGGGTTTGTGGATCTCGACGAAATGGCTGAGCCGTTACTGCTTGACGCCAGGATCAATCAAATGATTTCACATGGGTTCGGTGGGTCAGGACGTACAGGCTGTTAGACGATAGTCGTACCAGGATCACTAGAAGTCACTAGTTGCGTCACAAACCAACTCGGCTATTGATCTGCAGAGCCAGTAGAGTTTGAATAGTGCTTCGCTGGTCCTGAATTTCGAGTCAAGGCCAAAACTGGAAGCTGGTAGGTTCATCTCTTCGGAGGGTTTCTTGCTTCGCGCGATGATATGGCGTAATCCTTATCACACTTTCTACCTCTAGGACTGTGGAGACTGCTGAGTAGTCACTTGGTAAAAGAGCTATACTCGTTTGCCAATACGAAAACCTGGTAGAATTCACGTGGCCTCCCCGAAGCGCCCCCCACGGCATTATAGCTTGACGCGTTGGGGGCGCTTGTCTTGACTAGGATCCTAGTTTCATTCCGGTGAAATGCCACTCGCGCCAGTCACTGGACCCGTGTGATGGAGGATCGACCGAATGTGACCCTAGTTTCACCGTAAAGGTAGAGTGAAGTGCTGAGCTGCGTCGATCAACTCAGTGACAAGGGAGTCTATCGAAGCAAAGGGCTTCACCTTTAAAACTAACGTACTCTATCCTATTGCAGTAAATCTCTGAATTTTTATATGCAATGGCCGAGTGCGTTATGTGGATGGAGACCCTCGTGAAGTGTTCGTACGTGTGGTGCTGAACTCGAGGGGGCAGTGGTTGACAGTCCACATGCTGGACTAGGAAGGTATTTCTTCTATCCGTTCGCAGCAACCCATGTTCAGGATATCTCTAGAAATTCTTCAGGATTTAGCGGGGCTTGACGGTTAGAAAGGCCTTGTCCTGAACCAAAATCGATCGCGACACAATTCTGGGGTTTGGTGCTTGAAGCCAGGATGAATTTAAAGGCTTCACAAGGGTTCGTGGGTCTTGATGTATAGGCCGGATTGACAGTGCTCGTACCAGGATCAATTGGTGCATCAATCTTGAAACTATCTTGGTTCATGGGACTGCGTTCGTATGGTTGTATGAGAAGCTCCTTCGGCATGTGCAACAAAAAACACGAGCACTGACCATGCAGAACCAGTAGAGAGTGGATAGTGCTTCGCTGCTACCAGTCGCGGTGTAGGTTTTCGAACTGAAGCCGAAATTGGAAACTGGTGGGTTCAACTTTTCGGAATAGTTCTCGCCATGCGCGATTATAAGACGTAACCCTTATCACGTTTTCTACTTCTTGGGGCATATTGTGGAGACTGCTTAGTAGTCACTTGATGAAAGAGCCATGCTCACATGCCAGTAAACTGGTAGAATTCACGATGGCCTCCCAGAAGCCCGACCTTAGTCCACTTGACTATTTTGCATGGGGATACCTCAAAAGTAAGGTCTATGAGAATAATCCGACGAGCCTGACGCAATTGAAGCAAAACATCAATTCAGAAATGTCAGCGTATGATCGCCAATCTTCGTTTTCGATTAGAAGCGTAACGGTCACCATTTAGATAACATCATATTTTCCAAATAATTTTTCATTTTTTATCGTACAGAATAACGATAAACTTTTCTTGCTTGAATTTTGGAAAAAACACCGCAAGAACTTGTTCATACTCCCAATATGATATGTGGTGAATCATTTTTCTCCGTCATGCACTCATTACAAATGCGGGTTCCTGCATGGATTCTTCAACCCTTTCCCGGTAATCCCCCAAGATTAAACCTTGGCACACCTTCGAAACTTTCGACTTTCCCCGGCAAATCAAACGTAAATTACACGGAGAACGGTCGAATCAAATTCTGCTCATGCAAATCCCACGACCGTACGCGCTCGCCCGGAATATTTGTTATTTGTGTAAATAGTGATCCCCTGGCCCCGGAAAAACGAAATCGGCCGGAAAAGAGCTTTACCTCGCCGTCCTTATCGGCGGAACCCCCGCCGCCCTTGTTTCCACAATTCCCCCCCGGTAATAGATGGCATTATCCAAAATGAGAAGCGAATCAATATGCCTTTTCTCTTCGCCGCGTTACTTTATCTTTAACTGCGAAAGACGCCCCGGATTAAATCGGGATGGGATACCGATTCGATTCTCGTGCTCATTTGTTCCGGAGATACGAGGAATGAATGTGCCATATTTTTTTTTGTATTCGACCAGGGTGGTCGTTAACGACGTGGGCAATCGTTCGAAACGTTTGCATTGTTCGGGATTGGCCTTGAGGTGTGGGAATTTTTGCTGGTTCGATAGAACTGCAGGTTGCATCAGTTGAGGAGATTTGATTTAAAATTAAGAGATTTCATTGTCATTATAAAATAAAACACTTGTTTCCATTTTCTACTTTATTTTTGGTATTGACGTACGTTTCGTCTTTGCTTGAAAGACTTCATCAGAATACCAGCTATTCTGATGAAGTCTTTAAGCAAAGACGAAACGTACGTCAATACCAAAAATAAAGTAGAAAATGTAAACAAGTGTTTTATTTTATAAGGTATTCTGATGAAGTCTTTCAAGCAAAGACGAAACGTACGTCAAAACCAAAAATAAAGTAGAAAATGTAAACAAGTGTTTTATTTTATAAGGTATTCTGATGAAGTCTTTCAAGCAAAGACGAAACGTACGTCAATACCAAAAATAAAGTAGAAAATGTAAACAAGTGTTTTATTTTATAATGACAATTACAACTGATTTCTACCAAGCAACGGCCCAATCTATCATAAATTTAAGAGATTTCAATTTGAATAGCCTGCTCTCTGAGCAGCTGACAGTTTTGAAGCCGTCAACTTATGATACTTTACAAGCAAAAACTACGCCACTACTAAAAATGGAACGATAGACGCTTCAACAACGCACTGAAATTGGTAAAACTCACTACAAGAATAGTGAAAATTTTGCAGTCACATTTCGAACTTTTGGGTCGTCATGAAGCACTTTCTCGGCCGGCAATAGTAAACCTGGTGGAAAAATTTGAGCTGTTGGGACAAGTCAGTGATGTGAAGAATCGGAACCGTCTGCGTCGCTCAAGAAGAACTGAGAATATTGCTGCTGTAGCCCGTAGTGTTGACGAAAGCTCAAGTTGGTCGATTCCTCGTCGATCTTTGGAATTAGGCATTCGTAAAACAACAATACACCGTATTTTACTAAAAGCTTTTAAAGTTCAGTTAACACAAGAACTCGAGGCGGTCTATCACCAGCAAAGTGGTATCTTCGCTGATTGGGTCCTTGAAATGCATCAAAATGATCCGGAGAAATCATTCATTAAGCAAAATTTCCAAAAATATGCAGCATATCTCCAAAAAGTATTATAGAGACTCTCACCGATAATCTTCGGTACAATTTCTGGAAACTTAAGAAAAATAATCAAGAAAGTATCATTAACTGGCTTTATACCATTGACAGACCATGAGATAACCTTGATGTTATCTTAAATATCAAACAAAGTATTTCTGTTATACTTCGCTACGAATTTTTATTTTATGCAGTTTCTCGAAAACTTATTAAAATTAAATTAAACCATTGCCTTCGAAATACTCTTTTTTTTCAGTAGACATAAAATTAACCCCCATCACTCTGCATCCAAAAGAGATAAAAGAATCGAAGATGAGGCTCCCCATAATTAAGCCTTCTTTTTTAATGGGCAAAGTTACAGTAGTACAGAAGCCTTAATTGTGAAGAGCCCTTTGAGCCTAGTTTTAGCTGATATCTTCGTACATAGTTTGGAAAAAACTATCGCTAACAAGATAGTTTATTGGTACAGATTTGTAGATGACATAATTGGATGATTTAAAGGTACCAGTAGACAAGTCCTTACACTTTATTACACTATTTATTAAAACAGTAATATCCATGGCAACCAACCATCGATATCGCCATCACGTAGTGCTAACTTCCAGACGCATAGAATCCCGACGGGCGAAGCCCGTCGCCTGGACCGAAGGTCCGCACTTCCCTCCAGACATTAGTACCGTTCCCGTGCCTGAATTCCTTAAGATGATTAGCATATGTCGAATGTACAGAATCGGATATATAACCCATTTGGTGTTCTTGGACACGTTTCTTGAATTATCTACCAGTCTGGCCAATGTATACTAAACGGCAATCTTTGCAAGTCAACTTGTAGACTCCGGATTTATCTTCTTTATTTGTTCGATTTTTATTGTTTTTTATTTAGATACTGAGATAAGTAATTGTCTTAAAAGCTGCGTTATAATTGAAAGAACTTTTGAAATATTTAGCAATATTTTCAGATAATCCATTGACATAAGATAACAAAAAATATTTCTGTGTATTGTCCTCTTTTATGATTGGGTACACGAGATCAGTGCCATTTTCTTTTGTTTATTGGATACCATTTTGTCTATAAGGAAGGGATTGTAATCGTTGTTGACGCTTTTTATTTAATAATATTTAATTCTTTCAAAAAGTTTTTTGAATTCAAAGGGACATTCATTAGTCTATAAATAAAACTATTATATGCTGACATCTTTTGGTTGGTGAGGTGGTTTGAAGTTCTATGTATTGTAATGTCTGTATGTGTTGCTTTTTAAAATTACTAAAATAATGTAAATTATTTAGTCTTGTTATTGTGAGGTCAAGAAAATTAATACTTTGATTCTTTTCTTCTTCGATTATGAGTTTGATTTTTGGGTGGACTTTATTAATGAAATTCGTGAAGAAATGTAGTTGTCGGTCGGTGCCTTTGAAATAACAAAAAATGTCATCTACATATCTATACCAATAAGGAACTATTTGCTTGTCGGATTCAGGTGTATTTTTGATTCTAGATGGTCCATGAATATTTCAGCTTAAATTGAACTGAATGGATTTCCCATTATTAAACCATTGTCAGAAATATAGACGGTTCCGTTAAATTGAACGAAGTTTTGTTCATGTCATATTTCCAGGCAATCGAGTATATCATTCATTTTGATGGAAATGGTATTATTTTTGATTAATAGTTTTTTTACGATTTGTATTGTCTCAATTGGAGGTAGACTAGGAAATAAATTTTGTACATCAAAAGAAATTAATCTACAATTTTTGGGCAATTGGACGGATTCAATATTGTCTATAAGTTAGATGCTATTTTCAATAGCGTATTTAGCTAAAAAGTTTGTTTCGGTTTGAATGATAGAAATTAAAACTCTAGATGATTTTATGCTTGGTGATGTGACGAATGAAACAACGGTCTAATTGGATTATTTTCTTTATGAAGTTTTATTAAAAGAAAATTATCCAATTAGACCAGTAGTTTCATTCGTCACATCACCAAGCATAAAATTATCTAGAGTTTTAATTTTTATTATTCAAACCGAAACAAACTTTTTAGCTGAATACACTATTAAAAATATAATAGCATCTAACTTATAGACAATATTAAATCTGTCCAATTGCCCAAAAATTGTAGATTAATTTCTTTCGATGTACAAAATTTATTTCCTGGTCTAACTCCAATTGAGACAATACAAATCGTAAAAAAACTATTAATCAAAAATAATACCATTCCCATCAAAATGAATGATATACTCAATTGCCTGGAAATATAACATGAACAAAACTTCGTTCAATTTAACGGAACCGTCTATATTTCTGACAATGGTTTAATAATGGGAAATCCACTCAGTTCAATTTTAGCTGAAATATTCATGGACGATCTAGAATCAAAAATACACCTGAATCCGATAAGCAAATATTTCCTTAGTGGTATAGATATCTAGATGACATTTTTTGTTGTTTCAAAGGCACCGACCGACAACTACATATATTCACGAATTTCATTAATAAACTCCACCCAAAAATCAAATTCACAATCGAAGGGGAAAAGAATCAAAGTATTAATTTCCTTGACCTCACAATAACAATACTAAATAATTTACATGATTTCAGTATTTTTCACAAACCAGCACATACAGACATCACAATACATAAAACTTCAAACCACTCCACCAACCAAAAGATGTCAGCATATAATAGTTTTATTCATAGACTATTGAATGTCTCTTTGATTTCAGAAAACTTTTTGAAAGAATTAAATATTATCAAGCAACTAGCGTCAAACAACGGTTACAATCCCTTTCTTATAGACAAAATGGTATCCAATAAACAAAAAGAAAATGGCATTAAATCTCGTGTACCCAATCATAAAAGAAGACAATACACAGAAATATTTTTCGTTATCTTATGTCAATGGATTATCTGAAAATATTGCTAAATATTTCAAAAGTTGTTTCAGTTTTAACGCGGCTTTTAAGACAATTAATTATCTTAGTACCTACATACAAAACAATAAAGATCCAACAAATAAAGAAAATAAATCCGGAGTCTACAAGTTGACTGGCAAAGATTGCCCGTTAGTATACATTGGCCAGACTGGTGTCCAAGAACACCAAATGGGTTATATATCCGATTCTGTACATTCGACATATGCCAATCATCTCAAGGAATTCAAGCATGATTTCAACAATAATTATGAAATAATCCACGTTGAAAGCAAAAGTTCTGGATTAAAACTTTTAGAATTTCTTGAAATCCACAGCCCGTAAAATCATTTTGGTCGTAAAATCATTTTGAACGAAAAAAAAGATGTTGATAAGTCTCCATTACTGAATAACTTTCCCTAATGGCATTTTTAACGGCAAACTCCAATAAATACCTAGAGTTTTTATGACTTGTGCTTCCATTTTTTGGTCACGTACCTACTATAACAATGTATTTCAACTCGGACATCAGACAGTACAATATAATACCTGAAGAAGCCACATCGTGGTGAAACAATTGTTGTAGTAGTACGAACATTTTTGTGAAAATAAATTACTGTCCCATATACATTTTTCTAATTAAAATGAGTTTCCACCAAGTAAAGACCGATTCAATCAAAAATCAATTGTTATTATTTGGTAGATATTTTTAATCCTTGAATTGGAAAATTATAACAATATATTTATCTTATTTACTTATATCGGGTGTTTTTTTCAGAGTGATAGAACTTTAAATTCAAATAAAACACATTTAAATTAAGATTGAAGCCAATTTTTTTTTGAAAGATAATTTTATGACATTTATGTTTTCAAAATAATTTCCGGCATATGTATACCACGAGTTATGTTGGCTTCCAAAGCGTCTCTTGCTTATGGTTTATCAGCATAAACTAATGACTTGACATAACACCAAAGAAAATAATCCAGTAGAGTTATGTCGCATGATCTTGGAGGTCAATTAATAGGAATAATTCTCGAAATAATGTTATCGCCAAATCTATCTTTCAATAAATCTATTGTTACGGTAGCAGCATGAAGTGTAGCACCATCCTGTTGGAACCAAAACACTTCTGGGTCGATACGATTCAAATTTTTAATCAAATAATCATTGAACATCGATCTGTAATGAGCACCATTCACTGTAACATTAGCTCTAGCATCGTTTTTAAAGAAATGTGGACCGATGATGCCTCCAGCATATAAAACAGACCATACAGTGCATTTTGCAGGATGCAATGGAACCTGCAGAACTTCTTGAGGATTGTTTTCACTCCATATACGGTAATTTTGCTTGTTTACATAGCAGCTCAACCAGAAATGAGCTTCATCACTAAACACAAATTTACGATAAAAAAGTTGATCAACTTCAAGCTATTCTAGGGCCCAATACGCAAACAAACGCCGCTTATTATGGTCAAGTGGCTTCAGTTCTTGAATCAGTTGGATCTTGTATGGGTGTAGACCAAGATCTTCACGCAAAATTTTCCATGTGATGGATGCACAGAGTCCAACTTGTTGTGAACGTCGACGAATAGACAAATCTGGATTATCACTATGACTTACAGCAGCGATATTTTCTTCTGTACGTACAGTTCTTTATATTGTTGTTGTTGTTGCATCGAGTAGAGAGTTATGTATCGAAGTCTATCCATAGTTCGACGAATAAGCTGCTCTGGTGGACGATTATGTAAACCATAAATTTCAAGAAGTGTTCTATAAGTTTGGCGAATAGAACAGTGACTGTGAGAATTAATTTCAACAATATGTAAACGTTGTTGCGGCGTGAATCTTTCCATGATATATTTTCAATGCTTACTGAACAGAAATATCAAAACAACAAGGCTTCTACCTTCTGTCAAATCACAGTTATCCCTATCGAAAGTTCTATCACTCTAAAAAAACACACGATACATATAAATGTATTTCATTTAACTAAAGTGTATTATTTTATATAGAGTGAAAGGTTTTCTGATGTCTGTGATTAATTTTCGATTCTTAATAAGAAGTATCACCAAGTAATATCAAACTCCATAATTTATATAACTAAGCTGAATACAACGAGACCAAAATCCAATCGATACCTGTAGTACACGGAAATTCAAATATTTACCTAAGTTCGCAGTCAGTAACAGAGAAGAAAATCAGGTGAATTAGGCAGAATAGATAAATATTATACTGTTTATTTATGAACTGAATCCTAGTTGATTATCAATTTCTTGCACATGGTAGTGGAGTTACTGACTGTAGTTTTCTTCATGGAGTTCTTTTCTATTTTCAGTTCCACCTATGCTCTCTATACCCAACCAGTTAGAAGGAGCCTATATAGGACAGGATGTCACACTGGAATGTAGGACAGAAGCTTTTCCCACTTCCATAAATTACTGGACTACAGAAAGGGGCGACATGATTATCTCAGGTAGTGGTATTATTATCAGTGTTGAAATGAAGTTATTTATGTACAATATACCAAGAAAGACAACGTAATATTTATGGGCTCGAAGATTTATATTTTTTCACTAGGTTTTATGCCTTGTGTTTATAAGCTGACACTGCTCTTGATTCCATTGACTCAGTTTCATGGAATCTAAATTGGATCATATTATATTCTCATGAAATAGAATGAAATCAGAAACTAATTCGTTTTCTTCCACTGTTTCATTACTGAAGATAAAATGACTCGAGTTTCGAAAATGTTCAATATCCGCTCTCGTACTCTTCCAAATTTAAAGAACAACAAGATAATTGAAGTCCAAATGAAAATTAATCATCTCAACTACAATAACTTTCTTATGAAGGGTAATCTATCTAGATTTTGCATTTTGAAGTAGTGGTTATTTCAAGTATGACTAAACTTCTGTCATTCGTCTTTTGACAGGTAGTTAGTTTGATATTTGACATGAACGAAATGGGTCGATTTATGCTCAAACAAAAGTGGCGGTAATTTGAATGATCTGGTTTTTCATTCGTAAATGCCATCCTTTCTTACAAACCCATAACTTCAAAAAAATATTCATTATTTTTTTATCCACAGCCGATCAAACAAAAATTTTTTAAATGCCCCACTCCTTATAGAGATCTACCAAAATGAATGTGACCACATATACTAAGCTTAAGATCAGTTGGTTAATCGACAATATATTTCATGATTCTTGCAGATGTCGAAAACTTCTTATATCATATCTCCTTTTTATGGACCGATAAACCCTCTTCAGGTCCCTCATGGTTTTTCTGCGTTTTTTATCGAATCCGCTGAAGTGCCACTGAATTCAATATAACCGTATCTTGAGTGCCTATAAATTCCCCAGCTCTCGAAAAAACAATTAGCCGTATGCTGTAATATTTTTTTTATGTTTCCACTACCTCTTTCGCAGATTTATGAATTATTCAATGGGAGGATTATTTCACCAAAGCATACAGGAGAAATAATACTTCATCTAAAACATTCGTGCATCAGAACACATTTCTGATCAAACTAAGCATATTTTATGCGTCGCGAATAAGAGGGATTTGTGTAAGAAACCTTACTATCTTTTGTCGTGATAATATTGATATAATTTGAGAAATTGTTGATGATATTTTCCTCTCCATCTAAAAATACATTTCTAAATTTAAAGCAGATATCTATTTCAAAAAATTCAAAAGTTAATTTTGCATGTTACCCATATTTAACTCATGAATTTATTATGGAGTACAACACATTCTTTGCGCCTCTATACAGAAATCGATTCTATGATGGAAAACTGAATCGCCTTGTTCTAGGAAAGCTAAATGCATTCATTAAAATTATAATTTACGCTTTAGAAATTTCTTTGCAAGTGCATATTTTGTATATTTTCAATTTTCATTAAAGTACATCATATTCAAAATTTTTTAAATATCGAGCAAAATAATTCTGCGATTTCTACAAAATTTAATTCCAAAATTTCCAACATTTCTTGGAAATTTGAATATCAAAACAGATTAAATCAGTTAGTCTTCTACAATTTTAATTTCAAAAATTTTTTAGAATTGAATTAATGTCTAAAATAAGCACCGCTTACGTTTAATAGACGTATATAATCAAAATTCAATATATAATGTCAAATGAAATAAATAAACCAACAGATATAAGAAAGTCATTAAAATTAATAAATGAATATTTAAAGGAGACAAAATTTTGTTTCCGATCTTACCTTTAAGAACACCAATTGCCTTTTAAAAACATGAACACAACTTAAGGACTTCTCAAAATATATAATTTATTTGAAATATTTAATATGTTTAAATATACGAATAAGTTAATTCAGAAATCCCACAAAACATGCACTATATCTTCAAAAAACAAATATAATTCTAGGTAATCTCTTCTTCGGTCCTAGATAATATTCCAAGTATCAAAATCAAATAACTATAACTATATCACAACAAACAAGTGTTAAGAATGGATGCTTCAAACAGACCAACTTTAAAATTCAAGATTTGTCTATGTTCTGACAAAATCACAGAACATTGTAAGTTATTTTTAAGGTTATTTAAATTCATTGACATTCCATTATGAGATTTATTGAAGCCAAAATATAATTATATATTATGTATAAAATGAAATAGATAAATGATTTTTACTTGACAGAAGAAATATAACAAAATTTGAATATCAAAACAGATAAAATCTGTTAGTCTTCTACAATTTTAATTTCAAAAAAATTTTATTCAAAAAACTTTTAGAATTAAATTAATGTCTAAAATAAGTACCACTCACGTTTAATAGACGTATATAATCAAAACTCAATATATAATGTCAAATGGAATGAATAAACCAATAGATATAAGAAAGTCATTAAAATTAATAAATAAATATTTAAAGGAGACAAAATTTTGTTTCTGATCTCACCTTTAAGAACACCAATTGCCTTTTAAAAACATGAACACAACTTAAGGACTCCTTAAAGAATTTAATTTATTTTTTTTTAATTAAAATTGTAGAAGACTAACAGATTTGATTTGTTTTGATATTCAAATTTTGTTATATTACTTCTATCAAGTAAAAACCTTTTTTCTATTTTATTTTAATTCTTGGAGAGTAAATCGAAAAATCTCAGAAATATTGTTTCCATTCAAGTACATATAAAATTATCAAAGAACAAACAACACTAAAAAAATATGAAGGAATCTGAGCAATATATAGCATATTGACCTTAATTACCTATCAAAACTTTAGCCGATACATCTGTTTCAAATACCCTAATGAATAAAGAATTCCATTCCAGAAAATGCTTCATATAAATTCCACAAGTTTTTCAAAAAAAATATTGCACATTCCTCAAGATTGCGTCAAAAAAAAATCCCACCTATTGTCACCAGTTGATTTTCTTTTAAATAATGAATGAAGACAATCAATAAGAATAAATCACCTAACTTGTTCTTACATCTACTCCTAGAACTAAAATAAATTGTTTGAGTTATTTATTGAATTCTATGTTCTTTCATGGAAAGTAACATGAATAAAGGTATGATCACAAATAAACCTACATCAGAAAGGTGTTGAGCATATGTGTCAGAAAACAAATTACTATTACATACGCAATAGAACTAAAAAAAAAAGAAAATCATTAATAAGGAGTACGAGCTATGATAACAGAAATTTCTAGAAATCGAGACTTTATTAATGATTTTTGGTACAGGTCAGCCGAATTGATTAATTTGACTATGAATATGCAAATTTTGAGCATTACGGCAAGTTATGATCTGATTTGAGCATGAGAGAAGTTTATTCTGCGTTAGTAACGTGAAAATATCGAGAATACATTTATTTACTTGAATTAACTCGCAAAGGTATGTCTTGTATGTATTTTGCATACTCTAGATGGCCCCAGTGTATTTTTAGTACTTAGAGTCTCTGTGTATAGCGAATATAGATACTTGACAGACTTGGAGTCACTAGCTTACATTGCATTGACGAAAATCAATTAATTTTAAACGTGCACATGTCTGCAATTTGCCTCTGTGATCAATTAAATCTGGTCGATTTTGTTTGAATATAGAATTGTTATACAGATGTATGTTACACTGTCTCGATTTCTAGAGATTTCTATAACCATAGCTCATACTCCTTATTAATGATTTTTCGTACAGATTAGCCGAATTAATTTATTTCCCAAGGAAATTTTGAAAATTAAATCTAACTATCATTGAACACTGTTGCCGTTTAAGTTTTTAATATTTTTGAGGAGTGTTTGAAATTAAATTTTATAGTGGTTGCACAGGCTTATTCTGCCCGATATTTAAAGTATTGAAAAGATCTTCTTTTAAATTAATTTTCATTCCAAATCGATTTAAAGGAAACTTTCTGCTTGGAAAAACATAAGTCTGGTTCGTTAATTCTCTGGTTGTGGTTTCCCGAATCGAAAGCGTAACTTATATAGCAGTCTAAGCCTGTATTGCACTAGAATTGGCCTGGATGGAAGGTCGGCTTAATAAAATGGGGATATGAATATTAATCTCGTCTGCGAATAGGAATGTGAATATATAACAAGCAAGTTTTTGCAGTCATATTCGTGTTTGGCAATGACTTTTATCAGTAGTTCAGAATGAGCAAATATTATTTTTACAGATGGATCATTCCGATATATAACTCGAGTTTTAACTCATATTCGACCCTTCTATAAAAACGAATGTTTTGAAATGTCTGGCAAATTCATCCACAGAAATGTCAGCTGAACGAGTGAGTAGAATTTGCTGATATACATGCAAGAGAAAAGTTCTCCCATGCTAAATCGAAATCCTCCATGTCCATCATCTGGTGAAAATAGGAGTAAAAAATTTGTGTGTGCGGCTTCATTGTGAAAAATTGGTTATACAATTGAATTTAATTAAAAGAGTAGTAAGCAATAACGGTTATTCGTCATTAATAATAGATAGTATGATAAACAAAGACGAATATCAAAATGCCATCATTGAAATATATCCTGTTCTAAAAATCGGGGAAAAACATATAATTTCCTCACTATGGAAAACCATCATCACGAATAAAAATATTCCTCAATAATATATAATCCATCTTGAAAGTATCTGGAAAACAAAGATCAATTGTAATTATTCAGTATCGGTTGGTTTTTTTTAGAGTGATAGAACTTTAAATTGAAATAAACACATTGAAATTAGGATTGAAGCCATTGTTTTTATTTGAACGATAATTTTGTGAGATTTATGTTTTAAAAATAATTTCCGCCATATGTCCACCACGATTAGCTCTGAGGAACCGCATTCGACCAGACCAATTTTGGACCACTTTTTCGAGTAACTCAGGCCTTATTTCATCAAAAAAACGAGTTATGTTGGCTTCCAAAGCGTCTATTGTTTCTGGTTTATCGGCATAAAATGACTTGACATAGCCCCAAAGGAAATAGTCCAGTGGCGTTATGTCGCATGATCTTGGAGATTAATTGGACCATTTCTCGAAATGATGTTATCCCCAAATCTTTCTTTCAATAAATCAATTGTTACGGTAGCAGCATGAGGTGTAGCACCATCTTGTTGGAACCAAAACACTTCTGCGTCGATACCATTCAAATTTTGAAACAAATAATCACTGATCATCGATCTGTAACGAGCACCATTCAATGTAACATTAGCTCCAGCATCGTTTTTGAGGAAATATGGACCGATGATGCCTCCAGCTTGTAAAGCACACCATACAGTGCATTTTTGAGGATGCAATGGAACCTGCAGAACTTCTTGAGACTTGTTTTCACTCCATATACGGCAATTTTGCTTGTTTACATATCCGTTCAACCAGAAATTAGCTTCTTCACTAAACACACTTTAACGATAAAAAATTGGATCAACTTTAATCTGTTCAAGGGCCCAATCAGCAAACAAACGACGTTCAGTATGGTCAAGGTCTTGAACCAGTTGGATCTTGTATCGGTATAGAACAAGATCTTCACGCAAAATTTTCCATGTGGTGGATGCACAGAGTTCAAATTGTTGTGTACGTCGACGAAAAGACAAATCTGGATCATCATTAACAATATGACTTACAGCAGTGATATTTTCTTCTGTACGTACAGTTCTTTGTCTTCGTGTTGTTGTTGCATCGAGTAGAGAAAATTTTGTCCGAAATCTATCTATAGTTCGACGAATAAGCTGCTCTGATGGACGATTACGTAATCGATAAATTTCACGAAGTGCTCTATAAGTTTGGCGAATAGAACACTGATTTTGAAAATAATTTTAAACAATCTGTTAACGTTGTTGCGGCGTGAGTCTTTCCCTGATAATTTGTCAATGCTTACTGAACAGAAATATCAAAACAACAGGGCTCCTACCTTCTGTCAAATCACATTTATCCCTATCGAAATTTCTATCACTCTAAAAGAAACACCCGATATATATTTTTAATTCTTGAATTAGAAAATTATAACAAAATATTCATCTTATTTGCTTATGCAACCCCCATTAAACTAGAAACACTTGATTAAACATCGAGGTACACCAAAAATTAGATTACCTCCATAATTTCCGCTGATGGTAATTCAGGACTACAATACTGACTGAATTAAATCATCTTTATTTTGTGGCGCTGCTCGTTCAACTTCAATCTTCATTTGTTCCGATATGTTTTCAATGGGACTAAGATCTGGTGAAGCTGCTGGCCATGAAATGGTTTTCACTTGGTGGTTTTTCATCCAAATTTGAGTATAGGCCTACGTATGGCATGTTGAAAACGCCATCTGGATATAAAGCATGCGCCATTTCAAGGAGAAAATCATTTAGAATGCCACAATACTTTTCACTATTAATGGTACCATCAACTATATAGAGAGGCATAGCACTACGCTGAGATATTGCTCCCCAAACCCTTATTCTGGTGTGAAATTCGGTAGAAGGTTGTTCTGATATGATATTTAAGTGATTTCCACCAAGTTGGAAACAACTTCATCAGATATAAAGACATTATTAAAATTATCTTCTTGAAAACGTTGACAAAATTGAATCCTTCACTCACACTTTGTAAAGGTGACATTATTGGGATTTTCTTGGATTTATTGATATGTAGCCTTGTCTTTTCAGTGACTTACGGACGGTTTATGAACATACTTTTATATTTGGTTGATTCCCAAATCTGTTGGCCAATTTTAAGAAACTCTAGGCGCGGATTGTGTAATCCTAAGCCCATTAAAGCGTTTAAATTGTTTCCTTTAATATTAAGCGTTCTTCCTGCAACTGGTCTATACCTCATATCCATGCATTTTTTATCCTCGTTATTGTTTCATATACAGCCCTTTCTTCCAGTTCAGTCAATTGCACTAATTTTTAACGTTTCGAAAATCTTTTCTATACCAATATTCTTCTTGTTTTGATTTCTCGTTGCGTCATTATTCCATAACTTGTATACCTGTTGACAATCGACAATATTTGATGACTAGTGTTGCCATGCAACTTTGGCCATAGCGGACTATATGCACAACCTATTTGATACATTACTTTTATCCTAGAATGTTACAAAAAAGAAGTATATTGAAATTATAAAAAATAATAAATTCGGAATACTTTCTATGATATGTGAAAGTGATCTTATTCGTTCCTTCATTGACAAAAGGAAGTTCAGATGAAGTTATAATTTCATTAAAGAGCTCATACAAAAAGAACATGGCGGAGTAACATAGGCCCGTTGCCTCCATTAAGCCACAGCGCTAAGATGAACCAGTGTAGCTCCTTCTTTCCTCGTCATTAACACAACTATTAATCAGAAGGCGGACTCTGATTGTATTACACAATACGCTCGTTAATCATAATGCTACACTGCTTTTGTCTATGAAATGAAAACGGGTGTTCATTGTTTAGTTATCACCTCCGAAACGTAATGACCTGCGTGCGGTTGGATTTCCTCTTTCGGTTCAGAGGATATATATTGATAAACAATTAGCGGCTGGTGAAACTATTCATTCAGGTTGGAACTGTATACCTCCAGGTAGCTTTGTATGTAGAAATCAATTACTACTGAACGCTAGTAGATTGCACCGGTCCTCGTTTGGTATCTTACTGGAATGTGTATGTAACTATAGTTACTGTTGAATTCCAGCCTGAGTAACTTGAGAGTCTTATACACATTAATAGATAACAATTTGAATGTGAGTCAATTATTGATAGAAGTAATTTAAAAATGTCTTTAAATTCAGAATTATATACTCTAACTTATACAATATATATTGAAACTATATACAAAAACTATCGAAATGATATCCTCATATACAATCAATATAAAATACTTTTTATTGTCTCCGAAAAAACCTCTTTAAATCCCGAAATTAAAACGTATTCATACAAATGTATCGGGTGTTTTTTTACAGTGTTAGAATTTTCGATAGGGATAACTGTGATTTGACAGAAGGTAGAAGCCATGTTTTTTGACATTTCGGTGCAGTAAACATTGACAAATTTTCATAGAAAGACGAATTCCGCAACAACGTGTACAAATTGTTGAAATTTATTTTCAAAATCAGTGTTCTATTCACCAAAATTATAGAGCACTTCGTGAAATTTATTGTTTACATAATGTCCATCAGAGCAGCTTATTCGTCGAATTATCGATAGATTTTAGACAATATTTTCTCTACTGGATGCAACAACAACAACAACAAGATAAAGAACTGTAGGTACAGAAGAAAATATCGCTGCTGTAAGGCATAGTGTTAATGATGATCCAGATTTGGAAAACTTTGCATAAAGATCTTGGTCTTCACCCATACCAGATCCAAGTGGTTCAAGAACTAAAGCCACTTGACCATAATAAGCGTCGATTGTTTGCTGATTGGGCCCTAGAACAGCTTGAAGTTGATCCACTTTTTTATTGTGAAATTGTGTTCAGTGATGAAGCTCATTTCTGGTTGAACGGCTATGTAAACAAGCAAAATTGCCGTATATGAAGTGAAAACAATTCTCAAGAAGTTCTGCAGGCTCCATTGCATCCTGTAAAATGCACTGACTGTATGGTGTGCTGTACACGCTGGATGCATCATCGGTCCATATTTCCTTAAAAACGATGCTGGAGCTAATGTTACAGTGAATGGTGCTCGTTACAGATCGAAGATCAATGATTATTCGTTTCAAAATTGGAATGATATCGACCCAAAAGTGTTTTGGTTCCAACAAGATGTACCTCATGCTGCTACCGTAACAACTCATTTATTGAAAGAAAGATTTGGCGATAACATGATTTAAGTCACCGACTGACTCAAATAAGATTAATATTCTAGAGCATTCGCCATTTTGCAACAATGTCTAATATCAAATCTACCCTTTTCATGTATTATTATTATTATTTATGGCGAGCGGGCGTCTGTCCACCCTACCACTGCGTCCGTACGGACTATTGTGGTTCACCCCTAATTTATATCTGCCCGACGAGATCCAGTTTTTGAATAGTGAATTGCTTCAGCCGTTACTATTTGGTAGTTGATCATAATTGAAATACAATAGATTGGTGTTACTATGTATTTACTACCAAGGTAGTATGAAGCATTGGTAGTAAATACATAGTAACTCCAATCTATTGTGTTTCAATCCAGTTTTTGGATAAAAACGATAATCTTGTTCAGGGGTAATTTTTTCAATTCACTGTGGGCTACGAAAGCCTGGCCAAAGACCTCGAATCTGATGCGACTCACCGCTGGGCACTCTGAGACGATGTGCATGGTTGTTTCAGTGTCCTCAAGACACAGCCTGCATTCATTGTCGTCAGCCAGACCGATTTTGTGTAAATGCGCTTTCAGTCTGCAGTGACCTATCATAATTCCGACAAGTGTTCTTAGTTTGGCCCTATCCAGACCTAGCGCTAGGTTCGCCATCTTTTTGTTCGAAGCTGTTCCAAGGAACAACTTCGAGTGTTTCAGGCCAGAATGGCTCCGCCAGAAAGACTCTAGCCTTGAGTTCATTCTGCCTGTTATCGCCTCGTTAGCCACGTCATGTGGTATTCCCAGGAATGGTTCCGGTCCTACCAGAGGCAGCGCAGCTCCAGCAAATGCCAGCCGATCCGCCTCCTCGTTACCCAAATAGTTTGAGTGGCTCGGTATCCAAACCAGAGTGACTCCGTGGTACATACCGAGCCTGTTTAAATCCATGCGGCAACTCCAGACTGTTTTGGATGTAAAACAGCTGGATTCCAGAGCTTTTAGTACTGACTGACTATCAGTAAACATTTTTTTATTTTACCGTGGTGGGTTTGCCGTTTTATCAGCAGTTCCGCCGCGGTCTCAATGGCAAATATTTCTGCCTGGAATATGGTTGCGTTTTGACCGAGACTCAATGAGTTGTTAATTCTCGGTTTAATCCCATAGACTCCCGCTCCTGTTCCGTTTGTCGTTCGCGAGCCGTCTGTGAACAAGCCAAGGTCGGTTCTCAATAGAACCTCAGCATGCTGGGTCCATTTGTCCCGGCTGGGGACGATAACATTTGAAATTCCGTTCCTGGCTCGTGATTTTTGACATTAGATCCGAGGGCATCGATAGAATACTGTTCGTTAAAAGCTCGTTCAGCCTGTCAATCGTCAGTTGATATAGTTGGTATGTGGTCCGTTCCGCCTCCCTCTGCACGAGTAGGTGCAGGGGTGGTATATTTAGTAGGACCTCCATGGCTGCCGTGGGTGTGGTGCGAAACGCGCCTGTAATTGCAAGGCAAGCCTGTCTCTGTAGTCGGGTGAGCTTTTGTTCTCTAACCGTTTGTTGGCCCTTCTTCCACCACGCTACAGCGCCATACACTATCCGTGGTCTAATTACCACAGTGTATAGCCAGTACATCTGCCTGGGCTTTAGGCTCCAGGTTTTACCACAGATCCGCCTGCAAGTCCAGAAACCCATTCTGGCTTTATGACACACTTTATCCAGGTGTGCATTCCAGGTGAGGATCTT
This sequence comes from Megalocaria dilatata, assembly GCA_034642435.1. Taxonomy (NCBI): domain Eukaryota; kingdom Metazoa; phylum Arthropoda; class Insecta; order Coleoptera; family Coccinellidae; genus Megalocaria; species Megalocaria dilatata. Next base: position 44,919,546 of record CM067860.1, read on the forward strand.
GTCCAGGACTATTCCCAGGTATTTTGCCTCAAATGAGAATTGTATTATTTCACCATGGATAGTCGACGGTTCTAAACCATTTCATTTAGCTACATTATCAGATTGTTTTCCAATTATTTCGTGTCTACTTCAAAATTTTCCATAAATTTGCAACCCAATTCACATAATGATAACCTTCATCCCTATTTGCAATAATTTGATCGAATTCATTCAAATTGTACATTACAAGTTTTATTAATAAGTAGTATGAGCTATGATAATAGAAAGTTCTAGAAATCGATACAGTGCAACATACGTCTTTATAACAATTCTATACTCAAACTCGACAAGGTTTTGCTGATGATTTTTGGTGCTGATCGGCCGAAATAACTTATTTAAATTACAATTTTTGCTGACGTCATTTCTTTCATCTGTCTCTCACTATCTGTATATGAAGAGGTGACACAAAATTAAGGAGTTTATTTATTATCATCATTCACGAAACATGATTGGATGAAATCCTCAGTGAACTCAAATGAGATTAATATTCTAGAGCATTCGCCATTTTGCAACACGTCTAATCTCAAATCCACTCTTTTTATATTGCTACATTATCATATCGTTTTCAATTATTTTGTATCTTGTTCAAAATTTTCCAAAAGTCTGCAACCATATTCACTTAATGATCGCCTTAATCCTTAATTGCAATAATTTGATCGAATTCATATAAATTCTACATTACAATTTTTATTATTATAATAAGGAGTATGAGCTATGGTAATACAAAGTTCTAGAAATCGAGACAGTGTAACATACATCTGTATGACAATTCCATACTCAAACAAACTCAACGAGGTTTCGCTGATGATTTTTGGTACAGATCAGCGGAATTAATTTATTTGAATTACAATTTTCGCTGACGTCATTTCTCTCATCTCTCTTTTACTATCTGTATATAAAGAGGTGACACGAAATTAAGGAGTTCATTCATTATCATCATTCACGAAACATGATTGGATGAAATTCACAGTGAACTCAAATGAAATTAATATTCTAGAGCATTCGCTATTTTGCAACATGTCTAATCTCAAATGCACCCTATTCATGTTGCTACATTATCAGATCGTTTTCCAATTATTTTGTGCTTAGTTCAAAATTTTTTACAAACTTGCAACCATATTCACTTAACGGTGACCTTAATCCTTAATTGTAATAATTTCATCGAATTCATTCAGATTGTACATTGAAATTTTTATTAATAGGAGTTTGAGCTATGGTAATAGAGAGTTCTAGAAATCGAGACATTGCAACATATATCTGTATAAAAATTCCATAATCAAACGAACTGAACAAGATTTGTTAATGATTTTTGGTACAAATCAGCCGAATCAATTTATTTGAATCACAATTTTTGCTACGTCATTTCTTTCGTCTCTTTCTTACTATCTGTATATAAAGAGGCGTCAAAAATTAGGGAGTTTATTTATTATCATCATTCACGAAACATGATTGGATGAAATCCACAGTGAACTCAAATGTGATTAATATTCTAAAGCATTCGCCATTTTGCAACACGTCTTATCTCAAATCCACCCTTTGCATGTTGCTACATTATCAGATCGTTTTCCAATTATTTTGTATCTAGTTCAAAATTTTCCGAAAGTCTGCAACCATATTCACTTAATGATCACCTTAATCCTTAATTGCAACAATTTGATCGAATTCATTCAAATTGTACATTACAAGGTCTTGTACAATCTGAGGTAGACATATTTCCTTTATTAATTCATCTCTTAGAAGCGGATCTCTAACGGCGTTATTTTCCACAATATGTTTTATTTTCGAGGTGTTAATTCCCATATGCTTGCTTCAAAGCTGAGGCAAGGTAGACCTTAAACAACGTCGGGAACAGCCTTGTCAGAGACCTTATGAGATTGAAAAATCCTCAGAGATGAGATTGAAAACTCCTGAGATCTGGCTTACATAATTATCTGCCAGTGTCTTCCACAGTTTAGCAAGTGACTGACTATCATACGCCTTATGTAGGTCGACTAAAATCGAGTGTGTCTCCATGTCTCACCATATAGTCCAGACCTGGCATCAAGCGATTACCATCTTTTCATGCATTGCAAAACTTCCTGAGTGATAAGAAGTTGGTATCGAAACAAGATTTTGAAAATCTGTTAGTAGAGTTTTTCGCCAATAAGGACCAAGACTTCGATAAATTATGTATTATGAAGCTACCTCTAAAACGGCACCAAGTTATTGAACAAAACGGTTCACGCAAAAATAATAGATTTTCTCCCAACCTATATTTTTCATAAGCACCCTCTGCAATAGACACCCAGAGTAATTAAAAGTATAATTAAACTCTCCACGAAACAAAATACCACTGCGTCAAATTCACGTAATTTTTGAAAGTCATTAAATTATATTACTCAAAAATAATCATGCGGTCTGGAATATCAAATCCAGTTGACCAAAATATATTTGATATCCTGAAAGAATCGCACGAGCCCGACCTAATGAACAGAATAACATTAGTACGTATTTCCGTCCATGAAAGGTATAATAATTATTTCTCAACGAACCTAATTGCTCTCTCGCGTGCCTTCTAACTTTTCATGTTTTTTTTATTTCAGGCGACAAATATGAGGCAATCTCGATGGATAACGGGTACAAGAAATACATGATGCTGAAAGTACGCAGAGTGGATAAGAACGATTTCGGTTCATATCGATGTGTGGCCAAAAATTCACTTGGTGAAACTGATGGAGTTATAAAATTAGAAGGTGAGACTTATTTTTTTCAGATATGTGGGAAAATTTTCAATTTATTAGAAAGCAATATAAAGAAAAGAAGTCAAATGGTATCACTGAATGGAAAATTGAGTTACCAAAGTTGCTTCATCTGTGGAGTACCACAAGACAGTGTGCTCGGGCCCCCGTTATTCCATTTGTATCTTTGGAGTGCAGCGCAAGGGTGAAATTATAAGACACACAATTGTTACTTTAGTACCGTATGACGATAAATCTTGGGAAGACCTGAAACAAAAAATAATAAAAGATTTTGGCATCTTGACTTACCTTGAACTTCGAAAAAACTAATTATTATTTATTTAAATACTTGTAATTCACATCCAACAAGGCAAGTCTGCCAAAAGTAGAGAAATTTCTACCAACATCATATTTCTGAAATACAATTCACTAAATATCTCCGTATTTAAATCGATTATTCGGTTGTTTCATCTGGAAATACCTTCATTTTGAAGTTTCATCATTACGCTTTCTTAGCAGTATATTTCATTTCGCTGCTGTGGGCGCCACTGGGTTTTGAACAGTCGCAATCACGCTTTTCCACGATTCACCGTCCAAGTCTATGGCCTTTGCGTCTTAGATGTTAAGGCGCTGCTTTCGTACATCCTCCTCAACGTGCCGCGCCCACGTCTTCTTGGAAGCCGACCGCTGCAGCCACCATGTCTCTGGGCGTTTTCGCCAGGCCAGACCATCTTGTATGATATCCGTTCTATGTTCAGTCTGTAAACGGGTCCAAACCACCTCAGCCTCTCCTGGTGGATCAGAGCCTCTATAGTTGGTTGGTGGCCGCATCTCTCCCGTCGTTGCGAAGATGGTCTCGAAGAATCTGCCGAAGACATTGCATTTGAAAAACCTCGAGCTCGTTGAGGTCGCTCTTTAGGAAGATCCACGTCTTGGCGCCATATAGCAGAACCGATATCATGAGCGTTCTGAAGAGACGGATCTTTGTTTAGAGTGATATGTGGGCTTTCCTCCAAATGCACTACTTAAGCTGAGCGTACGCAGCCATGGCCTGGCCCACCCTGCTATGGACTTCAGGGGTACAGACCACTTTCTTCTCCTGAACCAGTGAGCCTAGAATTTTTACACTTGTTCGATTTGGACCACGCCTAGCTGGACAACTGCCTGACATCAATCCGAAGTTATAGCCTTGGTCTTATCCGCGTTGATCTTCAGGCCCTAAGATTGTGCGACCTGTACGATACAATATATGATATCAGTGGAATCCGCATCTAAATCGGCAAACATGGCGCTGTCGTCAGCGAATATTAAGTCGTGATGAAATGGTCGGAGTCACACTAAATACCCCTTTCCTTAAATATTCTTCTTATGATGACGTCGATGACGATGTTGACAAGCAAGTGAGGTCACATCCCCTTGCTGAACGCCCGACCGGACAGCAAACGCTTCAGACAGTTCGTTTCGTATCCGCATTTGTCTAGTCAAGCCATGGTAAGCCGACTGAAGGAGTTAGATTGGAGGAGTGTTTGGATTCCAATGTCGCCCAGAGCGTGGGCCAGTGAACGCAGTCGGAGACGGATTTGAAATCGATGAACACAGGGAATATTCGCTTTCCACATCTGATTCTTTCTTCCAGCAGTTAACGTAGAGAAAAGACTTGGTCAGTGCAGCCTCGGTGTAGCTGGAATCCAGCCTGTTCTTCTCGGCTGGTTCGTTCACGGTGCTTCTGCAATCGTGATTGTATGATCTTCATGAACACCTTGCCAGTAATATATAGGAGGTTTTACCCACGGTAGTTTTTGCATCCCCGGCTGTCGCGCCTCCCATGGCATTATAGCTGGACGCGCTGGGGGCGCTTGTCTTGACTAGGAACCTAGTTTAATCCCGGTGAAATGGAAGATTAAGTCTTGATGTCTGAAGTAATGTCACTAGCGCCAATCAATGGGCCCGTGTGGTGGAAGATCGACCGAATGGGGCCCTAGTTTCACCGTACAGGTGGAGTGGAGGGCTGAGCCGTATTGATCAACTCAGTGACGAGGGAGTTCGCAGCAGCACATGGCCTTTCCCTAAAACTAACGTACTCTACGCTGTTGCTGTAAATCTCCGGATTTTTCTGTCCAACGGCCAAGTGCTATGTAACATACTGTGTTACCTCGGGAGGGTGAAGGCCCTCGGGAAGTATTCGTACGACCTGACCACCCAATTGGTGTTGGACTCGAGGCGGCAGTGGTTGACAAGCCGCATGCTAGACTAGGAGGATATTCCTTCTATCTGTTCGCAGCAACCCATGTTCAGGGTATCTCGAGAAATGCTTCGTGGTTTAGCAAGACTTGACGGTTCGACCAGCCTCGTCCGGAACCAGGATCGATTGCGAGACGTTTTTCGGGTTTGTGGATCTCGACGATACGGTTAGAACGTTGGTGCTTGAAGCCAGAATCAATTTAAAGACTTCAAAAGGGTTCGTGGGTCTTGACGTACAAGCATGATTGACGGTGCTCGTACCAGGATCAATTGAGGCATCAATCTTAGTTCATGGGACTACGTTCAGGTGGTTGGATAAGAAGCCCCTTCGGCGTGTGAGCTAAGTCCCAAACAATTCGGGAACTAACCATGCAGAGCCTGTAGAGGTTGGATAGTGTTTCGCTGCTACCAATCATACGCTGTAGGTTTTCGGACTGAAGCTGAAACTGCAAGCTGGTGGGTTCAGCTCTTCCGAGTGGTTCGCGCCATGCGCGATGATAAGGCGTAACCCTTATCACACTTTCTGCTTCTTGGGGTAGATTGCAGACACAGCTAATAGTCACCTGGTGGAAAAAGTTATCCCCACATGCCAATACACTAACGGGTAGAATTCACGATCCCTGGCTGTCGCTTATCTTTGGAATCGGGACGATGATTGATTTCTTCCAGGTGGATGGCACGTGTTCTGAGCGTCACACACGGACAAGGAGCATGTGCAGCCGTTGAAGTAGACTATCTCCCTGGGCCTTGATCATCTCAGCAGTCTTTTGATGAACGATGATGAACAAACAAGCAGATACCAATAGATCGACTATTGAATATCTTCATGTAGTTTGGAAAAACCAACGACAACCCCAATAACATTTATTACCATTGTTGTTTCTCTCCACCTAATTGGGAATAACAAATAACTGTCATCCTACATATATAAGAACCTACGTAAGTTTTCTCACAGTATCAATTCAAAAGTAGAATATGATTAAGCCACAGTATGGTGAAACAATTGTCGTTCAACAATAAAAAAATTATGGAAATTGAATTTAATTTATTACTAGTTGAAAATGAATTTCCATCAAGTAAAGTCGAATCCATAAAATATGTTTATTCGAGACCTGAAACATGAATAGTAGCTACGCTATTGTTTCAAGTCATCGCTGTGATTCAGGCTATTTCTTCTTGCTGTCCTACATGAGAAGTAAGGTTAAATCGAACACTTGTCGTTTTAATCGTGTTTTGATTTTCAACCATTGAGGTTTCCTCTAGTGTATTAAATTCCTCACGAATTCCTTTTGTGTTCCACCAACGTTTTCCCACATGTTTATTACAGAGTCTTCGAACAAACATCATAATTTCACCTCGAACCCCTGCCACCTGACTCCTACACGCCATCCTCCAATTAGAAGAAAGGAGGAATACGAAATACTCGAATTATTTATTCATGAAGATAGTTTTCTCCCTTGATATGTTGCGTTCGCAAACTTCCGTCTAGAATTTCAGTCCCATCCTGCTCTTTAATATTCCACGCCTCACCTACGTCAAAAATGATTCCCATCTATTTATATACTAAAAACTTATTTAACTTTGCTACTTTGTGTTTTGGGTACTTTTACGCGTAATGCACCGCTCCAAATGGAAAATTCGTTAATTAGAATGCCGTGTGATTAACTCGACGTTTACGTTGCTAGTTTCCACAGTTTTCCCCGTTTTCCGTCTGTTCTTTGTGCTGAAATGCGAATTGGGAGGTGCATCCCGCTTTCAACGTCTGTGCCCCGCAGTTGGATAGGAAGTGGATTTTGATGCCAAAGGCCTTCTTCAGTACAGGGTTGGGGTATATTAGGGTATGAAATTAATCTGGAATTTTTTTAATTTTCCTGTTTCTTTATTGAATTATCCATGAATTAGGTCCTACAGGATGCATTAAAGGAATAAGTTCCCATTACTGTTCAGCCTAATGCTATCGGGTGTTTTTTAGAGTGATAGAATATTACATTGAAATAAAACATTTTTCAATCAAGATTGAAAGTTAATTAATTATTTGAAAGATAATTTTAACATGACATTTAAGTTTTGAAAATAATTTCCGGCATATGTCCACTATTGCTAGCTCTGAGGAACCGCATTCGACAAGACCAATTTTGGACCACTTTTTCGAGTAATTCAGGCCATATTTCATCAATAACACGAGTTATGTTGGCTTCCAAAGCGTCTATTGTTTTTGGTTTATCAGCATGATTTGACATAATCCCAAAGAAAATAATCCAGTGTAGGAGTTATGTCGCATGATCTTGGAGGCCAATTAATTGGACCATTTTTCGAAATAATGTTATCGCCAAATCTTTCTTTCAATAAATCAATTGTTACGGTAGCAACATGAAGTGTAGCACCATCTTGCTGGAACCAAAACACTTCTGGGTCGATACCATTCAAATTTTGAAACAAATAATCATTGATCATCGATCTATAACGAGCATTCGATGTAATAGTATCTCCAGCATCGTTTTTAAAGAAATAAGGACCGATGATGCCTTCAGCGTCTAAAGCACACCATACAGTGCATTTTCAGGATGCAATGGAACCTGCAGAACTTCTTGACGATTGTTTTCACTTCATATACGGCAATTTTGCTTGTTTACATAGCCGTTCAACCAGAAATGAGCTTCATCTCTAGACACAATTTTACGATAAAAAAGTGGATCAACTTCAAGCTGTTGTCGGACCCACTCAGCAAACAAACAACGGTTATTATGGCTTCAGTTCTTTAACCATTTGGATCTTGTATAGGTGTAGACCAAGATCGTTACGCAAAATTTTCCATGTGGTGGATGCACAACTTGTTGTGAACGTCGACGAACAGATAAATCTGAATCATCATTAACACTTTGACTTACAGCAGCGGTATGTTCTTCTGTACGTACAGTTCTTTGTCTTGTTGTTGTTGTTGCATCGAGAACAGAAAATGTTGTCCGTAATCTTTCGATTGTTTGACGAATAAACTGCTCTGATGGACGATTATGTAAACCATAAATTTCACGAAGTGCCCTATAAGTTTGGAGAATAGAACACTGATTTTGAAAATAAATTTCAACAATTTGTAAACGTTGTTGTGGCGTGAGTCCTTCCATGATAATTTGTCAATGCTTACTGAACAGAAATGTCAAAACAACATGGCTTCTACCTTCTGTCAAATTACACTCACACCTGTCGAAAGTTCTATCACTCTAAAAAAAATTACTCGATACAGCAAAGTGATATCTTGCAGGGAATACTTGAATGTTTGGTAGCTTCTGGTTATGTTCTAGCAGGTGACTTGAAGAATTGCTAAAGTATTGTCTAAGATTGTAAAACTTATTTTAAAGAACTGTTAATAAGCCCCAAACTCTTGGTGTGTTGTTCTATTTCCCGTTATTGAAGAAGATTACTTTTTATAAATTGTAAACGTAGAGCAGACACTCTCAAAAATTCGATTTTCTCATATTTTGCAGTTATTTCGAGAAAAATTTTAATATTTCTCAGTTTGGTTCAAGCGTAAATCAATCCATTTCGTTAATGTCAAATATTAAACTAACTTCCTCCTAAAACACGAATTACAGAAGTGTTACCAAACTCCAAATAATCGCTGTATCAAAATGCAAAGTCTGGATGGCCCATTCCTTATGATACCGGGATACTATCAATAGTTACTTACTTAGTTAACAAATGGAACGATATGAATATTTTTGTTCTGTCTAGATGCACTTGATCAAAAACACAGTAAATTCGAAGTGAGGCACTGACAACTCTTCGGGCCCTCCATCAAAACGGGTCAATTGTAGATATTTTTGGTACACTGGGCTATTAGCTTATTCCCATTAGTTATCAGTAACAATTTTCCATATAATCTGATGAAGAATTTTTTCCAGAAATCGCTGCTCCCACCACAGTGAAGTCTTTAGTTCCAACGACAACATTTCATTACAAAAATAATCGAGGTGAGTATATTTTCAATTAATTTAGCATATTAATCAATTTGACCTAATTTGAGTTCGTGATTCGGAGTGAATTGATCTAATTTCTGTTCTCGAGAATGAAATGTACGTGGAAAACTTCATACTGGAGGTAAAGTAGGTATTTCAAATTAAATTCATTTACTTTCCATGGCTAATGGAATCGAAATTCGTATTCAATAAGCAACGTAATCGCATCGACGTTAAATGCAAAATTATATATTCGAACTTCTACAATATATATCGAAACTATGAAATTATTCATTGTTTTTGAAATTCTGGTCCTTTTTCTCATCCTGGGACATTATTTGTTATGTTTTTCTGTGTTTCGAGTACAAATAGTTATAGGTTATACGTAATAATACGTTAATCATTCCTGTTTTATGTTGGGTACTTTAAAGCTTACTTCGAGTTTATTCGTTCCAGGTTTTATCTAATTTGATGAGTTAAATTTTGATCGTCTTATATATTTAAATCTGAATTCAATACATTTTTGAAGAGGTCTAGAAACCGAAATAGCTATCAAATGTTGGAATTCTCGTTCAATTATTTTTATGTGATCCTTTATTTTAAGGATTTTAGATAATTGTATTTGTATGTGAATATACATACTTACATAGTTTTTGTTAATATATTTGTATTAATACGTTTCATGTCGGGATGTATAAAGTTTTCTTCCGAGACATCAAAGAATATTTTGTATTGATTATATATAAGGATATCAATTTGATAGTTTTTGCATATAGTTTCAATATACACACATCGTCAAAAGTCTTGGACCCCCTATTTACTCCCAACTTGTTGAATGTAACATGACAATTTTTGTGCATGGAATCTTTCCATACGTGCTCAATTGGATTCATGTCTGGTAAGTTGATTGGGGGGGCCAATACTTGACCCCCCTATCAACTCTCAACTTGATGAATGTAACATAACAATTTTTTGTGTGTGGAATTTTCACTTTCTTACCACTTAAATGCAAAAATTAAACCAGCAAAAATGTTTCTTGTTCGGGAGAATACAGGTGTATTCGAAGTTAATCAGTTTTCAGCAAATAACGAGAGTTGTCATATTGAACATATTCTGTGGAAAATGCCGGGACATCCGGTCTCAGTTTCAACAGAATAGTAGCCCTACATCAAGAAGCTTTGTCGAACCACCTGATTGTACAACCTTTGAATATTCCATGGACTCCAGTAGGGCGCATAGTGGCCCTTTTCCTGGAAATCGGCAGCGTTGCCCGGAGACCGGTACCTGGTCGACCCAGAGTAACATCTGCAAGGAAAGACCATTATATCGCAAATTTCACTCGAATGAATCGAACGGTATCTGTAACAACCCTTCGAAGTCATTTTTGAGGACTTATAGACTGGTAGTATCAAGCAGTACCATAAGAAGACGATTGTATTCCACAAATTTAAGGACAAGAAGACCTTTACTATCACCTGAACATAGAGCTTTCCGTCAGAAGTGGGCAGAACACCACCAAGACTGGCTTTTACCACAGTACGTTTTTCGAATGAGTCACGATTCGGTTTACAAAGTGATAGTCGACAAGAAAGAGTTTGGAGAAGTTGGGGCAGACTAGAACGACTCATTTTCGCCCGGAAGTTGTGCCCTTTCAAGGCGGATCAATCAAGTGTTGGGGGGTATAATGTTCGGTCACCGTACCCCTCTTATTATCATTGAACGAACAATGACTAGTGCCATCTACGTAGAAAACATCATTGAACCAATAATTGTTCCTCTGCGCAACGTATTTGGGGATAATTTCATTTATCAGGATGATAACGCCTCACCACACCGCATACGAAGGGTTCAAAACATTCTTCAAGAGAACAATATCCAGAGAATGAATTGGCCAGCAAACTCACCAGACATGAATCCAATTGAGCACGTATTAGATTACTTAGGGAGAGCAATATCCAATCGCCAAAACACACCTTCAACTTTTCAGGACTTGAGTTTAGTCCTTCAGGAAGAATGGAACGATATACCTGAAAATTTCATTAATGACTTGATTCGTGGGATGCCTAGGCGTATTGGGCAGTTGATTGAAAGAAGAGGGGGTAATACGGACGGTTGTATTTGGATTCAGTTGTGGAAAAAGTATAATTAATCAAAAATAAATAATCGATAAATTTAGATTTTTTCTCATTTTTCCCATTTTGTCTCATCCTGCATAAAGCAAATAGTAACAAACAGAGACTTTCTATCAAATACATTCTGTCAAGAAAGTACCGGGAATTATCGATTTAAATCTGGCGGGGCAATGAGGCAGGTAAAAATTTTTTTTCCTAGGTTGGTACCACTGTCCTTAATTACTATGCCAAGCTTGAGCGGGATCTGTCAACTAGTGTATTTGCAACACCTGATTAAGTCAGTCGATGTCAGAGTGCGTGCCGATTTTTACTATGGGTGATTACGTGCATGACGATAACGCGCCTTCTCACCGAGCTACGATTGTGACTGACTTTCTCGCCAAAAACTCAACAAACGTGCTTCAGCAACCACCGTATTCGCCGGATTTGGCTCCCTGCGACTTTTTCCTCTTCCCAAAACTAAAATTGCCCCTTCGTGGCACCCGTTTTGAGTCGATTGAAGCCATAAAACAAAATTCGGCCCGAGAGCTAAAGTCCATCCCGGAAAGCGCCTATAAAAATTGTTTCGATAATTGGAAGTGCCGTTGGCATAGATGTATTGGAGCAAATGGAGCCTATTTTGAAGGCGACCCAATAAATTTTGACGATTAAATGTAAAAATGTTGTTTTAATTGAAAATGCCCGGTACTTTCTTGACAGAGTAGTATATTGCAGTTGAAATCGAGGAAAATATTCATCTCATTTCCAGAACATAGATTGTTTATTACTTGAGAAACCTAGGGGGGACCAAGACTTTTAACATGGTGTGTATATTGTGGAAGTAAGAAAATATAATTCTGAATTTAAAGTCATTTAAATTTCACTCATTTTACTTAAATTTATCAAGTATTGACTCACACTCAAATTGAATATCTTATCAAGTTACTACGTGCTGCGTAAAACGCTAAGATTTGTTATTCGTAATGTAAATCATTCGAGTAATAATCCAATTAAATGAATAGCCTCATTTGTCCAACCATATTAAATTCCTTTTCAACTTCTTTTCATTAAGTCAAAGCACACAGTTAATCGAACTTAATATTACATATGTACCTTTCTCCGTGACCCGAATGGAATAATATAGAAACCTTGCTCGCAGATTACGTTCAATCATATCGCACAACATGTACAAACAATCCGTTGCTCGAAGTCTCTGCAACAGAACGCTGCATCCCATGATTTGACATTTCGCGTGAAGCATCTAATCGTATTATTCTTGTACTGTAATTTACAGACGCGACCTGAATGTAATTTGACAGGGAAACATCTTTCTGACAACGATCATATCTTTGCCTTCCCAGCGGTATTAAAATGCGAGGCTGACGTGCCTAATTCCACTGATTGTTGCGGAAGGAACCGCTGAATTCCTGGAGCTGGATGTGTCTGATGAGATTTCCAATTATTGCTATGACTGGAAAATATCTTCGATAGATCATCAGTTCGTCAGTATATCCTTTCGTTATGACGTTGTGATATTTTTATTTTTTGGTTGTTGATATTGTGTTATGTTCTTGTTAGGTTTTTACTGTGTCCTTACGCTACCTTAGGCAGAGCACCGTCACTTCAGGCCTTTTCCATTGTTGAATGGAGGCTCTATCACTGAACTATCGGCACTTACAATATTCAGTATTAAATATTGAATTGAATCAGTCCTTACTATCCGTATTAAATAATATTTAAATAAGGTTATTCTGATTTTCACAAACTTTTATTGTTATGTATAGAAACAATCGTTTCGATATTACAGTATCATCATCAGGCAGGTTCCCATTTTGAATAACTAAGCTTGTTTCCGAAATCCGTTGCTATTTATATTACAGTAAGTACAATAAATTTTTATTGAGCACTAAAACCCAAAAAAGGATCTCTGCAAATTCAAGCTTATCTGAATATATTTAACCGAGGTGAGTTATTTAAATCTAATTGTTCGTTAAGTAATAATCCAATTTTATTGTGTTTACTTATCCCTAGGCATTCTAACAGGTTTAAGGGATAACTTTTACTTTCTATGTGCAGAATTTCAGTATTATGGTCCTGTTTCAATATTATAGTCCTGTTTCTAACAAATGGTTGGAATATGTGAAATTAATTTTATTATTGAGGAAACTCTTCAAATGTTCACAAATTCTATGTCGGAAAGTTCTTCCAGTCGGTCCTATGTAAACTTTAGGGCAATCACCGCAGGTTTACTTATAAACCCCCGATTTATCATCTTTATCTATACAGTCTTTATTATTTTCAATGAATTTACACAAATTTGAACTGGTTCTAAATGAAGTTCTTAAATCATATTTATTTTTGAGGTATGCAGCAATTTTCTCAGGAATACCTTCAGTGTATTTTCAGGAAATGTATTTAAATGTGAAGCAACTGAAAATATCGTCCACATATCTATACCAATATGAAAAGTATTTTTTAAGAGGATTTTGGTGAATTTTAGTTTCAATATTTTCCTTGAATATTTTTGCTATTAAAAGACTTAAGGGATTTCCCATAATCAAACCGTTTTCAGATTTATAAACTTTATTTTCAAATGGAAAATAATTTTGTTTAGTGCAAATATCTAGACCTTCTAAAATATCTTCTTTGATAAGTGTATTACATCTGTTGTTGATCAATAGATTGTCTACTAGTTCAATAGTTTCGTTTGATGAGATACTTGTAAATAAATTTTCGACGTCAAATGAAATGAATTTAGCATTATGTGGTAAATGGATATTCTTTATTTTATTTGTTAGCCGTAGTGAATTTTTTATTGAGTATTTACCTTGGAATTTAGTTCATTTTAAAATAATCTGAATAAGTTTAAATGAAGGTGCACTTACTAACGAAACAAACGTTCTCCTCACGAAACAACCGTTCTTCCTTGTGTAATTTAATCAAAAAATACATTTTTGGATGTTGTGGATTCATTAAAATTAATTTATTTTTTGGGTGTTCCGAAAGAGGCTGAATTCCGGGGTTATTAGGGATTTATTTTGATTTTGGAAAATTGTTGTCGAGTCATGTTTGATTGATTGAAAATTATTTGATTCTAGGAAAGTAACTCAATTGCTAAAATAATCACTTTCCACTAAAGCAATAATAGTGTTACCTTTATCGACTCGGATGAAAATGAAATTATTTCCAATAATTTTCTGATTTTCAGTTTTAATAGTTTTATATTCTTCTTTTATTCTTAAATTTCTATTAGGTAATTTATGATGGTTTGTAATCATATTGGTAATGATATGTTTGTCGATAGTTGTGTTGTTGTAATTTATTTGCCTTTTTCCTTCGGATGCCCTTTACACTGAGGCTCAAATATTCGACCCAAGAAAGTTATATTTTTTTAAAATTGCCTTATTTTGCCACAGAAACAGATCTATGTTTGGACAGATTTCGCACACATATAATACTCGCACTAAGGCAAATGAAGGCTTGGTTGTACCAGTGTCCTCAAAATCGGTTGGCCAGAGATGCCACTTGTTTCTTGCCCCAAGAGTGTTTAATGCCTTGCCTTTTCCCTTGAAAAACATTTCATCCTTGAAACTGTTTAAGTCGAAACTCCGACAATATCTGATCACCGAGGACAGGAGAAAAATTAAGGGCCTTTTGGAGTTGAAACTCATCGCTTGAATCCGTGATTGAAGTTGTAAATGATCCATATATATTTTGGTCTTCAGTTTATCGAATTGTTTGTCTAAAATTTGTCACAATATTATATTAAAGGAATTGGGGGCTGCGGCCGGATTCCCTTGCAGACAGCTTTTGCTTTGTATGGGGGATTTTGTCGTGGTTTCCAAATGTATTTTGTTCACAGCAGCATGTTAATTCTGTTTATTTGTATTGCTTGTAGAATGTGGGTGTTGTTGAATTTCTATTTGTGAATATTTCATGTGCAAATAAACCATATATTATTATTAGTGCTAGTTCTGAACCTATTGCTACATATTCTAAATCCTTTTTGTTATTTGAATTAATATTATATTTGAATCCTTTATTTAAATGATTAATTTTTGTTTCATTAAATTATGTTCCGGAAAGATTTTTGAATCTAGTGTAAAATATGTGCTGTGAAAATTTTTTGATTTTGTTGCAATTTTTTTGTTTTTATGAATTTCATGTGATACTAATTTGGTAAGTTTTTCCTTCTGAAACAAAATAGTGCCCCTTCATTTAATTTTTCTAAAATATTAAAAGAAACCGAATTCCAAGCTAAATAATCAATCAAGAATTCACTACAGCTAATAAATAAAATAAAAAATGTCCATTTAACACATGATGCTAAATTCATTTCATTTGACGTCCAAAATTTATTTCCAAGTATCCCACCAAACGAAACAATTAAACTAGTAGACAATCTATTAATCAACAACAGATGTAATACAACTGTCAGAGAAGATTTTTTAGAATGTCTAGATATCTGCACTAAACAAAATTATTTTCAATTTAAAAATAACATTTATAAATCTGAAAAATGTTTGATTATGAGAAATCCCTCAAGTCATTTACTAGCTGAAATATTCATCCACAATATTGAAACTAAAATTCACCAAAATCCCCTTGAGAAATACTTTTTATATTGGTATAGATATGTAGACGATATTTTCTGTTGCTTCACAGGTACAGACGGAGTTTTAAAAAAATTCTTTTTATTTATCAACGAAATACATCCTTCAATATCATTCACTATGGAAATCGAACATAATAATTCTACGAATTTTCTTGATTTAACTGTTACTCGAATAAATAATTCAGATAATTTTGCAATATTTCACCAACCAACCCATACGGATTCTATTATACACAATAAATCAAACCATCCTTTAAATCAAAAATTATCAGCATTCAATTGTATGATCCACAGATTAGTTAATATTCCCATGAATCGAGAAAATTATATTTCAGAACCATAATTAAACAAATAGCTATTAATAATGAGTATGATCCTACGTTGGTAGACAAATTGTTCATGAATAAAAATAATAAAATAGCTTTAAATATGGAATATCCTAACATTTAAAAAAATTTTAAATACATTTCCTTAAAATACACCGAAGGTATTTCTGAGAAAATTGCTACATACTTCAAAAATAAATATGATTTGAGAATTTCATTTAAAACCAATTCAAACTTGAGTAAATTCATTGAAAATAATAAAGACTGTACAGATAAAGATGACAAATCGGGGCTTTATAAGTAAACCTGCGGTGATTACCCTAAAGTTTACATAGAACAGACTGCAAGAACTTTCCGATATGGAATTTGTGAACATTTCAAGAGTTTCCTCAATAATAAAAATAATTTCACATATTCCAAACATTTGTTAGAAACAGGACATACTTTCAACGATAATATTGAAATTCTACACATACAAAGTAAAAGTTATGCCTTAAACCTGTTGGAATCCCTAGAGATAAATAAACACAATAAAATTGGAATATTACTTAACGAACAATTAGATTTAAATAACCTACCTCTGTTAAATATATCAAGATAAGCTGGAATTTGCCGAGACCCTTTTTTGGGTTTTAGTGCTCGATAAAAATTTATTGTACTTACTCTAATATAAATAGCAACGGATTTCGGAAACAAGCTTATTTATTCAAAATGTAAACCTGCCTGATGATGATACTGTGATAGCGATTGTTTCTAAACATAACAATAATAATTTGTGAAAATGTGAATAACCCTATTTAAATATTATTAAACATTATATTTAGTATTGATAATTTCGTGAAGATTTAGAAAATATGACTTTCGTTGCAACCTCGGCCGTCACCTTCTCATATTTTCTACCTATAGTTAATATTTATTGCAGGTGTAGGCAAACCGTCCCAGCATGATGACGCGCCCTTAGCCGTAAAGCAACTTCCATTTTTGACCATTATCTTTACTGCCTCAGTGCCGCCGACTATAAAAGTGTCACCAATTACGCACTAAATACATTCGGAAAACCGCTCTAAACCTTTTACGTTGCCATAATATAGTTGCCGGAAAATTTTGCCTCGTATATTCTTCATCCGGAGTGAAATGACTGAAACGTGCATATGGTAGGGGTTGCTTTGATGCGATAAAGAAATTTATCGTTGCTGTTCTTGTAAAAATATTGTATTTATTGGAATCTTATTTTCCACGTGGAACATCGGTTCTGTAATTGGATTAGTTGATCGAACCCGATGAACTCTCTGGAGACATCGGAAAGGGAGCAATAAATTTTAATATTGAGAAATATATGTGAAACAGTATTTTATTGCCACAAAATGTTTGTAATACAATAAGTGTTTCGCCACGATGTGGCTTCTACGGGTATTTACATTGTACTGGCTGATGGTGTTCAGTGTAACCGAGTTTAAATACAGTGTTAAGTACGTGACAAAATAATGGAAGAACAAGCCTTAAAAACTCAAGATGTTTATTGGAATTTGCTAAAAATGCCATTAGGGAAAGATATTCAGTAATGGAGACGTGATGAACTGATGAAGCTCTGATTGAACGGCTATGTAAACAAGCAAAATTGCCATAAATGGAGTGACAACAATTTTCAAGAAGTTCTGCAGGTTCCAGTGCATCCTGGTAAATGCACTGTATGGTGTGCTTTACACGCTGGAGGCATAATCGGTTCATATTTCTTTGAAAACGATGCTGGAGCTTATGTTAAAGTAAATGGTGCTCGTACAGATCGATGCTGAATGATTATTTGTTTCAAAATTTGAATGGTATCAACCCAGAAATGTTTTGGTTCCAAAAAGATGGTGCTACACCTCATGCTGCTACTGTAGCAATTTATTTATCGGAAGAAAGATTTGGCGATAACATTATTTCGAGTAATGATCCAACTAATCGGCCTCCAAGATCATGCAACATAACTCCACTGGATTATTTTCTCTGAGGTTATGTCATGTCATCGGTTTATGCTGATAAAGTAGAAACAATAGACGTTTTGGAAGCCAACATTACTCGTTATTGATTAAATAAGGCCTGATTTACTCGAAAAATTGATCCAAAATTGGTCTGGTCGAATGCGGTTCCTCAGAGCTAGTAATAGTGGACATATGCCGGAAATTATTTTTAAAACATAAATGTCATAACATTATCTTTCAAATAAAAAAAATTTTGGCTTCAATCTTAATTAAAATGTGTTTTATTTCAGTTTGAAGTTCTATCACTCTAAAAAAACACCCAGCACATGATTGTGACGCTACATATAAAGGACAGACATAGAATCAAAAAAGATCAGAGAGCTATTTAAGAAAAAAAACAGAAATCAACCGCTTCTGCAGAACATTGTATAGAATAAATAATTTTTTCAATAGAATAGATGTCACTTTACGACATAAAGTCAATAAGGGTAAATTGATAGATTATTTGGACATTCTTTTAATAAAAAAAGCCATTGAAAAAAGGAGAATTTAACAAATTCCCAACTACTATTTGGTAACACCTCTATATTAGATGATGTTATTTCCATGCGCCATGAAAATACACAGATGTCCTAAGTGTAATATAAGAACATTTTCAATTTTAAGTCTATCTCCTTTTTGTACTCCTTTGGAGATAGTCAAAAGACCGAAACACGTGTCAGGATTCTGAATAAATTGCGAAACATAAAAACAAAGTGAATTTTGTTCAAATAAAATTGTAAATTAGAATTCAACTTTCGGGAGAAAACTGGTTATTTCTTGTGATTCAGAACTGGATATTCTTGATGACGTTTTAAACGTAATAATTGACTGGATGCGATTGCTCGCAATTAGTAAATTGCTAGCAATTGACTAACTGAACTAACTGAACACTAAAAGATGGAAAAAGTTCCTTTAAATCAAGAAAATTAGCATTGTTAGAGTAATAGCCCAGATCCCCTAAATTTTATATGGGTCTATCCATAGGATTTCTGATAGCGCCATCTATGAATGCGGCGGTTGACGCCAGAGACATCAATTCGTTATGGATACTCATATGTTCAAAAATACATTTGTATTTTTATATACCGTAAAATTTTCTTCAACCACCATCATAATGCGCTGCTGTAAAATATCTTTACTACGTTCTGCCCGGCATATTTGGCTGGGAAACATTCGCAATAACAAGCTTCCGATATTGTTATTGCCCTGATGGTTTTTCTACTCGGGTCGGATTGGAGAGAACTGAACTGAACTGAAAAAACCTAACGAGGCTTAAGCCATCATGAATTACGGGGTTATACCATATTGCATACGGAAAAAAATTCGTAGGGATTTTACCTAACTAATTGAAAATTTGTCTTTACTGATATATTAGTTTTTGATTAAATGGTATGGGTATATCTATACCCATATTCTGAGGGATTCTCAATACTCTGAAATTGATAATTTGATTTTCAAACTGAGTTGAACACTGTTTTATACAGGGTGTATCGTAACTATTACGAATAGGCTAAGAATTGGATCAAAATTGTCACATACAGTTCAAGAGTTATAGTATCACCGGCTAGCTCGTTATGAATGGGCTTCTTCAAGTCGATTTGATATACTTAACTCAGGGTGTGGGATATTTACAAATTTAAAGAAGGAAATATAACAACAAATGATTTATTGAAATATTACAAAGAGTATGCTCATTAAAAGGGGGTATGGAGTGAATGTTTTCTTTCACGAATAGGTTCAGTATCGCTATTAATGTCGACAATACAGGATGGTATTTAATTTCTTCTAATGGATGATTTATTAAAATTAAGCAATACGTAATAAAACCAAAAAAATAAGATCCCAGATATCTGTTCACATAAATCTGTACAATAATCAAGAATTAAATAAATTATCCAACAGCTATTATTCATTTAAATATTTTAATATTTACAGATATATTTACAATATATTCTGCTAGCCTTCTACATATTTAATTTAAAAAAATTATATTCAATATTATAACTTCAGAAACTAAATTAATGTCATCTAAGTACTTATATCAAACAACATATAAAATAAACATTCATTATAAGACATTCAAATGAGAAAACAAAATCCAATAAATATAAATTGTTAACGAAAATCCTAGAAATTAAATATTTTGAGTAGACAAAATTTTGTTTCTGCTCATCTCTTATGAAAACAGATGTCTTTAAAAAATGTTTAACATAATCTTAAGAATTTCATTATAAAACTATCCTACTTAGAATAATCAATATTATTGGATATCTAACTAATTTACTTTTTAGAGATATGTAAAAACATTACTGAAGAACAAACAAGTTTTAACAGAGACTTTGCTTCGTCAGTACTCAATCATATTCATATTCAATAAAATTTAACATCAATCAACAAAAAATATTTTCTCACCTTTTAACAATTCAGAAAGCTTCTTGGCAAATGAATACTGAAAAATTTAAATGAAGTGTAATTTTAACTCGACATATATAGTTCTTTGGTTTTCCATTGATCTTAAAGACTGAATTAAATTGTCTTTCAATCTTTTAGTTCAATGGAAAACCTCAAAACTATTATGTCGAGTTAACATTACACTGGATTTAAATTTTTCAGTATTCATTTACCAAGAAACTTTCTGAATTGTTGAAAGGTGAGAAAATATTTTTTGTTGATTGATGTTATATTTTATTGAATATGAATATGATTGAGTACTGACGAAGCAAAGTCTCTCTTAAAACTTATCTGTTTTTTAGTAATGTTTTTACATATCTTAAGATTTTCTAAAAAGTAACTTAGTTAGATATCCAATAATATTGAATATTTTAAATAAGATAGTTTTATGATGAAATTCTTAAGATGATGTTAAACATTTTTGAAAGATATCTGTTTTCATAAGAGGGGTATGCAGAAATAAAATTTTTTCTACTCAAAATATTTAATTTATAGGATTTTAGTTAACAATTTATATTTATTGGATTTTTTTATATCATTTGGATGTCTTATAATGAATGTTTATTTTATATGTCGTTTGATATAAGTACTACTTTTATGACATTAATTTAATTCCTGAAGTAATAATATTGAATAAAATTTTTTGAAATTAATATATGAAGAAGGCGAACAGAATATATCTGTAAATATCAAAATATTTGAATGATTTTATATACCTTCTATCAACCTCCATTTATTTTATTTTAAGCTGTTATTTATCCTTTATTATAATGATTTAAAATGGAAAATACACTGACCTTGATTTCAAAAGTGATCAAACCTATAATATAGCCTGAATTATATAAATCTGAAATGTTGATGATGTACTCATGAACAGGGGTTCAGATCCTTGCTTCTCGCTGATGGTGTCCAAGCTGTATCTCGAAATTTCAAATCCTTTTATTCAACGCATGTCCAATTTCTTCAATGGACATATCACGAAGGTGAAAGAAGATAGCCTCCTGGTTAATCCGAAAATATCGACTTCATTGGTGTTCGGTACGACCGCCCTTCTACCCACGAGGACCGAGGGACTATGGAGGGTAGTACGAGTTAAACATTCACTCAAGGCAGTCAGATTTCACAAGTTTAATCTGAATCTCAATTAATACGTTATTATTGTCAAATCAGTTTTTGAATAAACACTTACTTTTATGAAGTCTTCCAATTAAATCAAGAAATACAAAGAATTTGCCCTCTTTAACTCAAAAATCAAAATTTAAGGCACCAATAAGTATTTCCTGGTATAAACAATCTTCAGAATAATCCAAAATAAATTGATTCTATATTTTCTGAAAGAATGTCCGGAAATTCAACTTCAATTCGTTCAACTCCACTAACTACCTCGTACGATTCCAAGCCTTGCTGAAGGATATGGGCGGTTGTGGGACAACATGATGGAATGGTATGTAAGAAAGAATCAAAGTAAGGAAGTTGGATCGAGGGTCTCTGCTTTAGGCATCATAACCCTTTCCTCTATTTCATAATGAAACTAGGATTTTAGTCATGACAAACACCCCCACTACGACAAGGTACAGAGACTATTGGGGGGTGGTTTCAAGGCATCAATCGTTTCTGGATCATTAGCGTAATACATATCCTTAAAGGATACGTACAAAAAAACGTCCAACGGAGTTAAATTAACGCTTAATCGCTAAAGATGTTCGGCTCATGGCCGAATGTGACTATTTTCCCAGAAAAATGCTCATCTTCGATCACGAGCCCATTGAGTGATGTGGAAACTCATTGGACGGTTACGAGGCTGCACTAGTTGAACCTTTTTATGCCTTCATACTGAAGTCTTCATGCAAAATTCTTCTCGGAGAAGTGTTCATTTTTTTGAGCACGTTGATATTGTTGGATTATCAGCCAAATTTTTGCCTAGAGCAGCAATGTTTCCAGGTGTTCTCACTGAATGAGGTCGTAAACAGTTGAACGTTTAGTGAAGAAGTTCGAAACAAATGTTTCATGATTTTAGAGTGCCAGTGAGACAAAGAAATGTAAGAAGTGAAGAGAATGTGAGAAAGTGAAAGTGTTCGTGAAGACCAAAATTCATCGATTTCACGACGTTCACAAGAACTATCCATCTCCCAGCCGTGTTAGTGGAGAATTTCACGGAAAAACCTGGGTTTAAATCCATACAAAATTGTTTTAACCCAAGAACTCAAACCAACAGAACATTTAAAATGTCGTGTAATCAGTAATTGGGTGATTCCGTTATTTAAAGAAATGGTCCGATAAGTTATCCGCCTCGTTCCTGCGATTTAACTACATTGGACTTCTTTCTTTGGAGTTACATTAAGTCATTGGTTCACAGCAATCATTCAGCAAATTAAGACGATTTACAGATCAATATTAAACGAAAAATTTGCTAACATACGACCGGATTTGTGTGAGAGAGTCATGGAAAATTGTGTTCAACGACTTGATTTCTGCCAGCGTTTCCGTGGGACATTTAAATGATGTTTTGTTTCATAACTGATGTACTTCATAATGAAATAACAATTTCAAAAATGTTCAAATAAATAAGGTGTTTTACTTACAGAACAAAATGGGGCGCTATTAATGAAAGACCTTTTATTTGTTTAGTTCGCCTAAATCGATTATGAAATATTTGATAATTCAGATATAATTCATCAATACTACTTACCCAAATAACAAACTTCGCAGTTATGTGAATTCAATCCTTGCATCCAAAAATTGTTCTGACGTTAAAAATGATATTTCATTTTGCCGCTATCAACAGCTAGATCGATAAAGCAAATTTCAGTATAAACCACTCAACTTCAATATTACCATCTGCAGGTCTTGTTATTCATGCTGTTCGTTTGAGGGATCCTGTACTAATTGAATTACTGTTTATTAATGGAATAAATATCTTATACCGGTTTACCCATTCGCCAATTTGTATCCTTAGGTTGAAATGCTTGAAACAACGATCTTATATATAAATTCATAATCCGCTGTAGTACACAAAAGTGGAATACATGAACTTTAAGATTAAACGTAGGCAAACTACATTTAAACCTTAAAAAATTGTTTGTCAAGGTTAGTTCCCATGAATTTCACTAATTTCAGAAGATTCACATTTCAACTTGAACAACTCTCTGTTACCATAGCTCGCTCCTTATTAATGATATTTGGTACAGATCAACCGAATTAATTTAAGTATGCTAATTATGAGCATTACGGCATATTATGGTACGACTTGAGCCTGAGGAAAGTTTTTTTCTGCGTTTGTAACGAGAAAATATCAAGAATACAAAATTTGAATATTAAAACAAATTAATATATGTTTATCTTCTACAATTTTAATTTAAAAAATTTTATTCAAAAAACTTTTAGAATTAAATTAATGTCTAAAACAAGCACCGCTTATATTTAATAGACGTATATAATCTAAACTCAATATACAATGTCAAATGGAATAAATAAACCAAAAGATACACGAAAGTCCCTAAAATTAATAAATAAATATTTAAAGGAGACAAAATTTGTTTCTGGTCTTGCCCTCAAAACGCCATTTGTATCTTAAAAACATGAACACACTTAAAGGACCTCTCAAAGAATATAATTTATTTGAAATATTTAATATATTTAAATATTCGAATAAGTAAATTCAGAAATCTCTCAAAGCATGCACTATATCTTCAAAAAACAAATATAGTTCAAAGCAATTCCGTCTTCAGTCCTGAAATATATTCAAAATATTAAAATCAAAAAACTAACTTATTTCAGGACTGAAGACGGAATTGCTTTGAACTATATTTGTTTTTTGAAGATATAGTGCATGCTTTGAGAGATTTCTGAATTTACTTATTCGAATATTTAAATATATTAAATATTTCAAATAAATTATATTCTTTGAGAGGTCCTTTAAGTGTGTTCATGTTTTTAAGATACAAATGGCGTTTTGAGGGCAAGACCAGAAACAAATTTTGTCTCCTTTAAATATTTATTTATTAATTTTAGGGACTTTCGTGTATCTTTTGGTTTATTTATTCCATTTGACATTGTATATTGAGTTTAGATTATATACGTCTATTAAATATAAGCGGTGCTTGTTTTAGACATTAATTTAATTCTAAAAGTTTTTTGAATAAAATTTTTTAAATTAAAATTGTAGAAGATAAACATATATTAATTTGTTTTAATATTCAAATTTTGTTATATTTCTTCTATCAAGTAAAAGGCCTTTCTATTCTATTTTATCAAGAATACATTTCTGTACTTGAAATACCTCGCAAAGATATGTATGTATATTTGCGTACTTTAGATGACGCTAGTGTATGATTAATACTTTAGTGTTTCTGTGTAAAGCGAATATAGGTGCTTGATAGATTTATAGTCGCTGGCATTTATTGCACTGATTACAACCAACAAGTTCGAAACGTACGAATGTTTTCAATTTATCCCAGTGATCGCAAAAACCTTTTCGGGTTTGTTTGAGTTTAGAATTGTTATACAGATGTATGTTACATTGTCTCGACTTGTAGAACTTTCTATTATCATGAGTCACATTCCTTATTAACTTAAGCTAAATGATTAAAGACTGTGTCGAAAGTTTGCTGACTGGGCCCTTGTGCACTTGAAACACGATCCCATTTTTGGCCAAAATTATCTTCTGAGCACACTTTAATTGAATATTTGCTAATAAGCAAAAATGCCGTTACCGGTACGAGGATAACAGAGAAATGTTACATGAAATTCCGATCCTTTCCGAAAAACTCACTGTTCGATCTCTTCACGAAGATATTTTCTTGCTAATCTGACGATCGAAACATTTGATCGGGAACCTCCACGAATTCCATACTTCAGACCACGGATCATTCGTGGAGTGCTTGGTGGAGTAAAATCCAAGAAAACAACAGGATTAGACAGAATTCGAGCCACTGTCTTCTAAAAGTGTTCACCAGAGCTTTCAACTGTTCTCTGTTAGATGTTTCTTGTCATACAGAGAGTTTTCGCTGGCTCGTGAAAGAGTTCATGAGTGCAGCTTAAACGAAAGAAGGGGAGGAAGTGCTTTCCATTAAATTACTACTCAATAACTATAATATCCATATATAGTCGAAAATCATCGTGGCAGCTATCAATCTCGAAATTCATAGATACCTGGAGACTAGGGGTTTTATCAGGAACAGACAATATGGCTTTCGCGGACACCGATCAACAGGTGACCTCCTTAGCTATATGACGCAGGTATAGACAATAGCGCTATGGACAATCTAATTCAGTTCCTCTGGGTATATCCAAGACTTTCGATCGTGTATAGCATAAGGCTCTTCTGAATAATCTACCTCAGTATGGTTTTCCTAGGAGTCTCTGTGATTGAATGAAGAGTTTTCTCACCAACAGGAACATTCATGTAGTGGTGGACGCTGGAGTGCCCTAAGGGTCAGTTTTCTCTTGATCCACATGAATGTCCTTCTTAGTAAGACCTAAAACCACATTGTAAACTTCGCGGATGATAACACGCTGATGTCTTCTTTCACCAGTGACAAACCTTTGAGCACCGTTGAGTCTCGCCTCCATAGATGCCAGCAAATTGATTCCCTGAAGAAGGATGAATGGGATCAACAGAATTAAGTGCAATTCATTCAAAAACCCAGTTCGTGACTTCTGATTTGATAATAAAGAACCAAGTGCTTCGACCAAGTGACTCCATGCATCTTCTCGGCGTTGCAAAGTCTGCTGTGAATAAGCGGTGATATTTGTTTAATGTTAGGAAATATTTCTCTGAAGATCAGGTTCTTCTACTGTATGAAACCCCTATAAGACCAGAACTGGAATACTGCCCTCATGTTTGGAGCTTAGAACCCAAGCATTAATTATATCTTTTGGAATCCATCCAGAAATGAGCAATACGTCTGACTGATGCCCAATTATAACAGCCAGTTTGCTATCTTTGGTGCTTGTTCATCCCTCTGCAGTTGAATTAACAACTTCTGTTTATCAGAAGACTTTCTTCCATCGAACTGGCTAGTTAGGAATCACGCTTTCAGCTGATGTGTTTATTTCAGTGTATAATCTTCAGCATTTCAACACGAGAATAAACAGAACATAACTTACCGCTCTCCGTAAATGGAGACCGCTAAAGGACCATGGTAGTCGAATTTCTATTGCCAGAACTTGAGACCATCAATATTGAAGAGATATGGTTTCAACAAGATGTCTTACAGCTGATGCTAGGGTAGCTTTGCAGAGGGAAATATTAGATGATATAATCTCACGACGAGAATTTGTGAGTTGGCCATTATGTGACTTGACATATCTGCATTATTTTCTTAGAGGCTATGTGAAACCAAATTTGCATGTTATGAAGCCAGATTTTGGATTACTTAGGAAATAATATTTCTAAGATATTGCAGAAATACAGGCGGAATTATCGTACAAATTTATCAAAAATTCGAGAGATCGGCTGCATCAGTGTCGATGATGCCGGGGTTTAATCTTCAAAATGAAGCAAGAATCGAGTTGATATGTCCAACCTTCAGTATTTTATTCAACCTTAAAACCTTTCATTCTATGAAAGACCCTTTATGACAATAATTAAGGTGTACGAAAGCTTCTTCAGCTGTAACATTCGAGAATAAATCAAGAAGTTTGCCAGATTGCAATATTTGATGAAACAATTGTTACATTCATATGAACATGTGGAAATTTTGATTTGATATATGGTTCGAAATGAATGACCAAATAAAGACCGACTCACGCAATAATGTTGAAGTGTGTAGATTTTCTCTAATCGGCTCAAAATTCGTATGACCTAGATATTTAGATAACAACCGAGCAATAAATCGTTCTTAACCTAATTCTCCGCTTTGTTACAGAATACGACTATGATGAAGATTTCGTACTCTCTTCTAACGGGCCACCACACATCAGAGATCCACCAGGAGCTTTCAGTGGTATTGCAGCGTCCCACACACGAAGACTCTTCATCTCCACCTCGATCCTGTGGATACTGCGGTCAGTGTTGAGGTGATCCGGTTAAGCGGAACAGTGACAAATACATTTACCCTGATGATGTGATAAAACATATCCGGTTTGTGAGACTGAAATATGCTGTAAATATGTACATATCACGATAGATATCTTTACGAATGGGGAAATTGGGACAACGTTTGTGCTGGTGGAGTTACAGGTTGGCCTTCAGCCGGTATAGATCGATGTCGGAGGTCTAGACGTACCCCAGGCTCGGCTTTGGATGCTAATTGATGTAATATACAGTAAATTACCATAGAAACATATGAAAGGACAATAATCAGACGCTGTGGGCTGTTCCAAGAATTTCTGATATTTTATGCTGTCGTATTCAAAATATGGAATTCGAGGTGCAAGTTCCATCGTACATCCTTGCTTGGATGTGATGAAATATCGTAGAAATAAAATTTTTTCAGAATTTTTGTGTGCCAAAAAAATATAAGAGTAAACTTGAATTTGCTGGAATTCAAGTGAATCCAATACTGAAAGTATTTCATTTGACGTAGAGTGGAAGAAAAAATTTATTTCTAGGTCATTTCTCAACAGTTTTTGAAGAAAAACAGTTTGTGGAAGGCATGACCGTTTGTTGAACGTTGCTGGTAAACCATACAATGAATCAAAATGATAATCTGATAAATAATTAGGGAATATATTGCGTGTATTTAAACTCCAAATGAATTTATTTCATAATTTAAAAATCAATCGGAATGTGAGTCAATACTTGATAGAAGTGAAATTTTAATGACTTTAAATTCAGAATTAGATATTCTGATTTGTACATGCATGAAAGAGACAGTTGGAAACATAGGAAATCCAATGTGAATCTATAAACAACCTCAATCCAGTGGAGCAGTAGAAGAATCAAAACCGCAGAGGAAGAATCAAAACCTCAGCAAAATTTTTGAAATTCTGGTTATTTTTCTTGTCATGGGACATTATTTGGGGTGAATAATTTTTGTTGTGTTTTTCTGTGTCCCGACTACAAATGATTATAGGTTAAACGTAATAACACGTTGATCATTTGTGTTTTATTTTAGATACTTTAAAGTTTACTTCGAATTTATTCGTTCCAGGTTATATCTTATTTGGTGACTTAAATTTTGAACTTGTGATATATTTAAAATTAATTCAATTTGTTTTAATATTCAAATTTTGTCATATATTTGAATCTGAAATCAATACATTTCTGAAGAGGTCTAGAGGCCGAAATAGCTATCAAATGTTGGAATTCTCGTTCAATTATTTTTATTTGATCCTTCTTTTTTGGAATTTCAGATAATTTTGGAATAGTGGATTTTCTTGTATTTGTATGTTAATATACGTAGAGGAGAGTAACCAAATATGGAATACCATTTTGATTTTTAGGCATAATTTGCACAAGTGTTATAAATAAAAAACTTTTTGTGATAATTATTAATAATTATATATTTGCACTTAAGTTTAAAACAATTTTAGCTTATATCCATTACTTTAAGGTATGATAAATTATAAAAAATTAAATAACGAGAAAGGTACCTATATATGGAATAGGTACCCCAAATATGGAATACTGTAAATACTATGAAAAATTAACCTTAACTTACATATATGAGACTCATTGAAAATTTTTAACTTTGGTATAATGTAGAAATTAACAAAATTATTTACAAAAATCACAAATCCAGGTATCAAATTCTGGTCCAGCGCAATCATAATGTGCCCAGAGCCCACACATGAGGCACTTGACCCATGTTTCCCCATGGGTATCATTAGAAAACAGCATGCCACAGAAAATACACTCCGAATCTTCAGAGTCTGGAGCTGTATAACCTATCAGAGCATCGGGTTCACTGTCTGTATCAAGCATCACCTCCTCATCATCTGCATCTGACTCAGGCTTAGACTTCCCTTTAGATTTTATATGTTTTGATTTCTTCTCATTCTGTTTTTTATTCTTGTTTTTTGCCAATTTATTTTCTTTTTCATCTTTTTTTTTGCTTTTGTCTATAAGGTCATTCTTGTACGGTGACGACGTAATGACGGCTGCAACAGATGCCTTTCTTCCTCTATTAGAAGATTTCATTTTCTTCTTTGGTACTGGACTGATGTCATATGGAGACACTAATCCTAAATCACTGCGAGAAAGTCCGGAAGTTGAGGGTACAGGTTCAATATTCATGTCTTGTCTGGGTGTGAATGCTTCCGTTAAAGGCATACAGTTATCAGATGTTCTTAAATTGGCCATCGATGGTCCTTCAGGTTGGTGACCTGATGGAACGTTGACCGTATTACCATCTTTAACTGCATCTTGCTGCGCAGCAAGATAGTCGACCTCGGTGAATATATTTTTATTCAATGGTCATAAGCCAGTTACTCGAAATCCATTTGTTGAAATCTCACCAGTTTGCACTTTTAAATACGCTCTGCCAAATAACTCAACAACATCATAAGGGCTTAGTGGTCGATTATTATCTCTAATCCACATGCGTATTTCCTCACTGTAATACGTTTTTAGTGGTCCCATAAACGTTTTGTCTAGTAGCTGGAGCTTGTGAGTTGTGTGAGGAGGTAAGGAGACAATTTCTACGTTGTTTTGCCTAGCAAGCTCTATCACGTCGATGTTTCGAGTGTGAGAAAAATGACCATCTAAGATAAGTAATACTTTCGATTCCGGAGTAGGGTTTGTATGTTTGATGAAATGTTTGAACCATTCAGTGAATATGTTCATTTGAATCCATCCGGATGGATGTGCAACGCCAACAGAGCCTGGGGGACAGCCTCTCATCAGCTGATCACTCATATTCTTGCGTGGGAATATAATAAAGGGAGGCACAAAATGACCAGTGGCGTTCATGGCAACAACAATCGTCATTAATGAACCCCTTTCCGCTGAGGTAAGTGAAGCTATCTGCCGTTTTCCTCTATGCCCAATCACTTGGGGTATCTTGCTTTGTACTACAGTAAGCCCAGATTCATCTACGTTGTATATACGACTTGGACCATAGTTTCCTTGAGCATAGACGCCTTCGAGGAGATCAAAAAATGAGTCTACTTTTTCCTTGCTGAATCCAAAAGCTCTAGCGAAAGACGTGCCAGTTGGTCTTCTCACTGATAGCTTATCCTTATGGCGTTTTAGAAATAATTTAAGCCATTTTTTGCCAGCCATACCAGTCTCACCAAATGGATTTTTCAACTGATTACGTCTAGCTAACATGTACGCCATTCTTCGAACATCGTTTCTCGTCAAGCCATGAAATTTGCTCTCCATCGACAAAATGTAGTCTACTAAAAGATTTTCAAGGGTTGTCCCTAAGACAGTTTTCCTTCCGAGTGTAGTAGCTGCGGCTTCTTCTGGAGAAAATTCACTTTTCTGGCATAATCTAAACAAGGTAGATCTTGGCACATTAAAATGTTTTGCAGCTCTTAAATAACCCATTTTTTTCTCCTTTACTAATTTTATGGCTTCCGCCATAAGCTCCGTATTCCATGCTTTTCGCTTTGAGTTCACGCCGGCCATTCTGATAAAACAAAAAAAAAATTAACAATGTCATCAAATCAGCTGATGGATATGGTATCCAATTATGGAATAGTTCATAATTAGATACCGCGATCTGTCCATATTTGGATTTTCGAACGGTTTCAAACTGACATTTAAATTTTTATATTTAAGAAAGTAATACCATCTAATACCGCTAAAACATACAAAAGAACATCTAAACTGTCTCTAAAAACTATAAAAACAATACTATGTGAACTTTCTGGACGAAAAATAATTATTTTTTACATACCTTAGAAAGTTATGTGGGAGCGACAAAACAAAACACTCTCTCATCGATGACAGGACTCCCTCGACTGACTTGCCACGGCTTGTATGCGTGAACGGGAGCAGAATGAGACGGAAGATCACTTTTATTGCGTGTGTGACTTTGCACTTGAGAGAAATGTAGGTATTCCATATTAAGAACCTATTCCATATTTGGTTACTTTCCTCTACTTATATAGTTTTTGTTGATCTATTTGTACAATACGTTTCATGTCGGGATGTAAAAGGGTTCTTTCCGAGATATTAAAAAATATTTTATATTGATTATATATAAGTATATCATTTTGATAGTTTTTGTATATAGTTTCAATATATATTGTAGGAGTAGGAATATAAAATTCTATATTTAAAGTCATATTGAAATCTATTTAGGGACAACATTCGGGTAATGTTTTCACCAATATAATCGTTCTCATTTTAAGGTTAATTCCGAAATAATTTATCTTATAACAGTCCATTAAAACTTCAAAAATAATGACCGTACGGATTTAATCTGAACTTTTGATTGCACCGAAACTCACGTAAATAACAGCTTCTTTTCCAAAGAAGTCCGAACAAAAGTTAGTATTATTGGATGGTCCCGAAAGGGCCTATTTAAATTGAAATCTGTAACTCCAGCTTCCTTCAGGCCAAGTTCAGAACGAACGGCGATCAACCCAATTTCCCTGTGCTGAATATAATATCGAAACTTGCCTCGAGTCTAGTGCGTGATTTCACGATATGTTCATAGGAAAGTGTCTACCTAATGTTTACCAATAAAGTTCATTGGAAGCTTCCTACCTTTGAAGGTATCTGATTTATTCAAACCCGCCATTTGAATTTCAATTTCCTCTCCTCGGATATTCCACCGAAGTCAAAATTCGAGGTGGTGCTGGCAGAAGAGCGCTAGGATACATTTTTGTGTGGAAAGGTTCAAGAAATAAATTGAGTTGAATCAATAAAGAGGTCCCTTCAGTAGATGTCAGTCAGTTATTGACTGGAATGATCGAAAAAGGATCTAAACATCGACGGAAAAGATTGAGTTCGGTTCCTCAGTTAATATTTTGTTTAATTCTAGCAATAGCTGTATTGAACAGACATTAATCAACTATTCTCTGATTAAAATTAAGTTATGGAAATGTTCATGAAATGTATTGCTTTATTCTCCAATATGCAATGAATTTTATCATTTTAGACATCATTCAGGAAGTGGGTTACATCAAGCTATATGCAAAATTTTGCCCTTTAGCTGAGGGTGTAAAGAAAACAACTAATATTCAGTTCAATCGAGGAAATGAGTTTTGAGAAAGATACTACTCGAAAAACAGTAAATAGGCGAGAGGTGAGTACATGGACCTGAGGTTAGACACTCAAAATCGACTGAAGATATTTTCATGAAGAATCCCTAGCGAATAAAATATGTAAGAGTTTAACTCAGAGAACGAATCAAGGAAATGTAGCACAATCATTAAAGAAACTGTCGATTTCGCACTAAAATTGAGCATCATATTATAGTTTTTTCCACTTTTATTTCGCATCTCTTCAGAATTTGAAACTTCTAAAAATGCTAATATTGAATTGAATTTGAAAATTTCGAATATTTTACATCGATTCTGATTTGATCAAAAATTTTTTGTAGCAATAAGAGTATTCATCAAATTTCTTATCAGAATCATACTGACATGAAAAAGTTATGTTTTCAACCTCATCGAACAACATCGTGGATGACTTTGGTGACTTTAAGGAGGAAAAAAGGTACGTATGTACGTTGATGTGGTAGTTTATTTCACCCCAAATATCACAATATAACGGCTTCATAACTGCAAATGACAACAAATTGGTTAGAAAAAAGTAACACGAAGAATGGAATTAAATAAGAAATCACTTTGCTTTCTATCACATTCTATTGACTGAATTTATATTAACTCAAGTCTCGTAGTATTTACAATATTTTCAAACTGAATAAAACAAATTGTATCTTAACTATTATATAATATATATCGTGTGTTTTTTTAGAGTGATAGAACATTAAATTGAAATGAAAGACATTTAAATTAAGATTGAAGCCAAATTTTTTTTATTTGAAAGATAATTTGATGAAATTTGTGTTTTAAAAATAATCTTCGCCAAATGTCCACCACGACTAGCTCTGAGGAACCGCATTCGACCAGACTAATTTTGGACCACTTTTTCGAGTATTTCAGGCCTTACTTCATCAATAACACCAGTTATGTTGGCTTCCAGAGCGTCTATTGTTTCTGGTTTATGAGCATAAACCAATGACTTGACGTAACTCCAAAGGAAATAATCCAGTGGAGTTATATCGCATCTTGGAGGCCAATTAATATTTTCTTCTGTACGTAGAGTTCTTTGTCTTGTTATTGTTGTTGCATCGAGTAGAAACAATGTTGTCCGAAATCTATCGATAGTTCGACGAATAAGTTGCTCTGATGGACGATTATGTAAACCATAAATTTGACGAAGTGCCCTATAAGTTTGGCGAATATAATTTTGAAAATAAATTCCAACAATTTGTAAACGTCGTTGCGGCGTGAGTCTTTCCATGATAATTTATCAATGCTTACTGAACAGTATTCTCAAAACAACATGGGTTCTACCTTTTGTCAAATCACAGTTATCTCTTTCGAAAGTCTATCACTCTAAAAAAAACACCCGATACGTTGAAGGTTTTAGCTGGTGCAAAACGTCGAGAAGAAGTGATTTCAAATACTGTCATTTAATAGTTTTATTATTCAACCTACATTCTGTCAAGAAAGTATCGGGAATTATCGATTTAAATCTGGCGGGGCAATGAGGCAGGTAAAAATTTTTTTCCTAGGTTGGTACCACTGTCCTTAATTACTATGCCAAGCTTGAGCGGGATCTGTCAACTAGTGTGTTTGCAACAGCTGATTAAGTCAGTCGATGTCAGAGTGCGTGCCGATTTTTACTATGGGTGATTACGTTGAGCAAAGAATTTGTTTGAAGTTTTGTGTTGCAAATGAATTTTCGTGTGCCGATGCATTGAAAATGTTGCAAAAGGTCTTTGGTGATAATGCTCTATCGAAAACTCGTGCATATCAGTGGTACAGAGCCTTCAAGGACGGTCGTGAAGTGGTCACCCATCGACGGCTTCGATCGAAGATAACGTCGATAAAATTAAGGAAAGGGTGCTGGAAAACCGTCGTACCAGCTTGAGAGAGATAGCACATGATCTTAAGATATCCCACGAGTCCGCACGTACGATTTTGATTGATATTTTGGGCATGAGAAAGGTGGCTGCACGACTCGTACCGAAAGACCTGAATTTTCTTCAAAAACGTCATCGCGAACAGGTTGCTTCAGACATGCTGGATCGCTGTAATTCCGATTCTACATTCATGGAACGCATTATAACTGGTGATGAGACCTGGGTCTACGAGTACGATATGCAAACAAGCCAGCAATCAACGGAATGGGTGGCAAAAAATGAGCCGAAACCGAAAAAACCACGCCAAAGCCGCTCGAAAATGAAGGTGATGCTCATTGATTTCTTCGATATCCGTGGCGTGGTGCACTACGAATTCGTTTCAGAGGGTCAGACGGTAAACAAGGAGTATTACCTAGGCGTTATGAAACGTTTGCGTGAGCGTATCCGTAAGAAACGGCCAAATTTGTGGGCGAACAACTCATGGATTTTGCATGACGATAACGCGCCTTCTCACCGAGCTACGATTGTGACTGACTTTCTCGCCAAAAACTCAACAAACGTGCTTCAGCAACCACCGTATTCGCCGGATTTGGCTCCCTGCGACTTTTTCCTCTTCCCAAAACTAAAATTGCCCCTTCGTGGCACCCGTTTTGAGTCGATTGAAGCCATAAAACAACATTCGGCGCGAGAGCTAAAGTCCATCCCGGAAAGCGCCTATAAAAAATGTTTCGATAATTGGAAGTGCCGTTGGCATAGATGTATTGGAGCAAATGGAGCCTATTTTGAAGGCGACCCAATAAATTTTGACGATTAAATGTAAAAATGTTGTTCTAATTGAAAATTCCCGGTACTTTCTTGACAGAGTAGTAAGTCAAATATTTCGATGGATTCCAGGATGTCATTTTTTTTCCTTTCGCTTCAGGGTGAAATATTTCAAGATTGTCAAATTCTGGGAAGATATGATTGGTTTTGAAAAAATGTTTTCGCAAAGTAGAATTATCTTTACGGTTTCCAAATGAAGATTCGAAAATCTTGAAATATTGTACCTGGAAGCGAAAGAAAAAAAGCTAAAAAAACAGTTTGGATAGGAGATTCACCATTTTGGAAATAAGTTTGAAATATTTCCCATCATTTTTCAAGCGTTAATCCACCAATGTCGTTAATGTCAAATATTGAACCAACTTTCTGTCAAAACACCAATGAATGAAGTGTTGTCAGACTCGAAATAACAACTACCTCAAAATTTAAACCCTAGGTGGCCCCCTTTGAAAGAAGAATAATGAACATCATTTTTGGGAAAGCATAGTTCAAAAAACACTCATGAAATAAGAGCCAAAGTTGATAAGGTTCAACGGGATTAGTATACGTATCATCCTAATTTCATAAAGACAGTTTTCGACAAAAAGTTGCAATCGAATCAGTATTTATGATCCTTCTTCTAACAATTTTTTTCTGATTACTATTTAAATTAAGGTTAGATTAGATAGGAACCAAAAGAAGGGGGGAAGACTAAAAATTTGAAATATTCAGGTAAAAACAATCTAAAAGTGATATAAACGCACTCATATCTGCATTTCTATACAGGATGTTCAAATCGAAATCTGAAACCAAAATTAATAAAGCTTTTTCCACTACACGTACTTTTATCCAAAACTGTAATGGGTTTATTTACAGTCTATAT
Source organism: Megalocaria dilatata (assembly GCA_034642435.1). Classification (NCBI taxonomy): domain Eukaryota; kingdom Metazoa; phylum Arthropoda; class Insecta; order Coleoptera; family Coccinellidae; genus Megalocaria; species Megalocaria dilatata. The sequence continues at coordinate 44,955,680 of CM067860.1, forward strand.
GTATATATATATACACAGCTATTTCAAAAAACGTGACTCCGCCTCTAAGATAGGGAGAAAACTGAAACAAACCGTAAACATTTTTCGTAACGTCATCCGTGTTCAAGATAAAGGGCTTTGAAGAAAAAAAATGTATACACATTTTTTACGATTTTCCCGAAACTGCTGGCAACATTGTAATGAAATTTCATACGAATGTTTTGTAAGCTGATACATCCCAGGAATTTGTTTTTATGTCTGGCTCTTATAGAGGACGCTAGTTAAACTGTTCGTACCAAGTAGTATTGAACATAACTTTTTTAAGATTAGATTTACTAATAAAAAATTCAAGTGAACTTAAACATCATTCAATTTTACATCAAAAAGGTACTCCTAATAAAACACGACACTATGTACCGTTTTCGGAATATTTTGATTTGAAAATGATGAAGTTATAACCGATGCGTGTATAAAGTATACGTCTTCTTCAAGTACATGGAGGATACTTAAAGAGCAGCAGCTAAATCCATATCATTACAGACAAGTTCAAGCGCTCTAGTCAGACGATCTAGCGCCCTCTATGAGAGTCTAATATGAAAACAAATTCATGGGATGTATCAGCTTCCAAAACATATTCATAAAAAATTTCATTGCAATGTTGCGAGTAGTTTCGGCTAAATCATAAAAAATGTGTATAATTTTTCTTCTTCAACGCCCTTTATCTTGAATAAGAATGAAGTTATAAAAATTTTTGCTGCGCAAACCCCAATCATTTTTCAGTTTCCTACCTATTCTAGAGACGGGATCACTTTTTTTTGAAACATCCTGTATATTTCACAAATGTACAAAGTTGAACTTGGGAATTGATGCGGTGTAGTTTTGAACTTGAATTTCGGTGAAAACACTATCTTGCTCGTAGAGGGGTAGATCGATTACTTTTTTCACAGTCATTCACTTTCACTGGGTCCACTTTTACTGAATAAAATAGAAAGGCCTTTTACTTGATAGAAGAAATATTACAAAATTTGAATATTAAAACAAATTGAAATATGTTTATCTTCTACAATTTTAATTTCAAAAATTTTTTTTTTATTCAAAAAACTTTTAGAAATAAATTTATGTCTAACAAGCACCGCTTACATTTAATAGACGTTTATAATCAAAACTCAATATATAATGTCAAATGAAATAAATAACCCAACAGATATACGAAAGTAATTAAAATTAATAAATAAATATTTAAAGGAGACAAAATTTTGTTTCTGGTCTTACCTTTAAGAACACACAATTGCCTTTTAAAAACATGAACACACTTGAAGGACTTCTCAAAGAATATAATTTATTTGAAATATTTAAATATTCGAATAAATTATTTCAAAAATCTCTAAAAAAATGTGCACTATATCTTCAAAAAACAAATATAATTCTAGATAATCCCGTCTTCAGTCCTCTTTCAATATTCCAAATATCAAAATCAAAAACATAACCTATATCACTCACGTGTTAAAAGATTTAAGCTTCGAAATACATATCAACTATATAATTCAAGATTGATCTATGTTCTAACAAAATCAAAGAACAGTGTGAGTTATTTTAAGGTTTATTTAGAGATTTTTGAAATAATTTATTCGAATATTTAAATATATTAAATATTTCAAATAAATTATATTCTTTGAGAAGTCCTTTAAGTGTGTTCATGTTTTTAAAAGGCAATTGTGTGTTCTTAAAGGTAAGACCAGAAACAAAATTTTGTCTCCTTTAAATATTTATTTATTAATTTTAATTACTTTCGTATATCTGTTGGGTTATTTATTCCAGTTGGCATTATATATTGAGTTTTGATTATATACGTCTATTAAATGTAAGCGGTGCTTGTTAGACATAAATTTATTTCTGAAAGTTTTTTGAATAAAAATTTTTTTTAAATTAAAATTGTAGAAGATAAACATATTTCAATTTGTTTTACTATCCAAATTTTGTTATATTTCTTCTATCAAGTAAAAGGCCTTTCTATTTTATTTTATATATAATATATAATTATATTTTGCCTTCAATAAATCTCATTATAGAATGTCAATGAATTTAAATAAACCTTAAAATAACTCACACTGTTCTTTGATTTTGTTAGAACATATGTCAATCTTGAATTATATAGTTGATCTGTATTTCGAAGCTTAAGTTTTTTAACACGTGAGTGATATAGGTTATGTTTTTGATTTTGATATTTGGAATATTGAAAGAGGACTGAAGACGGGATTGTCTAGAATTATATTTGTTTTTTGAAGATATAGTGCACATTTTTTTAGAGATTTTTGAAATGATTTATTCGAATATTTAAATATATTAAATATTTCAAATAAATTATATTCTTTGAGAAGTCCTTTAAGTGTGTTTTAAAAGGCAATTGGTGTTCTTAAAGGTAAGACCAGAAACAAAATTTTGTCTCCTTTCAATATTTATTTATTAATTTTAATTACTTTCGTATATCTGTTGGGTTATTTATTCCATTTGACATTATATATTGAGTTTTGATTATATACGTCTATTAAATGTAAGCGGTGCTTGTTAGACATAAATTTATTTCTAAAAGTTTTTTGAATAACACTTTTACTGATTTCACTTTTGGGTTTCACTTTACACATGTAGAACCTAATTCACAAGTAAATAAGGTAGATATTACATTCACTTCCAGGCCTTTTAATGAGTTATGGTGTTACCCCGATAGGGTGTTCTTCGGGAAGTTAAAAATGAATGCGGATTGGGGCCGAGCGCCAAAAAGATACTATTGGATGTTGAGTGCAGGGTGACAAAAAACGACTGCCTTAGAGATCAAAACATGTTGCAGGTAGAAAATCTCGAAACGGCGATAAAGGCTAAATACTTTCGATCCTTCGCTGGTGCGCAGGCCTAAATTCCATATGTAGTAACATTGTTTGTTCAATTTCAAAGAAATCGGACACCATTCATAATTTCTATTTTGTAAAAGGGATATTTATCCTTCACGAACGGTTAATTTTTTTTGGAATAACTTCGACGAAAATGTAATATGATCAACTCGTATATTAATCAAACGATTAATGATCCCGATTATTGAAAGCTCTCATTAATACACTAGTTCATTGAATAACCATTTGGAAATTAATTTCAGCTGAATCATGCAATAAATCGATACCGAAAGATCCTTTGAATTTGAGTTAATTCAACTCAAGACCCGCCTCTCAATAATTACAACCATATATTCATTGAATGCGTGTTTCACTTGTTTATCGGCGGTCTGCTATCCAAAACTTCGATCATATCGAGAGCTTGCAAAGCGCTCAGCAATCTTATTTTGGAATTAAAGGTCATATTACCCAACTATTCATGTACCTCAACACAACTTTAATCAAACCTCTGTTCTCGTTTCAAAATAGCGAGGACCGAATGAACGACGCTTATATGCATGCACAGGAAGGCGTAGTTGTTCATATTTCCTGTATAAGAATCCCAGGCGAGTTGATGCAGAATGAGCCCTATATTAGAATTTGGGATTGTGGAAATGAAAGGGCTGTACATGCAATCGCTATCTATGGCAAACATGCATATTTTCCTCTCAGAATCAGTATGAATATTCATAGTGATTCACTGCAGAAGCATATTTATGAAATGACAAATGTTTCGTATCAGAATAGAATCTTTTTGGAGTCAAAAATTCTCGATATTAGCAGTTTGTGAACGACAAAAGACGCGATCATTTCAATAAGTGATGCGTCGAACTTTTCAATTTCAGTGTGGGTTTATCTAGAAAGTGTGAATTCTGAAATTCCAAGAGAAATCAATGTCGGAAATTTATTCAGGGGTTGATTTATTGGAAAAGAAACTGAATTTTCTTGACCAGCTATGACGGAAATCGAATTTGTGAATCTGTAATTTCAAGAAAAATCCCAAGAAAAAAGTGTCATAAACAAACAAAGACATGTTGAGAATGAAGAGGCTTTTCACCAATTATTATTAGATTTTCCGAGTCCCAAATGCGAAAATTTTGGGGGCTAAAAATGGGCGCTATTACTGAAAATGATTTTTCGATGAAAATCCGAATCATTTTGATGCATTTCAAGGGCCCAATCAGCGAAGATACGACGTGACTGGTGATCGACCGGCTGGAGCTCTTGTGTTAACTGAACTCTAAAAGACTTAAGTCTTTGTGCAAAATACGATTGTGATGTCGTTTGTTGAATGCCTGATTTTAAAGATCGACGAGGAATGGACAAATTTGGGTTTTCGTAAACAATTCTAGTTGCAGCAGCAAATTTTGTCAGTTGTTCTTGTGCGACGCAGGCGGTTTCGTTTCTCCACATCACTCAGTCGTCCGAACAGATCATATTTTTCCATCTGGTTCACTATTGCAGGCTGAGAAGTTGCTTCACAATGACCCAAAAGTGCTGTAGTTTTGCGAACTGTGACTGCAAAATTTTCATCAGTTTTGAGGTGAATTTTAACACTTTCGTTGCATTTTTTAAGCGTTCCATTTTTAGTAATGGCGTTGATTCGGCTTGTCAAACGTCAAAAGATGACAGCTTCAAATGTGATAGTTGCTCAGATAGCGGGCCATTCAAAATGAAACCTCTAATTGGAAAGCCCTCTGTGAAAGATTCAATCGATCTTATCTGAAAAATAATTTATCCATCCTATCTGTAAGAGATTGAGTCCAGCAAATATTTGTCAACCTTTCCTTTGATTTCATTTGGTTCATTGAGTATATTTCGTATCGTTAAGTGAATTCCCCTCACTTTTGAAAACGTATAAAAAAAGTCTGGAAAATATGTCACAGTATGAATAAATATTACATATTTCAAAACTCAAAGATTGCATAGTCCGTCTAGAAAGTATCCGGAATATATTATTTTTCATAATTTTAATATACTTCATTTTTGTAAATTTCTAAGACAAAAGTAATGTATAAAATAGGTTGTGCAGATAGTCGGCTATGGCCAAAGTTGCATGGCAAAACTATTTGTCAAATATTGTCGATTGTCAACGTATACAATTTAAATCAATAGCACATTTCACACCTATCTCTTTCTCCTAGTCTGATTCAAATAGAGCGTAAACAAATATGAAGTCTCTCCAGAAAGCGTTTTTTGTTTTCGTGCATTTCTTTGGAATTTACACCAACATTCTTCTATTCAGGACCAAGAGATCGAGAGTATATTATAACCCGCCCTTCTATTTGTATAAAAGTAATATCGAAGTTCGGCTGACTCTATGAGACTGCCTTTAAAATGCAATAATATCAAAATGAAAAACGAGAAATCAACCCTTATTCACGCTCTTGCAGTTTGCTGAGATTTCGACGAATCGATAAGTCATCGGGCATACCTTCACATTTTTATATACAGAATGTTTCCATGTTGATGCGCAAGAAGCTTGTTTATTTTTATTTCATTTGAACTAAGTGATGCAACAAAAGAGTAGGTTCATAAGATCGAAAAGATTGGTCCGCTTGAATTTAGAGCAAAAAATCAGCTGTATCATGGCCCTGGGTCTTCTAGTGGGAGTATTTCTGATAAATGAATTTTCAATCCAATTTATAATTGTTTATGATAATATCACGCATATGTACATAATTCTAACACACGCACGTGGCAGTTTTTAGCTATTGAATTTATTTAAATTTGCTTCTAAATGGGATATTTGGTTGATGAAGGTATGCAGATATATTTTTTATTGCTTCTTTATATTGATCATCTAAATAACTTCCGACCGATGGGAATATAGGTTAGAATTTCAAATGCTATTTCAAGAGAATGTGCTATATATAAAAAAATGAGGTTTAAGTTATATGTAATGGAATGAAATAAGGAATTACTTTGTTTTCTATCACTTTTTTATTATAACTGATATACAGTGACTTTGGCTTCGTAGTGTTTAATACATTTTCAAACTGACTGAACAAATTAGATCTCAACTATTATATATGGGGATTGTAGGCTTCGGCAGAGCTTCGAAGAGAGGGGTTTTCCAAAGTTCCGTCTGTTCGTTAAGTAGTTTTATTATTGGTACGTGTCTTTTATAATTTTCAATTTCTATGGATTCCAGGATGTCAAGTTTTTTCCCTTTCGCTTCCACGTGCAAGATAACAAGGTTGTTCAATTCTGGGAACGTGTGATCTGTAGTGAAGAAATGGTTCGCAAAATTGAAATTATTCTTCCGGTTCCTAAAAGCAGATTGATGCTCTTTGTACCTTTTATGGAAAGGTCGGCCCGTTTGTCCTATATACACACTATTACACTGTTGACAACTTAATTTATAGACTCCAGAATTATTCAGTCGGTTCTCTTTGTCTTTCGGATTAAAAAAGAGATTATAAATTTTATGGGAGTGTGTGAAAGCTGTTACTATGTTAATTTTTGATAAAATTTGACCTATTTTTTGTGAAATTGGTCCAAAATATGTTAGTTTCATGAATTTATTGTTATTATGATCTGATTTGGAGATGGGGTAAATTTGTTTACGAATTAGTTGCTTCTGTTTTTTGTTTATGATGGAATTTATAGTTTTGGTTTAGAACTGATTTTTTGTGGCTATTTGTCTGATTGTATTCAATTCCCTCTTTAACGTAATATTATCTAAAGGAATTGAAAATGCTCTATGTACCATTGATCTATAAGCAGCTAGTTTATGATTGATCGGATAGTTTGAAAATTTCGGTATTGTTGTATCAGTTGATGTGGATTTTCTATATATATCAAAAGGAAATTTCATTATTACTGTTAATTAAAGTTATGTCCAGAAAATTCATTTTATTATCGAATTGTGTTTCCATGGTGAATTTGACCTTATTGTGCAAACTATTGAGATATTCTAATGTTTCATTTAATTCTGAATGTGTTCCGCAGAAGCAAGCCAGTATATCGTCTACATACCTGTACCAAAAAGTGATATGCTTTGCGTGTGTGGATTTTAGAATTTTTCTTTCAAAACGGGCTCAGCCCATTACTCGCTGAAATCTTTATGTCCCGTTTTGAAAGAAAAATTCTAAAATCCACACACGCAAAGCATATCACTTTTTGGAATTTTTCTTTCAAAACGGGCTCAGCCCATTACTCGCTGAAATCTTTATGTCCCGTTTTGAAAGAAAAATTCTAAAATCCACACACGCAAAGCATATCACTTTTTGGTACAGGTATGTAGACGATATATTGGCTTGCTTCTGCGGAGCACATTCAGAATTAAATGAAACATTAGAATATCTCAATAGTTTGCACAATAAGGTCAAATTCACCATGGAAACTCAATTCGATAATAAAATGAATTTTCTGGACATAACTTTAATTAACAGTAATAATGAAATTTCCTTTGATATATATAGAAAACCCACATCAACTGATACAACAATACCAAATTTTTCAAACCATCCGATCAATCATAAACTAGCTGCATATAGATCAATGGTACATAGAGCATTTTCAATTCCTTTAGATAATATAACGTTAAAGAGAGAATTGAATACAATCAGACAAATAGCCACAAAAAATCAGTTCGAAACCAAAACTATTAATTCCATCATAAACAAAAAAACAAAAGCAACTAATTCGTAAACAAATTTACCCCATCTCCAAATCAGATCATAATAACAATAAATTCATAAAACTTACATATTTTGGACCAATTTCACAAAAAATAGCTCGAATTTTATCAAAAATTAACATAGTAACAGCTTTCACACCCTCCCATAAAATTTCTAATCTCTTTTTTAATCCGAAAGACAAAAAGAACCGACTGAATAATTCTGGAGTCTATAAATTAAGTTGTCAAGAGTGTAATAGTGTGTATATAGGACAAACGGGCCGACCTTTCCATAAAAGGTACAAAGAGCATCAATCTGCTTTTAGGAACCGGAAGAATAATTCCAATTTTGCGAACCATTTCTTCACTACAGATCACACCTTCCCAGAATTGAACAACCTTGTTATCTTGCACGTGGAAGCGAAAGGGAAAAAACTTGACATCCTGGAATCCATAGAAATTGAAAAATATAAGAGGCCCGTACCAATAAAAAAACTACTAAACGAACAGACGGAACTTTGGAAAACCCCTCTCTTCGAAGCTCTGCCGAAGCCTACAATCCCCATATATAATAGATGAGTTCTAATTTGTTCGTTCAGTTTGAAAATGTAGTAAACACTACGAAACTCGAGTCACTGTATATCAGTTATAATAGAAAGTGATAGAAAACAAAGTAATTCCTTATTTCATTCCAAGCTTGTTTATTTGTATTTTATTTGAACTAAGTGATGTAACAAAGGAGTAAGTAGGTTCATAAGATCGCAAAGATTGGTCCGCTTGAATTTAGTGCAAAAAATCAGCTGTATCATGGTCCTGGGCCTTCTTGTGGGAGTATTTCTGATAAATGAATTTTCAATCCAATTTATTATTGTTTATGATAATAACACGCATATGTACATAATTCTAACACACGCACGTGGCAGTTTTTAGCTATTGAATTTATTTAAATTTGCTTCTAAATGGGATATTTGGTTGATGAAGGTATGCAGATATATTTTTTATTGCTTCTTTATATTGAGCATCTAAATAACTTCCGACCGATGGGAATATAGGTTAGAATTTCAAATGCTATTTCGGGAGAATGTGCTATATATAAAAAAATGAGGTTTAAGTTATATGTTGTAACGAAATTTGTTATTTATGAACATTCAATAAAAATAGGCTGTCCCACGACAGCCTTCTTTTATGAACTTGACATCTACTGTCTCTTTAAATCTGCACAAAAGCCTTCAGAAACTCGATTCTTCTCGATGTCTTCTCGCTGGCTATTCTGTAGCATACATTCTGTCAAGAAAGTACCGGGAATTATCGGCGCGAGAGCTAAAGTCCATCCCGGAAAGCGCCTATAAAAAATGTTTCGATAATTGGAAGTGCCGTTGGCATAGATGTATTGGAGCAAATGGAGCCTATTTTGAAGGCGACCCAATAAATTTTGACGATTAAATGTAAAAATGTTGTTTTAATTGAAAATTCCCGGTACTTTCTTGACAGAGTAGTACATTGGGCTCGCTAGTGAGCAGTTTCTATGGCACTGCTCCAACATGAAAATCATATAATTTCCTTTTTTCAAAATTCAAAAGTATCTTTAATATCTATAGAACAATAACTTGAATGATAATCGATATTTTTAACGATGATAAAACACTGATGTAATGGTTGAATGTATATGTCACCAATATATGATGCTTATTTGAAAAACCAGAACTGACGTGGTTCTAAATTATTGCAGGTTATCTGTCCATAAGGGCAAATGCGCCGGAATAAGATCTATGCCAGCTTTAACCCTTATGTTAGTAACCAACTTTACCGACGTCTTTTAGCAACCGGATACCCGGGTACCCACAGATCTAAATATTAAAAATTTTGTTTATTTTGTTTAAAAAAAAATTCTAAACATTTTTTTCTTTAACTATGAATAGTTAGTGACAATTAAACAGAAAATAATAATAATTTAGAATTGTACCGAGGTAGTGGTAGAAACATCTGCATGGATAACTTCTTTACTACTCTACCCGTGCTAAACATTTGTTATCATGGAATATTACCATTGTTGGCACGTTAAAAAAAAATAAACCTTACATTCCTAGTGTTATGGGAGCAAATAAGACACGAGAGCAGTATTCGACAGTTTTTGGATTTCACGAAAAGGTTACCATGTGTTCTTATGTTCCTAAAAAAAATAAAGCTGTCATTCTGTTATCTACAGTGCATTCAGTTGGTGATGACGCTAAGCAAAAACCGGAAATTATAAATTTTTATAATAGATATAAAGCTGGCGTTGACACAATGGACCAAATGGTCCGGAGGTACACAAGTCAACGACGATCTTCGAGATAGCCAATGGCATTGTTCTTCAACATTTCTTCACTTGCATCATATATAATTTATTAAGAAAATAATGAAATGATTGCCAAAAAAACGACAGAAAGTCGTCAATTTATGCGGAAGCTAAGTGAAGAACTAGCCTTGCCGATGATTGAACACCGTACGGCGAATCCGCAAATAATGCGTCACTTCTCAACAAAGATTGCTGTTGAAAGTATTTTATGTCATGCATTAGCAGAAACAATCGAGATGAATCCTGGTCCGGTGGTTGAAAAAGATAAAACCGGAAGAAAAAAAGTGATAGGATTTTGTCATGTGTGCAATGCCTTGCCAATAAAAAGACGACGAAAGACTCGTAAGAGCTGTGCCAATTGTCATCAGCCAGTATGTGATGAGCACTCAATTAATCTCATACAATGTGTTAAATGTCAGGTTTAATTTCATTAATTATGAAAAAATGTAATATTTCTTTATTTTTTCAATAAAATTTAGTTGCAACCATTTATAGAAACCATTTTCAATTTATTTTCTATTCTTTCCATTGTGGGTACCCGGGTATCCGGTTGCCAATGGGGCGATAGCTGAAGTTTAAGCTTATTTAAAAAAAAGAATAAAAAAAAGATAAATTAAATGCACTCACGACTAGCTTTCTTTTGAGTTAAAGAACGACGATTCGAGAGCTTAAAATAAAATATTAAATATTCTTTAAGCTATTCATACAAATACACCGCGGTGGGTACCCGGGTACCCAGTTACTAACACAAGGGTTAAGGGAAGGGATACTATGACATGTTAGTCTCCTAGAATTCGTGGATTTTGGCATCGACTTCAGCACTTTTTGGCAACCGTTAGCCTTCATTAGCTTCCTTTGGGAACAAGGCAGAAGGACATATTTGAGGCCTACAAGAGGTCTTAACATAACATTTTGAGATCCTGGTTGAAATACACTTGTTTCTGGTCAAATTTTTGTTATATAACGCAGATTTACTACACGACTGTCCCATAGATGAAGAAAACAGCAATATTTTGTAAATCCTTTCTGAAGACCCATTAAAATTCCTATAACATTTAAGTCTCCACATATTTGCCATTTATACGTGTTGTAGTTTATTTTATCCAAAAGAGTGCGCATATTTTCATACCTTCCTTTCATCGTCACTGAATGGGCAACACGTTAGGAAATTTAATAAAAAAAAATGAAGATTTGATCCATAAAAACGAAAAGTCTGGAGTCTATAGGTTAAACTGCCGTACTTGCCCATCTGTATATGTGGGTCAGACAGGTAGATCTTTCGGCACTAGGATACGTGAACACCAGAAAGCATATCTTGGAAACAAAGGAAATTCAATATATGGTGACCATCTTCTGGAGACAGGACATGATTTTGACAATAACTACAAAATCTGACAACTAGAAAAAAAGAACCTCAGTTTGAATTATCTAGAAGCCCTCGAAATAAACAAATACAATAAAAAACAGATTCTCCTAAACGACCAGACGGACCTCAATAAATCCCCTTTACTTAACCTTTTCGAAACTTTGTGTTATAATAAGAAAACAAACTACTGTATATTCTCACTACTTTCTTTTCTGTACATTTTGAATATTTAGAGAACTCAATCTCAAATATGTAGTTGTACCATACTCACCTGACGAAGTCATGTTGCCATGACGAAACAATTGTTCTGAAATTAAATAAATCAGCGGAAATTAAATTATTTTACTTTAATCGTCTTATGGAACTATTGAGAAGCGATACGTACGTGTTAGGAATATTTTTCCTATTATTGGAGGAGTATTTCCATAAAAAAAAATAGAGATTGGCTTTGTGTTACAAAAATCAGTTATTTTCTTGTGAACTTTGTGTGAAAATTTGTGGAGTTATTCGAAACTAATAAACCGAAATATGAATCATCGGCCAACACTCAAATATTCCGGACTCCGAAACGATCGTGTCGCGTTCAATAGAAAATCGCAAGCGGGCATCAAAACGAACGAATCAATTTAACTTCCACTCCCGACATATACTCACGTAGTGTTGCCAATACCGAAACGAAATAAGTAAATTTAATTATACACCCCCGCGGTCCAGGAAATAGACGGCAGAAAACGAACCTACCCCCGCCCCTCCAGGACGCGCCGTCGAGCCCGAATCTCATATTCCCCAAAGACGTCCCGAATAAGGGGAATTTGCCGGGTCATTTCTTAGCGGGACGGATGCCGCCGGCAATGATTCCGAATGGAGATCCCGCGGGATGCCGTTCCGTATTAATAATGGAGGATTGTGGTCACCTCTGGAAGAAACGGGCGAGAACAGAGTGAAACGCGATGGTACGTCGGCAATGACCATTGAGAGTTGCGTCTTGATTTATATTTTGGGGAAAATGTTTAATTTAGTTCCGTTGCTTACAAAAATTTCGCCTACACGCTTCTCAATCTATTGGGTTGTTCGGAAAGTCATTTCATTTAATTTTTTTGAAAATTGAACGATAATTTCCGTATAATAAATAAATATTTTGTTAAATGATATATTGGCATTCTGGTCCAACACCTTCTGCCATCTTTCTGGTAGTAGCAGTGAAGCTCATTGAATACTAGATAATTCCAATGATTTTAGTATTTTTCACAAACCCATACATACAGATATTATAATACATAAAATTTAAAATCGCCCCACCAACCAAAAGATGTCAGCTTATAATAGTTTTATTCATAGACTATTGAACGTCCCTCTGAATTCAGATAACTTTTTGAAAGAATTAAATATTATTGAACAGATTTCTTGAAACAACGGTTATAACCCCCTTCTTATAGACAAAATGGTGTCCAATAAGCAAAGGAACATGGCATTAAATCTCGTATACCCAATTATAGAAGGGGACAATACACAGAAATACTTTTCGTTATCTTATGTTGATGGATTATCTGAAAATATTGCTAAATGTTTCATAAATAGATTCAATTACAACGCAACTCCTAAAACCCTTAATAACCCTAGCACCTACATAAAAAACAATAAGGATCGAATAAATAGAGAAAATAAATCTGCAGTCTGCAAGTTGACTTGCAACGATTGCCCTTAAGTATTTATTGGCCAGACATGTAGATCATTCAAGAAAAGAATCCAAAAACACCACAGAAATTACATATCGGATTCCGAACATTCGATATATGCTAATTATCTTAAGGAATGCAGACATAATTTCAACAATACCTATGAAATTATACACGTCGAAAGGAAAAGTTCTAGATCGACATTTTTAGAAGTTCTTGAAATCAACAGATACAATGCCCGTAGAATCCTTTTGAATGAACAAACTGATTATGACAAATCATCATTACTGAATATATTTCTCTAGTGGTATTTTTTAGCGCCAACTCCAATAAACACCTTAAGTTTTTATGACTTGTTCTTCTATCATTTTGTCACGTACTTAACACTGTATTTAAACTCGGTTACACTGGACACCATCAGCCAGAAGAATGAAGATATCCGAAGAAGCAACATCGTGGTGAAACAATTGTTGCATTATAAACGTTTTTATGGAAATTAAAACACCGTCTCTGATATATTTTTTAACTTTGACCAATTTGTTCTATAGAGTTTCGTCTGGTTCTAGATATTGTTAAATGGTTGAATTTCCTTTATTGTCTTCAAAAAGAAAAAGTTGTTGTATATACTCGTGGGTACTAGAACTAAGTTAGAAGTTTTTGATGATTTTTATTTTTGTTTACCTGAAGTTCGCCCAATATGTGAGCTTCCTCAGAGGCTAAAATTTACACTCATTTGAATAACTTATTTATACTAAACAAAACAAAATTACAACTTTCTTGAAAGTTTAGCAACATTGGGACTCATTCTACTATGTTAAAAAACATACTCATTGATCAAAATAGGAAAAGTCTTTCGTAGATCTTATTTTAATATTATTATTATTGATAATAATAATTGGTATGAGTGATTCAGAATAAATTTCTGTTGAAGCAAAGTATTTTGATAATTTTGATTTTGGACATCCATCCCCTTAATTCTTTACATACACAATATATTCTAACCTGAAAAACAGAAAACTTCCTGAAAATTAATACGAAAATAATTGTAACAAATGTCTAACATACTACTCTGTCAAGAAAGTACCGGAAATTTTCAATTAAAACAACATTTTTACATTTAATCGTCAAAATTTATTGGGTCGCCTTCAAAATAGGCTCCATTTGCTCCAATACATCTATGCCAACGGCACTTCCAATTATCGAAACATTTTTTATGGGCACTTTCCGGGATGGACTTTAGCTCTCGCGCCGAATTTTGTTTTATGGCTTCAATCGACTCAAAACGGGTGCCACGAAGGGGCAATTTTAGTTTTGGGAAGAGGAAAAAGTCGCAGGGAGCCAAATCTGGCGAATACGGTGGTTGCTGAAGCACGTTTGTTGAGTTTTTGGCGAGAAAGTCAGTCACATTCGTAGCTCGGTGAGAAGGCGCGTTATCGTCATGCAAAATCCATGAGTTGTTCGCCCACAAATTTGGCCGCTTCTTACGGATACGCTCACGCAAACGTTTCATAACGCCTAGGTAATACTCCTTGTTTACCGTCTGACCCTCTGGAACGAATTCATAGTGCACCACGCCACGGATATCGAAGAAAACAATGGGCATCACCTTCATTTTCGAGCGGCTTTGGCGTGGTTTTTTCGGTTTCGGCTCATTTTTTGCCACCCATTCCGATGATTGCTAGCTTGTTTGCATATCGTACTCGTAGACCCAGGTCTCATCACCAGTTATAATGCGTTCCATGAATGTAGAATCGGAATTACAGCGATCCAGCATGTCTGAAGCAACCTGTTCGCGATGACGTTTTTGAAGAAAATTCAGGTCTTTCGGTACGAGTCGTGCGGCCACCTTTCTCATGCCCAAAATACCAATCAAAATCATACGTGCGGACTCGTGGGATATCTTAAGATCATGTGCTATCTCTCTCAAGCTGGTACGACGGTTTTCCAGCACCCTTTCCTCAATTTTATCGACGTTATCTTCGATCGAAGCCGTCGATGGGCGACCACTTCACGACCGTCCTTGAAGGCTCTGTACCACTGATATGCACGAGTTTTCGATAGAGCATTATCACCAAAGGCCTTTTTCAACATTTTCAATGCATCGGCACACGAAAATTCATTTGCAACACAAAACTTTAAACAAATTCTTTGCTCAACGTAATCACCCATAGTAAAAATCGGCACGCACTCTGACATCGACTGACTTAATCAGCTGTTGCAAACACACTAGTTGACAGATCCCGATCAAAGTTGGGATAGTAATTAAGGACAGTGGTACCAACCTAGGAAAAAAATTTTTACCTGCCTCATTGCCCCGCCAGATTTAAATCGATAATTCCCGGTACTTTCTTGACAGAATGTATACTGTGAAACAGAGACAATAATCATGGATTGAATCTGAATTCACAATTTCTTCATATACACAATATATTCTAACGTGAAGTGATCTTAAAAAACAGAAAACTTCACGAAATGAACACTTGTCTCTTTAAAAAAATCAAGTTAAACAAAATTTAAAAATATATATATACAATTATAAATCTTTTCAAAAAATAATGTTAAAAAATTATGTTGTGTATAACACGACGTTTTGGTCAGTAAAGTATCTCTGACCGTTATCAAGTGTCAACTGAAAATGGTCGTGGCTACGCGTCTTTATATATCCTTAGTTTGATGATGATGGAGGAGGTGGGGGTATTCTCACGTTCTGCATTCGATCGAGTAGGGCGAGCCATATGGAAATGGACTTTAACGCTTGGGTGGCCGTAGACATTTCGATTTTGTTTGATGAAGACTGCTTCTTTGAAGATTATCCACCGGGAACAAGACCGGAGAAAGCACGAGTTCAAAGAAGCAGTCTTCATCAAACAAAATCGAAATGTCTACAGCCACCCAAGCATAGAAGTCACTTCCATATGGCTCCCCCTACTCGATCGAATGCAGAACGTGAGAATACCCCACCACACTCTATCATCATCAAACTAGGGATATGTAAAGACGCCTAGCCACGAGCATTTTCAGTTGACACTTGATACCTGTCAGAGAAAATTTACTGACGGAAACGTCCTGTTATACACAACATAATTTCCAACTTTATTTTTCGACGAGATTTGTAATTGTATATATATTTTTAATTTTAATATAACTTGATTTTTTTTAGAGAGACACGTATTCATTTCGTAACGTTTTCTGTTTTTCAAGATCACTTCACTTTAGAATATATTGTGTACATGAAGAAATTGTTAATTCAGATTCAATTCATGATTATTGTCTCTGTTTCACAGTGTTAGATATTAGTTACAATTATTTTTTTTGTATTAATTTTCAGGAAGTTTTTTTTTTTTAGGGAAGAATATCTTGTATATGTAAAGAAATCAGGCAATGGATGTCCGAAATCAAAATTATTGAAATACCTTGCTCTCAACCTTTAAATCAAGCATTTTTCTTTCATATATTTTTTAATTTTATCCAATTTATTCTATGGAGTTCCTTCTCGTTCGAAATATTGTAAAAGGATTGAATTTCCTTCACTGTCTTCAAATAGGAACAGTTGCTGTATTGACTAGTGTGTACTAGGACAATGTTTGAAGTTTTTGATGTTTTTTATTGTTTTTTACCTGACGTTTCGCACAATATGTGTGCTTCTTCAGAGGCTAAAATTTACACTCATTTAATTTACTTATTTATACTTATGAAAAAAACAAAATTACATTTTTCTTTAAAATTAAGCAACATTGGGACTTACTCTACTATGTTAAAAAATTCACTTCATTGATCAAAATAGAAAGTGTTTCTTAGACCTTATTCTAATATTATTATTATGGATAATAATAACTTGTGTGAGTGTTTCAGAATTAATTTCTATAATATTTCAAGAAGGGTTTCAGAATTAATTTTCATGGAAATATTTCAAAATTTAAAATATCATACAGATTTCTTGAGCAAACCTTCTGTTTCGTACCACGGTTAGTTTACTGCAGTATTTTGCATATTTATTTCGGAATTTTGAAATAACAGGCAAATTCTAATTAATTAATCTCGATGATTAATTTCGAAAGGTTTAAGTGGACAGTATTTATGATGTAGTATGTGAGTAGTTTTACTTCAAGATAACTTGTATGTAGTTATCTGGATGATGAACTAGCTTTGTTGATCTAATAAGAGAAACCAACGAAAATGGTGAGAACTGAAGTAAAACACTCGTAATACACTATGATAACAACGAACTATAATTATTGGTTTACTGTATATAAACCAAGTCAAAGGTAAGATTATTACACAAAAAACAATGTAATTAATTTGCCAATACTTTGGCAATCGACTGGATTACTATATTAACAAGCTACATCACAAGCTACGTATAACAAATTTGACTATCCGAATGATAGTGCTTGATGTAGCTACGGCTACATGCGACAACTTTGACTATTACTCGAATAATAACGCATGATGTAGCAAAGGCTACATGCAACTAGTTTGACTATTACTAGAATAATGCTTTTACAGTCTTTTAAAAGATTGAACGTTAGAGGTGCTCGATGCATTCTTTCTAACAAAAAGAGGGAAATTAACATAATTGATTGGAAGGTCCATTTCGAGGTGAACTAAATGAACAAAATAAACCTTGGCTAAAGAAGAATTATGAGACAAATGCAAGAAGAGAAGGATAAAACCAGTTAATAATTTGGAATGCTGTGTCATGTGAAATTATCAGGTATAAATATGTCAAATCTCTGTCAATTCAGTAAACATATAGAATAAATACTTATTACACAGTAACAAAGGGAATGAAAGAAATTCAAAGAAATATAAATTGTCAAAATGAATTTCTTTCATTCCCTTAGATGTGTGTAATAAGTATTAATCATACATGAGTGTGGATAGCTCACCGGGAGAGCATCGGGCTCGTGACCGGGAGGTCCGGGTTCGAATCTTGTTCAGGTGGAAAAGAAATTTTCCAGTTGGACGGGTATCTGCCATCATTTCACTGTTAAGTCAAAAATTAACAGAGCTGTGTGTAGCGCAAGATCGCAGTAACAGTAACTGAAGTCGCACAAGCTGAAAAAGCTTCTGATGGATCTTCACAGAAGATCTAGGAGTATTTGGATAATAATAATATATCTCTTTTAAATTTACACGTTTTGTTCTAAAGACATTTATTTCATTTGATTCTAAAAATTTTGAATAAATATTTTTTGAAATTAAAATTTGTAAAAGGTACGCAAAATAAATCTGTAGGATATTTTCAATTTTGTAGTAATCCTTCTATTTAAATATTTTAATATTAGCCTTCTACATATTTAATTTAAAAAAATTATATTTACTAATTATAACTTCAGGAATTAAATTAAATTTATATCAAAGAAGTACCACTTATATCAAACGACATATAAAATAAACATTCATTATGAGACATCCAAATGATATCACAAAATCCAATAAATAAAAATTGTTAACCAAAATCCTATATAAATATGAGTAGACAAAATTTTAATTCTACTGAATTTTGTCTACTCAAAATATTTAATTTATAGGGTAACAATTTTTATTTATTGAATTTTGTTATATCATTTGGATGTCTTATAATGAATGTTTATTTTATATGTCGTTTGATATATGTGGTACTTATATGACATTAATTTAATTCAACCCCTGAAGTTAGGATTATTAAATATAATTTTTTGAAATTAAATACATATGTAGAAGGCTAATATTAAAATATTCAAATAATTTTAAAAATTCATGTTATTTTATTCATAATATATAATTATCTGGTTTCCTCAACATTCTTTATACAGATAGTCCTTGCGCTATAACAGAGGCCGTTAAATTACCTTTCAATCTTTCCGATCAAGGGTAAACCACATTTATTTGTAGTTAACATTACACTCCAGTTAAATCTTTCATTATCCATTTACCAGAAGTTTTCTGAACTGTTGAAGGGTGAGTAAATATTTGTTGTTGATTGAATATGAATTAATTATATTATATTTTATTGAATATGAATTAATTGAGTACTGACGAAGCACAGTCTCTCTTAAAATTTGTTTTTCAGTAATGTTTTTACATATCTTGAGATTTTATGGAAAGTAACTTAGTTAGATATCCAATAATATTGAATATTCTAAGTAAGATAGTTTTATGATGAAGTTCTTAATATTATATTGAACTTTTCTGAAAGATATAATATTTGTTTTCATAAGATTGATCAGCAGAAATAAAATTTTGTTTACTCAAAATATTTAATTTATAGGGTAACAATTTTTATTTATTGAATTTTGTTATATCATTAGGATGTTTTATAATGAATGTTTATTTTTTATATGTCGTTTGATATATGTGGTATTTATATGACAATAATTTAATTTAACTCCTGAAGTTATGATTATTAAATATAATTTTTTGAAATTAAATATGTAGAAGGCTCACATTAAAATATTTAAATCATTTTAAATACCTTCTATCAAGTATTAAGCACTATTTATGTTATTTTATTCATAATATATAATTATTTGGTTTCCTCAACATTCTTTATACAGATAGTCCTTGTGCTATAACAGAGGCCGTTAAATTGCCTTTCAATCTTTCCGATCAAGGGTAAACCACATTTATTTGTAGTTAACATTACACTCCAGTTAAATTTTTCATTATTCATTTACCAGAAGTGTTCTGAACTGTTGAAGGGTGAGTAAATATTTGTTGTTGATTGATGTTATATTTTATTGAATATGAATTAATTGAGTATTGACGAAGCACAGTCTCTCTTAAAATTTGTTTTTCAGTAATGTTTTTACATATCTTGAGATTTTATAGAAAGCAACTTAGTTAGATATCCAATAATATTGAATATTCTAAGTAGGATAGTTTTATGATGAAGCTCTTAGGATTATATTGAGCGTTTTTGAAAGATATTTGTTTTCATAAGATTGATCAGCAGAAACAAAATTTTGTCTACTCAAAATATTTAATTTATAGGATTTTGGTTATCAATTTTTATTTATTGGATTTTGTTATATCATTTGGATGTCTTATAATGGATGTTTATTTTATATGTCGTTTGATGTATGTGGTACTTATATGACATTAATTGAATTCAATTCCTGAAGTTATAATTATTAAATATAATTTTTTGAAATTAAATATGTAGAAGGCTAATATTAAAATATTCAAATAATTTTATATACCTTCTATGAAGTATTAACCTCTATTTATGTAATCTTTCTGTCAAGAAAATATTTTTTTTCATTTATTCTGAAATATTTCAGAATTTTTAACTCATAATCTGGTAGCAGGTGAACACTTAATACATTCATTTTATTCTATGAATTCTGATGTTTTGTGCTTAATTAACCAGTACATTTTTCATTTTGTAGTATATTTCAGGAGAAGTTATATGTACCCTTGTTCGCAGAATCGCCAGAAATTCCAAAACGTGTAACATCACAACATTAACCAGCTGTTCACTGGAGCTATATTATAGACGATTATATTTCAGTGAAAAATGTAAATTATCGCTAAGACGTCTTCATTAAGACAACGAACCTCTTTCTGAGCACCTATTAAACTTTCATTCGAACTCATTTGTTTCTCCAATCAAGAAAATACCACTCATCTATTCGGCAACAATGGCTGGCTTTGTACAAAAAGGTCCACGTTCGCCTCGCCATTATTTAGAGTGAGTAGATGGTAACTCCGCCTGCTTGAGCGATAACACCTCCATCAGTTCCTCCATTTCACGGTGTCGGCGGCGACCTTCTCTCTTAGCTACGCGTTATCCAAACTTCTGTTCTGCATGCAGTCCAACCTTTTCCCAACGAGGGAACCTGGAGCTCATGCATAATAATGAATTACTTCCCGAGGGCGAATTAAAATTAAAGATCTCGACTCTTCAAAACTTTACTATTTAGTGCAATGATTTTCCTATGCAGATTTTCTCAAGCAACACTTTATAATAAGGAAAGCCGGCTGTTAAACCAGATAAATTCATTCCATTCCTAGCAGCCGAATAAGCTGGCAAATGTACAAATGAACATCGCTTAAGAAATCAACAAAAAAACTAAATTTCACCCTTGTAGTAATAGAACTTAAAAGTCGATGTGTTCCTTACTTTGACTGCTGGAACACCCACATTCTCTTGAGGTTAAGTGAACCTGTAATAATAATAATGTTTATTTTTGAAAATATATATAAACACACAATACATGGAGCAATATATGTAGGAGTTGATTTTTTTGTGAATCAACTGAATGAAGCAAAAGAGGAGAGTACTGTAACAAAAAAAGTTCATCATAAAGAAAAAAAGACAGATGTGGATTTCTAGTGCATTAATAAAGAGAAAAAGAAAGGCTCTGTGCACTTTTACAAAGAGATCAGCAAAATGAAGTTTTGAAGTCCAGATTTATCAGCTACAGAAACAAACTAAGAGTCCTACTTAGGATCGCGAAAAAACAGTATTACAGTAACAGGGTTGTACAAAGTGAAGGTAATTCAAAACAGCTATGGAACGCAATAAATGAACTAAGTAACAACGAAAAGAAAAAGACTATAATTAACGAGGCACAACTAGAAGATAATACGATACTAACAGATCCCGCCATTATGAGCAATGCATTCAACAAATATTATGGAAATGTAGGAGGGAGTCTTTAACAAAATAATTAAACCCTCGACGCATCCACTACGGCATATTAATCAAAATACAAAGTTCATGGAACCAACTAATAAACATGAAGTAGAGGCAATTATAAAAACATTAAAAAATAATAAAACACCTAGATTGGATAGGCTGAGGGCAGAAACCTTAAAATGTATCTCTTGCGACATCTGTGAACCACTTGCCTACCTCATGAATCAAAGCATCTCAATGGGAGAATGGCCTAAAAGTCTCAAGGAAGCAATAATAAAGCTCCTATTCAAAAGCGGAGATGAGACTTAAATGGTGAACTATAGACCCGTATCCGTAATTTCAAACGTGGCAAAGATTTTCGAAAAAATTATCAAACAGAGGTTGGAGAAATAAGTGTTAGGTAAAAATATTATCTCAAATAGACAGTTTTGATTTCAGCTAAACAAGTCCACTGAGAATGCGATTTCTTTGCTTGTATCAAACATTTATGAGGCTTCAGATAAGAGTAAGTCACCTCTGTGCGTTTTTTTGGCAAAATCCTTCGACACTGTAAGCCACCCACAATTATTGGAGGCCTTGGAAGACATTGGTTTAAGGGGCAATGTGCTTAATCTAATAAAGAGCTATATATCTAGCAGACAACAATATGTCGAAATAGGAAACTGTATAAGTGACGCTTTCGAGGTAAAGTTTGGAGTCCCACAAGGAGCCGTACTGGGACCTGTATTATTCACTATTTATATGAATGGTTTACTTGAATTGAATAGCCATGGGAAGATAATTAGTTTCGCAGACGATGCAGCCATTTTATATCAAGCTAATAGCTGGGAAGAACTTAGAGCCCAAGCTGAAAACGACATGAAATCTATCAAAGATTGGATGGATTATAATATATTGACAATTAACTTTGAAAAGAACAAATATATCACATTCACTTGCTTAGATTGAAACTTACCAGACTATGAGACACTGAAAATTGATGAGAATTGTGTTATCAGAAGAACCGACTATATCAAATATTTGGGTGTTATTGTGGATGAACATTTGAGATGGAATAAACATATATTAAACCTCAGCAGGAATCGCAGATGTTTAATCTATTAATTTAAGCTTCTGAGAACCATTCTAGACACAAACAAACTAAAAATGGTTTATCATGCTTTGTTGGGTTCACGATTGAACTATGGTATCATAGAGTGGGGTGGAGCGATGAACACACCTTAAAAAATTAGTATAATACAGAAAAAAATCTTCAAAATAATCTTAAGGAGACCTCATACCTATCCGACAGGTAATCTCTACACAGAAACAAAGATCTTCGACATGAAGCAATCGTGTTATCGTTCCATTGTGGAATATCAATTCAAAAATAAATCAAATCTACGATCTCTAACACATCAATATAATACGAGGAAACATAGAACTTGCTACAGAACTCCATTTTCAACGAAGACAGTTGGCCAGAGCTAACAGAACTTCATAATCTACGCCATTTCAAGAAAAGATTGAATGAATTTATTACAAAGTATCCGAGAGATGAACTTGTCAAAATAATAGACATGCGAAAATAAATATTTGTGACACTGAATTATATTACTTCCCTCTTATATTTTATATTGTATACATACCTTCATTAATACACCATTTTAGCTGTACACACTTTATCAATATATGATGTTTTATCTATACATTTTATTTGTTTATATAACTAGTATTTGTACATTTCTTATCTATATTTGTCTATATCTTGTCTTCATTTTATCTATACACTGTTTTTAAAATAAAATTAGTATTAGTATAACAAACCAATATCCTAAATCTTAACAACTCACGCACAGGCAATATGCCTTAGTGAGTTTTTGCGGTTTATTGAAACTATATTTCTGAATATGTATTGGTTGATTTTTATAAAAACTGTATTTTTTCAATAAACTATATATTATTATTATTATCATTAATATACTCTCATATGTATAAAATCCCTAACAAAAATTGAATCAACGAATCCATCAACCAACGGTTATATCAAAGGGCTCGATCTGATTCAACGTCGTCGGCACAATCATTATTTACACATGGACTATAAATGCCAACTTGATGAAAACCAATCTCGTAAAAATTAATGCGATTCTGAAGTAAAAGCTCCGAACTACTCGAATTGAATCAGCGGAACTCTTCATAGCAAGTGTTTCCTTAAGTAAATAAATAATATCATAAAATATATAATTATCTCTTTGTTGCGAAGAAAATCTTTGTCGGCACTTTGGATTCCACTACTTACGGCGTCAACATTTTCACTCACAATGATAGGACGATAGATCAGTAGCTTTAGTTCTTTGGTATATTCAGTGTTTTACTTTTAATGTGTGTTCCGTGATCTCCAAAATAATCAAAATCTCATTATGAATAAACAAACTTCTTCAAAAGAATGAAAATTGATGCAGGCGAATCTTCAAGTTTTTCGCGTTTGAATACAACATCTGACACTTCGACAGATGAAAATAAATATCAAGTGTCTGTAAATTCAAAGGACATTGGAAACTTTGCGGGTCAACATGTCAGCGATATAAAAGATGTGATTAGTTCACTTTGGGTTCCATCACCGACATACAAGTTTCCTTTACTCGAAAAATACAGTGATACACGAGTTAAACTTCGTTATCAACATAAGTGGCTCGTAGAGTTCAATTGGCTCTCATACTCAGCAAAATAAAACGGAGCGTTTTGCAAATTGTGTGTATTGTTCCCCACAACAGGCGGTTCTAATAGCCAGGCGTTAGATGCTTTGGTGACAACCAAAATGGATAACAGGAAAAAGGCAAAAGAGGTAAATTTTCATTAAATTTTATTTTATAACTATAATATAAGCTATGATTCATTTTTGTAGATATTCAATTCACATCAGAATACACAATTTCATAAAGAATCCATATGTGCATACGATAATTTAGTTAAAATAAAAACGAAAGTTCAAGAGAGTATAATAGGCTTGATGGACGAAAACCGAAAAAGTCAGGTATCGGAAAATGCAGCTAGAATTAAATCTATTATAGAAGCTGTATTAGTATGCGGTAGAGAGAAAATGTCACTTAGAGGACATAGAGATTCTGGAGAACTAAAAATAGATGGGGAAAATTTCGTGCAATATTAAATTGAAATATAGAGCTAGGGTTGACACTAAGCTAAGGGAGACTCTTGAAAAATTAAGTGGAAGGGTGACTTATACAAGCCCAAGAATACAAAATGAAATTATTAACAGTATAAATACTATCATGCTGAATAAATTGGTATCAAGAATTAATGAGGCAGGAGCGTTTTCTATTCTAGTAGAGGAAACAATCGATATATAGACAATTGAGCAAGTTACTTTATGTGTAAGATATGTTAATGCAAACAAAATCCACGAGGATTTATTACAGTTCGTTCCAGCAGAAAGGGTAACCGCCGAAAGTATATCTAATTTAGTATTAAATAGTTTGGAAAAATTTGGAATAGAACTCAAGAATCTTGTCGGACAAGGGTAGGATGGTGCAAGTAATATGTCAGGCAAATTCAATGGCGTTCAAGCGATTATTCGTCGTAACTACCATAAGGCGATTTATGTGCAATGTGCTGCCCGTTTTTTAAATTTGGCCATATCAAAATCTTGCGAAATTCCACGAATTAGAAACTGCCTCAACACCATAGAAAAATGGTATGATTTCTTCAACACTCCAAAGAGACAAACTGTTCTTCTGAAAAACATTGATGAGTCTAATAAAA
This sequence comes from Megalocaria dilatata, assembly GCA_034642435.1. Taxonomy (NCBI): domain Eukaryota; kingdom Metazoa; phylum Arthropoda; class Insecta; order Coleoptera; family Coccinellidae; genus Megalocaria; species Megalocaria dilatata. Next base: position 44,980,975 of record CM067860.1, read on the forward strand.
GTCCTTCCAAAAACTCTCAAAAGATTATGTGCAACTCGTTGGACATCTAAGTATGAAGCAGTACAAGATTTTTTGGAATTATTTGATTACGTCGTTGAATTTTTAGAGGAATCTGAATCTTTCCAGAATCTGGAAAGATTCTGGAGATGCGAATATATTGCGAAACACACTGAATGATTCCGACTATCTGGTCGCACTTCAAGTCGTGAATTAAATATTTTGTTATGCCTTACCCCTTTGCCGATTCCTACAGAAATCCTGAATCGACCTCAGAGAAGTTGTACCTATGACGGAAAATACTATTTCTTGCCTGAAAATCATACGTCAAGATGCCAAAACACATTTCGACTCTTTCTTCAATAAAGCTCAGGTAAAAGTTAGAATATAAAGTGTTTTTGTCAGTTTGGACAGTTTGTTGGTATTGGAACCAACATTAAGGTGAAAAGAATTGTTTCACGCCAAAAAAATTGGGCAAATCCTATCATTTTGCAAGATTCAGAAGAACCAGCAGTGGAATATTTCAGGGTTACCATTTACATTCCATTAATTGATTATTTCATCAGCCAGTTAGAGGAAAGATTTGCAAACCATAAACAAATTTTCAAGGACTTCATGTCTCTGCTGACAGGATAAAGAACAACTGATGCCGACGAGTATGACGAACTTTTAGATTTCTATATACCTGATTTAGCCAGACGTATTTCAAAAACTGAAATTAAATTATGGCACATTCATCTGAGTAAACATCCAGATATCAAAAATAATAGTCCAGCTTTGGCTCGTCTGGAAATATGTAATCCACAAGCTTTTCCAAATGTGTACAGGCTATTACTAATATTCTGTACAATCCCAGTTTCTACAGCCACTCCAGAGAGATCATTCTCAACATTGAAATGAATAAAGAACTATCTCCGAAATTCTACATCTGAAAATAGGCTCAACGGCGTAGCAATGATGTCTATTCATAGGGAGTTGCCTATTTCCGAAGATGAAATCATTGATGGACCTTCAAAAAGACCTATGGGACTAGATTTTGTTTTGTAAAAGTATATCCCCCGAATAACCAGTTTTTTTTTCGTTTATGACTTTTTTATCCCACCTCCCCCCCTCCAAGGCTCATGTCTGGGTACGCCATTGTCTCTACTAAAACCTAAGTTGTGCGCAGGTATTCATCTTCCATTGAAATATTCGACATTAATATGTGTACATTAAATAAATACTAACACATAAAACAAATCCGACAAATTGAAGCCCTTAAAACAGATCATACGCAACTAATCCCCTCTCAAACTCATTCGTGGCTGATCCAGAAACAGGAAGAAACACTGCAGCTAGGTTACATATCATTATTGAGAATTATTTTGTGAACACCATTTTGGTCCAGCTCAAGCATGTACCGGCTGAAAATTTTCTTTAGAAGGGTAATGTTGTTTATTCGTCGTATATACATTTTATATATCTCAGGTAAGTATTTGAATATTTTACTATTGAGGTATTTATATGTTTGTTTCCCTTGGAGTAGTGACCTGTACATTTCCCCTAGCCTGACTCCTGGCATGATAACCTTGTTCCAAATCCCGGAGAGTTCTTTTATTTTTCTGTATAAATAATACAAAATCATACATCTACAGCTGCCATATGTCCAGAACTCGTGAATCCGCATAAATATAATCCGATGGATAGTCTCTTTTTTGCGGTACATAATTTTCTGTATTTTCCTCTATAATATTTCCATATTTTTAAGGTGAGTATCAAGCAAACCACCCAAATTCAGAATGGCATACTGTAGTCGAGTCTTGACCAAGGCAAAATATATCACTCTGAGGTAAGTCGTATCGAGAAAAGATCTCAAATATTTAAATGTATACAACATATATCTGCGTTTTTGATTGTCTCGGTCTTTACTTGACGGAAATTCATCTTCAATATAAAAAAAAATAGCGGCAGTTAACATTTATTTTTCTTATATATATATCTGAGTGTTTCCGAAACCTTCTGAACATGTGCATCCCATCCCAGATGGGGATTTATTGTGACACCCAGATACTTAACGGTGTCTCTTCTGGTGATCTTCATTGTTTTTCCACAATTATTAATTATTAATTCATTATAATTTGGCAATCGGTTTTCATAACTCGCCAATAGCATAAACTGGGTTTTGGCAAAGTTAATTGTCAATGATCTGTGATCGAACCAGTCTTTGATTACATTCATCTGATCTTTCTCTTTTACTTTCAGACTTCCTCAACCATCTGCTATGAAGATCAAGGCAGTGTCGGCAGCGAAACTGAAAACAGTCCCTTCAAACCTCAAGGTGAGGATATCATTCACATACAGGGAAAACAACAAAGGGTCCAATACCGTACCTTGTGGTTTACCATAATTCACGCCTTTCACTGCTTGTGCGTAATAAAGGGTCTTTCAATGAAAACGCCCCATATTTGAATTGACAGTACTCACGCATGCCAGCCATTGGTTACTTGTGACATTAACAGTTGTATTTGTCATGGAAAATTAGGTTCAACGACTTCATTCAAATAGTCTGTGTGTGAAGACCTGCTGTCAGGGATTATTTATTTATTATTATAAGATATAACTAATAAAGATAGTAGTTATATGTGTAAGGAATTAGTGATAAGTGGACTGTACTGAAATGTGTGTACCTAGTGTCAGGGATTAAATGAATACTACACTTGAACAAGGATAGAAAACATTATTGATATATAAGAAATAAGTGTCATAAAATGATTTAAGTATACAAAAATAACTTACTGAACTTCTGTGATGGGCTGTAGGTCGACTGTCTTGTGTGTTGAGTGTTGTAGAATATAATGAATGGAGCTTTGATATATCAAAATTACATGGAATTTAGTCTATGGTTTCTGTAGTTACGCTTATTTCATAGAGTAAATTAGTTCTTTTGGAAGCAACCACGGTATACAGATTATGCATTATACAATAATCTTCAATATTATACAATGAACATACGCAAGTGATCTGCGAATGAGATTACATAGAGTTGCAGGAGTTTTGAGCCTTAACACCAAGATAATATTCCCTTGAATTCTTGTATTTCTATACTGGTACACTTGTATCGTGCAGAGAAAATTCTCTTTCGAATTTGTCTGAAAACATTAGTGAGTAATTGTATAGTGCCATCAATTCTTCTTCTCAGTTTTCAAAAAAGAGCACTGATTTCAGTAAAAGAATTTGACATTTTCTATCGGGTGTTTTTTTAGAGTGATAGAACTTTCGATAGGGATAACTGCGATTTGACAGAAGGCAGAAGCCATGTTGTTTCGACATTTCTGTTCAGTAAGCATTGACAAATGATCATGGAAAGACTTACGCGGCAACAACGTTTACAAATTGTTGAAATTCAATTTCAAAATCAGTGTTCTATTCGCTAAACTTATAGACCACTTCGTGAAGTTTATAGTTTACATAATCGTCCATCAGAGCAGTTTATTCGTCGAACTATCGATATATTTCGGACAACATTTTATCTACTCGATGCAACAACAACAACAAGACAAAGAACTGTACGTACAAAAGAAAATATCGCTGCTGTAAGTCATAATGTTAATGATGATCCAGATTTGTCTATTCGTTGACGTTCACAACAAGTTGGACTCTATGCATCCACCACATGGAAAATTTTGAGTAAAAATCTTCAAACAAGATCCAACTGGTTCAAGAACTAAAGCCACTTGACCATAATAAGTGTCGTTGGTTACTGATTGGGTCCTAGAACAGCTTAAAGTTGATCCACATTCATATCGTAAAATTGTGTTTAGTAATGAAGCTCATTTCGGGTTGAATGGCTATGTAAACAAGCAAAATTGCCGTATATAGAGCGAAAACAATTTTTAAGAAGTTCTGCAGGTTCCATTGCACCCTGAAAAATTCACTGTATGGTGTGCTTCACACGCTGGAGGCATCATCGGTCCATAGTTCTTTAAAAACGATGCTGGATCTAATGTTACAGTGAATAGTGCTCGTTACAGATCAATGATCAATGATTATTTGTTTCAAAATTTGTGTTTTGATTCCAATAAGATGCTGCTACACCTCATGCTCCTACCGTAACAATTGATTTATTGAAAGAAAGATTTGGCGATAACATTATTTGGAGAAATTGTCCAATCAATTGGCCTCCAAGATCATGCGACGTAACTTCACCAGAAACAAAAGACGCTTTGGAAGCCAACATAACTCGTGTTATTGATGAAATAAGGCCTGAATTACTCGAAAAAGTGGTCCAAAATTGGTCTGGTCGAATGCGGTTCCTCAGAGCTAGTCGTGGGGCCAAAAATTATTTTTAATATATAAATGTCATAAAATTATCCTTCCGATAAAAAAGGATTTGGCTTCAATTTTGATTTAAATGTGTTTTATTTTAATTTAAAGTTCTATCACTCTAAAGAAAACAACCGATAGATGTTCTTGTAGCGTGAATCTTTCCGTGATTAAGTGTTATAACCTCTTGTTATACCTAAGAGGTGGTAACCCTACCCTTCTGAAGTGGATATGGTACTTAAAATTTTCATAACATAAATAGAGGTTAATTCTTGATAAAAGGTATATAAAATTATTCAAATATCTTAATATTAGCCTCCTACATATTAAATTTCAAAAAATTATATTTAATGATTATAACTTCTGAAAATAAATTAAAATAATGTCAACAGATTTAAGGCATAACTTTTACTTTCTATATGTAGAATTTCAAAATTATGGTTGAAAGTGTCTCCTGTTTCTAACAAACGGTTGGAATATGTAGAATTACTTTTATTATTGAGAAAATTCTTCAAATTATTCAAATATTTTAATATTGGCCTTCTACATATTTAATTTCAAAAAATTATATTTAATAATTATAAATTCAGAAAAAAAATTAAAATAATGTCATATGTGTACCAATTATATCAAATGACATATAAAATAAACATTCATTATAAGACATCCAAAAAGTATAAAAAAATCCAATAAATAAAAATTATTAACCAAAATCCTATAAATTAAATATTTTGAAAAGACAAAATTTTGTTTCTTCTGATCAATCTTATGAAAATAAATATCTTTCAAAAATGTCTAACATAATCTTAAGAATTTCATCATAACACTATCTTACTTAGCATATTCAATATTATTGGATATCTAACTAAGTTACTGTATATAAAAACTCAAGATATGTAAAAACATTACTGAAAAACAAGTTTTAAGATAGACTTTGCTTCGTCAGTATTCAAATAATTTATATTCAATAAATGTAACATCAATCAACAACAAATATTTACTCACCCTTCAACAATTTAGAAAACTTCTGGTGAATGAATACTGAAAAATTGAAATGTAGTGTAACGGTTATCTATAAATAAATAATTCTGTGGCTTACCCTTGATCTAAAAGATTGAAAGACAATTTAACGGCCTCTGTTATAGCACAAGGACTATCTGTATAAAGAATGTTAAGGAAACCAAATAATTATATATTATGAAGAACATAACATAAATAGAGGTGAATTCTTGATAGAAGGTATACAAAATTATTTAAATATTTTAATATTAGCCTCCTACATATTTAATTTCAAAAAATTATATTTAATGATTATAACTTCTGAAAATAAATTAAAATAATGTCATATAAGTACCACTTATAGCAATTGACATATAAAATAAACATTCATTATAAGACATCCGAATGGTATAATAAAGTCCAATAAATAAAAATTATTAACCAAAATCCTATAATAAAATAAATCCTATAAATTAAATATTTTGAATTGACAAAATTTTGTTTCTGCTGATCAATCTCATGAAAACCAATATCTATCAAAAATATCTAACATAATCTTAAGAATTTCATCATAAAACTATCTTACTCAGAATATTCAATATTATTGGATATCTAACTAAGGAACTTTATATAAAAACTCAATATATGTAAAACATTACTGCAAAACAAGTTTCAAGAGGGACTTTGCTTCGTCAGTATTCAAATAATTCATATTCAATAAATATAACATCAACAACAAATATTTACAAACCCTTCAACCGTTTAGAAAGACTTCTGGCAAACTGAAAAATCTTTAAATGTAGTGTGACGGTTCACTTTAGATAAATATTTCTGTGGTTTAACCTTGATCTGAAAGATTGAAAGACAATTTAACAGCCTGTTATAGCTATCTGTATGACTATCTGTATGAAGAATGTTAATTTAAAGATTTTTCAGTTTGCCAGAAGTATTTCTAAACGGTTGAAGGGTAAGTAAATATTTGTTGTTGTTAAACATTCTTTATACAGATAGTCCAATCTTTTAGATCAAGGGTAAACCACAGAAATATTTATATACATTCTGTCAAGAAAGTACCGGGAATTATCGATTTAAATCTGGCGGGGCAATGAGGCAGGTAAAAATTTTTTTTCCTAGGTTGGTACCACTGTCCTTAATTACTATGCCAAGCTTGAGCGGGATCTGTCAACTAGTGTGTTTGCAACAGCTGATTAAGTCAGTCGATGTCAGAGTGCGTGCCGATTTTTACTATGGGTGATTACGTTGAGCAAAGAATTTGTTTAAAGTTTTGTGTTGCAAATGAATTTTCGTGTGCCGATGCATTGAAAATGTTGCAAAAGGCCTTTGGTGATAATGCTCTATCGAAAACTCGTGCATATTAGTGGTACAGAGCCTTCAAGGACGGTCGTGAAGTGGTCGCCCATCGACGGCTTCGATCGAAGGTAACGTCGATAAAATTAAGGAAATGGTGCTGGAAAACCGTCGTACCAGCTTGAGAGAGATAGCACATGATCTTAAGATATCCCACGAATGCGCACGTACGATTTTGATTGTTATTTTGGGCATGAGAAAGGTTGCCGCACTACTCGTACCGAAAGACCTGAATTTTCTTCAAAAACGTCATCGCAAACAGGTTGCTTCAGACATGCTGGATCGCTGTAATTCCGATTCTACATTCATGGAACGCATTATAACTGGTGATGAGACCTGGGTCTACGAGTACGATATGCAAACAAGCCAGCAATCATCGGAATGGGTGGCAAAAAATGAGCCGAAACCGAAAAAACCACGCCAAAGCCGCTCGAAAATGAAGGTGATGCTCATTGTTTTCTTCGATATCCGTGGCGTGGTGCACTACGAATTCGTTCCAGAGGGTCAGACGGTAAACAAGGAGTATTACCTAGGCGTTATGAAACGTTTGCGTGAGCGTATCCGTAAGAAGCGGCCAAATTTGTGGGCGAACAACTCATGGATTTTGCATGACGATAACGCGCCTTCTCACCGAGCTACGATTGTGACTGACTTTCTCGCCAAAAACTCAACAAACGTGCTTCAGCAACCACCGTATTCGCCGGATTTGGCTCCCTGCGACTTTTTCCTCTTCCCAAAACTAAAATTGCCCCTTCGTGGCACCCGTTTTGAGTCGATTGAAGCCATAAAACAAAATTCGGCGCGAGAGCTAAAGTCCATCCCGGAAAGCGCCTATAAAAATGTTTCGATAATTGGAAGTGCCGTTGGCATAGATGTATTGGAGCAAATGGAGCCTATTTTGAAGGCGACCCAATAAATTTTGACGATTAAATGTAAAAATGTTGTTTTAATTGAAAATTCCCGGTACTTTCTTGACAGAGTAGTATATTGAACCGTCACACTACATTCAAAGATTTTTCAGTTGGCCAGAAGTCTTTCTAAACGGTTGAAGGGTAAGTAAATATCTGTTGTTGATTGATGTTTTATTTATTGAATATGAATTATTTGAATACTGACGAAGCAAAGTCCTCCTTAAAACTTGTTTTTTAGTAATGTTTTACATATCTTGAGTTTTTATATAAAGTAACTTAGTTAGATATCCAATAATATTGAATATTCTAAGTAAGATAGTTTTATGATGAAATTCTTGAGATTATGTTAGATATTGGTTTTTATAAGATTGATCAGCAGAAACAAAATTTTGTCTATTCAAAATATTTAATTTATAGGATTTTGGTTAATAATTTTTATTTATTGGATTTTGTTATACCATTCGGATGTCTTATAATGAATGTTTACTTTATATGTCAATTGCTATAAGTGGTACACATATGACATTATTTTAATTTATTTTCAGAAGTTATAATCGTTAAATATAATTTTAGAAATAAAATATGTAAAAGGCTAATATTAAAATATTTAAATAATTAAAATTTTCAGCTACGTTTTGTAAGTGTTTGCAAATTGTTTTTTTAAAGATGAATTTCAAATTGTAGTTTACTCAGGATATATGAAAGTCATTTTCAAAATTTTTGCATAAATATCCCATCGAAAGAAGTTATATCGAAGTATTTTTCCATGAGAAGGAAATGAACGTAAATAGTCATACACGCATTCAGTAAATAGGGGTTCTAACTAATTGAGGATTGGATGCGAATTTATATTATATCTTGTAATCGCCTGGGGTAGTGACCCAGTTCAGAATTTACTGAAGTGAAGGTTATGAGCAGATTTAATTTAATTCATATCGAAATTAGCAACATAACGACAAGGAGACAAAGACAGGAAACACGCAAATGAGAACATGGGTAATATGGGGTACATTTCCAGGTTTAAGGCAAGAAAGTTTCTGGTCTCTTACGAACCTCTGCTTTTTAATATGTAAACTGGGCAAATAGTTTCATTTCAATCTTGAATGATCAACAAACACGTTCTAATTTGGGTATAGTGGAAATAGTGAAGCTATTTTGAAAGTGAAGAAAAACACGAACCTCATGAAGTATTTTCTTGAGCACAAACTGTAATAATAATAATGATCATTCACCATCAATGAAAAATGAACAAATACAGGAATAATAAAAGCAAATGAACTGAAAATTTTACTAAAGTCGCTTATAAGTGAAGCAAACACATGAAACAGAAGAAAAAGATAATAATAATACACCGGTGAGCAGAAAAAACGGATCTCTTGATCATAATTGTTCAAATACCTTTCTTAGTTGAAATTTTGACGCGAATCATGGAATTTCTGAAATGATAGGGTAAAGAGAATTGCCCAAAGAAAAATGAAACTTTTATTCGATTTGTATAAAAATATTGAGTTTTTTTTAAAAATTAAAAACTTCGAAATTGAAAAAAGAATCGTAACTGTGAAAATTTCAGTATCAGTATAAGGTGTGACATCTCCTTGTTTTGATTGCAGCTTCTAAACGTCTTCACCTGCTCGCGATAAGCCTTCAAATAGTTTCTTGTGGAATATTCTCTCATTCAAGACGAAGGGCTTCACGGAGCACTTGTAAATTATTGGGCGATGGAACATAGTTTTGACTAGCCTTTCCAGTTGCTCCCATAGGTGTTCGATAGGATTCAAGTAAGGAACCCATGCTGGCCAGTTGAACCTTGAAATTCCAACCTCATTCAAGTACGCTGTCAACTTTTCGAGCAGTATGAAGGCGTGCATTGTCATGCATAAAAAATTCCCTGCTTTCCCAGAAATGGTATATAAGATACAACATGATCCATGAGAATTTCCACTATGTACCTTACTGCTGTTAAAGTTCTATTCATAAAAACCAACTCTGTGAGTTCCTCTAAAGACAAAACTCCTCAGACCATAACAGATCCTCCACCGAATCCTCCGCTCCTCTTTACAGGCATCCACGTATCTTTCTCCTGGACGTCTATTAACGCATCTACGATCATAAGCTCCTCGAATGCTGAATCTGGATTCATCACAGAAAAGTACCTAGGCCCACTGAGCTTATAACCAGTTTATGTGATCTCGTGTAAATTGAAGACGCGCAATTCTATGCTCTCTGAGAAGTTCGATTCTGAGAGACGTCGTCTCACCTCAATCAATCGATGTCGAACTTCAACAGCAATAAGATGGCAATTTCGAAGACTTGTGGAAAGCATAAATCTGTTATCTCTCACCGACGTGCACCGTCTTCTTCTAGATTCAGGTCTTCTTGTCAGCCTGCCTGTCTCCTGATGCCTTTTCAATATTTTTTGGAATATAGATATGGTACTAGTTATTCTTCTAGCAGCTCAGCGGCTCAGCCCATTTTCAATAAGAGCCATTATTCTCGCACAATATTCAATTCAAAAACTCAGTTTACGAATTTGTTTCTTTCAGAGAGCCAAATCTTTCTTTCAATATATCAATTGTTACGGTAGCAGCATGAGGTGTAGCACCATCTTGTTGAAACTAAAACACAACTGGGTCGATACTATTCAAATTTTTAAACAAATAGTCATTTACCATCGATCTGTAACGAGCACCATTCACTGAAACATTAGCTCCATCATCGTTTTCAAAGAAATATGGGCTGATGACAATTTTACGATAAAAAAGTATATCAACTTTGAGCTATTTTGGGCTCAATCAGCAAACAAACGACTCTTATTATGGTCAACTGGCTTTAGTTCTTGAACCACTTGGATCTTGTATGGGTGTAGACCAAAATCTTTACGCAAAATTTTCCATGTGGTGGATGCACAGAAACCAACTTGTTGTGAACGTCGACGAATATGCAAATCTGGATTATCATTAACACTATGACTTACAGCAGCGATATTTTCTTCTGTACATACAGTTCTTTGTCTTGTTCTTGTTGTTGCATCGAGTAGAGTATATGTTGTCCGAAATCTATCGATAGTTCGACGAATAAGCTGCTCTGATAGACGATTATGTAAACCATAAATTTCATAAGTTTGGCGAATAGAACATTGATTTTGAAAATAAGTTTCAACAATTTGTACACGTTGTTGAGGCGTGAGTCTTTCCATGATAATTTGTCACTGTTTACTGAACAAAAATGTCAAAACAACATGGCTTCTACCTTCTGTCAAATCACAGTTATCCCCATCAAAAATTCTATCACTCTAAAAAAATCACCCGATACATTTTGCGCATATTTAGTTGATTTTCTAATGAAATATAGACTATGAACAAAATATTATTGAACCAATTTGAACAAGTGAGTCTTTCGGAAAAAAACAGTGTAAAATCTTAGAGACCCAAAGTATTATAAATACACAATGAAAATCTCCCAATGAATAAAAATATAATAACAATAATAATAAAATCGACTTTATTAACCCAATTTAACAAGTAAGAAAAATTAACCATACAACTTCAAGAAATCGAAAAGAATCGCCGGAGTGCAGTTTAGTCGCACTCTAACACTTAAATCCGCCGACTCCCCTATGATATTGTACAAAATAATATAACAACAAAAAAATTCATATATAATAATAAAAATTCAAAATAACAAAAAAAAATTTCATATACACAGAGTGCACAATCGGTTGATACTACAGTAGAATAGACAACCAACAGCCCCAAGAAAAAAAAAAACAATTTATATCGATGCAAAAAAAAAACAGTCTGTTTCAGTTAAATATAATGAAAACTATCACATTTTACGGAAAAAAAATTCACTCTCTAGTAAATAGAGACTTAAACGCCAAAAATGATGTGAAATTTCTAACATCGAAATCAAATGTATTCACCACTCTTACAGCATTAAAGGAAAAACACCTTTGAAACCCAGCCGATCGATGAGCGGGAACTGTTAACCTGTGTTGACGGAGTGAACACTAGACCTAGGAATCAGATGATCCATGATCCTACTATCTATGGGAGTCTTCATGAGCTTGAACACAAAACATCCCATGTGCAGCTTGACCCTATCCTCCATCCTTCGCCAACCCAGATCCCTGATCCCTCCAGACACATGATCAAACTTACGAAGACCGAACACAAATCTACAACACCAATTCTGCACAAGCTGAATCCGTCTTTTATGAAAACCGTCCAAACAGGGTCCATAAATTATGTCGCAGTAGTTGAAGGTTGACAAAACTAACACCTCTGACAGATTTTTTCTCGTCTGAAAGGTTAAATATTTACGTGCCGAATAAAGAATTCTAAGCTTATAAAATGCCGACCTAACTAAAGCTGAAACATGCTTGCGAAATCTCAAATCCTCATCAAAAAAGACTCCCAGATTCCTGGCACCATCACATATATCCAACCTATCCCCGTTGAGACTAAGATCTAAGCTAGTTGTGATTATATCCCTTTTTTTCACAGTATACAATACATTTGGTTTTAGCCGTGTTTATCGAAAAAATTATGAGATTTACACATTTGCAGAATCGTCTCAAGATCTCGGTTCACTCTAACCGAAATCAAGTTCAACTCGCACGTGCTAAACCGGAGCAACAACTGAACATCGTCAGCAAATGCCTCAGCAATGCAGTAATCTAAGTGAGAAAAAAGATCCGCCACATAAATAATAAACAACAATGGCCCCAATATGGAGCCCTGCGGAACGCCTGCCCGGATTGATTTCGGTGCCGCACATCTGCCGTCCACCAATACCTTCAAACTACGGAATGCTAGGAACGATCTTATCATAGAAACAGCCGAGACGGAGAGACCAAAATACTTCAGCTTGGCACACAGGAGGGAATGATTAATCGTGTCGAATGCCTTCGAAAAATCAAGCAAAACATGAAGGACAGAATAACCCCGATCTAGATCATGGAATATTCTATCAGTGACCGATGCAAGAGTAGTAGCAGAACTGTGATCCCTCCGAAAGCCAGACTGGTACGATGGTAGTAAGCTGAAATCATTGAAGTACTGCGAAATCTGGTCTGACAAAACTTTCTCCAACACCTTAGATAAAAGTGGCAGAATACTGATGATCCTCAAATCTGAAAAAGATGCAGGCTCCATTGTCTTCGGGAGCGGAATACCAACAGCGCACTTCCACTGCACAGGGAATACATTGGCCACTATACAGCTGTTCACAAGATGCAGAACATATGACTCTATAACTGGAAATGCATGAACGAGCATATCCAGCGTCACACCATCGTTACCTACGGCCCTAGTTCGAATACCAATCATGAGCATCCCTATCTGTTCAAGCGAAGCAATTCTGAAGTGGAATGATAACTCACTTCTATAAACATTGTTGTTATAATACGAAATCTAATCAGTACACACCATTATTTGCTGTACCATTGGATGCTGAGAAAAAATCACTAATAGATTCCGCGTCCTTTAAACCATCTGGTATAGCCTTTGCATTCACCCCAGCAACCCTCAGAGATTTTAAAGCCCTCCAGGCAGCCTCCCTTCCATCAGAACTAGCAGCGAACAGATATGACTTTTTGCTACGCCTAACCTCAGCCAGAGTACCATTTCTCATCCTCTTATATTCACTCCAATCCTCCGCAGAACCAGACCGCCTGAATGCAGCAAAGGCGCAGTCACACCTTCTCATCAACCTCCTGAGCCGATCAGTCCACCACGGCGCTTTCGGTTTAGAGATTCTCCTTCGTCTGACAGGAGCATGACGGTCATAATTACTCAAAAAGATGTCATTGAAAATCTGCACTTTTTTATCGATATTAGGTTCACGGGTGAGTAAGTGCCACCGCACTTACTCACAGATATAACTTTTTGAAACACAATGAAATAAGGAAAAATTAAATAAATATGCAATTATTTCATTTTCTACCACTTTTTTATTACTGAGGGTACCTGAGTCAGATAGTCATTGAGATTGGATAGCTCAAAATTATCGCTCCACATGGTTTTGTGAAGCGAAATCGTGAAACTGGATCGTTATTCAATAAAATAACTAATATAAGAAGGAACGGTTTTTTACTTGATAGAAGGATTATTACAAAATTTGAATATCAACACAGATTTAATCTGTTGTCTTCTACAATTTTAATTTCAAAAAATTCTTTGAAGAAACTTTAAGAATTAAATTAATGTCTTTATAAGCACTGCTCATATTTAATAGACGTATAAAGTCAAAATTCATCATACAATATCAAATGGAATTAAGAAAAACCAACGAATATAAATTGTCAATTGAAATTAAAATATAAATAAGCAAACATTTTTTTTTTGTTTCGTTCCAGGCATGCGTAATGAACTCTTCAGACAAACTTACGAAGCCCTGTTTGTTACAAAATGTATTGTTTTCTGGTCCTATATTAATTAAAAATAACTCTTTCTCAAAAATATAGAACATAATTTCAAGAACTTCTCAAAAACTAATTTATTTGAAATATTCAATATATTTAAATAAATTACTTCAAAAAATCTCAAAACATGAAGCACATCCCCAAGAAATAATTAAAGTTACGATAAGATCAGTTCAACTTTACATATAAAAAAATAATAAAATCAATTAAACAATGTATAGACTTACCCAGTGCCATCTTAGAAATGCATGATCCTCAACAAACATATAAGTAGGTACCTTTATATCCAAGGTACTCTATGTTCCATGTTCACAGAAAATCATACAAAGCTTATAAGGCACTTGGCCTTCGTTAAAACCATTCAACACTGTATAATGAATTTCTTTATTTAAAAAACCTAATATAATTATATATTATATATAAAATAAAATAAGAAGGAACGGTTTTTTACTTGATAGAAGGATTATTACAAAATTTGAATATCAAAACAGATTTAATCTGTTGTCTTCTACAATTTTAATTTCAAAAAAAGACAACAGATTAAATCTGTTTTGATATTCAAATAAAATAACTAGTTCACGTTCTCCTTCAGTGAGCAAGTTTGAAAAAATTGCTGCTGTGGCTCAGAATTTACCTGAATATCCATCCAACTTCGTATGGTGCTTGCCTTCACTTCACTGAAATACATTGTACACTTTAGTTAAATGAAGCACATATTTATGTAGATTTCTATTTATTATCTTGAGTTTTTCACATGACGCGTGTCGTTAATATAGTTAACTTTTTCAGATGCTTACAAATAACTTGTCTGAAATTTTGTAACATGGAGTATTTAAATAATTTCTGTTTAGAGATAAGGTATTATGAAATATTTTTATAACTTTTGGTGAAACCACTCAGTTTATTCGTTCAATTAATTAGTTCTTTATTTATCGCCGATCAAAAATGCGAATTTTAAATAGTCTAACCGCTACATTTTCTAAGATTTCATTCGATTCAATACCTTAGGTAAGCTAACTTTCGTCCACAGCTTTGCACTATAGCAAAATGTTCTGGGTATTAGCAAAAATGGCCAACATCCTAGTTCAAATAACCACTGAATATAGAACAACGCTCTGGTGATTTTTAATTTCAACTTTATTTTAATTATCCTAACATAACAACCTTTGAAATCGAATATATCGTGCGACAACAAACTGATGATTAAAATTTATTTTCATTGAGTAATTAATTTCCTCTCTTTTAGGATCTGAATAACACATCATTTTCATCATGAATTCTGTCACTGATATTTCTTCTATATTTTAATACTGAAAATTTATGACTGAATATACATTTCTATATTTCGTGTAAAATATATTTTATCCAAAAGTGAGTCTTCATTCCATTTGTCTCGTATATATTATTTACTGAGTTTGCTCATCCTTTTCCTATGTTAGTAATATTTTCGTTCTGGAAATTAACTCCGCAGCGAATTTCTGAAGTGTATCTGGAAACGAATGATAGTAAAGGGTTTTCTAATGAGAGGTTCCATTTTGATGTTGAAGAAGAACGAGTATATTTCTAGATAAATCAATGGATGTTCATTTAGAACAATACGAAGCGGTTTTTAACTTGATATCGGGTGTTTTTTCAGAGTGATAGAACTTTCGATAGGAATAACTCTGATTTTACAGAAGGTAGAATCCATGTTGTTTTGACACTTCTGTTCAGCAAGCATTTTAAAATTATCATGGAAAGACTCACGCCGCAACAACGTTTACAAATTGTTGAAATTTATTTTCAAAATCAGTGTTCTATTCGCCAAACTTATAGAGCACTTCGTGAAATTTATGGTTTATATAATCATCCATCAGAGCAGCTTATTCGTCGAACTATCGATAGATTTCGGACTACATTTTCATACTCGATGCAATAACAACAAGACAAAGAACTTTATGTACAGAAGAAAATATCACTGTTGTAAGTCATAGTGTTGATGATGATCCAGATTTGTCTAGTCGTCGACGTTCACAACAAGTTGGACCCTGTGCATCCACCACATGAAAAATTCTGCGTTAATATCTTGGTCTACACCCATACAAGATCCAACTGGTCCAAGAACTAAAGTCACCTGACCGTAATAAGCGTCGTTTGTTTGCTGATTGGGCCCTAGAACTGCTTGGAGTTGATCTACTTTTTTTATCGTGAAATTGTGTTTAGTGATGGAGCTCATTTCTGGTTGAACGGCTATGTAAACAAGCAAAATTATATGGAGTGAAAACAATCCTCAAGAAGTTCTGCATTGCATCCTGAAAAATGCACTGTATAGTGTGATTTACACGCTGGAGACATCATCGGTCCATATTTCTTTAAAAACGATGTTGGAGCTAATGTTACAGTGAATGGTGTTCATTACATATCGATGATCAATAATTATTTGTTTCAAAATTTGAATGGTATCGACCCAGACGTGTTTTGATTCCAATAAGATGGTGCTACACCTCATGCTGCTACCGTAACAATTGATTTATTGTAAGAAAGATTTGGCGTTAACATTATTTCGAGAAATTGTCCAATTAATTGGCCTCCAAGATCATGCGACATAACTCCACTGGATTATTTCCTTTGGGGTCATGTCAAGTCATTGGTTTATGCTGATAAACCAGAAACAATAGACGCTTTGGAAGCCAACATAACTCGTGTTATTGATGAAATAAGGCCTGAATTACTCGAAAAAGTGGTCCAAAATTGGTCCGGTCGAATGCGGTTCCTCAGAGCTAGTCGCGGTGATCATATACCGGAAATTATTTTTAAAACATAAAAGTCATAAAATTATCTTTCAAATAAAGAAAAATTTCACTTCAATCTTAATTTAAATTTGCTTTAAAATAGAATAGAAAGGCCTTTTACTTGATAGAAGAAATATAACAAAATTTGAATATTAAAACATATTGAAATATGTTTGTCTTCTACAATTTTAATTTCAAAAAATTTGCATTCAAAAACTTTAGACTTAAATTTATGTCTACAACAAGCACTGCTTACATTCAATAGACGTATATAATCAAAACTCAATGTATAATGTCAAATGGAATATAAATAATAAATTTAATTCTAAAAGTTTTTGAATAAAAATTTTTTGAAATTAAAATTGTAGAAGACAAACATATTTCAATATGTTTTAATATCCAAATTTTGTTATATTTCTTCTATCAAGTAAAAGGCCTTTCTAATATCTGTTGAGTTATTTATTCCATTTGACATTATATATTGAGTTTTGATTATATACGTCTATTAAATGTAAGCAGTGCTTGTTGTAGACATAAATTTAATTCTAAAAGTTTTTGCATAAAAATTTTCTGAAATTAAAATTGTAGAAGACAAACATATTTCAATATGTTTTAATATTCAAATTTTAAATGTGCTTTATTTCAATTTAAAGTTCTATCACTTTAAAAAAACCCCCGATACTTTTCATGAAATTTTTCATGATTAATTCGTTCATTTACCGTTCTATGTCCTGAATAACTCCAGGAACTCCATCTTTCAGGTTTTTAATCAATTGTGGAGCAAAATGTCCAAAGGTGTTAAACCACAATATCTCTGTGGCCAATTGAAATCACCTTTTCGAGAAATAACACGGCCAGAAAACGATTGTTTCGTTGCTTTTGTGGCACCTAGCGCCGTCTTATCTTGCGATTTCGGCCATAAAAACTCATTAATCACTTAATTACTATGCCAAGCTTGAGCGGGATCTGTCAACTAGTGTGTTTGCAACAGCTGATTAAGTCAGTCGATGTCAGAGTGCGTGCCGATTTTTACTATGGGTGATCACGTTGAGCAAAGAATTTGTTTAAAGTTTTGTGTTGCAAATGAATTTTCGTGTGCCGATGCATTGAAAATTTTGCAAAAGGCCTTTGGTGATAATGCTCTATCGAAAACTCGTGCATATCAGTGGTACAGAGCCTTCAAGGACGGTCGTGAAGTGGTCGCCCATCGACGGCTTCGATCGAAGATAACGTCGATAAAATTAAGGAAAGGGTGCTGGAAAACCGTCGTACCAGCTTGAGAGAGATAGCACATGATCTTAAGATATCCCACGAGTCCGCACGTACGATTTTGATTGATATTTTGGGCATGAGAAAGGTGGCCGCACGACTCGTACCGAAAGATCTGAATTTTCTTCAAAAACGTCATCGCGAACAGGTTGCTTCAGACATGCTGGATCACTGTAATTCCGATTCTACATTCATGGAACGCATTATAACTGGTGATGAGACCTGGGTCTACGAGTACGATATGCAAACAAGCCAGCAATCATCGGAATGGGTGGCAAAAAATGAGCCGAAACCGAAAAAACCACGCCAAAGCCGCTCGAAAATGAAGGTGATGCTCATTGTTTTCTTCGATATCTGTGGCGTGGTGCACTACGAATTCATTCCAGAGGGTCAGACGGTAAACAAGGAGTATTACCTAGGCGTTATGAAACGTTTGCGTGAGCGTATCTGTAAGAAGCGGCCAAATTTTTGGAAGAACAACTCATGGATTTTGCATGACGATAACGCGCCTTCTCACCGAGCTACGATTGTGACTGACTTTCTCGCCAAAAACTCAACAAACCTGCTTCAGCAACCACCGTATTCGCCGGATTTGGCTCCCTGCGGCTTTTTCCTCTTCCCAAAACTAAAATTGCCCCTTCGTGGCACCCGTTTTGAGTCGATTGAAGCCATAAAACAAAATTCGGCGCGAGAGCTAAAGTCCATCCCGGAAAGCGCCTATAAAAAATGTTTCGATAATTGGAAGTGCCGTTGGCATAGATGTATTGGAGCAAATGGAGCCTATTTTAAAGGCGACCCAATACATTTTGACGATCAAATGTAAAAATGTTGTTTTAATTGAAAATTCCCGGTACTTTCTTGACAGAGTAGTATCTCTATAAAGCAATCCTGTTACAGTAACTATTGCACCAGCCTCATTTTCGAATAAGGTCCAATCACACCTTTTGCCCAAAAACCACACCAAAGAATGATACGTTAAGGATAGAGAGGCTTCTAACAATTATTTTTGGATTTTTCGAACCCCAAACACGACAATTCTGCTTATTAACGTTGCCTTCGAAGATGAAAACTTGCTTCATCACAGAAGAAGATTTTTCTATGAAAATCTGGATCATTTTGATGTATGTCAAAGAATTAATAAAAAAAATGAGAACCGCTAAACTGAGTGCATTGAGCTAGAAGAAAATTTACTTGAGGAATAAATTGCTTTCTCGCGAAAAGAGTATTTCATTCAAGCAGTCAATAACCTATCAAACTGCCGTCGTACAAGGGGAACTTTGTATCACCTTCTAAGTCTAATTCCAATTCATTAACGTAGTTTCTCGATTATTAATGATAACAATCTATCATTATTACCGCATCTATAAGCTGCAGTAATACGGACGAAATAAAAGGATCGAAAATCAGGTCAGCTACCGTCCTTTGGAACAGAAAACAACTGAATAATAAATAAATCTGTAGCACCGGCGTAGACCTTTCGCAATTTCGATTACCGAAACAGGTTAAATTAGGGTAATTTGTCTCCCTTTTCTTTTCTCTTGTTTTAAATGAAGACGCCTGCCGTAAATTGCATTATCATCAACTACGCTGCATTGTTGTTACTCCAACTGTGTTCGGATGCTTGCGTAGTTTTCAACTTGCTATTAATCCGATTCTTAACTTTTATGGCGTTTGAAGCCCTGGGAGAACGAATCAACCTTCGTATTAACTTATAATGGAATCTTCAGTATTCACTTAACAACGGATTTACAGGGTGGTTCACTTAGAAGTCTTATCATGTCTGATTGAAAAAATATGGAGAGTATTAAAAATATATAAGAGAGTATTTTGATTTCCAAAAATATGTTTATAACAAAACAATTGTTTCACCTGGATGTGGCTTCTTCAGGTATCTATATTCCACTGGCAGATGGTGTCCAGTGTTACCGACCTTAAATACGGTGTTAAGTACGTGATAAAATGACCGAAGAACAAGTCCTAAAAACTTGAGGTGTTTATTGAGTTAGCCGCTAAAATATGCCATCACGGAAATATATTCAGTAATGGAGATTTATCAACATCTGTTTGTTCATTCAAAAGCATTTTATGGATATTGTACCTGTTGATTTCAAGAAATTCTAAAAGTGTTAATCTAGAACTTATTCTTTCGACATGGATAATTTCATAGTAATTGTTGAAATTATGCCTGAATTACTTGAGATGTCGAATGTACGGAATTCGATATGTAACTTCTTTGGTGTTCTTGGACTCTTTTCTTGAATGATCCACCTGTCTGGCCAATATATACACAAAAGGCAGTCGTTGCAAGTCAATTTTTAGAGTCCAGATTTATTTTCTTTATTTGTTCGACCCTTCTTTTTTTTAATGTAAGGACTAGGGTTATTAATGGTTTTGAAAGCTGCGTTGTAATTGAAAATATTTTTGAAATATTTAGCAATATTCTCAGATAATCTCCATTAACATAAGATAACGAAAAGTATAATATTTCTGTGTATTATTCTCTTTTAGAGGAACATGTCTCTCTGAATCTAGATCACCTTTTGGAAGAATTAAATATTATCAAACAGATAGCTTCAAACAACGGTTTTTTTCTTATAGACAAAATGGTATCCAATAAACAAAAGAACATGGCATTAAGTCTCGTGTACCTAATCATAAAAGAGGACAATACACAGAAATTCTTTTTGGTACCTTATGTTAATGGATTATCTGAAAATATTGCCAGATATTTCAAAAATAGTTTCAAATTTAAGGCAGCTTTTAATCCCAATAATAACCTTAGTACCTACATAAAAAACAATAAGTATCGAACAAATAAAGAACATGAATCTGGAGTCTACAAAAAGACTTGCAACGATTTTTCTGTAGTATATATTGGCCAGACAGGTAGATCATTCTAGAAAAGAATCCAAGAACATCAAATTAGTGTGAGCTATGGTCATAGAAAGTTCTAAAAATCGCTTCTAGTTTATTATTCCATTTTTGCATCTAGTAACACCTTCATTTTGAAGTGTCATCAATAGGCTTTTTTTCACTATCTGTCATTTCGCTGAAGTGTAAATAACAAAGTCTCTGAGAATTTACAACCAAATTTTTTACAATAAAGCTTCAATTTTCAAGAAAAAACCGCACGAAACTACTTACACTCCTAATATTTAAAATAATTTTCATCTGAAGTGGTATGAAATTCATTTCAATTTTAACAATACGGCAATATTCGTTATTTTGAAAGAATTCATATTTCCTGTCGTCTTTCACAGTATTTATTACAATCCTTCTGAAGGGAATATGCTACAAAAAAGGCTATAAATTAATTGCGAGTAAATGGAAAGTATAAGGTTTCCTTTTCTGGAAATATACGTTGTTCATGGATAATAACGATCAATATAAAAAGAATGTTGTATCGGGTAACACAATGAGTCGGTCGATTGTATATCGAAACACAATGAAGAATGTCCTCTTTCCCAACAAATAAAATGAAACTTCGCAAGCGTTTAAAACGGTTATTCTTACGATTCTGTTCATCGAATGAAAATAAACGTTTTGCATTTTCACAATTTCATCCGAGAATCATCCTGAAATCTACTGTACGTTACAAACTTACATAAAGGTTCATATTGAACTATTTAATCCGTTGTTAGTTGGTAGTTCATCTTAATTAGTAAAAATTTTCCGAAATTCCCATATTCTATGACCAAAATATTCGGTCACACATTTTTGTAACTGCAGTTTCGAAGTGTTGCTTGAAGATCAAGCAAGTGCAGTAACAAAAATGATTGAATATTTCAATTTTTTGTTTGTAATACACAGGTTTAAAAAAATTTTAAATAGAGATTTACTGTTGACAAATAGTGAAAAAAGTTTTCACACACTTTTTATTGATAAATAAAAATTGTTTCAGAACACTGCGGCTTCAACAGGTTTTACATCTGAGCTGCTCAAGGTGAGAACGTAGACAGCATCTTATATTAGAAAGTAAAATTGAAAAATGGTTATAAATATACCATCACCGTGTTGGTTGGCAATTTTTTATAATTAATGAAGATGTCAGCACTTTGTGTGAAATAACTGGTATGAAATTCTTTTCCCACCCTTGCAGGTTCAATTTTGTATTCAAGGCTACCTGGCTAACTACGTATATATATATATATATATTTTTTTTTTTGATTGTCTCGGTCTTTACTTGACAGAAATTCATCTTCAATATAAAAAAAACTTATACAAAAAATTAACCATATACATATACCAAACAATGCCAAATTTTTTTCTTTTGATGTAAAAAACTTATTTCCTAGTATACCGGTCAGTGAAACCATAAAATTAGTTGATGATTTATTACTCCAAAAACGAACTAATCTTGTTGTAAAAACAGAAATATTAGACGCCTTAAACGTTTGCCTAGATCAAAATTATTTTATGTTCAACGGCACGTTTTATCTAGACGAAGAAAGTCTAACAATGGGGAACCTATTAAGCCCCTTGTTATCAGAAATATTCATGGATCACGTAGAAACCAATATCCAAAAACTCCCATATTTTAAAGATTTCGTTTATTGGTACCGCTATGTAGATGACATAATTTGTTTATTTAATGGCACAAATAGACAACTTAGTTCATTTTTGGAATCTATCAATAAATTATATCCAACAATTGAATTCACACAGGAAGATGAAGTAAATAATAGCATCAATTTCTTAGATTTAATAATCACTAAAATTAATAATAGACATGACTTTTCCATATACAGAAAACCTACACATATTGATGGTACGATTCATTATACTTCAAACCATCCATTTTCACAAAAATTGTCAGCTTGTAATAGTATGCTTTATAGATTGGTTAACATACCCATGACGAAAGAAAATTTTGACAAAGAGTATAAAACGATTAAACAAATAGCTTTCAATAATGATTTTAATCCGTTAATTGTAGACAATTTACTTGATAAAATAAATTACAAGAAAGCAATATCACTTGTATATCCAAAATTTCAAAATTCAAACGGAACCAAATTTATTTCATTAACTTACATAGGCCAAAAATCTGAAAAGATTGCTAGATATTTAAAGAAAAAAGAAAAATATAACATCTCTTTTAAAACTATTAATTCTTTAGGCAGCTTAATAAAAAATAATAAAGACGTCAATCCTAAAAACAAAAAATCAGGAGTTTACAAGTTAACATGTAGTGATTGCCCATGTGTATATGTGGGACAGACAGGCCGTTCATTCCAGACAAGGATACGAGAACATGAAAAATGTTGCATTAATAATAAACCGAATTCAACTTATGCCAACCATTTGTTAGAGACTGGCCATAATTTTAATATGAACTATGAAATATTACATATTGAAAACAAAAGTCAGAAACTAAATCTGTTAGAAACTTTAAAAATCAATAGATATAATAAAAGACAAATTTTATTGAATGATCAAATAGATTCAAATACTTAATATTTTTCATTAATTGTATACCCCTCTTTCCACCCCTCTATTTTTTGTACCAGAGCTGTGTATTCAAGGTCATGTTTTGGATTGTATACCTCAGTTTAAATATTCACCTGATGAAGTCATGGTATGACGAAACAATTGTTGTGAAAATCAATAAAATAGCGGAAGTTAACATTTGTTTTTCTTATATTATATATATATATATATATATATATATATATATATATATATATATATATATAGATATATATATATATATATATATATATATAACTACGTATGTATATTGTATTATTTGAAATTTCATTCCATAGGTTGTGAATTGATAAAGGAGGAAGTGTTTTAATATGAATTTTATGTATTTTATTCTGAAATCCGTAGGAACTGAAAAGTCATTTGAAATGAGGAAAGTAAACAAGGTGATAAAATTCTATGTTTTAATGAAGTGTCTTTCAATATGAGTTTTTAATATTGAGCATTCTTGGTTTTCAATATATTCTCTCTCATTTTCAGGTGTTACAGTATAAAGTATTGTGTGAAATTTTATAATGGAGCCTTAGACTCCCCTAGAAAGACTTTCGCAGACGTCAATTTTGAAAATATTGGGTAAGGATCGCGGATCGTACCAAAATTCAAGGATGAAGATTAACAGGCAAGGCTTGATGAATATTCATCACAAACGCAAGAGAAACTCACAAAAACACTTTGAGTCACTCAACTAGCCATTTCACAGATTCAAAGGGGAGGTCTACCAATGATAGTTAATGCGTTTGAGCCGAGCATTGCAAGAACATCGGGTGCAATATTCCGGTAGGCACGACAAAATCATTTTTCAGCATGACACATGTTGCGTTGCTTTAAAACGTACTCAACGCTCAAATAGGAAGTTTGTGTATCCCACCCTCCGTACTGCCCAGACATTGATCCTACTGATTACCATCTCATCCGATTGATGCAACGTGGCCAGGCTGATCAGCACTTTTCGAATCACGACGAAGTCAATAAGTGGGTCGATACATGGATAGCGAAGTGTGTGAGGAGTACCACCCATAAGTCTCATAAGTCATCTCTTGAAAGTCTTCCTCAAGAACATCCACAGAAGTATATACAACGTATGTGAGAGCCAAATATCCCCAAACCACTTTGGCTTCATGACAGCAGTTGGAACAAGAGAAGCATTATTTGCTGTGCAAGTACTTTTCCAGAGATGCCGAGACATGAATTGTATGGTTTATGCATGTCTGGTGGACCATCAAAAATCGTTTGATAGAGTCGAACATGACGAGATGATCAAAATAATGAGGGAAACGAGTATCAATGGTAAGGACGTGAGGAATAATCTCTATTGGAATCACTTGAGAGTAGAGGAAGAACACACAGCATATGAAAGAATAAATCGAGGTGTCAGACAAGGTTTTATTCCTTGATCCCCCGTCTGCGATATCTACTCGAAACACATCTTTAAAAGAGCTTTGGATGGCATGGACTGATATTTTGATAAATGGACAATATTAGGTACGCTTATGATGCCATACTCATTTCTGATAGACTTGAAGACTTACAGCCGCTGATGAACAAAATCACCTATCACAGTAGTCACTATAAATTAATGTTCAGAAAACAGAAATTACAATAGTCAGCAAAGACAAGATAACACAATGCCGCCTAGTCATAAATCAAACTGTTATCGAGGAAGTTGACCACTGCAGTTACCTGGGGACGGTTATAAATGAAGACTGGAATAGTGCACAGAAATAAAACACGTATAGGAAAATTCTAGTCAACCTTCAACAACATGAGCTCATTCTTTAAAATTTCTAACATCTCCCTTGACACTAAAATGAGACACTTAAGATGCTACGTCTTTTCAGTTCTCCTCTAGGTGCAGAGTCTTGGACCCTAAATGAGGTCACATCCAGCAAAATCAACGCTTTCGAGATGTGGCTGTATGGAAGAATATTGAAAATTTCTTTGGACAGCAAAGGTAACAAACGTAGAAGTTTTGAGGAAAGTGAAGGAAGACCTGGAAGTAATGGATACAATCAAAGCTAAAAAACTAGAACATCTGGGTCATGTCATGCGGAAACTAATATAAATCTAAAATAAAAAAAGGCTTTTTACTTGATAGAAGAAATATAACAAAATTTGAATATCAAAACAGATTTAATCTGTCGGTCTTCTATAATTTTTTTTTAATTAAGATTGGAGAAGACTGACAGATTGAATCTGTTTTGATATTCAAATTTTGTTATATTTCTTCTATCCAGTAAACAACCTTTTTCTATTTTATTTTATACATAATATATAATTATATTTAGGCTTGAATAAATCTCATTATGGAATGTCAATGGTTTAAAAAAAACCTTATAATACCTTACAGTTTTCTGTGATTTTGTGACGAACATAGACTATCTGGATTTTTAAAGTTAGTCTGTTAAAGCATGTTCTGGTTACACTTTAAGGTAAGATATACTGATTGTTAGTTGATTTTGATATTTTGAATATTATGTAGGACCGATGAAGAGATTATCGGAATTCTAATTGTTTTTTGAAGATATATTGCATGTTTTGAGAGGTTTTTGAACAATTTTATTTGAATATTTAAATATATTGAATATTTCAAATAAATTATATTTTTTGAGAACTCCTTAAATCGTGTTTTATGTTTTTGAAAAAAAATTGGTGTTCATAATAATAAGATCAGAAACAAAATTTTGTCTGCTTCAAATATTCATTTATTAATTTCAAATGACTTTTTTATATTCGTTGGTTCATGTATTCTATTTGACATTGTATATTGAGTTTTGATTATATACGTCTATTAAATATGAGTGGTGCTTATTTAGACATTAATTTAATTCTAAAAGATTTTTGAATAAAAATTTTTTAATTAAAATTGTAGAAGACTGACAGATTATATCTGTTTTTTATATGCAAATTTTGTAATATAAATCTGTAACACATGAAGGTTTCAGAAAGATGATCTCGTATCATACAAATGGATACCGATTTCGATAAGCATACAGAGAAACTATGGAATTGAATCCGTACGCGTTCACCTTGTTTAATTTCCATTAGAAAACAATTCCTTTGATTGTAGCGCTTAGATGCTACACACAACAAAAATCGCCTTCAGCTATAATTAAAGGTCTTGCGATAATTATTGAGGAGGCTTTAACTTAGCGCAGCTTAGTACGTGTAGCAAAGGACTAATTATAAAAATCTTCTGTTGAATCTGCCAGAGAAATTAACGCAGTTTGAAGCAAACCGAGAATATTCGATTGGAATAAGCTTTACTTGTAGAATAAGACCTTCAGGTTACACTTTGTATATGGATGAATCGTTTCATTGTGACATGAATATACCTAGAGGATCTATATTTCAGTATACAGAGTATTTCTCGAGAGACCGGATTTATCTTTACTATACTCTATGTAATCAATGTTATTTCAATCAATTTCTTCTAATCATACGATAATTGAATATTATTAATAAGTAATAAAATAATAGGAAAAATATTTTTACTTGATAGGGGAAATGTAACAAAATTCGAATATCAGAAGAACAAATTTAATTTGTCTGTCTTCTACCATTTTAATCTCAAGCTGTGCTTATAAGACATTAATTCGATTCTAAAAAATTTTTTGAATAAAAGTTTTTATAAATTAAAATTACAGAAGACACTAAGATTAAATCTGTTTTGATTTTCAAATTTTATTAATAAGGAGTATGAGCAATTGTAATAGAAAGTTCTAGAAATCCAGACGGTGTAACATATATCTGTATAAAATAACATAAATAGAGGTAAATACTTGATAGAGGGTATATAAAATTATTTAAATAATTTAATATTAGCCATCTACATATTTAATTCCAAAAATTATATTTAATAATTAAAACTTCAGAAATTATAATGAATCAAATTAATGTCATATAAGTACCACTTATATCAAACGACATATAAAATGAACATTCCTTATAAGACATCCAAATGATATAACAAAATACAATAAAAAAAAATTTTAACCAAAATCCTATAAAATAAAATAGAAAGGCCTTTTACTTGATAAAAGAAATATAACAAAATTTGAATATTAAAACAAATTGAAATATGTTTATCTTCTACAATTTTAATTTCAAATTAGTTTTAATAAAAAAAAAATCCTATAACTTAAATATTTTGAGTAGACAAAATTTGGTTTCTGCTGATCAATCTTATGAAAACAGATATCGTTCAAAAATGTTTGACAAAATCTTAAGAATTTCATCGTAAAAGTATCTTAATATTCAATATTATTGGATATCTGACTAAGTTACTTGCTATAAAATCTCAAGATATGTAAAAACATTACTGAAAAACAAGTTTTCAGGGAGACTTTGCTTCGTCAGTACTCAATTAATTCATATTAAATAAAATATAACATCAATCAACAACAAATATATACTCACCTTTCAACAATTCAGAATGCTTCTGGTAAATGAATACTGAAAAATTTAAATGGAGTGTAATGTTAACTAACTACCAATAAACAATTTTGTGGTTTACCATTGATATAAAATATTGAAAGGCAATTTAAGGGCCTCTGTTATAGCACAAGCACTATCTGTATAAAGAATGTTAAGGAAACCAAATAATTATATATTATGAATAAAATAACATAAAAAGAGGTTAATACTTGATAGAAGGTATATGAAATTATTTGAATATTTTAATATTAGCCTTCTTCATATTTAATTTCAAAAAATTATATTTAATAATTATAACTTCAGAAATTAAATTAACGTCATATAAGTACCACTTATATCAAACGATATATAAAAGAAACATTCATTATAAGACATCCAAATCATATAACAAAATCCAATAAATAAGAATTGTTAACCAAAATTCTATAAATTAAATATTTTGAGTAGACAAAATTTTGTTTCTGCTGATCAATCTTATGAAAACAGATATCTTTCAAAAATTTTCGATATAATCTTAAGGATTTCATCATAAAACTATCTTACTTAGAATATTCAATATTATTGGACATCTAACTAAGTTAATTTCTACAAAATCTCAAGATATGTAAAAACATTACTGAAAAACAAATTGAGTTTGCTTCGTCAGTACTCAATTCAGATTCAATAAAATATAATATCAATCCACAAAAAAATATATACTCACTTTTCAACAATTCAGAAAGCTTCTAGTAAATGAATACTGAAAAATTTAAATAGAGTGTAATGTTAACTACAAATAAATAATTCTGTAGTTTACCATTGATCTTAAAGATTGAAAGGCAATTTAACGGCTTCTATTATAGCACAAAGTATAAAGAATGTTAAGGAAACCAAATAATTATATATTATGAATAAAATAATATTTTATATGTCGTTTGATATAAGTGGTAATTATTTGACTTTAATTTAATTTAATTTCTGAAGTTATAATTATTAAATATAATTTTCTTAAATTGAATATGTAGAAGGCTAATATTAAAATATTTAAATAATTTTATATACATTTTTGATAGATTCGGTCTTCACTTGGTGGAAACTCATTTTAATTGAAAAGATGTATATATGACAGTAATTTATTTGTAACAATTTTGTAACAATTTTTTTGGAAATAAATTACTCTCATATATACATCTTTTCAATTAAAATGAGTCGTTTGATATAAGTGGTACTTATTTGACTTTAATTTAATTTAATTTCTGAAGTTATAATTATTAAATATAATTTTCTTAAATTGAATATGTAGAAGGCTAATATTAAAATATTTAAATAATTTTATATACATTTTTGATAGATTCGGTCTTCACTTGGTGGAAACTCATTTTAATTGAAAAGATGTATATATGACAGTAATTTATTTGTTACATTTTTTTTGGAAATAAATTCCTGTCATATATACATCTTTTTAATTTCATATACCTTCTATCAAGAATCAACCTCTATTTATGTTATATTATTCATAATATATAATTATTTGGTTTCCTCAACATTCTTTATACAGTCCTTGTGCTATAACAGAGGCCGTTAAATTGCCTTCTTTTAGAACAATGGTAAATCACAGAATTATTTATTTGTGATTAACATTACACTCCATTTAAATTTTTCAGTATTCATTTACCAGAAGCTTTCTGAATTGTTAAAAGGTGAGTATATATTTGTTGTTGATTGATGTAATATTTTATTGAATCTGAATTAATTGAGTACTGACGAAGCAAAGTCTCTCTTAAAAATTGTTTTTCACTAATGTTTTTACATATCTTGAGTTTTTATAGAAAGTAACTTAGTTAGAGGTCCAATAATATTTACTATTCTAAGTAAGATAGTTTTATGATGTAATTCTTAATATTATGTCGAAAATTTTTGAAAGATATCTGTTTTCATAAGATTGATCAGCAGAAGCAAAATTTTGTCTACTCAAAATATTTAATTTATAGGTTTTTGGTTTACATTTTTTTTATTGGATTTTGTTATATCATTTGGCTGTCTTATAAGGAATGTTCATTTTATATGTCGTTTGATATAAGCAGAACTTATATGGCATTAATTTAATTTAATTTCTGAAGTTATAATTATTTAATATAATTTTTTGAAATTAAATATGTAGAAGGCTAATATTGAAATATTTAAATAATATATCTGTATAATAATTCGATACTCAAACAAACTCAACAAGGTTTTGTAGATCACAGAGGTAAATTTAAGACATGCGCACGTTTGAAATTGATTGGTTTTCGTCAATGCAATGTTTGCTAGTGATCCCAAGTCTGTCAATTATCTATATTCGCTATACACAGAGGCTCTAAGGTATTAATAATACACTAGCACCATCTAGGGTATGCAAAATACATTCAAGACAAACCTTTGCAAGTTAATTCAAGTAAATAAATGTTTTGATTTTATATGTCTACTAAATTCGAGGAGTGCTTATAAGACATTAATTTAATTCTAAAAGTTCTTGAATAAAATTTTTTGAAATTAAAATGTATATGATAATAATAATTTATTTGCCCATAGTTAATATACAAATATAAAGAATAAAAAGAAAAAAATTCGTTTACGAAAAAAATAAACATATTTTTATCTAAATAAATAAATGACATGGCAAATAAACAAGATGATGAACAGAGTCTCACTAATGAATAGTTCGCCTGTTAGTTCTAATATTAAAAAACCTAAAACATTTTACTAGCCGTCCCAAAAATGAAAAAAAAATTAACAAAGAATATATACACATATAGCGAAGCAGAATGACCAGACAACCAAGGAATTAAACAATTTCACCCAAAATAGAAGAGAGGTGCAGCATGCATCATCTAATCTTGAGGACCAAGTATCATAATCGGTTCAAAATGATAGTCAATTTCAGGAAACTATTGTCAATTTTTGGGGAAGCACTTAAATGATAAATGTCTTAAATCTGTTTACAGCACTCGGCATAATTGTCAAATCGGGAAAAGCATAGCTTCTAACAAACACTTGAAACTTCTTAGTTTGGCCCAGTCACAGAATCACCAGGTAAGTATATTTCTATATGCCACTATTTATTAAATCATGTATTCGTTTTCTTTCAGTATTACGAAGCCATAGTTTCGTTTTAATCATGTAGCTGTTTACTAGTATCTGTAGCTGTTTACTAGTCTAAGCTCCAAAGGCAAGAAAGCAAACATCCTGGGTGCCAGAAACGACCAGCAGCTTTGTCCTGCTGTTATGAGGACTCGATGTGACTGAAAACTGGTAAGTTTATATCTTGTCAAATGGGTATGTTGTATTAGCCGGAGTAAGATCTTTTTCTTTTTTATAAGAGCAATAATTTTTGAGAAGCATAACTGTCATTCTTGATATCTTATAAAGTTCATCAGTGTGGAAGAGAATCTTGAGTAGCAGTCTCTGAACAATGTTGAGTATCTCCACATGATTTTCTGAGCTGCACCCCAACCAACGTTACCATATGACAAGTGAGACTGAACTAATGCTAAATACACCTTCATCAACTGAGTAACATTAATTTCTTTTTCAAGGTTTCTGAATATATGAAGAAGACCGCGGAGTTTTTTCGCTACATATTCACAGTGATGATCCCAACGCATATGCCTGTCAATATGAATACCCAGCTACTTAATGCGATGTTCTGGATGTTCAAGACTAAAGTTTTGGTTTTCGACTTTGAGGGGTCCCAAATTAGGAAGTCCCGATTCCTATGATGTAAATGGTCGGTAAAATGACTTCTTAATGTTCAATGTAAGTTTATTCTTTTCAGGCCAATCCGAAAGTCTCTTCAAGTCTTTTTCAGCACTAACTTTGAGGTATTCCTATCCTGTCCTCGCAGAATACAACTATATAATCAGCAAAACTTATGATCCTCCCAGACAACATATCATTTATGTAGATAACGAATAGGAGTGGACCTAATATCGTACCTTGGGGGACTCCATAGGTTACAGCTTTCTCTCTACTACTCATTTCCTGAATTTGTACTATCTGCATTCTATCTGTTAAGTATCATCTGAATAATTCTAAGGAATTCCTCTTATACCATATTTATTGAATTTATTCAATAATATTTCGTGATTTACGGTATAGACTGCCTTAGATAAGTCTAGAAAAACGCAAACACTTTTTTGTCTAGTCCATCATCAATCAGTTTCGTTGAATCTCTTATAACTTCCTCAATCGACATCACCTCTCAAAAACCGTATTGCCCTTCAGACATTATTTTATTCTTTTTTAAAAAACCCAGCACTCAATTTCTCCAAAATTTTGGCCACATTTAAAACTGAAGTAATGGGTCTATAATTGGATATCTCTAACTTATCACATATACATTCTGTCAAGAAAGTACCGGGAATTATCGATTTAAATCTGGTGGGGCAATGAGGCAGGTAAAATTTTTTTTCCTAGGTTGGTACCACTGTCCTTAATTACTATGCAAAGCTTGAGCGGGATCTGTCAACTAGTGTGTTTGCAACAGCTGATTAAGTCAGTCGATGTCAGAGTGCGTGCCGATTTTTACTATGGGTGATTACGTTGAGCAAAGAATTTGTTTAAAGTTTTGTGTTGCAAATGAATTTTCGTGTGCCGATGCATTGAAAATGTTGCAAAAGGCCTTTGGTGATAATGCTCTATCGAAAACACGTGCATATCAGTGGTACAGAGCCTTCAAGGACGGTCGTGAAGTGGTCGAAGAAAATTAAGGAAAGCGTGCTGGAAAACCGTCGTACCAGCTTGAGAGAGATAGCACATGATCTTAAGATATCCCACGAGTCCGCACGTACGATTTTGATTGATATTTTGGGCATGAGAAAGGTGGCCGCACGACTCGTACCGAAAGACCTGAATTTTCTTCAAAAACGTCATCGCGAACAGGTTGCTTCAGACATGCTGGATCGCTCTAATTCCGATTCTACATTAATGGAACGCATTATAACTGGTGATAAGACCTGGGTCTACGAGTACGATATGCAAACAAGCCAGCAATCATCGGAATGGGTGGCAAAAAATGAGCCGAAACCGAAAAAACCACGCCAAATCCGCTCGAAAATGAAGGTGATGCTCATTGTTTTCTTCGATATCCGTGGCGTGGTGCACTACGAATTCGTTCCAGAGGGTCAGACGGTAAACAAGGAGTATTACCTAGGCGTTATGAAACGTTTGCGTGAGCGTATCCGTAAGAAGCGGCCAAATTTGTGGGCGAACAACTCATGGATTTTGCATGACGATAACGCGCCTTCTTACCGAGCTACGATTGTGACTGACTTTCTCGCCAAAAACTCAACAAACGTGCTTCAGCAACCACCGTATTCGCCGGATTTGGCTCTCTGCGACTTTTTCCTCTTCCCAAAAATAAAATTGCCCCTTCGTGGCAACCGTTTTGAGTCGATTGAAGCCATAAAACAAAATTCGGCGCGAGAGCTAAAGTCCATCCCGGAAAGCGCTTATAAAAAATGTTTCGATATGCTATGCCGTTGGCATAGATGTATTGGAGCAAATGGAGCCTATTTTGAAGGCGACTCAATAAATTCTGACGATTAAATGTAAAAATGTTGTTTTAATTGAAAATTCCCGGTACTTTCTTGACAGAGTAGAAGTATAGAAGGCTAACAAAATAAATCTGTTTTGATATTTGAAGACTATAAAACATTTAAGGAACGGATTTTCAAGCCAGAAAAGCTGAAAGTATAATAAATAACATAACAGTGCGCTTCGGTGATGAACACCACCAGGTCCATCAAATCCCCAGCGACATTGTCAGACATATAAGTTTTACTTTTCAGACACGTCGTGATTCTATTGTTGTAAAACGTACGTCGCAAACGATTTCGGAGGCGTGACATGTGACTGTGCCCCCCATGAGATTAAATCATCGGAGTCCTAGCCGGTGAGTGCTGCCAGGAATTATCTGGAGAACAATATTTTTCCTTCCTTCGCGTAACTTCCTTGTGTACGAAAATCATTTCGTTCCACTGTTATCGCGGTCCTACTCTTTGACCTCTATAATTCCACCAGGATTTAGGCGGTGTTCGACCTAGAGGGGGATTATTGGGGTATCAGAAAGAATATCCGCTGGACGCGAATATTTTTTCTATGACTGACTGCATGAATTAACTAAAGGCGGATGTTTTTCCAAATATAATCTTCGGATCGAAAAAAAAAGTTCGGAAGGGTAAGAAACTTGGATTTAGAGGATATGGGAGAAATATAATCCCCCAAGAAAGTATCCGGAAAAAATAAAGCTCAATTGTAATTATTTAGTATATATTTTTAATTCTCGAATAAAAAACTCATAAAATATTCATCTTATTCACATATACAACCTCCATTTAACTATAAACACTTGACTAAACGTCGAGGCACTCCCAAAACTAAATCACCTCCATAATTTTTGGTGATGGTAGTCCAGAACTGTAAAACTGATTTGAATCATCTTTATTTCGTGGGGCAGCTTGTTTACCTTCAATCTTCATTAGTACCCATATGTTTTCAATGAGACTAAAATCTGGTGAAGCTGGTGTTCTTGCATTCAAGTTTGAGTATAGGCTGAAATATGGCATTTTGCATTATCCGGCTGAAACACCCTCTCTCTGAATATAAAGCTTGCGCTGTTTCAAGGAGAAAACCGTTTAGAATGCCACAATACTTTCCACTATTAATGGTACCATCAACTATCCAGAGATGCTTATTACCACGCTGATATATTGCTCTTCAAACCATTATTTTGGTGGGAATTTTGAACAGTAACAGGTTACTTTGATGGGATTCTTAAGTGATTTACACCAAGTTGGAAACAACTTTGATCAGATATAAAGACATTATTAAAATTATCTACTTCAAAACTTTGACAAAATTCTATCCTTCGTTCCTTTTCTAAAGGTGTCATTATATATATTATATATTTCGTGGATATCCAAATCTGTTAGCCAATTTACGAAACCCAAGGCGCCGATTGTGTTGTTCCAAAGCCAATAAAGCGTTTAAATTGTTTCCTGAAATCTTAAGTAGTCGCGCTGAAACCTGTCTATGCCTCATATTCATGCCATTTCTCCACCTCTTTATTGTCTTCGTACTAATTTTTCAACGTTTCGAAAACCCTTTCTATATAAATATTCTAGCTGTTTTCATTTTTCTAGTAGCGACATCATTTCATGAATTGTATAACTGTTGACAATCAACAATATTTGACAAACAGTGTTGCCATGCAACTTTGGCCATAGCCGACTATCTGCACAACCTATTTTAT
Organism: Megalocaria dilatata; assembly: GCA_034642435.1. NCBI lineage: Eukaryota > Metazoa > Arthropoda > Insecta > Coleoptera > Coccinellidae > Megalocaria > Megalocaria dilatata. The sequence continues at coordinate 45,016,207 of CM067860.1, forward strand.
ACATTACGTCTGTATTAGAATGTTACAAAAACTAAGTATATTAAAATTGAGTTAAATAATCAATTCCAGATTCTTTCTAGACAAACTATAGATTATTGCTAGAGTTATAAGTATAAGGTATCCAAAAGAGTATCGGTTATTTGTTACTACGATTGAACAAAAACCACTTGAAAAAAAAAGAAGTTTATTGTTATGCTTCAACCAAATAATTCAAACACATTCAAAGAAGAAATTCTCAATTCGGATTCACTTTTAACTTCCCAAGGAACACCGTCTAGTGACAACACTATAACGCAATAAACGGCCTGGAAGTGAATGTATTTTCTGCATTATTAACTTGTAATTAGGTAGTATAGGTGTAAAGTGAACTGAAAAGTGAACCCAGTGAAAGTGATTTACGGTGAACAACTTTTTTACGAACAAAATAGTGTTTTTCCCGCAATAACAGTTTAAAGCTACACCAAAAAAAATTCCTTTCATTTTAGATACCACAAATCGAACTTGGACACTCTAATATATGTATTTAGGCTATAGATAAACCAATTGTATTTCAATTTATAATTCTACTGTCCCTATGAATTTAGCTTATTCCAGAATTTGCATACTAACTGAACAATGTTTAATCAATTAAAAGACGAACTCAAAAATATAGAACCACATACCAAGTATTTCTTTTAATAAAATAGAAAGGCTTTTTACTTGATAGAAGAAATATAACAAAATTTGAATATCAAAACAAATTGAAATATGTTTATCTTCTACAATTTTAATTTCAAAAAGAATTTTTTTTATTCAAAAAACTTTTAGAATTAAATTAATGTCTAAAACAAGCACCGCTCACATTTAATAGACGTATATAATCAAAACTCAATATACAATGTCAAATGAAGTAAATAACCCAACAGATATACGAAATTAATTAAAATTAATAAATAAATATTCAAAGGAGACAAAATTTTGTTTCTGGTTTTATCTTTAAGACATTGTATATTGAGTTTTGATTATATACGTCTATTAAATGTGAGCGGTGCTTGTTTTAGACATTAATTTAATTCTAAAAGTTTTTTGAATAAGAAAAATTATTTTGGAAATTAAAATTGTAGAAGATAAACATATTTCAATTTGTTTTGATATGCAAATTTTGTTATATTTCTTCTATCAAGTGAAAAGCCTTTCTATTTTATTTTATATATAATATATAATTATATTTTGGCTTCAATAAATCTCATTGTGGAATGTCAATGAATTTAAGTAAACCTTAAAATAACTCACTTTGTTCTTTGATTTTGTTAGAACATAGATCAATCTTGAATATATAGTTGATCTGTAGTACGAAGCTTAAGTCTTTTAACACGTGAGTGATGTAGGTAATGTTTTTGATTTTGATATTTGGAATATTGAAAAAGGGCTGAAGACGGGATTATCTAGAATTATATTTGTTTTTTGAAGATATAGTGCACATTTTTTAGAGATTTTTGAAATAATTTGTTCGAATATTTAAATATATTAAATATTTCAAATAAATTATATTCTTTGGGAAGTCCTTTAAGCCTGTTTATGTTTTTATAAGGCAAGTAGTATTTCTTGAAGATTAAACCAGAAACAAAATTTTGTCTCCTTTGAATATTTATTTATTAATTTTAATTACTTTCGTATATCTGTTGGGTTATTTATTTCATTTGACATTGTATATTGAGTTTTGATTATATATGTCTATTAAATGTGAGCGGTGCTTGTTTTAGACATTAATTTAATTCTAAAAGATTTTTGAATAAAAAAATTTCTTTTGGAAATAAAAATTGTAGAAGATAAACATATTTCAATTTGTTTTGATATTCAAATTTTGTTATATTTCTTCTATCAAGTAAAAAGCCTTTCTATTTTATTTTATATATAATATATAATTATATTTTGGCTTCAATAAATCTCATTATGGAATGTCAATGAATTTAAGTAAACCTTAAAATAACTCACTTTGTTCTTTGATTTTGTTAGAACATAGATCAATCTTGAATATATAGTTGATCTGTTGTTCAAAGCTTAAGACTTTTAACACGTGAGTGATGTAGGTTATGTTTTTGATTTTGATATTTGGAATATTGAAAAAGGGCTGAAGACGGGATTATCTAGAATTATATTTGTTTTTTGAAGATATAGTGCACATTTTTTAGAGATTTTTGAAATAATTTGTTCGAATATTTAAATATATTAAATATTTCAAATAATTTATATTCTTTGGGAAGTCCTTTAAGTGTGTTCATGTTTTTATAAGGCAAGTAGTATTTCTTAAAGATAAAACCAGAAACAAAATTTTGTCTCCTTTGAATATTTATTTATTAATTTTAATTACTTTCGTATATCTGTTGGGTTATTTATTTCATTTGACATTGTATATTGAGTTTTGATTATATACGTCTATTAAATGTGAGCGGTGCTTGTTTTAGACATTAATTTAATTCTAAAAGTTTTTTGCATAAAAAAAAAAAAAAAAAATTCTTTTGGAAATTAAAATTGTAGAAGATAAACATATTTCAATTTGTTTTGATATTCAAATTTTTTTTCAAAAAAAATTTCTTTTAATATCATTATTTACATTTTGCAATTGCTCCAATCGATAGAGATAAAAGTTATTCAACGTTCAACTTAGCTCTTTATATCCCCTATGCTGAACAGTAAAAAAACGATTGAATATGAGATTAAAAAATCCAGTAACTAAAGAATCATTTGTATCGCAATCACAGTAGAAAGAAAGGAGTGACATAAATCCGGTTTTTTCCGGGCCGCAGATCGATTTCAAGAAAGCAATGGGCCATTTTTCTCGCCCTCCGACACTGATGACCACAGATAAAGCGTCCCATCCTATTCTCAAATACACACTAAGTACCCCCCAGTAACGCCCACTGTTTTCCGCCCAGGCCCCGGGCGCTCAGCAGGCTGATCCGTTTAGAGCTCGCGCGCGATCGCAGGTGCAATTTATCGTTCTCCGAAGATCCGAATTCGAGATTTATGCGGGCCATCTGGGAAACTATTGCCTATACTTTTATAAGGCATATATTCCGAAGATATAGCAAATTTATATCAAAAATCGCGGACATCTATCGGACGTCCAGGGCATTACTCCAAGAAAATGCTTAGCCGTCAACAACACGCCCGTTGCATCAACAATCAGTATAAAAATTCGACGCCTTAAAATTTTTTCAAATTTTTTTTGGTCACTTTTTTTAGGTGAAGATGTTTTCAAATTTTTTTTTGGGTGAAAATTTTTTTTTGGGTGAAAATTTTTTCAAAAATATTTTTTTTTGGAGAAAATTTCTTTAAATTTTTGTTTTGCTCACTTTTTTCAGGTGAAAATTTCTTCAATTTTTTTTTTTTACTTTTTTTTAGGAAAAATTTTTTCCAAATTTTTTTTTGGGAGAAATTTTATTCAAATTTTATTTTGTTCTCTTTTTCAGGTGAAAATTTTTTTTCGTGAAAATTTTCCTAATTTCTTTTATAGTCACTTTTTTCTGGTGAAAATTTTTTAAGGTTTTTTTTTGGGTGAAATTTTTTTTTTAATTTTTTTGGTCACTTTTTTCAGATGAAACTTTTTTCAAATTTTTTTTTTGGGTGAAATTTTTTTTTGGGCTGAAAACTTAAGGAAAAAACTCTTTCCACTTTTTTTAGGTGAAAATTTCTTCAAATTTTTTTTTTGGAAAATTTTTTAGAATTTTTTTTGTGGTGAAAATTTTTTGAAATTTTTTTTTTTGGGTCAAAATTTTTACCAAATTTTTTGTTAAATTTTTCAGGTGAAAATTATGAAGAATATTTTTTTGTGGTGAAAATTTAAAAAAAATTTTTTTTTTTTGGTCTTTATTTTGAGGTGAAAATTTCTTCAATTTTTTTTGTCACTTTTTGGGTGAAAATTTTTCATGGCAATGGCAAATTATAAGAATTTTTAAAGAATGTAATTATTATTTAGGCAGCTTCATATGAAGTTTCTGAGATCGTTTTTTAGGAGAAAATGCAGGGAGTAATATTATGCTTGTCTTCTATGCATCCTACATTAGGTCTATGGTTCTCATAATAATAAAATGAAGAATAGATTGGGGAAAAAATCCATTATTTTTGCATGAGTTTCAAGACTGAATTTTACATGTTTCCTGTTGTCCGATTGCAGTCAAATATGCAGCGTTTTGTTTTATAATTAATTGCTATTTTAAAAGTAGCTTCTATAAAAGTCTTGGTCCTTATTGGCCAAAAACTCTAGTAATCGAATTAATCCTGGTTTGGCCACGATAGTTTTCGCAAAATATTGTCGTATGTAACCCATTACTCATCCCCGATCCCATTCGTTCAAGAATTGGGTCGTAGTTTAGAAAATGATCTCCAATGTAAGTAATCGCTAACCAATAAACCTTGAACAATAATCTAGACAAATGTCAGACTGGACGGAATCAGTCTCCAATCACTTATGTCACGTATTCTCGAAAATAGCTTCATCATCGGCATACATCAAGGCCATGCATTTCAACGAACTCAACAGATCATTTATGAATACCACAAGCAGCAGTGGACCGAAATTAGATCCCTGAGGAACCCCAGTTTCATACTCAAACGATCTGAAACAATTATATAATACATAATTGATTCTCTCTGTCAAATAGGAACGAATTAATTTCAAATAAGCTGGATAGAAGCCAAGTTAATATAGTTTACTCAACATAATTCCATAATTTTCAGAATCGAATGCTCTCGAAAATCGGTACATATGATATGTACCGATTCATCACCTGGATTACCATCACTTCATATTGAAAATTTATTAAGAAGAGTTTTTTTTTGCTATTACAGATAAGAGCTGGATTCATTCTTCAAAACCTCTACAGATTCGATTAAAAAATCTCTTGAGAGTCTTGTAGAATTAAATTGAACCAAATGCTTTGGAAAACACTGGTCCACTTTACAGACATAAAGAATTATCAACACATGTGAGCGGCAGCTAACCGATGAAAAATAAAAAAATTATGAAGTATTGGCAAAAATTACCTTAACCCATCTCCCCAGACAAATTTGGTTCGTTTGAATAATCAGGAAAAACAAATTGAATCACCAATGTTCCACATAGAATTCAAAAAGGTCTTTTTCATTTGCGTTTTTAAAAAACGAATAGCAAATATTCCAGAAAAATAATCTGAAATACTGACCCATATTCAATAGATAAAATATGGGGTATATTTTTTAGAGTGATAGAACTTTCGATAGGGATAACTGTGATTTGACACAAGGTAGAAGCCATGTTGTTTTAACATTTCTGTACACTGAGCATTGACAAATTATCATAGAAAGACTCACGCCGCAACAACGTTTACAAATTGTTGAAATTTATTTTCAACATCAGTGTTTTATTCGCCAAACTTATAAAGCACTTCGTGAAATTTATGTTTTACATAATCGTCCATCAGAGTAGATTTCGGCCAGCATTTTCTCTACTCGATGCAACAACAACAAGACAAAGAACTGTACGTACAGAATAAAATATCGCCGCTGTAACTCATAGTGTTAATGATGATCTAGATTTGTTTATTCGTCGATGTTCACAACAAGTTGGATTCTTTGGATCCACTACATGGAAAATTTTGCGTAAAGATCATGGTTTATACCCATACAAGATTCAACTGGTTCAAGAACAAAAGCCACTTGACCAAAATAAGCGACGTTTGTTTGCTGTTTGTAATGCTGATTGGGCCCTAGAACAGCTTGAAATTGATCCACTTTTTTATCGTAAAATTGTGTTTAGTGATGAAGCTCATTTCTGGTTGAACGGCTACATAAACAAGCAAAATTGCCAGAAAACAATACTCAGAACTTCTGCAGGTTCCATTGCATCCTGAAAAATGCACTGTATGGTGTGCTTTACACGCTGGAGATATCATCGGTCCATATTTCTCTAAAAACGATGCTGAAGATCAATTGAACTTACATTCCTGTTTTTTAAAAACCCTGCTTAATCAAGAGGAGAATTAATGTGATAGATTAACAACTTCATTTGTCACCAATTCCACTTGTATCCATAAATATTTGTCGTTTCCAGGTTCATACTTAGAATAAGACAGTTAGGAAAACCCATATTAGGTAAGGTTAGGCTAGATTAAGTGAGATCAGGGGTTAGCTGGAGCTAATGTTACAGTGAACGGTGCTCGTTACAGATCGATGATCAATGATTATTTGTTTCAAAATTTGAATGGTATCGACCCATAAGTGTTTTTGATTCCAACAAGATGGTGCTACAGCCCATGTTACTACCGTTACAATTGATTTATTGAAAGAAAGATTTGCCGATAACATTATATCGAGAAATGGTCCATTTAATTGCCCTTCAAGATCATGCGACATAACTCCACTGGATTATTTTCTTTGTGGTTATGTCAAGTCAATGGTTCATTCTGATGAACCAGAAACAATAGACGCTTTAGAAACCAACATATCTAGTATTATTGATGAAATAAGGCCTGAATCACTCGAAAAAGTGGTCCAAAATTGGTCTGGTCGAATGCGGTTCCTCAGAGCTAGTCGTGGTGGACATATGCCGGAAATCATTTTCAAAACATGAATGTCATAAAATTGTCTTTTAAATAAAAAAAATTTGGCTTCGATCTTAATTTAAATGTGTTTTAATTAAGAAAATGTATATGAGACAGTAATTTATTTCCATAAAAATGTTTGTACTACTACAACAATTGTTTCACCACGATGTGGCTTCTACAGGTATTACATCGTACTGTCTAATAGTAATACCTGAAGAAGTCACATCGTGGTAAAGCAATTGTTGTAGTAGTGGAAACATTTTTGTGGAAATAAATTACTGTCTCATATACATTTTTTTTTCATTTAAAATGAGTTTCCACCAAGTAAAGACCGAATCTATCAAATATAAATGTGTTTTATTTCAATTTAAAGTTCTATCACTCTAAAAAAAACACCCGATATTTCTACATACCGTCATTCACCAGATATTCTGTTCGACAGCATACATTCTGTCAAGAAAGTACCGGGAATTATCGATTTAAATCTGGCGGGGCAATGAAGCAGGTGAAATTTTTTTTTCCTAGGTTGGTACCACTGTCCTTAATTACTATGCCAAGCTTGAGCGGGATCTGTCAACTAGTGTGTTTGCAACAGCTGATTAAGTCAGTCGATGTCAGAGTGCGTGCCGATTTTTACTATGGGTGATTACGTTGAGCAAAGAATTTGTTTTAAGTTTTGTGTTGCAAATTAATTTTCGTGTGCCGATGCATTGAAAATGTTGCAAAAGGCCTTTGGTGATAATGCTCTATCGAAAACTCGTGCATATCAGTGGTACAGAGCCTTCAAGGACGGTCGTGAAGTGGTCGCCCATCGACGGCTTCGATCGAAGATAACGTCGATAAAATTAAGGAAAGGGTGCTGGAAAACCATCGTACCAGCTTGAGAGAGATAGCACATGATCTTAAGATATCCCACGAGTCCGCACGTACGATTTTGATTGATATTTTGGGCATGAGAAAGGTGGCCGCACGACTCGTACCGAAAGACCTGAATTTTCTTCAAAAACGTCATCGCGAACAGGTTGCTTCAGACATGCTGGATCGCTGTAATTCCGATTCTACATTCATGAAACGCATTATAACTGGTGATGAGACCTGGGTCTACGAGTACGATATGCAAACAAGCCAGCAATCATCGGAATGGGTGGCAAAAAATGAGCCGAAACCGAAAAAACCACGCCAAAGCCGCTCGAAAATGAAGGTGATGCTCATTGTTTTCTTCGATATCCGTGGCGTGGTGCACTACGAATTCGTTCCAGAGGGTCAGACGGTAAACAAGGAGTATTACCTAGGCGTTATGAAACGTTTGCGTGAGCGTATCCGTAAGAAACGGCCAAATTTGTGGGCGAACAACTCATGGATTTTGCATGACGATAACGCGCCTTCTCACCGAGCTACGATTGTGACTGACTTTCTCGCCAAAAACTCAACAAACGTGCTTCAGCAACCACCGTATTCGCCGGATTTGGCTCCCTGCGACTTTTTCCTCTTTCCAAAACTAAAATTGCCCCTTCGTGGCACCTGTTTTGAGTCGATTGAAGCCATAAAACAAAATTCGGCGCGAGAGCTAAAGTCCATCCCGGAAAGCGCCTATAAAAAATGTTTCGATAATTGGAAGTGCCGTTGGCATAGATGTATTGGAGCAAATGGAGCCTATTTTGAAGGCGACCCAATAAATTTTGACGGTTAAGTGTAAAAATGTTGTTTTTATTGAAAATTCCCGGTACTTTCTTGACAGAGTAGTATTTGAAAAAACGTGGTTCAGCACCGTGCAAAAATTATGCTTCTTCACAGTAGACGAAGTAGCTAAATTGGTGTTTATAGACCTACGTTTAATGAAGCCATGCTGCCTTGTAGATAAATGCGGCTGAACACCATGATAAATGCATATAATGCTTCCTCACACAATTTCCCGAAATTAGGTATATCAGGTAAATTTTAAATCTTTAGTTGTCTGCCTCCAAAAAAAATTGAGTTGTGCAAGCATTTTCCAGAAAAATTCATACTCATTGAAATATTCTGTTGCACTCTTTATAAACCTCCTATTTTAAGACCCCTTTTAACGGTCCGTTAAAGAGGTCTGTAAAAATACAGCACTTCGTGCTTGAATTCTCGCCAGAATCATTACCAGACGTTCTTAATTAATTGTAAGGTTGCAAGGCGGAGAATAACTCATTTATCGACATCTAAAATCACCCCGAATTCCATGATTGTGGTTTGAAATGCTTGCAAACGTGTAATAAATCTGAAAACCACAGCCCGGTTACCTTGCTCCAGGCCAATTTATTCCTAGCAGTGTGTTGGTGCCTCGTATGTTTGTACCTTTACCTATCTGCTTAATTTGCAGTCATTTATCGTTTGATATATTTTCGGGCATAAAATTCATCCATGTTGCCGATGGCAGAACGGAATGGATTTCATGATAATTGCAAAATAGAAAACCGGTTCTGGCTGAGGGTAATTCTCCCGCATGAAACATTCATGGCATATTTCTGAGATAACTAGTCGATTTTATTTCTTCCATTTATTCGAAAAATCTGCGAAAAATCATTTCCGAAAGTATCTCATAGTCAATATTTGATAGATTCGGTCTTTACTTGGTAGAAACTCATTTTAATTAACAAAATGTATATGAGACAGTAATTTATTTCCACAAAAATGTTTGTACTACTACAACAATTGTTTCACCACGATGTGGCTTCTTCAGGTATTACATTGTACTGTACAGTACAATGTAAAACCTGAAGAAGCCACATCGTGGTGAAACAATTGTTGTAGTAGTACAAACATTTTTGTGGAAATAAATTACTGTCTCATATACATTTTTTTAATATCTCATAGTCTGCTGCTTTTGAATTACCCCGAGTCAACATTCAATTTACACAAACTTATATATATATATATATATATATATATATATATATATATATATATATATATCCGGGTTTATAGCGTCCTACGCCTTCCGGTTCCTAATCTCCAAGCCTTTCTATCTTGCCAGTCCCCTGGATGTAGATTTCGTTCGGACATAGCTTTTTCTATTCCCTCAAACCATGTTTTTTTGGGCCTTCCTCTCTTTCTTCTTTCTGGTGGTGTCCATTTCAGAATCATCTTTGGTAGACGCTCGTCGCACATTCTTTCTACGTGCCCGTACCAAATCAGTTGTCTTCTCTGGATTTCATCTATGATTGTTCTTTCGACTTGCATGATATCTCTGATCCTATCATTCCTTACTTTGTCCATTCTGGATTTTCCTGCAGATCGTCGCCAGAAATCCATCTCAAGGGCCAAAAGTCGACGTTCCACACCCTTAGTCAATTGCCACGTCTCACACCCGTATAGCACTATACCCTCAAAGATGGAATTATATAACTGATGTTTTTTCTCCCGCGATATGTTTTTGGCCCACAATATTGAGTTCAAACATCCAATGACCCCTCTACCTTTCAATATTCTCTGCTCAATCCCAGTTTCTGTTCGGCCGGTGTGATCAATTTGAGCACCCAGGTAGTTATATTTACTACATGTTCCTATTTCTTCGTTGTCTTCTAAGTGTAGATTATCTGCTTCCTGTCCAATGCATAAATATTTGGTTTTCGTTTTATTCACAGACAGTCCTCACTTTTCGTATTCGGCGAAGAGCCTTGTCGTCATAAACTCTAAATCTTCCTTGTCTTGGGCCACTACCACCTGATCGTCTGCAAAATGGAGAGTGTACAAAGTTTTTGTATCGTTTAGTTGTATTCCCATACCACTGCAAGATCTTCTCCATTTTCGTAGCGTTTCGTTCAGATATATTTTGAATAATGTTGTGGACAGACAGCATCCCTGCCGTAGGCCTTTTGACATAGAGAAACTTTCGGACATACTCTTACCTAGCTTTATACGTGATGTTGCCTGACTATAGAGCTGTTTGATGGCTTTTATGACTGTGTTACTTATTGAGGACATTTCTAAAACTTGCCAGAGCTTTTGGGTAGGGACATTGTCGTAGGCTTTTGTTAGATCGACAAAAAGAAGATGGATCTCCCTGTTTGTAGCCAATTTCTTTTCATTTAGTTGAACCAAACATTTACACAAACTTTCTATTCGAAATTGATTCCTCGATAATCACTTGGTTAAACATAATTTAAAATTTACTGAAAGGAGAAATAAAAACACTTGACTGTACGTTTAACAATTCTTAAAAATAACATTAGTTGACCTGCTTGTTTTGGGCCTTATCCCATTCCAAAAACTGTGAATATAAAATGCATACGGTCACACAAGTACGCATACATATATCGGGTGTTTTTTTTTTAGAGTGATAGAACTTTCGATAGGGATAACTGTGATTTGACAGAAGGTAGAAGCCATGTTGTTTTGACATTTCTCTTCAGTAAGCATTGACAAATTATCATGGAAAGACTCACGCCGCAACAACGTTTACAAATTGTTGAAATTTACTTTCCAAATCAGTGTTCTATTCGTCAAACTTATGGTTCACATAATCGTCCATCAGAGTAGCTTATTCGTCTAACTATCGATAGATTTCGGACAACATTTTCTCTACTCGATGCAACAACAAAAACAAGACAAAGAACTGTACGTACAGAAGAAAATATTGCTGCTGTAAGTCATAGTGCTAATGATGATCAAGATTTGTCTATTCGTCGATGTTCACAACAAGTTGGACACTTTGCATCCACCACATGGAAAATTTTGCGTAAAGATCTTGGTTTACACCCATACAAGATCCAACTGGTTCAAGCACTAAAGCGACTTCACCATAATAAGCGACGTTTGTTTGCTATTTGTAATGCTGATTGGGCCCTAGAACAGCTTGAAATTGCTCCACTTTTTCATCGTAAAATTGTGTTTAATGATAAAGCTCATTTCTGGTTGAACGACTATGTAAACAAGCAAAATTGCCGTATATGGAGTGAAAAAAATGTCTCAAGAAGAACTGCAGGTTCCATTGTATCCTGAAAAAGCACTGCATGGTGTGCTTTACACGCTGGAGGCATCATCGGTCCATATTTCCTCAACAACGATGCTAGAGCTAATGTTACAGTGAATGGTGCTCGTTACAGATCGATGATCCATGATTATTTGTTTCAATATTTGAATGGTATGGACCCAGAAGTGTTCTGGTTCCAACAAGATGGTGCTACACCTCATGCTGCTACCGTAGCACTTGATTTATTGAAATAAAGATTTGTCGATAACATTATTTCGAGAAAAAGTCCAATTAATTGGCCTCCAAGATAATGCAACAATATTCCACTGGATTATTTTCTTTGGGGTTATGTCGAGTCATTGGTTTATGCTGATAAACCAGAAACAATGGACGCTTTGGAAGCCAACATAACTCGTGTTATGGATAAAATAAGGCCTGAATTACTCGAAAAAGTGGTCCAAAATTGGTCTGGTCGAATGCGGTTCCTCAGAGCTAGTCGTGATGGACATATACCGAAAATTATTCTTAAAAGATGGGCGTCATAAAATTGTCTTTCAAATAAGAAAAAGAAATTTAGCTTCAATCTCAATTTAAATGTGGTTTGATATAACAAAATCCAATAAATAAAAAGTGTTAACCAAAATCCTATAAATGAAATATTTTGAGTAGACAAAATTTAGTTTCTGCTGATCAATCTTATGTAAACAGATATTTTTCAAAAGTGTTTAACATAATCTTATGAATTTCATCTTAAAACTATCTTACTTAGAATATTCAATATTATTGGATATCTAACTAAGGTACTTTCTATAAAATCTCACGATATGTAAAACAATATAAAACAAAATTTTGTCTACTCAAAATAATCAATTTATAGGATTTTGGTTAACAATTTTTAGTTATTGGATTTTGTTATATCATTTGGAGGTCTTATAATTAATGTTTATAAATGTGTTTTATTTCAATTTGAAGTTCTATAACTCTAAAAAATCACCCGATATTTATATATGAAATTTGTATAAATTTTTTTGGAGGGGGTTCTTTTGTGATAGATTAATGCTATCGTTTTCAAGTGATATAATTGTGGAATGCTTTTCGGAATCAGTTGATAGTCATCTTCAGAAGAATATTCGAGTAAAATTCGAAGATTCCTAATAATAAAATGCAGGAGTGATCCTTTTGCAGAATATGATGATCTTAATTTCAGAATACTTTCCACAAATATGTATTGATGTAATTTTTACATAAAATTGGACCAGAGATTGAACCACGCAACGATGCGAGATAACAATCATTTGTTTGTCTACGATTCAATGCAACTGGTGATTTCCAAACGAAAATAGGAGATCATATCAATTTCAAAATCATTGGTATACAGAATTGAAATTGCCCGTTTGAAACCGCCTTCCATTTTGCACAAACACAAGTTATACTAATAACGTAGTTCGTAGTACTAAGTATATATACAATAATAATCCGTTTCTAAAATCTAACCCTTATGTAACAGCGCTACCATAGAAATATATACGTTCTTATTTTCCTTCATTCTATTTCTATAGTGTAGCTGTCAAATTTTAGAAAGTGCGACACATTATTCTTTTCAAATAGTAATTCATGTCTTCCCGAAAGTACCAAATGTGCTGGAAATGTGTAAATTTTCAGGACGATTTAATTTTTTGTGTCAAATCTTCCAATTTTTTTGCAAAGATCATTCAGCCTTGAATCCAAGACTTCGTCTGACCTGAAAACCCTCAGTTCAGAAAAATAAAAAGCAACCTCCCGTCAGATAAAGATCTGCGTTCTCACCCACAATCAAATATTTCGACGGTTAAGTGGGGTTTCTAGAGGCACAACGGGACAACGGGAATCTCTGGACCTTTTCCAGGAGTCATCGCAACTAGGGGATCTTCACTTAACTCAGGACCTTGTCCGTTCCATGTCGAAATCGAAAAGAAAATCCAGACAAGAGTAATTGCTGTCTATTGGAGAATTTAAGCAACTGAGTTAGCAGTTCGTGACCTGAACTCGGATAAGTCCCTTATTGTGTTCAAAGAATGCGAGATTATTCCCGGCATAATTCGACGTGATTATCATGAATTGTTTGTTTGGAGATGTTCCTGAACTTTTTTCATGTCGATTATTCAGATTCGGGTCATCGGTGAATTTCAATTCATTCATTTTATGTGGGCTGAATATTATGGAATTTTGTTGGCATTTACGAGGATTTGTTCGACGGATTTCACGAATTCCCATTGGATGTTCAATAATAATTAAATCCTAATCTGGAAAATGAAAATAATAGTTTAAAAGCTGAGTTGTAGCTTTGTCAGATATAAATATTCGAAAATATTTCATTCATTTGCAGTATTCAACCCTATATTCCATTTTTTCATTTCAATATCGAAAAAAATTTTTCTATTCTTTTTATTTTCGAATTCCATCAGTTCATCCTCTATACCATCTGACTGGCCCTTTGCATTTTAAAAAGAATTATATGCGAATACCTGATGTAGTTATGTTTTTTTCGATAACGAACTTATTCCGAGTTCTCATAATGGGTTTCTTCCGCAATGATCCACCACGACAAATCTACTGTCATCCATCGCTAGTTGGACCAAAGCATTAGACTCCGGACCTCCTGTGGTCTTCTGGCTGAATTAAAACATCTGGGAATTGGGGGAGTCTTCTGAACTGGATTAAATCTTTTTTGTTCAATCGTAGGTTTCGTGTGGGAATAGGCGATGTTTTCCCTTCCGTGGAAAGGACTGTAACCTCGGGTGTTCCTCAGGGATCTGTGTTAGGTCCAGTCCTTTCTCTCCTATATATTTCTGATTTCACTTCTCCAGTCTGTCCGGTCTTCGTTTGCCAACGATACCAAACCCTTCAACCTTCGCCTTCTTAACCCCACTATCCTTCGTGAGGATCTGGATGTCCTTTCCAGATGGTGTCTTGACTGTATGCTACCACTCAACATCCAGAAGTGCTGAGTGCTTCATATTGCCAGAAATAATCCGAAGCTGTCCTATTGGATCGACGGTCGGTGACTCATCATGTCGATCTTGGAGTTTCTATACAAGACGTTCATACAACCAATTTTGGAGTATGGTGGATAGGTGTGGTGGTCATCAACCAAGTACGATGAAAATCTCTTAGAATCTTTTCAACGTTGGGCCACCCGTATGCCATACCCTTTTCAACTGCCATCTTATGAAGATCGTCTACTTATCCATGATTTATTTGGCTTTGCCGAGCGCTGAAATAGGGGTGATCTGATATTCACATTTAAAGCACTAAATGGACATTTTGGTGAGGATATCAGGGCATTGTATCCTTTGAAAACGAACAGTTTGCTAGGTCATCGCAAAAAGTTTTCCGATCTTCTGCATGCCAGATGCTTCTCACAGAACATCTGATTGAACAGAATGTTCAACCCTTGGAATCAGCGGCGAACAATTGTTGTAGAGGGTACTTCTGTTGACGTTTTCACAAACAGACTGGATTAATGGCTTTTACGTTTGTAGTGGTGTTTCACCAATTGAATATTTTGCGCAATATTTAATTTACAGATTGTTTTCTTTTTGAATTGCATTTTCTTGTTGGGTTTATAGGTTTATCCTCAACCTTTATCATTAGTTGAATAAATAAATAAATTAATTTATTGCAGTATTTTACCTTCCATATGCGTTATATTTAAGTTTGAACTATGTTAGTTCAATTTCCTATAATTTACAATTTTTATCGACCAAAAACTTAATTAGGAGTGATTTCACACCGTTATCATCAATTGAAACTAATTCCATTAACGGAATTATGTGATACCCTATCTGATTAGTAGTTTGAATATGAAAAGTCAGGCTATTAGTCATAGAAGATATATATCGGGTGTTTTTTTAGAGTGATAGAACATTAAATTGAAATAAAACAAACTTAAATTAAGATTGAAGCCAATTTTTTTTATTTGAAAGATAATTTTAAGAATAATTATGTTTTCAACATAATTTCCGATATATGCCCACCATGACTAGCTCTGAGGATTCACATTCGACCAGACCAATTTTGGACCACTTTTTCGAGTAATTCAGACCCTATTTCATCAAGAACGCGAGTATAGTTGGTTTCCAAAGCGTCTATTATTTTCGATTTATCAGTATAAACCAATGACTTTGTATAACCCCAAAGAAAATAATCCAGTGGAGTCATGTCGCATGATCTTGGAGGCCAATTAATTCGACCGTTTCTCCAAATAATCTTATCGCCAAATCTTTCTTTCAATAAATCAATTGTTAGTAGTAGCATGAGGTGTATAGCACCATCTTGTTGGAACCAAAACACTTCTGGGTCGATATCATTCAAATTTTGAAACAAATAGTCATTGATCATCGGTCTGTAATGAGCACAATTCACTGTAACATTAGTACCAGCATCGTTTTTAAAGAAATATAGACCGATGAATCTCCAGCGTGTAAAGCACACCATACAGTACATTTTTCAGGATGCAATGTAATCTGCAGAACTTCTTGAGGATTGTTTTCACTCCATATAGGGCAATTTTGCTTGTTTATATAGCCGTTCAACTAGAAATGGATCATCATTAATACTATGAGTTACAGCAGCGATATTTTCTTCTGTACGTACAGTTCTTTGTCTAGTTGTTGTTGTATCGAGTAGAAAAAATGTTGTCCGAAATCTATCGATAGTTCAACGAATAAGCTGCTCTGATGGGCGATTATGTAAACCATAAATTTCACGAAGTGCTCATTAGTTGGGCCAAAAGAACACTGATTTTGAATGAATTGCATCAATTTATAAACGTTGTTGCGGCGTGAGTCTTTTCATGATAATTTGTCAATGCTTAGTGAACATAAATGTCAAAAAAACATGGCTTCTACCATCTGTCAAATCACAGTTATCCCTATCGAAAATTTCATCACTCTAAACAAACACCCGATACTTAGGACCACGGATCATTCATCGAGTGTCTGGTGGACTCAATTCCAAAAAAAACTGGACTAAATGGGATTCTTAACACCGTATTCAAAAAGTGTTCACCAGAGCTTACACCTGTGCTTTCTATGATGTTCACTATGTCATACAGGAAAGGAATTTCCCCTGATTCATGGAAGAGTGCACGAATGCAGCCAGCCTATACCAAAGAAGGGGAGGAACTACCGCACATTGGCGATAATATCCAGTTTGTCGAAAGTCATGGAAGCAACTGTCACTCTCGAAATGGATATTTGTTCAAAGATAGGAAATATTCCTCTGCAGATTATGTTCTACTATAGAAAGCCTAGTTCAGACCAGGATTCTAATCCTGCCCTCATGTCTGGAGCTCAGTACCCGAGTGTTGGCTACAACTTTTGGATTCCATCCAGGAATGAATGGTACCACTGATTGACTGCCCAACTATTGCAGTCAGTTTGCGTTGTTGGAATATAGAAGGAGAGTTGCTATCTTGTGCTTTTTCTATAGATATAATCACGGTTGGCACTCTACACAACTGAAGGAAATGATGCCAGCTGACCGCAGATTCGCAAGCAACTAGCACATCTCTATGCAGTTGAATGAATACCTCCGATAACTTTTATCACTTTTATATCGAACTTGCCAATTGTGGAACACGCTTCTAAATTGTGTGTTTCCTTCAGTGTATGATCTACAACAGTTCATGACGAGAGTAAACAGGACACAACATTCCGCTCGAGTCAACTAGGTGCGTACCTGCCTGCTTCGAATAATTTGTTCCTTTTTGTTGTCTGAATATGGGTTCAATACCTCAAAGCTGCAGTCACAAAAAATGTGCACATTATTTTATTCTACTAAAAGGAAGTAAGTACCAAAAACTTATTTTAATTATGATCAAGAACTTGCAGAGTTAGGGCGCAAATTGTTCAATATTCAGATATTTTTGCCTTTCCACTGGTATTTCATTGGAATTTCATATTACAAATAAACAGTGTAGGAGGGCGAAATTCATTCTGCCATTCGGTAAGCTAATGTTTGAATTCCATTTCGGTTGATTTATGACAGACTCATTCATTTTTCATTGATCTTCGGTATTATGTTATATCAAACATACCCTGAATGTGAGTGGCTGAACAATTCCTAATAAATCACGAATTACTTCTGAAACAATGAATCAATGTCAATATTAATGTCAATTATTGGTTCCCTATGCGCTCATAGCAACTGTATTGGTAATATACGAAAATATTATAGACGATTTAATTGTTTCATTCGAATACAATATGATAGTTCTGTAAACCTTAAGACATACTTCAAACGCACATCCTTTAGAGGGTGACAAGAAAAACCTCGGACAAACTTTCTTCTATTCCTGATACTCAGGTTAACATGTAAACCTGCCTGATGATGCTACTGTGATAGCGAAACGATTGTTGTAAACATAACAATAAAAATTCGTGAAAATCAGAATAACCTTATTTAAATATTACTTAAAAATAATTTGATTCAGGATATAACAAACTTAACCTATATACAGAAAATGTATCTTTGTATCATGGTATCTTTGCAATATGGAATAAATTATCGAATAGTTTTAAGATAAAAATTAATTTTAAAAGTAATAATAGGTAAAAAATGGCGTTGAAAAATTGTTTATACACTAGGTGTTATTATTCTTAAGGAGAGGTGTTTCTTGATGAAAATTTTGAGGGTTTATAGAGGGGATATTTTCATAAATTTTTTATTGCTGACTAGTGTTTTCTTAGTTCAAGTTTCATTTGCAACACGATCTTCACCTCTTGGTATTTGTGGGAAGAGATCAAATAAAGTATATCTATCTATTTATCTACATCTGCTTAACAATTCTATACTCAAACAAACTAGACATAGTTTTTAAGCTCACAGAGGCAAATTGCAGACATGCGCACGTTTCAAACTGATTGGTTTTCATCAGTGCAATGTACGCTAATGACTCCAAATCTGTCAAGTATCTATATTCGCTATATACAGAGACTCTAAGATATTAGTAATACACTAGCGCCATCTAGAGTATTCAAAATATATACAAGACATACCTTTGCGAGTTAATTTAAGTTAAGAAATGTATTCTCGATGTTTTCACGTAACTAACGCAGAATAAACTTACCCCATGCTCAAATCAGGCCATAATTTGCCGTAATGCTCATAATTACCATATTCATATCTAAATAAATAAATTCGGCTGATCGGTACCAAAAATCATTAATAAGGAGTATGAGCTGTGGTAATAGAAAATTCTAGAAATCGAGACAGTGTAACATAGATCTGTATAATAATTCTATACTCAAACAAACCATAGCTCATACTCCTTATTTATGATTTTTGGTAAAGATCAGCAAGGGTTTATACGATTAAATATTATGAGACATGAATTCTTACGACGGTTTTGCACGGAAACATATCCTCATATGAGTAATTTGGCAACACAGGACTTTGTAGTATAGAGTGTCTTTTCAGAGTTATAGAACATCAAATTAAAATAAAACACATTCAAATTAAGACTGAAGCAAATTTTTTTTATTTGAAAGATAATTTTATGACATTTATATTTTGAAAATAATTTCTACCACGACTAGCTCTAAAGAACCGCATTCGACCAGACCAATTTTGGTCCACTTTTTCGAGTAATTCAGGCCTTATTTCATCCATAACATGTTATGTTGGCTTCCAAAGCGTCTATTGTTTCTGATTTTATCAGCATGAACCCATGACTTGACATAACCCCAACGAAAATAATCCAGTGGAGTTATGTCGCATGATCTTGGAAGTCAATGAATTGGACCATTTCTCGAAATAATGTTATTGTCAAATCTTTCCTTCAATAAATCAATTGTTACGGTAGCAGGATGAGGTGTAGCACCATCTTGTTGGAACCAAAACACTTCTGGGTCGATACCATTCAAATTTTGAAACAAATAATCATTGTTCATCGATCTGTAACGAGCATCATTCACTGTAAGATTAGCTCCAGCATCGTTTTTAAATAAATATTGACCGATGATTCCTCCAGCGTATAAAGCACACCATACAGTGCATTTTTCAGGATGCAATAGAACCTGCAGAACTTCTTGAGGATTGTTTTCACTACATATACGGCAATTTTGCTTGTTTACATAGCCGTTCTACCAGAAATGAGCTTCATCACTAAACGCAATTTTAAGATAAAAAAGTGGATCAATTTCAAGCTATTCAAGTATCAGCAAACAAACGATGCTTATTATGGTCAAGTGGCTTTAGTTCTTGAACCAGTTGGATCTTGTGTGCGTATAGATCAAGATCTTCACGCAAAATTTTCCATGTGTTGTGAACGTCGACGAAAAGACAAATCTGGATCACCATTAACACTATGATTTACAGCAGCGATATCTTCTCCTGTACGTACAGTTCTTTGTCTTGTTGTTGTTGTTGCATGGAGTAGAGAAAATATTGTCCGAAATCTATCGATAGTTCGACGAATAAGCTGCTCTGATGGAAGATTATGTAAACCATAAATTTCACGAAGTGCTCTATGATTTTGGCGAATAGAACACTGATTATGAAAATAAATTCGAACAATTTGTAAACTTTGTTGCGGCGTGAGTCGTTCCATGATAATTTGTCAATGCTTACTGAACAGAAATGTCAAAACAACATGGCTTCTGCCTTATGTCAAATCATAGTTATCCCTATCGGAAGTTCTATCACTCTTAGAAGAACATCCGATGCTTACATTGGAGCGATAAAATGATGATGAATTCAGTAGAAAACATACGTTAATATTTCTATGGTTTTGACTCACCGATTCGAATTCTTTTGTGAACTTTTGGAACGAATTCTCTTATTGATAAACTTCAAGATGGACGTGTTGAAAATGAAAACGTATCAAGAATAACTCCTCCCTTTTTTGGGAAGCCACCAGAATAACCTTTTAATCAGCGATCTTCCGAGAATCAACGATCCTATTAACACCCTCTGCCCACATCCCTTATATAATTAAATCGCCAGTCCTTAATGCCCCAAGAATGTTATCAGATCGTTATACCTCTGATTTATGAGTTCGACGTCTCCAGATCGTGCACGGAAAAGGAACGCCGAAAAAATCTGGACAACGAGACCATCGGGAACTGGCGAGTTGTAGAGTTTGTTTCTGTTATATCTGCTTACGTCGCATGCATCAAGAAACATCCCTAGAATTCTTGAGCTTTCATAAATATCAATCGAGGTTTAGGTGTTATCGAAGCGTCCCGGTATTAGAGTCACGTAGTAAAAGTTGGATGAAATGTTCTGGTTCGATTTGGGACTGGCTGCAAATCCCTCACAATCTTGAAGATTTCTTGCGGTCCAATATGGGGGCGCCTGATCCCCGGACGGAACAAAGCCAATATTTCCCTTTTTCTCGCCGCAGACCCATTCTATTTATACAAACTGCCGCGAACGTCACGACGCGCCAAAGTTTTTGCCGAACGGCTATTTTGTAAACAAATTACCGCTAAGATAAAAGTTTTAACGCAAATCCCTTTATCGCCGCCAATGAATAATGCAGACTTTTCAGCACCTTGCGAGCTTGTTCTAGAAACAGCGATCGTCGTCTGGATAAAGAAGTTCTATCGCGAGTACTGCAATAAAATGTCGGTGAACTTTCACGGTAGACATCTTTGATTGTAGGTTATCGAAATTAAAGTGTAGACATTTTGATGTGATTTTTTTCGTCTTCATTGTTATACATGGTGTTCCCGAAAATCAAGTAATAATCATTGATATTATTATTTATAGTAGCTTGAACAATGACTTCGAAACTGACGCGACTAACTACTGGGCACTTCAGCCTGACCGCTTTTGTTCAAATACGCTTTCAGCCTGCAGTGACTTGTCATAATTCCGACAAGTGTTCTTAGTTAGGCCTATCCAGACCTAGCGCCACGTCCGCCACCTTTTTGTTCGAAGTTGTTCCAAGGAACACCTTCGAATGTTATAGGCCTGGATGGCTCAGCCAGAAAGACTTTAGTATTGAGTTCATTCTGCCTGCTATCGCCCGCTTAGCCACGTCTTGTGGTATTCTCAGGGACGGTTTCGAGACTACCAGAGGCAGCGCAGCTCCAGCAAACGCCAGCTGATCTCTCTCTTCGTTACCCAAATAGTTTGAGTGGCTTGGTATTTAAGCAAGTGTGATTCTGTTATATATACCGAGCGTATTTAAAGCTGTGCGACAACTCCTGACTGTTTTCGATGTACAACAGGTGGCTTCCAGAGCTTTCAGTACTGATTGACTATCAGTAAATATTATGATTTTACCGTGGTGCGTTTGCCGTTTTATCAGCGGATCTGCCGCGATCTCAATGGAAAATAGTTCTGCCCGGAATATGGTTGTGTATTGTCCGAGACTCAATGAGATGTTGATTCTCGATTTGCTCCCATAGACCCCGCTGCTGTTCCGTTTGTCGTTGGCGAGCCGTCTGTGAATAAGTCGTTCCTCAATATAACCTCAGCCTGCTGGGTCCATTCGTCCCGGCTGGGGACGATAACATTGAAATGACGTTCTTGGCTCGTAACTTTCGACATTAGATCTGAGAGCATTGAAAGGGTGCTGCTGTTCATTAAAAGCTCGTCCAGTAGTCCTGAGCCCCTAGCCTCTCGATCGCCAGTTGAAATAGTTTGGTCCGTTCCGAGTAGCACCAGTAGGTACAGAGGTAGTAGATTTAGTAGCACCTCCATGGCTGTCGTTTGTTGGCCTTTCCTCCAGAAAGACTGGTGAGTCTTGGTGAACTTGGTGAAAGAGCTACACTCCCATGCCAATACACTAACCGGTACAATTCACACAATTTGTCGATTGTGTCCAGTATCTCTTGAAGGATGGCCGATATCGTCACCTCCGATTTACCTTTCACTATGATTGCCTATTCATCAGCAAGTGCTTGAACGTCACAAAGTGAAAGTTAAGTCAAGTAATTATTTACGGCCAGGAAAATTGTTTTGAATTACTTTGAGTGTAAAACCAATTTGTCACAATAAAGCTTCAACTTTCGACAACTAACCGCACTAACACATTTGTACTCTTGATATGTGATGCAGAGATGCAGGGCCACCAGTTATGTTCAGCAGAATAGGAAAATTAACTGCGGCCATAATGTTAAAATAATTTTAAAATCGCCTGAAACTTTAGCATCCGTGCCAGACCGACTCGCAAGATTCGGTCAATGTAAAGCTACAGTTACTTATCGTTGTTTTATTCGAGTGACATTGGTGTTTGACACAACTTACGAACCGCCTTTCCCCAAGAACTAAATATGTTAGATTTGATATGCAATATATGCAGAGTTTCAACGTTCCAATTTCAGATGAGTTTTGTTTGCTACTCACACCAATCAAATTCAACTTAGAACGTTTCTTCATCTACTACACTAACGATTTTTATTTTCATAGAAAAAAACTCATGAAATATAAAAATTTCAGTGCCTCATCATCAATCTCAAACTGAGAGTATTTGTTGGATATCTGCATGGCATTCCAGCATTTTTTTCAGTGATTCCACATAACGAGTTGAAATTTTTGGATGAAGTAATAAAAAACAAATTCCCCATGGAGAACCCACTCAGTGAAATTTCATAAATGAACTGAAATTACAGTTTTTTAACATGAAAATTCTTTAGTAGAATGCATGGAACGTAACCAGTGCTGTACCTGGAATCAGTCTAATTCTGCAGGGTTCAGTTTTTGTTGTTTGGTTGAATTTTCTCATCGTATATAATACTTTTTGCATATATTACTTTTAATCGAGCTCAACACAGAAGAGTTTAGCCCACTTCAGTACGCCATCTATCAACCTTATTCAAGAATATATAGCAAGTGAGCCATTTAAAATTTGTATTTTTGATAGGCTACAAAAAGAAAATGAATTAACATAAATAGAGGTTAATAATTGATAAAAGGTATATAAAATTATTTAAATATTTAAATATTAGCCTTCTACATATTTAATTTCAAAAAATTATAATTAATAACTATAACTAACTTCAGGAATCAAATTGAAATAATGTCATATAAGTACAAATAAAATAAAAAAGAAAAGCTTTTTACTTGATAGAAGAAATTTCATATAAGTACCACTTATATCAAACGACATATAAAATAAACATTCATTATAAGACATCCAAATGATATAAAAAAATCCAATAAATGAAAATTATTAACCAAAATCCTATAAATTAAATATTTTGAGTAGACAAAATTTTGTTTCTGCTGATCAATCTTATGAAAACAAATATCTTTCAAAAATGTTTAACATAATCTTAAGAATTTCATCATAAAACTATCTTACTCAGAATATTCAATATTATTCGATATTTTACTAAGTTACTTTCTATAAAATCTCAAGATATGTAAAAACATTACTGAAAAACAAGTTTTAAGAGAGACTTTGCTTCGTCAGTACTCAAATAATGCATTTTCAATAAAATATAACATAATTTTTTTTAATTAAATATGTGGAAGGCTAATATAAAAATATTTAAATAATTTTATGTACCTTTTCTCAAGTATCAACCTCTATTTATGTTATTTTATTCATAATATATAATTATTTGGTTTCCTTAACATTCTTTATACAGATAGTCCTTATGCTATAACAGAGGCCATTAAATTGTCTTTCAATCTTTTAGATCAGGGGTAAACCACAGAATTATTTATTTGTAGTTAACATCACACTCCCTTTAAATTTTGCATTATTCATTAACCAGAAGTTTTCTAAATTGTTGAAGGGTAAGTAAATATTTGTTGTTGATTGATGTTATATTTTATTGAATATGAATTATTTGAGTACTGACGAAGCAAAGTTTCTCTTAAAACTTGTTTTTCAGTAATGTTTTTACATATCTTGAAATTTTATAGAAAGTAACAGAGTTAGATATCCAATAATATTGAAAATTCTAAGTAA
This sequence comes from Megalocaria dilatata, assembly GCA_034642435.1. Taxonomy (NCBI): domain Eukaryota; kingdom Metazoa; phylum Arthropoda; class Insecta; order Coleoptera; family Coccinellidae; genus Megalocaria; species Megalocaria dilatata. The sequence continues at coordinate 45,040,622 of CM067860.1, forward strand.
GATAGATTGATGATGAAATTCTTAAGATTATGTTAAACATTTTTGAAAGATATTTGTTTTCATAAGATTGATCAGCAGAAACAAAATTTTGTCTACTCAAAATTTTTAATTTATAAGATTTTGGTTAACAATTTTTATTTATTCGATTTTCTTATATCATTTGGATATCTTATAATGAATGTTTATTTTATGTCGTTTGATATAAGTGGTACTTATATAATATTATTCCAATTTAATTCCTGAAGTTATAATTATTAAATATAATTTTTTGAAATTAAATATGTAGAAGGCTAATATTTAAATAAGAAACTATATGAATATTAAAATAAATAAATTCGGCTGATCTGTGCCAAAAATCATTAATAAGAAGTATGAGTTATGTTAATAGAAAGTTCTAGAAATCGAGATAGTGTAACATACATCTGTATTCTTGGACTTCCTCTTATACTCAAACAAACTCAACAAGTTTTTGTAGATCACAGAGGCAAATTGCAGACATGCGCACGTTTCAAACTGATTGGTTTTCAGTGCAATGTATGCTAGTGACTCCAAATCTATCAAGCATCTATATTCGCTATACACAGAGACTTTAAGATATAATAATACACTACCGCCATCTACAGTATGCAAAATACATACAAGACATAGCTTTGCGAGTTCAATCAAGTAAATAAATGTATTCTGGATAATTTCACGTTACTAACGCAGAATAAACTTTCCTCATGCTCAAATCAGACCATAATTTACCGTAATGGTCATAACTAGCAGATTCATATTAAAATGAATAAATTCGGCTGATTTGTACCCGAAATCATTAATAAGAAGTAAGAGCAATGGTAATTGCAAGTTCTAGAAATCGAGACAGTGTAACACAGATCTGTATAACAATTCTATACTCAAACAAACTCGACAAGATTTTGTAGATGACAGAGGCAAATTGCAGACATACTCTAGATGGCGCTAGTGTATTCTTAACATCTTAGAGTCTCTGTGTATAGCGAATATAGATATTTGACAGATTTGGAGTCACTAGCATATATTGCACTGTCAAAACCCAATCGCTCATTATTTAACTGCTCCAATGTAAATACTACAGTCCTGTGTTGCCAAATTAGTCATTTGAGAATAGGTTTCGGTGCAAAACCGCCGTAAGCATTCATGTCTTACAAAATTATTAATCCTATAAACCCTTGCTTTATTCATAATTTTCTCACAGTAATAGCTGCATATTGCTACTTTATCAAATTAGGTTAAAATAAATAAATTCGGCGGTTCTTCACCAAAATTCATGAAAAAGAAGTATGAGCTATGGTTTGTTTGAGAATAGAATTGTTATACAGATGTATGTTACACTATCTCGATTTCTAGAACTTTCTATTACCATAGCTCATATTCCTGATTTTTGGTACAGATCAGCCGAATTTATTTATTTTAATATGAATATGGTAATTATGAGCATAACGGCAAATTATGGTCTTATTTGAGCATGAGGAAAGTTTATTCTGCGTTAGTAACGTGAAAATATCGAGAATACATTTATTTACTTGAATTAACTCGCAAAGGTATGTCTTGTATGTATTTTGCATATTCTGAATGGCGCTAGTGTATAATTGATATCTTGGAGTCTCTGCGTACAGCGAATATAGATACTTGACAAATTTCGAGTCACTAGCATAAATTACACTAACGAAAACCAATCCGTTTGAAAAATGCGCATGTCTAAAATTTGCCTGTGTGATCTACAAAACCTTGTCGAGTTTGTTTGAGTATAGAATTGTTATATAGATGTATGTTACACTGTCTCGATTTCTAGAACCCCATATCTCATACTTCTTATTAACTAATGAATATTTTCTCGAAGTTATGACTTATTAGAAAGGTTAACCCTGATATTAAGAAGTGATAAACAATATCAATAAAATGACCGCAATGACTGGCTACAGTACTCTATCAGATCATCCCAATTTTTCAGTACATCATCGAATGTTTGGGGCTCAATATTGCTTTCATCAACTAAATATTCATAATGATCAAGTGAGACTCGGAATTGATTGAAACGTCTTAAAAATCAACAAAAAAAATCCAATAAACAAAGTGAAGTTCGAAGCCTACGTAATTTGAATGCTACATGGTTATCCTACAAATATTCTTCACCGTCCTACTCTGATTATTCCGGAATTTATTCGTTCAACGCCCTATTAAAGCTTATACTACTCTGTTAAGGAAGTACCGGGAATTTTCAATTAAAACAACATTTTTACATTTAATCGTCAAAATTTATTGGGTCGCCTTCAAAATAGGCTCCATTTGCTCCAATACATCTATGCCAACGGCACTTCCAATTATCGAAACATTTTTTATAGGCGCTTTCCGGGATGGACTTTGGCTCTCGCGCCGAATTTTGTTTTATGGCTTCAATCGACTCAAAACGGGTGCCACGAAGGGGCAATTTTAGTTTTGGGAAGAGGAAAAAGTCGCAGGGAGCCAAATCCGGCGAATACGGTGGTTGCTGAAACACATTTGTTGAGTTTTTGGCGAGAAAGTCAGTCACAATCGTAGCTCGGTGAGAAGGCGCGTTATCGTCATGCAAAATCCATGAGTTGTTCGCCCACAAATTTGGCCGCTTCTTACGGATACGCTCACGCAAACGTTTCATAACGCCTAGGTAATACTCCTTGTTTACCGTCTGACCCTCTGGAATGAATTCGTAGTGCACCACGCCACGGATATCGAAGAAAACAATGAGCATCACCTTCATTTTCGAGCGGCTTTGGCGTGGTTTTTTGAAGGCTCTGTACCACTGATATGCACGAGTTTTCGATAGAGCATTATCACCAAAGGCCTTTTGCAACATTTTCAATGCATCGGCACACGAAAATTCATTTGCAACACAAAACTTTAAACAAATTTTTTGCTCAACGTAATCACCCATAGTAAAAATCGGCACGCACTCTGACATCGACTGACTTAATCAGCTGTTGTAAACACACTAGTTGACAGATCCCGCTCAAGCTTGGCATAGTAATTAAGGACAGTGGTACCAACCTAGGAAAAAAATGTTTTACCTGCCTCATGGCCCCGCCAGATTAAAATCGATAATTCCCCGTACTTTCATGACAGAATGTATATTCTGGTTTTATATCCTTTTCATAGAGGAGTTTGCTTTGAGCATAGAATTCATGAAATAATGTCGCATAAAATTCTCGATTGACTCTAATTGTACAGGATTTTCATTATAATTTGACTCCCCCTTAACTTTGTTGCAAATATAGTTACAAAAAAAAATTATGCACAAAAGTTGGACGAAACCAAGTAAATTTTTTCAAAATGATTTCAAATTATAATGAAACAACCGGTAGATTTTTTTTCGACCTTGACACATCTGCTGGAACGGCAAAAGAAATGAACGAGTTCATAATCGATATGAATAGGATAACGTTAATGTTTAACAATTCATGATCGATATTGATTGGCACATCCTCATTGATAATCTAGGTTTCCTTCTCAATTTTAAATGAAGCCCAACCCCGTATACTGAACGGACATGGAGGTCAGAGGCATAACCTGCTTTTCGCTGACGAACGAACCATTACTCACGATATCCCCAGAGGAAAAGTGTTGCTTTGACTTCTTTGCAATCCAATTCGCTGTGACAGATTGTAACATATTTTTCAGGAAAACGACGACTGCCAGCCAGTGTTTCCGGAAGGAATATCACGTGTTTCTTTCGGCACAGATGCCATTGACTTATTATGTGAATCAATCCAGGAGGCGGTGGTATTTCGATGGAAGACTCAGACAAAATTAAGCTCGAGATGGGAAGTAACTTTTACAGATATTTGATGAATGTGTGTATTAATTTCTGACAACAAGAACGAATGGGTTTTTTGGATATTTCGAACCATTTTCTCTAGGATTAATCGGGAATCCCTTCGATTGTTCTGGCACTAATCTTCTGAATTTTTCATACACAGATGTTGCTCAATCAATTGATGATTTAAGTCCATCGAATAGACGTAGATATAGCAATATTTTTGTGTAAACAGTGAGCTATCCCGTACATTACGGCGTACTCTAAAAGATCCGGGATGTTACGCAGTACTCTAAGATCTGGGGGTTTACGGAGTACTCTAAAGGTCTAGGAGTACTCTAAAAGATCTAGGAGTTTACGGAATACTCTTAAAAATCTGGAATTATACGAAGTAATCTAAAGAGCGCTAACCTTTTTATCGTAATTGTCTAGTGGTGGGCGAATAGGACGTTACGTTGTGTAGGCAACCCAAATTACACCTAACGAGAGCAAGGAAACAGTGACTGGAGGTTCAAATATTCGAAACACAATAATACCAGAATAATATATTTTTATCAGTAATATTTCAAAGCAACAACCCTCAATAAATGGAAACACATTAATCAGCCTCTGGTTAAATCTACTCTACGCAGTGGTCCGCAAAGCGCCCCAGTGAAACCAATAGCGCCCCGGGTCTAAATGACTCATTACTATTATACATTTTATTAGGTCGGTACTCGCTCAAATCAGATATCATTCTTATGCAGCGGAAAGGGTAAAGCTGTGGAGGAAAGGGGGATACAGCCAGCGTGCACCTTCAACTGCACTTCCGGTAACCAGTGCTGAATCTTCCGTTACAAGGGGTAAGTTTAAACGGACAGTAAGGTAAGGGTAACTGTGGTATGCCCTGGAGATTTCCTTGAAGAGGGGATCTAACATAATTCAAGTCGAACGGAAAAGTTACTATCAAAATGGACTATATCTAGCGACCTCGGGGTGACAAAGGCCCAGGAAGGCTTAGCTCTTACTGAAGAACGAACCGAACACTACCTGAAGGGTCACGTAAGCTAATCCCTGGAGATATCACAGTACCCGGAACAAATATCTAGCAATCACTCACACATTCTCACAATAACGTTGGATATCTGGAGCTATTTATTGTCTCTATACGATATGTCGTCCTCTACCAGGACTACTCAGTGGTTTACCCTAAAGAACGCCACTGTTTTACATGGAATACATTCTCTCAAAGTAAGTGTACACGTGCATATGGCAACTAGGTAACACAACTGACTAGGTCATTATAAAATATATACAGTACCCCATCACCTAGGCGTGTTAATGAACGTTACAATAAGAACAAACAAAGAAATAGGTAACTGTGGGATCACACAAGAGTACATACAAATCAGTTACATATCAAGCACCGCAATTATTGAGAACAGATAATATAAAATCCCTGTTAGCAAGTATTACGCAGATAAAGAACCACTATTTACAAATACAGCAAAAAGCAGTCAGGCACCGAGAGAAAGTATACAAGACAAACAGAAAACTTGTGAGGGTCGATTTAGTTATGTACAAAGGCGATGCAATTTAGTTAAAACATTCCGGTCGGATTAAATAACAGTGAAGCAAAAATACAAAAATGAAAAGCGAAGTACAATGATGAGCGTGCAGTCATCAATTTCACATAAACACAAAGGTAGTTTTCAAAAATGTAAGGCATGCAATTAATCAGAAGCATTTAAAAGAAGTTTACTTACTATGAGTTACCAAGGGGGCCTGTTATAGTTACTAATAATAATAATAATAATAATAATAATAATAATAACATTTATTAATTCCATAGAATCACACAGAGTAAAAATGGAACAAGTCAGACAGAAACAATACTCACCCTTTAGAAAAGCTCTCTTTAAATTCACAAATACTGTATGGCTCACAATTCAAAACTAAAGCATACAGAGCTTTCTTAAATTTAAGGTGACAGGAAAGATTTCTTACACTCAAGGGCAACACATTATACAAACTAATGGCCATATATTCAACATTTTTTTCTCTTAAGGTGGTTATATGTGTTGGTACAGTAAAAGGACACATTCTTCTTGTATTATTTAAATTTCTATAGGGCTCAAAATAATGGCTACGTTTACTGACAAAAATTAACAGTTTATATATATACAACCCACAAATTGTAAGAATGTTGTTGCTTTTAAAGAGACCCCTACATGATTCTCTGTATCCAAGATGCAACATAGTCCTAAGTGCTCGCTTCTGAATAACAAACAGAGCATTCACGTTGGAAGAGTTACCCCAGAAGATTATCCCGTATGACATAATGGACTGGAAATTAGCAAAATAGACTAGTTTTAAGAGCTCGAGGTCTACCTGTTTCCTTAGCATAAATAACAGGTAACAAACAGAATTTAATCTTCCTTTAAGTTTCTCAGTATGAGGTCCCCATTTAAGATGTTTATCTATTATAACCCCCAGAAAAACAACACTATCTTCAACCGCGACATAATTATCCGAGATTTTAATTGACAGAGGATATTGTATCTTAGATCTTTTGCTATAAAAAAATATACATTGGGTCTTGTCAATGTTCAAAAGAAGATTATGGTTACTAAACCATTCTCCTACAGATGTCAGCAAATTTTTGGTTTCCTCTGTGGCAGTAGAAATATTATGGAGCTTTAGTTGATAGTTGGTATCATCTGCGAACATACCCATTGAGTACTTTGCTGAAACTCCAGCCTTTGGCAACCGGTTTATATACACAATAAAGAGTGCAGGTCCTAGAATGCTTCCCTGTGGTACGCCCATAGTTATCTCTCTCTCATCTGACCTAAAAAGCTCACCATCCACCTCCATGACAACCATTTGCCTCCTGGATGACAAATAACTCTCGATGAGTTTCAACTGATTGTCCCTAATTCCACAGTCTTCCAGAATCTCCAACAGTATCTTATGGTCCACACAATCGAAGGCCTTTGACAGGTCCAAAAATAAGCCCATAGGTAGTTCATCCTGCTCAATAGTCGCCAAAACCTCTTTAATCACCTCATAAACTGCAGTTTCTATACTTCTATTCTTCACAAAGCCATGTTGTTGAACTGAAATGACATTAAATTTATGAAAAAAATTCATCAATCTGTTGTTCAAGATTTTTTCAAAGATTTTTGAGAACGATGGCAGTATGCTGATAGGTCTGTAGCTATTTGGATCCCCAGTAGGTCCTTTCTTGTACAGCGGTTTCACCATGGCAATTTTCAATTGGTCGGGAAAAATGCCTTCCTTAAAGCACCGATTTATAATGAAACTGAGAGGTGACAGAATTATATCAATAGAGGATTTAACAACCCTCACAGGAATCTCATCACAACCCCACGATTGCTTATTCCTCAAGGTCCTTACAGTTTTCAGAACTTCCTCATGTGAAACTTCAAACATGAAAAAAGAATTATTAAGTCTTTCTCCACTTGTTGGAGCAGTTTTATTCAGGCTATCTGTCAGTGTGGAGGGAAAGTCAGTGAAAAAATTGTTTAATTCATCAGGCAGTAGGGAGTTCTGATCGCTGGAAACAGGTGAAGAAGTCCTGCTATTCGTCAGGGAATTTATGATCTTCCAGGAGGCTTTTGATCTATTATCAGAGTTCCGTATGAGGTTACTGAAGTGTTCTTTTTTTGCTTTGGACAGAAGAAGATCATATTGTTTTCTAGTAGAATTATATGAGGCAATTAATTCCGGTCTTGAAAAAGAAACAATATGCAGGATGTCAAGCTGCTTCTTGATATCAATCAATTCAGGTGTTAGTTTAAACTTTCTACTTGATGATGAGATATTGATATTTACTTTAGGAAAACAACGTTCAAATGTATCAGAAAATCTTGTGTGGAATACATACCAAAGTTCATTGGGATCGCCTGGATGAGTAAAAATATCATCCCAATTTAATCTAGATAAGTCTTGAAGGAAAATTTGGATAGACTCGTCATTTATTATTCTTTGTTTAAGGGTTTTTATTTTATTGTCATGAGTTGAACTGAAACTAGTAGTAAACTTGAGAGCTGAGTGATCAGAAATATGGTACTCAACCACCATAGTTTGGCCCACAAGAGATGTCACCACATTGTCTAAACAACTACCTGAGGAGGGACGTGTTGGTTGAAGATTTGTTACTTTCAGGTTGAAACTTTCCAGAAGTGATACGAAATCACTAACATCTGAGGAACTTGAAAGGATATTCAAATTAAAATCACCCACCAAGATGAACTCTGCTTTCTCCAGTGTACATCGCTCCAGAATAGTTCCAAGTCTCTCTAGAAATAGATCCACATCGGCTAGGGGCTGGGAATTAGGTCTATAAATACATATAATCAAAATTTTTTGATTGCCTAGAAAAATTTGAGCAGCGGAACACTCGATAACATTGGGTATTGAAAGTAAATTGTAATCTGACCTTTCAGTGCAGTTGAGTTCATTCCTACTGTAGATTGCCGTTCCACCATGGCTACCTTTCATACGGCAAAAGCTTGAAATTAGCTTATAGTCAACCAGTTTATACACCTGAAGTTCTTCCTTACACTTCCAATGTTCTGTAATTGCAAGTATATCAGCTTTTTCTTCCTGTGCCATCAACTGGAGCCCGTTCAGTGCTGTGCCCAAGGACCTAACATTTTGGAGGATGAGACTAAAGCTTCTAGCACGCTTCGATTTTCTAACGTCGATGGAGGAGATTACGTTATCTGGTTTTGTCTGTTCTTCCGAAAAAAATTTCTGTCGAAGGAAAAATCTCTCAGGACAACTCCCTGAGGCCAGAAAGATTCACAAAATACCTTATTAAAAGCACCTTCATTCGGTAGACCAATGCTAAAAGCTGAATTTTGTCCTAGAGTGTTAAGTTTTTTCACTATAATATTCTCATTATCTTCAATATCATTCAAGAAAGATAGTATATCCGTTTCTGAGACCTCTTCACCAGCAATTTTACCTACATACAACCAACGTCGTCGAATTGCACCTTTAATTGTTGGGTTATCTGAACTATTTTCTTTCGTTCCATAACAAACTTTAATGTTTCTAGAATGCCGGTTTTTCTTTTGCATCGTAATCCAACCTTCTGTATTATCAGTTTCTTTAATTACACTTACAGAAGTAGTAATGTTTTTACTTGAGTCAGTGTCATCCACAATTATCTCAGGAATCACAGGATAAGAATTGTTTATGTTTACAATTCTTTTCGGCTGTTTGGATGACATTCTATTATCTCGAATATGTTACTAAGTTGCTCAGGAGGTTTATTTCCAAGAACCTTTCTCTCGAATTAATTAAAATACAATGGAAATGCTATAAGGACATTGTTCTCCTTTGTTATTGTCACTAATCACAAACGTGTCAAGTTACAGCGCCACAGAGTATTTTGACACAGAAATAACGCGGGTAAATACAATGACATAATGGTGGAATTTATATAGTCTATCAGATACTCTGTGACTCGTATGATCCTTAGAGGATCCGGATTTCTTCAACAGAAAAATTATATTCGTGATTCAGTCTCATTATTTTCAAATCCAAATAATTTTGGTAATCACCAGCTTCAACCATTGTATTTGTGCTGCTCTGCAATTTAGGATCTCGCACCAACTTTCATTACAAATAGAAGATGGGCCATATAGCGTTTGCATTTTGAAGTAAATGTTATTTATAATTATTATGATTAAATAAAAGAGAGTTGAGGTATAAACCTATAAACAAAAGTTGATAATACAATTAATGTGCTAAGATCCAGGTGCCGAAGCAATTCTTGAATCCGTTAACTGAAGGCGCACCAACATCAGGTGGTAATCGATTCCAGCGCTCAAATATCCTATTGGATAGGAAGTTTTGGCGAACCGAAGTTCTAAATTTCTTCTTGGCATTTTGGTTCACTGTGAATAAGTCTTGCAGTCAACCATCAGCACATCCATGGAGTGCCCGGTAGGTCATTATAAGATCACCCCGCTCACGTCGATGCACAAATCTAGGGATGCCCAAGAGTTGGAGTCAGGAGTCATAATCAGGGCGGTTGCGGCCATATAGCAATCGTGTACATGTGCGCTGAACACCCTTTAATGCTTCCAAATCACCCCTGAGTGAAGGCCACCAAGCTGGACCGGCAAATTCCATTATCGGACGGACAAAGGAGGTGTATAATAACTTGAATGTTGGTGACTGCATCCATTGAAGAAGGTATACAAGGAGTAGCATAATTGTTTGATTTTGCTGCATATGGCGGGACCAGGATAAAGTGAGGGTAACTGTAACTCCTAAATCACAGTGCTCGTCAACAGTTCTCAGCAATCTCCTCTCGATAAAATAGTAAATTTTTGGATTTTTTCTGCCTATGTGAAGCACGCAGCACTTATCAATATTGAGAGACAGCATCCATTCTTCACACCATCGACTCAACGTGTTCAGGTCATCCTGGAGAACTCTGAGGACAACTATAAAATTTCATGTCATCGGCAAATAATGTACAGTACGATTTTATGGAGAGTGAAAGATCTGATGTGAACAAGAGGAACAAAATGAGTCCGAGGACCGTGCCCTGAGGAATACCGCTGATAACACGGGCATCAGTTGACGACATGCTATTTCCAACTCCTACCCGAAAAGTCCTATCATGTAAAAATGAACTAATCCACGATAAACGATCGCCTCTAATACCCAGATGTTCGAGTTTTAGTAACGAGGCGACGATGAGCAACACGATTGAACACCTTCGCAAAGTCTAAGTAGATAACATCCATCGGCACATCAGAGTCCCAAGCTCTCGTCTAATCACCGATACAAGGAGTAGGTTGGTTAAAATTGAGCGCACTGATAAAAAACCATGTTGTTCAGGCAGAATTTTGTTACTAACCGCAAAGGTTAAGATGGATTCACATATGATCCTCTCCATTAGTTTACAAGTAGCCAACGTCAGACTAATAGGCCTGTAGTTATTAGGATTAAGCTTGTCACCCTTCTTGAAAACAGGAGCAACAGAGGTGAATAGGCAAGCAGAAGGCAGCCTAGAAGTAGAGAAGGATTGGCAAAATATTATTGACAGAGGCAACGCAAGTGCTTCAACTGAAATGCTCTTATACCATCCGAGCCAGGAGCTGAAAAAGATAGAAGGGTGTTTTTTATTGAATCTTCACCGGAAACAACGTTCTCAAGTTCCGGTGTTACCCAAGCACGGACATCAACCATAGAGTGTGTCACTTCTAGATTACTTACTTCAAGAGGGCTTAACAGTAGTAAATAAAGGTAAAAAACCAATGTTTGTTACCCCTTATAGACAGGAGGTTTTAGACCTCACTATAAGTATTAATTTTATTAACAATAAGATTTCCGATTGGACGGTATCCACTGAACCATCATGTTCAGACCATAAACATATACTCTTCAGTATAAAAACAGGTCCTAGACCATTAGAATACTACAGAAATTCTAAGTAAACAGACTGGATTGGTTATGTAGAAACCCTCCGGGCTAACCTTAGCACGTGTACATCTAAAATATTCGAACAGAATCACTTGGAGATCTTGGCGGAGCAAATCAAAACCGCCATGGTCTCCGCTTATCACGAAAACTGCCCACTAAGATGTAAAAAGGATAACCGAAATTCATCTTGGTGGGATAACAACCTAAATAAACAAAGAAAGGAGGCTCAGAGATTATTCAACCGAGCCAAAGTGACCGGTCAATGGGACAACTACAAGGAAGCTCTAACCTTCTACAATAAGTGCATAAAGAGGATCAAGAGGGACTTGTGGAGCAAGTTCTGTGAGGATATAAATGATGTTCCCGGAACTGCCAGACTACACAAGATTCTCTCCAGAGAGCCAGTGAGAACAACCGGTTCGCTCAAACGTCCGGAGGGTGGTTTCACTGGTTCCAGAAAATAAACATTGGAGCTCCTTGCGAACAAACACTTCCCTGGATGTCAAATCTTGGAAGATACAAACGCCAGATCCAACCCTGACCATTTAATCTGGCCTAGGAGGGGCAACTGGCGAATATCCAGAAATATAGTCACTGCACAAGTGGTCAGAGACTCAATAAGGTCTTTTAAACCTTTCAAAACACCGGGGGTAGACGGAATCTTTCCAGCCCTTCTTCAAAAGGGCATGGATGTGTTGATTCCGTATCAGCTAAAATTATTTAGAACAAGTCTGGCTTGAGGGGTTATCCCTACAAGCTGGACACCAACTAAAGAGGTATATATACCAAAGGTAGGACGAACAGAACCGGAACCCTCTTCGTTCAGACCAATAAGCTTGACATCGTTTCTGCTGAAGAGTCTGGAAAATGTGATTGATGTCCATATCAGGGGGAAGGTGCTAATTGACAGTCCCCCTAGCCCTCATCAATACGCCTACCAGGTTAGCAAATCGGCAGAACTTGCATTGCATAATCTGGTCGGAAAATTAAACCAATCTCTCGATAATCGAGAGATAGCACTAACAGCGTTTCTGGACATTGAAGGTGCTTTTAACAATACGCTGCCGGCTTCTCTCGCTGAGGCTATCGCTGCGAGAGGAATCTAGCCAGTAATCTGTAGATGGATACAGGCAATGCTATGCGGCAGAACAATAACTACCTCATAGCAGAATGAGGTCTTCGAGTTCAAGGCTGCGAAGGGCTGTCCGCAGAAAGTTATTCTCTCAGCCTTACTGTGGACCCTTCTCGTTGATGACCTGCTAGCATTTCGCTGTGGGGAGTCGACATTCGAGCATCTGCTGATGAACTGGCAATCATAGTGAAAGGTAAATTGGAGGTGACGATATCGGCCGTCCTTCAAGAGATACTGAACACAATTGACAAATGGTGTATAAGAGAAGGCATGTCTCTTAACCCACAAAAGGTAGTTATAGTACCATTCACTAAAAAACGGAAGTTGAATGGTTTAGAACCGCCGACTATCCGTGGTGAAATAATACAATTCTCATTTGAGTCAAAATACCTGGGAAATAGTCCTGGACAAGACCCTCAGCTGGAGTGCCCACCTAGATAAAGTGTGTCATAAAGCCAGAATGGGTTTCTGAACTTGCAGGCGGATCTGTGGTAAAACCTGGGGCCTAAAGCCCAGGCAGATGTACTGGCTATACACTGTGGTAATTAGACCACGAATAGTATATGGCGCTGAAGCGTGGTGGAAGAAAGGCCAACAAACGGTAGGCGAACAAAAGCTCACCCGATTACAGAGACAGGCTTGCCTTGCAATTACAGGTGCGTTTCGCACCACACCCACGGCAGCCATTAAGGTCATACTAAACCTAGCACCCCTGCACCTACTCGTACAGAGGGAGGCGGAACGGACAACATACAAACTATATCAACTGGCGATTGACAGGCCAGAGGCAATAGTGATGGGAGGCTCAGGACTGCTAAACGAGCTTTTAACGAACAGTATCCTATCGATGCCCTCGGATATAATGTCAAAAATCACGAGCCAGGAACGGAATTTCAATGTAATCCTCCCCAGCCGGGACGAATGGACCCAGCGTGCTGAGGTTCTATTGAGAACCGACCTTGGCTTGTTCACAGACGGCTCGCGAACGACAAACGGAACAGGAGCGGGAGTCAATGGGAGCAAACTGAGAATTAACATCTCATTGAGTCTCGGTCAAAACGCAACCACATTCCAGGCAGAAATGTTTGCCATTGAGACCGCGGCGGAACTGCTCATGAAGCGGCAAATCCACCACGGTAAAATCAAAATATTTACGGATAGTCAGTCAGTACTAAAAGCTCTGGAATCCAGCTGTTTTACATCCAAAACAGTTTGGAGTTGCCGCACGGCTTTAAACAGGCTCGGTATGTATAATGGAGTCACTCTGGTTTGGATACCGAGCCACTCAAACTATTTGGGTAACGAGGAGGCAGATCGGCTGGCATTTGCTGGAGCTGCGCTGCCTCTGGTAGGACCGGAACCATTCCTGGAAATACCACATGACGTGGCTAACGAGGCGATAAGAGACAGAATGAACTCAAGGCTATAGTCTTTCTGGCGGAGCCATTCAGGCCTGAAACATTCGAAGTTGTTCCTTGGAACAGCTTCGAACAAAAAGATGGCGAACCTAGCGCTAGGTCTGGATAGGGCCAAACTAAGAACACTTGTCGGAATTATGACAGGTCACTGCAGACTGAAAGCGCATTTGCACAAAATCGGTCTGGCTGAAGACAATAAGATAATGAATGCAGGCTGTGTCTTGAGGACACTGAAACAGCCATGCACATCGTCTCAGAGTGCCAAGCGGTGGGTCGCATCAGATTTGAGGTCTTTGGCCAGGTTTTTATAGCCCACAGCGAACTGAAAAAATACCCCTGAACAAGATTATCGGTTTTATCCAAAAATTGGATCTCGTCGGGGAGATATAAGTTAGGGGTGAACCACAATAGTCCGTGCGGACGCAGTGGTAGGGTGGAGACGCCCGCTCGCCATAAATAACATAACATACCCGAGGCATATCAGGAATTGGCACTGGACCCATCGGTTCTTCGATGAAAACGGTCGAAAACAACTCCGAGAATACGTTGGCAGTTTCTCCATGATCTTGACACATCAAGTTGGAGCTGTTCTTCACACGGGGAACTCCGACTCTGCTATTCGACGAAGATCTCAAATATTTGAAAAGCTTCTTTCGGTCTGTAGTGCTGGCTAGTTTGTGATCAAATTATGTTTTAGTGTTCTATATCACAGCAGACATAGAATTCGAAAAGGACCTATGGTTTTGGTAGTCGGTTCGTGAACTACTTCTAAAATAACTCTGCCACGGTGATTTCTTCTTTCTCATCATTTTGAGAACCAAAGTTTGGAGGGATTTGATTTAATAGTTCTTTAATGTTATTTCGAATTTGGCAACACTTCTGTCATTCGCGTTTTATTAGAAAGTTAGTTTAATATTCAACATTAACGAAATTGGTCGATTTAAGATTATATCCAAAATTAGAAATCTTCTATCAAAACTGTTAGAAATTCACGTGGAAAATTCAATAGAAATTCAATGCCCTCGAGGCAATTTGTGAAGAGCGTTCGTGGAACTCGATCATTATTTGTAAAACAACTCGTTCACCTTCTGGTCCAGTGAGCACACCTGAATACATTGCAGCTGTAGCCTAAAATGTGGCTGAACATCCCCCAACATCTACTTGTCATGGTACTTTGCAGTCCATGGCTACAGCCATTCTCATCAACGTGCCCCGCCCACGTCTTTCTGGAAGCAGACCGCTGCAGTCACCATGTCTCTGGGCGTTTTCGCCAGGCCAGACCATCTTGTATGGTATACGTTCTTGTATGGTGTCCATTCTGCAAACGTGTCCGAACCATCTCAGTCTCTTCTGCTGAATCAGAGCCTCTATGGTTGGTTGTTGCATCTCTTCCGTATGAAGTCGCTTCGAAGATGGTTTCGGATGAAAACTCCGAGGATTTGCCGAATACATAGCATTTGGAAAACGTCCAGCTTGTTCAGGTCGCCTTTCAGCAAGGTCCACGTCTCAGCACCATTTACGATAAGCGGTATGATGAACGTTCTGAAGAGACGGATCGTGAACTTCAGAGGTACAGTCCACATTCTTCTCCTGCCTTAAATACTAGACTAGCTCTTTTTAGTCATCATATGCATATTCAATTTTAGATTTACATTCAAATAATTTTTCCAGACGTGATGAACTTGTTGGACAAGGTGTTGTTGAACAGCCGGATTACTATTCTTCTTGATCAATTCAGTCAATTGTAGGAGGGAAATCCTAGGAAGAAAAAAAATTTAGATGTGGAATCCGAGATAGTCCCCACCTCAAATTATGGAAAAGAAGATGCGATGTGATCTCTGCAGTCTATGGCTTTCTGTCCAAAGCAAAGTAGTGATCGAAGCAAAACACCAAGTTTGACTATTTTTTCTCAATAATCCTACTCCGAAGTGATTCGCATACATTTTCAAGACAATGATTATTAATTCCAGTGAGTCATTGCCTCGTCCTAACTTCGATTGTGAAAATGATCGACTGAACAAGCTTCGGTTGAAACTTCCTGGGCTCTAGATGCAAGAGCGGCAGAATTAGTTTGCCTTTTAAATATGGTGCCTAATTATGAAGGAAGTCAAATGCTGGAAAAAAAAATTGTTTAATAATCCTATAATTATGTGCATGGATTCATTTTAAAGAAGTTATGATTGTCTATCACCTGCAAAATGTGCGGAACATTTATTTGCAAGTAAGGAATCAGAAAATGTTATGCTTAAATAGGGAGTAATGGGTGGAAGAGAGATTTAAATATCCGAGTGATGAGTTTGCCATTCACTATAATAGTCTCTTCAAAACTATTCAAGATGATTTGTAAAACAAGTTCACAGCCGGAAACTTTTTTGAAAGATTTGAATCTTGCGTTGCAAAACACTCTTCATTCATACAAATGAAGCCATTGAAAATGGCAGAACATTTTCAGTAAGGATTTTTTGTTGCAAAACTGTTAAAATTGGGTCACAAAAAATATGAAAAAAGAAGTATTTGACAGTGGAAAAAATTTTCAGCATATTTTTCCTCGTTTAACAAATATTATTATATTTATTCTAAGTTAAAATGATTATCATATTCATACATTACACTGTTACTTATCACATGTTTGAATAAAATATTTGAAAATCAGAAATGAAATATAAGAACTTTGTAGAGGATGTAATATTGATGATTATTCAGAAACTTTTTCAAGAAAAACGACTCGAACTGTTTTTTTTCCATTGTAATAAATGCAGAAATGTGGATGAATTATTTGTATTTATATTTTTCTCCATTAAATCAACCTCAACACATGGCTAGAGCCAGTTGAAAAATTGAGTGTTTATTCTCCATTCTCTCAATTTAATCTAGCTCGAACTATTATCCGAATACATTTCATCAAATATTATTCGGATACTATTTGAATTTCGCACCATATTACAAGTATTATCTTTTCCAGAAGCAAATTAATGAAGAGATTAGGAAATAATATTTTTTCATTATCTGGAAAAAAATATCCCGAACAAAAGCTTTTTATACAAATGTGACCTCTCAAATCGCTTTTGCATGAGAAAATGTGATTATCTTCACGAAAAATATACTATATCAGAATATACGAATTTTAATTCTGAAATTTCTTTTTCTATCTAGGCCAATAATATTCGCCAATGTATTGTGTGTTGCCACAGAACGACTAGTTGGCACAGCCATCTATCACACAAGACATGGACTTCTCTAGAGTTCTTTCTTGGAGAAACCTGATCTGCTTTGTTCCCAATAGATGGCAGGAGATTCATCGCACCAGTTAAATTTAAAGCATCGACTCGTTTCGACTACACAGTAAGTTCTAAAATTCAACAGTTCATTCTTCGAATTAGTTTCAATTACTAATGATATAATAATAATTATTATTATAGGTAACATCTGTTGAATATACAAGAGAAAGACGATACCTATATTAATTTTCGGGCAGCTAAACCTGCGTCCCCTAGTGTGCAATAGAAAAAGTTTTCTAGGACGAATATAGAAGCAAATTTTCACCCTATATTTATCTCAATGGCAAGAATGACATCTACATTTTTTATAGGGTTTACTCAAGATACCTGATACATTGTCTATATCAGATTGGATAGATGTCACTTGGAATCGTGGGTATAGGAATCAATTTCAAAGGCAAGCTTGTTATGTGAAGCACCAGATGGCTTCTAAAGTGAATCCTACGATACCAATTATTTCAAGTGACATCTATCCAACTAATATGAACATACAATGTTCTAGGTATTTCAATAAATCCTATAAAAAAATGTAGAAATCATTTTTGCCCTTGAGAAAAATACCTCTGTTAATCTATATTTGTATTAAGGCCCTGGAAAATTTTTTGTACTGATTCAAAACACATGGGAAAAAATTTACATATTCTTTAGAAAAAAGATATTTATGCTTTTAGTAGTTGCAAATTTCATAATTATATGATTATTATATAATTAATTATATATAATAATAAATTCTTCTGAGTGTACATTTTGCCGCCGAATTATTTCTGTAATGCAAATTATATTCACTAGGGGCAAACGCTTCGAAACAATCAAATAAAATAAGATGAATTGCTTCAAAATTCCTACAAGGTTAAATTACTTTTTTACCTTCATGTGTACTCAGAGAAGGTCAATTTTTGTACCGAATACACAGTGTTTTTGGGGGTAGTTTTACTTCATTACTTCAATATGAAGAAATGTTCTAGCTAAACGAAGGGGTTTGCTCGATTTAAAAGTGACAATTTTGATTTGGATGACGAAGAACGACCGGGAGCGCCAACAAAGTTTAAGAATGAGGAATTAGAGCAAAGCTTGATGAATATCCATCACAAACAGAAGAGAAACTCGCGAAAAGGTCGAGGTGGACGGGGCTTATTTGTTTACAAATGGCGAGCGTGGAAAAAATCGTGACACTCCGTGTTTTCTTTCGTTTGTAGCGAAGGAACGGAAAATCGTACAGAAAATTTAACGACTTTGCGTTCGAGCTGGATTTTCGGACTTTTGATCCATAGGGCTTCGCCCATCGCGATTTTTAAGGATTCGAAGTTAGCACTGTCAACGCATCTGTGGTCCGTTGCCAAGATGGAAAAAAGTAGTGGCTAACGACGAACAAAACTTTAAACTTTGAATGAAGAACCAATTCTTCAGAATGAAGCTTCAATTTTCGACAAAAAACCGCACTAATTTATGAACTATGAACTTCTGAATGAACAGGGAAAATGTTTCAGGACAGGATATAAAATATTTACTCTTCTCGATTCCAAGGTATAGTTTTTTGAAGGAAGAAAGAAAGAAATCAATTGTCTGTCCGAAGATCATGCAGTTTCATTAAAATTAATCGCAGTGTCTGATTGTGTTGAAGCTACCGATACATTCTCTTATTAATTACAGGACTGTCGTGTACGGAATACGAACTATAATCACGTGACTGGGGCAACAAATTGATGATTCGTGAAATACCTTTGGGGAATATACACCAGACGTCAATCTAATCTAATTTGTTCGATATTGGTTCGATACAATACTCGAAATCAACCTCAAGCTGTCACAAAGATTGGTTTAGGAAAGGTCGATTCTATCGAAGCGTCCATACTAAATAGGATATAATCAGAGTTGCAATTGAACTTCTATGATGAAGAGCCATAATAACAATGCTAATTTTCTTGTCAGGGGAAGCCGAAATTATCCAGAACTACGCCACTAGGAATCGAGTATATTCTAACAGGTTATTTGATGCTTTATCGGGATATACTGGATGGTTTTAGAAGTGTATGTTGTTATATCCAACTAAATTTCTATAATAATGGATGTTTATTTCATTGTGAAGGGGGAAGCAGGCCATAAACAATGGAAGACCATATCAACCACATGGTCGAAACGGCTGAGGTTGCAGCATCATAGCCTTTCATGAAATTTTCCATGAGCAATTCGCACATTTGCTGTATGTTCTCGATAACTTCACGAATTCCATCTTTAATTTCTTGAATGGATCGCAAAGCATTGGCGTAAAAATTGTCTTTCACGTGGCCACAAAGAAAAAAGCATAAATAGAGGTTAATACTTGATATAAGGTATATAAAATTATTGAAATATTTTAATATTAGCCTTCTACATATTTAATTTAAAAAAATTATAACTTCAGGAATTAAATAAGAATAATGTCATATACTACTCTGTCAAGAAAGTACCGGGAATTTTCAATTAAAACAACATTTTTACATTTATTCGTCAAAATTTATTGGGTCGCCTTCAAAATAGGCTCCATTTGCTCCAATACATCTATGCCAACGGCACTTCCAATTATCGAAACATTTTTATAGGCGCTTTCCGGGATGGACTTTAGCTCTCGCGCCGAATTTTGTTTTATGGCTTCAATCGACTCAAAACGGGTGCCACGAAGGGGCAATTTTAGTTTTGGGAAGAGGAAAAAGTCGCAGGGAGCCAAATCCGGCGAATACAGTGGTTGCTGAAGCACGTTTGTTGAATTTTTGGCGAGAAAGTCAGTCACAATCGTAGCTCGGTGAGAAGGCGCGTGGTTTTTTCGGTTTCGGCTCATTTTTTGCCACCCATTCCGATGATTGCTGGCTTGTTTGCATATCGTACTCGTAGACCCAGGTCTCATCACCAGTTATAATGCGTTCCATGAATGTAGAATCGGAATAACAGCGATCCAGCATGTCTGAAGCAACCTGTTCGCGATGACGTTTTTGAAGAAAATTCAGGTCTTTCGGTACGAGTCGTGCGGCCACCTTTCTCATGCCCAAAATATCAATCAAAATCTTACGTGCGGACTCGTGGGATATCTTAAGATCATGTGCTATCTCTCTCAAGCTGGTACGACGGTTTTCCAGCACCCTTTCCTTAATTTTATCGACGTTATCTTCGATCGAAGCCGTCGATGGGCGACCACTTCACGACCGTCCTTGAAGGCTCTGTACCACTGATATGCACGAGTTTTCGATAGAGCATTATCACCAAAGGCCTTTTGCAACATTTTCAATGCATCGGCACACGAAAATTCATTTGCAACACAAAACTTTAAACAAATTCTTTGCTCAACGTAATCACCCATAGTAGAAATCGGCACGCACTCTGACATCGACTGACTTAATCAGCTGCTGCAAACACACTAGTTGACAGATCCCGCTCAAGCTTGGCATAGTAATTAAGGACAGTGGTACCAACCTAGGAAAAAAAATTTTACGTGCCTCATTGCCCCGCCAGATTTAAATCGATAATTCCCGGTACTTTCTTGACAGAATGTAAGTACCACTTATATCAAACGACATATAAAATAGAAATTCATTATAAGACATCCCAATGATATAACAAAATCCAATAAATAAAAATTGTTAACGAAAATTCTATAAATTAAATATTTTGAATAGACAAAATTTTGTTTCTGCTGATCAATCTTATGAAAGTAAATATCTTTCAAAAATGTTTAACGTCTTAAGAATTTCATCATAAAACTATCTTACTTATAATATTCAATATTATTAGATATCTAACTGAGTTACTTTCTATAAAATCTCTAGATATGTAAAAAGATTACTGAGAAACAGGTTTTAAGAGAGACTTGGCTTCGTCAGGATTCAAATAATTCATATTCAATAAAATATAACAGCAATCAACAACAAATATTCATTCACCCTACAACAATTTAGGAAACTTCTGGTGAATGAATACTGAAAAATTTAAATGTAGTGTAAGGTTAAGTTACAAATGAATAATTCTGTGGTTTACCCTTGATCTAATAGATTGAAAGACAATTTAACGGCCTCTGTTATAACACAAGGACTATCTGTATAAAGAATGTTAAGGAAACCAATTAATTATATATTATGAATAAAATAACATAATAGAGATTAACACTTGATAGAAGGTATATAAAATTATTTGAAAATTTCGATATTAGCCTTCTACATATTTAATTTAAAAAAATTATATTTAATAATTATAACTTCAGGAATTAAATTAAATTAACTTGTTTCTCAGTAATGTTTTTACATATCTTGAGATTTTATAGAAAGTAACCTAGTTAGATTTCCAATAATATTGAATATTCTAAGTAAGATAGTTTTATGATGAAATTCTTAAGATGTTAAACATTTTTGAAAGATATTTATTTTCATAAGATCGATCAGCAGAAACAAAATTTTGTCTATTCAAAATATTTAATTTATAGAATTTTGGTTAACAATTTTTATTTATTGGATTTTGTTATATCATTTGGATGTCTTATAATGAATGTTTATTTTATATGTCGTTTGATATAAGTGGTACTTATATGACATTGTTTTGATTTAATTCCTAAAGTTATAATTATTAAGTATAATTTTTTGAAATTAAATATGTAGAAGGCTAATACTAAAATATTTAAATAAAGAAAAAAGCCTTAATGTGTTAAATCACAAGCTATCGGTGACCAATTGGGACCACTTCATGGAAAAATAACTAGGAAATTTTTCCTGCGATTGTTTCGTTGCTTGTTTGGCACGCAATCCGCATCAATACTTGGGAACAAACATATATGAAGAACGGGATCACTCGAAAGAGATAAAATGCCGAATTGAAAAGGCAGTTGGGAAACTGTTAAGAAGAGATAATTTAACCTTACCTATAAAGATTAGACTGCTTAAATGCTACGTGTCCTCGGTGCTTCTATCGGGTGTTTTTTTTAAGTGTAATACAACTTTCGATAGGGATAACTGTGCTTTGACAAAAGGTAGAAGCCATGTTGTTTTGACATTTCGGTTCAGTAAGCATTGACAAATTATCATGGAAAACAACGTTTACAAATTGTTGAAATTTATTTTCAAAATCAGTGTTCTATTCGTCAAACTTATAGAGTACTTCGTGAAATTTATGGTTCACATAATCGTCCATCAGAGCAGCTTATTCGTCGAACTATCGATAGATTTCGGACAACATTTTCTCTACTCGATGCAACAACAAGACAAAGAACTGTACGTACAGCAGAAAATATCGCTGCTGTAAGTCATTGTGTGGAAGGATGATCCAGATTTGTCTATTCGTCGACGTTCACAACAAGTTGGACTCTGTGTATCCACCACATGGAAAATTTTGCGTAAAGATCTTGGACTACAAGGTAACTCCAGGGTAAAAAACACGGAAAGAGAAGTGTTGGCCGAAGAAGAATGGCTGAAGATTCTGAGTATCTGGTTCAATTCATGGACAGTGGATTTGTTTCAATCTAAGGTGTATCCGGAACCAATAGACACCAGAAGAAGAAGACAGACAACTAGAGTACGAATACAATTTAGTCATTGTTGTGTACAGACAATCAAGCCTGCAATAATTCTTAGACGATTATTTCAGGACCCTAACCCACATATTCCATTTCTTGCACCTAATGCTCGTCTGAACTTGGAGTCGCTCTATATAGTGTCTAAATGAATGTCTCGTGTCCAATTAGTCAATTCGACCATACATTTCGCAAACAAGGGATGTGATATCGCCACAGTAATTAATCGTCTGCGTATCTCTATAGGGGTTGTTAGGCAAATCTCCATTCATTATCGGTATTATTAGTAGGGCGACGGAAGGTATTCTATTTTGATGGAGCATATCATCACTGTTCGGGGGATTCCGATGATTTCTCCGACGTATATACTCTGCTAATGTGTATGGATCTGTAACTTTTTCAGAAGGAATTATGAGCGATAAGGTGACTTCGTTGAATATCTTGAAGGGATCTATACAACGTGTCTAATTTTAAAAGGGACAAACTTTAAGAAAGGATCATACAAGAAACTTGCAACAGAAAATGTCATATAACATATGGTCGAGATGTTCTTTTTCAATTTAACATTTCTTGATTTCACGAAATATTCCAAATTTTTCCATAAAATCAAATAAACTTCAGTTATTCTTGTAGCCTCATAAAATTTGACCATATATCTGAAAAAGGCATCAAAGTTGCTACAAGATAAGAAGTTCTGTGTGCCAAAAATTCTCATTACGGGCGTGGTACGGAGTTGAATATCACGATTGTAAGGTGAAAAAAATACATCAATTTTTCCATGGTTTTGTCGATGAAAAATTATCACTTATGGACATGTTTTCTTTTCAGCAGAAAATAACTCATTTAGTGTGAATTCGAATGACATATCAACTTTTGTGATAGCTGCTTTTCCTCTGCTATAATATCATGGCTAAGAAGATAACAACGAAAAGTTTAAATATTCCAAACCTAAATTTCCTCTCTGAAGCTCCTTGTGATTGAAGATTAAAGTAAACACTGAATTTAAAATCTGACAGTTTCTGTCGCTTAATAATTTTTGGTATTATTACGTTTTCTTGAATCTAACGAATTAACTCAATTTATATTAAATATTCTAGAAAAATCGAGAAAAAAAGGTGCAGGATCTGTTAATTGTAGATGCTCTTACGAGACTAACATTTTGTAGGTAGTACCTGAATAACTCAGGAGAGTGCGCGGGCGATAGGATATTATGGACTAATGAGGTCACTTCACGAAATTGGGTATGATAACTTTTAGAAATAGCCATGTATGGAAAATAGAAAATCACCATGCGACTATTGTTTCTCATATCCAATATGAGTTAAGGGTGTGGTTGGGAGTTATGGCAAGACTAGATAATTCACATGATTTTAGTATTTTTCACAAACCCACACATACAGATATTACAATATGTCAGCATATAATAGTTTTATACATAGACTATTGAATGTCCCTCTGAATTCAGATAACATTTTCAAAGAATCAAACATTATTAAACACAGTTTCAAACAATGATTACAACCCCTTTCTTATAGACAAAATGGTATCCAATAAACATAAGAAGATGGTATTAAGTCTCGCGTACCCAATCATAAAAGATGACAATACACAGAAATACTTTTTGTTATCTTATGTTAATGGATTATCTGAAAATATTGCTTAATATTGCAAAAATAGTTTCAAGTACAACGCTGCTTCTGAAACCATTAATAACCCTAGTACTTACATAAGAAACAATAAGGATCGAACAAATAAAGGAAATTAATCTGGGGTCTACGAGTCATCTTGCAACGATTGCTCCTTAATATATATTGGTCAGACAGATAGATCATTTAAGAAAAGAATCCAAGAACACCAAAGAAGTTACATATCGGATTCCGTACATTCGACAGATGCTAAACATCTTGAGCAAGTCAGGCATAACTTCAACAATAACTATGAAATTATTCACGTCTAAAGCAAAAATTCTTGATTAACACTTTTTGAATTTCTTGAAATCAACAGGTACAATGCCAGTAAAATCCTTTTGAATGAACAAGCAAATGTTGACACACCCCCATTACTAAATATCTCTTCCTGATGGCATTTTTAAGCGGCAAACCCCAATAAACACCCTGAGTTTTTATGAATTGTTTTTCCATTATTTTGTCACGTACTACTACAACTCTATTTAAACTCTATTACACTGGACACCATCAGGCAGTAGAATGTAGATATCGGGTGTTTTTTTTAGAGTGATAGAACTTTAAATTAAAATAAAACACATTTAAATTAAGATTGAAGACAATTGTTTTTATTTGAAAGATAATTTATGACATTTATGTTTTAAAAATAATTTCCGGCATATATCCATCACGACTAGCTCTGAGGAACCGCATTCGACCAGACCAATTTTGGACTACTTTTTCGAGTAATTCAGGCCTTATTTCATCAGCAACACGAGTTATGTTGACTTCTAAAGCATCTATTGTTTCTGGTTTATCAGCATAAACCAATGACTTGACATAACCCCAAAGAAAATAATCCAGTGGAGTTATGTCGCATGATCTTGGAGGCCAATTAATTCGACCATTTCTCGAAATAATGTTATCGCTAAATCTTTCCTTCAGTAAATCAATTGTTACGGTAGTAGCATGAGGTGTAGCACCATCTTTTTGGAACCAAAACACTTCTGAGTCGATTACTTTCAAATTTTGAAACAAGTAATCATTGATCATCGATCTGTAACCAGCACTGTAACATTATCTCCTCCAGCATCGTTTTTAAAGAAATACGGACCGATGGTACCTCCAGCGTGTAAAGCACACTATACAGTGCATTTTTCAGGATGCAATGGAACCTGCAGAACTTCTTGAGGATTGGTTTCACTCCATATATGGCAATTTTGCTTGTTTACATAGCCGTTCAACCAGAAATAAGCTTCATCTCTAAACACAATTTTACGATAAAAAAGTGGAGCTACTTCAAGCTGTTCTAGGGCCAAATCAGCAAACAAACGACGCTTATTATGGTCAAGTGGCTTTAGTTCTCGAACCATTTGGATCTTGTATGGGTGTAGACCAAGATCTTTACGCAACATTTTCCATGTGGTGAATGCACAGAGTCCAATAGAGACAAATCTGAATCATCATTAACACTACGACTTACAGCAGCGATATTTTCGTCTGTATGTACAGTTCTTTGTCCTGTTGTTGTTGTTGCATCGAGTAGAGAAAATGTTGTCCGAAATCTATCGATAGTTCGACGAATAAACTGCTCTGATGGACGATTATGTAAACCATAAATTTCACGAAGTGCTTCATAAGTTGGCGAATAGAACACTGATTTTGAAAATAAATTTCAACAATGTTGAATTGTATCAGTCCTTACTTGGTGAAAATCCATATTAAATAATTTGAAATAAGGTTATTCTGATTTTCATAAATTTTTATTGTTAAACTCACAACAATTGTTTCGCTATCACAGTAGCATCATCAGGCAAGATCACATTTTGAATAAATGTCAAAATGTGATCTTACCTGATGATGCTACTGTGATAGCGAAACAATTGTTGTGAGTTTAACAATAAAAATTTGTGAAAATCAGAATAACCTTATTTCAAATTATTAAATTTCAACAATTTGTAAACATTCTATCACCCTAAATAAAATACCCGATACCTGAAGAAGTGGTGAAACAAATGTTGTATTATAAACATTTGTGTGGAAATTGAAAAAGTGCCTCTATATTTTTTAATCAATTTGTACTTGACCTATGATCAACAAAGGTTAATCTGTCATATACTGACATAGTGATTATATCTGTGATAAGCACTTTGGAAATATAGAACAAGATAAATTGTAGAAGGATTCCGTGATCCGATGACTGAAGTTTCATGAAACCAACTGAAGGTATAATATATATTCAGAATATGTCAAATTCGATTTGATCATAACACATCCGGACATGAATGTTTTATCTATCTTATAAGGTGAGACGTGCCACCTTAGCGTCTTCAAATGAAGCAATTTCTCCACAAGGAACATCAAACTTTCCAACCGAATAGTTCCTGGAATGGCATTAACGTCATGAAAACTGAAAATATCCGAAAGAACCGGCATGATCGTGCCTGACGCGAAAATGATATGAAGACATTAAACTTATTTATTTCCCTTCAAGCTCACCGATAAGTTTATATTAGCTCAGTAAAATATTACGAGTTTATACACTAAACTGAATTAAACTGCATCGTCAGAAAAGTTTGTAATTGAATTTTCGAAATCGCCCTAATCAAAACTTTGAGGAGTTGATTTTAAATGAAGTTTTAATTAAGCTCGTTCGAATTAAACTGTGCACGTACAACCGGTTTCTTAGCCGATGAGCTCATCAATCGTTTATTCTGATAATTGTCTAGAGAAGTTCTTGAGTTTGTAGGCTCCATTTAAATAATAGGTAGGAAAAAATAAATACTTTATTTTTTTGGTAGATGGAATTAGTGATCGAACAATTTCAGATTTATGCTCGATGTCAATGTAGCATTTCACATTAAAAAAAAATTCTTTTGCCATGTTTTGTTTGGTCCACTCAGTTGAGAGTTACTGTCTGTTAAAAATTAAAGTAAACAAAGAGAAAATTCGAGTCAAGTTATTTCAATATCATCATATGTTAGATCAGGTCAGGTTATTTCAATATCATCATATGATTTTTGAAAACATTGTGCTGAATTCCCCATGTTCTACGAAAGAACCCAGTCAGGATTGTTTTCATCCTCTATACCAGCAGGTTTGCTCGTAAATAATGTATTTATCGGGTGTTTTTTTCTAAAGTGATAGAACTTTAAAATGTAATAAAACACATTTAAATTAAGATTGCTGCCAAATTTGGAGTGGAGTTATGTCGCATCATCTTGGAGGCCAATTAATTGGAACCATTTTTCAAAATAATGTTATCGACAAATCTTTCTTTCAATAAATCAACTGTTACGGTAGCAGCATCTTGTTGGAATCAAAACACTTCTGGGTCCATAACATGCAAATTTTGAACAAATAATCATTGATCATCGATCTGTAACTAGCAGCATTCACTCTAACATTAGCTCCAGCATCGTTTTTAAAGAAATAAGGACCGATAATGCCTCCAGCATGTTAAGCACACCATACAGTGCATCTTTCAGGATGTAATGGAACCTGCAGAATTTCTTGAGGATTATTTTCACTCCATATACGGCAATTTTGCTTGTTTACATAGCCGTTCAACCAGAAATGAGTTTCATCTCAAAACACAATTTTACGATAAAAAAGTGGATCAACTTCACGCTGTTCTAGGGCCCAATCAGCAAACAAACGGTGCTTATTATGGTCAGGTGGCTTTAGTTCTTGAACCAGTTGGATCTTGTATGGGTGTAGACCAAGATCTTCACGCAAAATTTTCCATGTGATGGATGCACAGAGTCCAACATGTTGTGAACGTCGACGAATAGACCAATCTGACCAATTTCAACAATTTGTAAACGTTGTTGCGGTGTGAGTCTTTCCATGATAATTTGTCAGTGATTACTGAACAGAAATGTCAAAGCAATATGGCTTCTGCCTTCTGTCAAATCACAGTTATCCACATCGAAAGTTCTATCACTCTAAAAACAAACATCCGATATTATAAAATAGTGTAAGGCAAAATAGCGTTCAGTGAAATATTCAGACTCATCTGTTAATAATGTCTGCTGCAGACCCTCTGATACTTGATCTTGGAATCTGTGAGATCATCTCTCTTGCTTGCAGCTAACCATAAGGCTCTTCTCTTATTGGATAAATCATTTTTACTAGTGAAAAACTCGTGTTTCAAAACTGAAGGAACAGAGTACAACCCCACATTATACCTGTCGTGATTCTTTAATTAAGCACAAATTATTATCTGAATTAAGAAATATCGGTGTTTTTTTAGAGTAATAGAACTTTTGATAGGGATAACTGTAATTTGACAAAAGGTAGAAGCCATGTTATTTTGACATTTCTGTTCACTAAGCATTGACAACTTATCATGAAAGACTCACGCCGCAACAAAGTTAACAAATTGTTGATATTTATTCTCAAAATCAGTGTTCTATTCGCGAAATTAATGAGGGTATTTCGTGAAAATTATGGTTTTCATAATCGTCCATCCGAGCAGCTTATTCGTCGAACTATTGATAGATTTCGGACAACATTTTCTCTACTCGATGCAACAACAACAAGACAAAGAATTGTCCATAAAGAAGAAAATATCGCTGCTTTGAGTCTTAGTGTTAAGGATAATCAAGATTTGTCTATTCGTCGACGTTCACAACAAGTTGGACTCTGTGCATTCACCACATAGACAATTTTGCGTCAAGATCTTGGTCTACACTCATACAAAATCCAACTGGTTCAAGAACTAAAGCCACTTGACCATAAAAGGCGTCGTTTGTTTGCTGATTGGGCCCTAGAACAGCTTGAAGTTGATCTATTTTTTAGCGTTAAATTGTGCTTAGTGATGAAGCTCATTTCTGGTTGAACGACTATATAAACAAGCAAAATTGCCGTATACGGAGTGAAGACAATCCTCAAGAAGTTCTGCAGGTTCCATTGCATTCTGAAAAATGCACTGTATGGTGTGCTTCACACGGTGGAGACATCATCGGTCCATATTTCTTCAAAAACGATGCTGGAGCTAATGTTACAGTGAATGGTGCTCGTTACAGATCGATGATCAATGATTATTAGTTTCAAAATTAGAATGCTATCTACCCCAAATGGTTTTGGTTCCAACAAGAGAGTGCTACACCTCATGCTGCTACCGCAACAATTGATTTATTGAAAGAAAGATTTGGCGATAACATTATTTCGAGAAATGGTCCAATTAATTGGCCTCCAAGATTGGGGTTATATCAAGTCATTGGATTATGCTGATTAACTAGAAACAATAGATGCTTTGGAAGCCAACATAACTCGTGTTATTAATGAAATAAGGCCTGAATTACTTGAAAAAGTGATCCAACAATGGAGTGGTTGAATGCGGTTTTCTCAGAGCTAGTCGTGCCGGAAATTACTTTCGAAACATAAATGTCATAAAATTATCTTCCAAATAAAAAAAATTGGCTTCAATCTTAATTTAAATGTGTTTTACTCCAATTTAAAGTTCTATCACTCTAAAAAAACACCCGAATGTGTGTCATATTGCATTCGTTTTTACAAGTCGATAGATTGTCTTATGAAAATTACCACTAACCTCACAATTTTCCGATATAAACAATAACAATCACATTTTAAACCATAAAAACCTAATTACTCCAAATGATAACAAATATATAATGCAAATTGAGAAATAAACATTGGAATTTTGAGCAAAAAACGAAAAAAAGTCAAATTTAATGCTCTATTTTTTTCCACAGCTATATTTTATTGAGGCATGTTTGTTTAATCGTCATATTTTGTTCCAAATAATCTGTTCTCTGCCTTTCTCCCAATAGTGACCATGGTTTAATATGTATACTTTCATATCCTTAAACATTGTGGAGCAGTTTACCAATGTGGTGTTAAAAGAAATACATTTTCAAGCTTATAATAGAAAACATATGTTGAAACGAAAGAGTCCATACTCATGTATATTATTTGTGACGTATGAATACGAAAGCATACCGGTAATTTTCCAGCAGACTACTTATTCAAGCTTATCTGGAGATTGACCGCAAAAATTATAAGCTTTGCATGACCATAGCGTGCACTGCTCGACACAGCAAAACAACACAATCAAAACAGGAAAAATATAAGTTCCACAACAGTCTGACCCGTCATCAAACTAACATAAATCACATAAACTATATTTGGATAGGTCTCGATACGTTCAATTGCGATAAACATCTGTAGATACCCTGAAAATCATGAGCTTCAAAACAATAAGGAGACATTCTCATGTTTCAAACGGCAACCAGAAAAATATTTGACGCAGGTTTATGAAACAGTCCCACCTGTTATTAGAAAAATATCGCATGACGGAAATGGAAGGGTCTGGTTCTAGGAAAACTTGTTCGTATTCAATCGATCGTCAGGTCTGCAAACCGGAAATACAAGTCAAAAATACATTTTAATTCGGTAAATGCATGTCTACATGACTGAATTTGACTCGCTTGAATGTCCTTTGGATCTGCACATAAATCACTGCTTGGATGATGATAGGATTATGAGTTCGCTGTACTAACCGGTAGTTACTGTACGAAAAAATGGTTAATTTCAGTTTAGTGTTCTCCTAACCTTTGGTGACCCTGATTTTGAGGCCATTTCAAGTAGTGAATAACGTTGGATTTAGAACAACTATCGGTTTATCTTTTATTTGAAAGATAATTTTATGACAGTTATGTTTTGAAAATAATTTCCGGCATATTTCCACCATGACTAGCTCTGAGGAACCGCATTCGACCAGACCAATTTTGGACCACGTTTTTGAGTAATTCAGGCCTTATTTCATCAATAATACGAGTTATGTTGGCTTCCAGAACGTCTATTGTTTCTGGTTTATCAGCATAAACCAGTGACTTGACATAACCCCAAAGAAAATAATCCAATGGAGTTATGTCGCATAATCTTGGAGGCCAATTAATTGGACCATGTCTCGAAATAATGTTATTGCCAAATCTTTCTTTCAATAAATCAATTGTTAGGGTAGCAGCATGAGGTGTAGCACCATCTTGTTGGAACCAAAACACTTCTGGGTCGATACTATTCAAATTTTGAAACAAATAATCATTGATCATCGATCTGTAACGAACACCATTCACTGTAACAATACCTCGAGCATCGTTTTTAAAGAAATATGGACCGATGATACCTTCAGCGTGTAAAGCACACTATACAGTGCATTTTTCAGGATGCAATGGAACCTGAAGAACTTCTTGAGGATTGTTTTCAACCACAAATGAGCTTCATCACTAAACACATTTTTCCGATAAAAAACTGGATCAACGTCAAACAGTTCTAGGGCCCAATCAGCAAACAAACGACGCTTATTATGGTCAAGTGGCTTTAGTTCTTGAACCAGTTGGATCTTGTATGGGTGTAGACTAAGATCTTTACGCAAAATTTTCCATGTAGTGGATTCACAGAGTTCAACTTATTGTGAACGTCGGCGAATAGACAAATCTGGATCATCATTAACACTATGATTTAAAACAGTGATATTTTCTTCTGTACCTACAGTTCTTCGTCTTGTTGTTGTTGTTGCATCGAGTAGAGAAAGTGTTGTCCAAAATCTATCGATAGTTTGACGAATAAGTTGCTCTGATCATCCACGTTGAAAGTAAAAGTTCTAGATTAAAACTTTTAGAATTTCTTTAAGTCAACAGGTACACTGCCCGTAAAATCCTTTTGAACGAACAAACAGACGATGACAAGTCTCCATTACTGAATATCATTCCTCAATGGAATTTTTTAGCGGAAAACTCCAATAAACATCTTGAGTTCTTATGACTTGTTCTTCTATTATTTGATCACGTACCTAACAATGTGTTTAACTCGATTACACTGAGCACCATCAGCCAGTCCAATGTAAATACCTGAAGAAGCCACATCGTGGTGAAACAATTGTTGTAGTACAAACATTTTTATGGAAATAAAATACTGTCCCCTATATATTTTCTACTTCACATGAGTTTTCACCAAGTAAAGACCGAATCAATCAAATATTTCTCTTATTATTCTCGAATTTTCTATTGAATAGTAATGGAAGTTATGGCTAATGACAAAACCAGAATTGTGGAAAGTCGCTTCGGCATTGAATAAAACATAATTAAAAAATATGAATTCTGTTCAATCTGTGAACTTGCCTAATTGCAGAAATTCAGACGGTTCTCAAAATAATCATCCAGAAGCGCTTGGTGCATTAGAATGTGGTAGACGGGAAACTTATGTTTTTCGAGCATTCTTTGAACAAAACGCTTGGGTGTAGATCTCCTGTTACGGTCAGTAATACCTCAAGCTCTTTGTCTACGCTTCAGGCCGATTTTGTCCTTTCTTGGTTTTTGTACTCCACATTTTCTGTCTGCTCAAATCTGCTAAAAATTGTCCGGAAACTCGATTCTTTTGGATGTCTTCTGCAGCATACATTCTGTCAAGAAAGTACCGGGAATTATCGATTTAAATCTGGTGGGGCAATGAGGCAGGTAAAAATTTTTTTTCCTAGGTTGGTACCACTGTCCTTAATTACTGTGCCAAGCTTGAGCAAGATCTGTAAACTAGTGTGTTTGCAACAGCTGATTAAGTCAGTCGATGTCAGAGTGCGTGCCGATTTTTACTATGGGTGATTACGTTGAGCAAAGAATTTGTTTAAAGTTTTGTGTTGCAAATGAATTTTCGTGTGCAGATGCATTGAAAATGTTGCAAAAGGCCTTTGGTGATAATGCTCTATCGAAAACTCGTGCATAGCAGTGGTACAGAGCCTTCAAGGACGGTCGTGAAGTGGTCGCCCATCGACGGCTTCGATCGAAGATAACGTCGATAAAATTGAGGAAAGGGTGCTGGAAAACCGTCGTACCAGCTTGAGAGAGATAGCACATGATCTTAAGATATCCCACGAGTCCGCACGTACGATTTTTATTGATATTTTGGGCATGAGAAAGGTGGCCGCACGACTCGTACCGAAAGACCTGAATTTTCTTCAAAAACGTCATCGCGAACAGGTTGCTTCAGACATGCTGGATCGCTGTAATTCCGATTCTACATTCATGGAACGCATTATAACTGGTGATGAGACCTGGGTCTACGAGTACGATATGCAAACAAGCCAGCAATCATCGGAATGGGTGGCAAAAAATGAGCCGAAACCGAAAAAACCACGCCAAAGCCGCTCGAAAATGAAGGTGATGCTCATTGTTTTCTTCGATATCCGTGGCGTGGTGCACTACGAATTCGTTCCAGAGGGTCAGACGGTAAACAAGGAGTATTACCTAGGCGTTATGAAACGTTTGCGTGAGCGTATCCGTAAGAAGCGGCCAAATTTGTGGGCGAACAGCTCATGGATTTTGCATATACATTTGCGATAACGCGCCTTCTCACCGAGCTACGATTGTGACTGACTTTCTCGCCAAAAACTCAACAAACGTGCTTCAGCAACCACCGTATTCGCCGGATTTGGCTCCCTACGACTTTTTCCTCTTCCCAAAACTAAAATTGCCCCTTCGTGGCACCCGTTTTGAGTCGATTGAAGCCATAAAACAAAATTCGGCGCGAGAGCTAAAGTCCATCCCGGAAAGCGCCTATAAAAAATGTTTCGATAATTGGAAGTGCCGTTGGCATAGATGTATTGGAGCAAATGGAGCCTATTTTGAAGGCGACCCAATAAATTTTGACGTTTAAATGTAAAAATGTTGTTTTAATTGAAAATTCCCGATACTTTCTTGACAGAGTAGTATGTTCTACTTGCTAATAAACAGTTTCTGTGGCACTGCCCTAACTTGAAAATCATATCAATAATCTAATATTTATTAAAATTCATTCTGACTTATCCAAATCGCGACTTTTTGCATTAAAACAGCTCCTATTTAAAATACAATGTTTGAAATGCCTATAAACAACGATATATCGGAAATCAGTGTCGGTTAAATAGAGACGGTGTTTTTTACTTTTCGACTATTTTATCTATATGTGATGCGTAATCGGAGAACATATCATTTTGTATTAACAAAATTCTCTTACGTAAATTATGATTTCGGGAATATTCTGAATATCTCTAATAACTATAATAAATAATGTTTTTCGTTTGTAATAACAATCACTGGAAATCATTTGGTGCTCTAGAATACATTTTTCATTTTACCAGCTATACTGAAATAAAAATTGAGAATCGAAACAAAATGCCCGTTTGAAAATCTTGGTACAGTGGACAAATACAGTCGACTCTCGTTAATTCGAAACTCGAGGGACTCTTGAAATATTACGAATTATCGAATGTTTGAAATATCAAATGGTTTGAAATTTGTGAGAGAAAATACATAAAACTTCGAATTATTAAGTGTTCGTTAATTTTTATTTATTAGTATAAAAATGACAAGAATTAAGAGGTACATTCGTGTACATACATGTATTCGTAATGTGAATTAATTAATCTTTCGAAAGAACTGTGTTATACTGGTTTGCTTTAAAGCACAATTCTGCTGCTCACACTGCTCAATAACTTTTTTTGAGAGAAAAAGTGCCTGAAATGCTTTTTCATCACTTTCGTTTTGTAGACAGAAGCTTTGTAAGGTATCAAATGAGGATCTTGCTTCCTTAACTGACACCTCTGCCAAAGGTTCCGATGTATCGTCCTCATCTTCATCTTTACTTTGCGTATCTGTCGCAGATAAAATTTCGCCATCGGTTAGTGAACCTGAGACAGCAACATTTTCATCCACTTGAACAAAATCAGAAAAACTCACACCGCTGATGTCAACTAATGGTTCTATTGCTGGTTCTTCATCATCTATAAGTATTGGAAGATTTTCTTGATTTTCTTTTAAGAAACCGGATTTTTTGAGAATCGTTAGGGGTGTTACAGCTCTCCATGCTTTGTCAATTAGTAAAATAGCTGTCAGAACCGTGATATTTGCAGTTAGCTGTTTGTCGAGAGATTCTAAAACGATCTTAACAATTTCTTTGCGATAGAATGTCTTAAAATTATGGATAATCCCTTGGTCCAATGGTTGCAATTTGGAAGTTGTATTTGGCGGAAAGAAGTAGAGTTCCACGTTAGACAATGTAGGAGGACTGTTGTGGACAGTGCAGTTGTCTAAAAATAGTAAAATTTTCCGCTTTTGTCGTTTCATGTCCCCATTAACTGTTAAAAGCCAATTGTTAAAAGGTTCTGTCGTCATCCAAGCTTTTTTGTTAGCACGATAATCAGTTGGAAACGATTTCACTCCTTTGAAACATAGCGGTTTCATTGCTTTTCCTATCACTTAGGGTTTAAGTTTTTCCGATCCATCCATATTTACTGCAAGTAAAACTGTCAACCTCTCTTTACTATGTTTTCCTCCGTGACATTTTTCATCTTTAAAAGTAAGCGTCTTGTCCGGTAAACATTTAAAAAATGGGCCAGTTTCATCAGTATTAAAAATGTCTCGGGCATCATAGTTTTCAATCAAGGTCTTCAATTTACCGTGCCAATCTAAACAAACTGCATCATCAACACTTCCACTTTCCCCACAAACTTTTTTAAAAACAACTCCATTTCTCTTTTTGAAATTTGTAAGCCACCCTTCACTTGCCGCAAAGTTTTTGATGCTTAGAGTAGACGCGAACTCTTTTGCTTTTTCCTTCAACAAGTTCCCGCTAATAGACACATTTTGTCCTCTACACTGTCTTAGCCAAATGACCAGGCTTTCTTCCAGACGAGGAAATTCACCTTTAGTAGTTCTTTTCCGTACTCCAGCAGTTTGAGCAGCATTAATTTTCTCCTTGTGCTTTATTATTGTTGAGAGAGTACTCAGAGGAATCTTATATTCTTTTGCAACATCACTCTTCTTCTCACCTTCTTCTACTTTTTCGATTAACTTTTTCTTTTCAGCAATCGTCAAACATCTATACTTTCTAGGGCTCATAACTAACACTAACTTTTAATCTGCATACCAACGAAAGAGTAACAGTAACTGAATAACTAAACAAACCAATTCGTAAGAAGTGTGTGCGTCAAATAGTCAAACTAATCATAACAAAAACAAAGGCTCGTGTATCTTGATACAAGTTTAACTTGTCGCATACAAGTTTGAACTTGTCGCATACAAGTTTGAACTTGTCGCAAAATGTACTTACAATCTTTCCGCCTCTTCTCTCTGCAACTTTAAATTGTCGAGTGTTGGACGCTGATGAGTTCGAATTAACGCGTCGTTTTGTTAAATAGCAATGTTTTTTTCGTTAGAATTACCAAGTGTATGAAAATGAATTGATTTAGTTCGAAATATAAAGAGATTTAGTAGGGAACTCGTGATAACTTTGAATTATAGAGAGGTTCGAATTATCGCAGGTTTGAATTAACGAGAGTCGACTGTAATTTGAATTTAAATTTGGATACCTGACGCATTACTGAGGATTTATGACAGGTAGGATCGGGGGTGAAAAAATCTTTCGAAGTATTTCTTGAACTATCCATGTCTTGAGAACTTCGATAATCATAAGAACTTCAGGATGGTACATCAGAGGATATCGAGAAATATCCGAGCGAAATGCTACCCATTTAGCCATTAACTTCAGACAGCCTGTACATTGGTTATGCCCATGATCGAATGATTCTGTAGCGAATATAACATGAATAATTTTTTCAGCAGGTTCCATGGTTTCGATAAGTTTTTCGAATTCCTTCAGTTATCTGTTCATATTCAAATCAAGTTTTCTGTTGCGATGGTGTATTTCTATTTGCCAGAAAGAAAAGTGAAAATAACACCAAGGTTGATTCTGAAAAAATGTGAAGCATTCAATTCTCTGCATTATAGTAAAAAAATGAATAGGGTGTTATATTTGAAAAAATCGAGAAATATCAATTTCGAATGCATCAATAACAGACATCCTGTGTAAGCCAGATTAATATTTTGTTATGATGACTCTATGAATCTTTCATTAATCAAAAATTCGTATCACATTCTTGTTACGTCTTGTTTATGCAACCGTTTTAGGTCTTTTGACGGAGTGATGTCCGCTCAACTTATCTCAGTTTTCTCTGAATGAGATCTGTAGAGTTAGAAAAATATTTCTAAGATTTTTATATTGAATTGAATCAGTCCTTACTTGGTGAAAATCCATATTGAATAATATTTGAATAAGGTTATTCTGATTTTCACAAATTTTTATGGTTATGTTTACAACAGTCGTTTCGCTATCACAGTAGCATCATCAGGAAAGATTACATTTTGAATAACTAAGCTTGTTTCCGAAATCCGTTGCTGTTTATATTTCAGTAAGTATAATAAATTTTTATTGAGCACTAAAACCCAAAAAGGGACAAATTCCAGTTTATCTGAATATATTTAACAGAGGTGAGCTATTTAAATCTATTTGTTCGTTAAGTAATATTCCAATTTTATTATGCTTATTTACCTCTAGCGATTCTAACAGATTTAAGGCATAACTTTTACTTTCTATATGTAGATTTCAAAATTATGGTTGAAACTATGTCCTCTTTCGAACAAATGGTAGGAATATGTAGAATTACTTTTATAATTGAGGAAACTCTTCAAATGTTCACAAATTCTATGTCGGAAAGTTCTTCTAGTCTGTTCTATGTAGACTTTAGGGCAATCACCGCAGGTTAACTTATAAACCCCCGATTTATCATCTTTATGTGTACAGTCTTTATTATTTTTAATAAATTTACTCAAGTCTGAATTGGTTTTAAACGAAGTTCTTAAATTATATTTATTTTTGAGATATGTAGTAATTTTCTCAGAAATACCTATACGGATTCTATTATACACAATAAATCAAATCATCCTTTGAATCAAAAATTATCAGCATTTAATTTTATTATCCATAGATTAGTTAATATTCCCATGAATTGAGAAAATTATATTTCAGAACTTAACATAATTAAACAAATAGCTATTAATAATGACTATGATCCTAAGTTGACAGACAAATTGTTAATGAATAAAAATAATAAAATAGCTTTAAATATGGTGTTTCCTAATATAAAAGAAAATTTTAAATATATTTCTTTAAAATACACTGAAGGTATTTCTGAGAAAATTGCTACATATCTCAAAAATAAATGAAATTTAAGAACTTCATTTAAAACCAATTCAAACTTGTGTAAATTTATTAATATAGAGATGATAAATCGGGGGTTTATAAATTAACCTGCAGTGATTGCCCTAAAGTTTACATAGGACAGACTGGAAGAACTTTCCGATATAGAATTTGTGAACAGTTGAAGAATTTATGAAAAAAGTAACATAAATAGAGGTTAATTCTTGATAGAAGGTCTATAAAATAATTTAAATATTTTAATATTAGCCTTCTACATATTTAATTTCAAAAAATTATATTGAATAATTATAACTTCAGAAAATAAATTAAAATAATGTCATATAAGTACCACTTATATAAAATGAACATTCATTATAAGACATAACAAAATCCAATAAATGAAAATTGTTAACCAAAATCCTATAAATTAAATATTTTGAAAAGACAAAATTTTGTTTCTGCTGATCAATCTTATGAAAACAAATATCTTTCAAAAATGTCTAACATAATCTTAAGAATTTCATCATAAAACTATCTTACTAAGAATATTCAATATTATTGGATATCTAACTAAGTTACTTTATATAAAAACTCAAGATATGTAAAAACATTACTGAAAAACAAGTTTTAAGAGAGACTTTGCTTCGTCAGTATTCAAATAATTCATATTCAATAAATATAATATCAACAAATATTTACTCACCCTTCAACAATTTAGAAAACTTCTGGTAAAGGAATACTGAAAAATTTAAATGTAGTGCAACGGTTAACTGTAAATGAATAATTATGTGGTTTATCTTTGATCTAAAAGATTGAAAGACTCAACATTCTTATAGTTCTTGTGCTAAAACAGAGGCCGTTAAATTGTCTTTCAATCTATTAGATCAAGGGTAAACCACAGAGTTATTTATTTATAGTTAACCGTTACACTACATTTAAATTTTTCAGTATTCATTTACCAGAAGTTTTCTAAATTGTTGAAGGGTGAGTAAATATTTGTTGTTGATTGATGTTATATTTATTGAATATGAATTATTTGAATACTGACGAAGCAAAGTCTCTCTTAAAACTTTGTTTTTCAGTAATGTTTTTACAAATCTTGAGTTTTTATATAAAGTAACTTAGATATCCAATAATGTTGAATATTCCAAGTGAGATAGTGTTATGATGAAATTCTTAAGATTATGTTAGACATTTTTGAAAGACATTTGTTTTCATAAGATTGATCAGCAGAAACAAAATTTTCTATTCAAAATATTTAATTTATAGGATTTTGGTTAACAATTTTTATTTATTGGATTTTGTTATATTGAATTATAATGTCTTATAATGAATGTTTATTTTGTATCTCTTTTGATATAAGTGGTACTTATATGACATCTTTAAAATTTATTTTCTGAAGTTATAATTATTAAATATAATTTTATGAAATTAAATATGTAGAAGGCTAATATTAAAATATTCAAATAATTTGAAGAATTTACTCCATAACAAAAGTAATTCTACATATTCCAACCATTTGTCAGAAACCGGAGATACTTTCAACCACAATGTTGAAATTCTACATATAAAAAGTAAAAGTTATGCCTTAAATCTGTTAGAATCCCTAGAGATAAATGAACATAATAAAATTGGAATAATACTCAACGAACAAATAGATTTAAATATCTCACTTCTGTTAAATATATTCAGATAATCATGAATTTGCAGAGACCCTTTTTCGGGTTTTAGTGCTCAATAAAAATTTATTGTACTTACTGTAATATAAATAGCAACAGATTTCGGAAACAAGTTTAGTTATTCAAAATGTAATCTTGCCTGATGATGCTACTGTGATAGCGAAACGATTGTTGTAAACTTAACAATAAAAATTTGTGAAAATCAGAGTAACCTTATTTAAATATTCTAAGATTTTGCGTTTCAATAGAGATGGTGGAGGTTATTGAAAATACAAGGGCAATCCATTTACAAATTCACCCGTTTGTTGAATATCTTTTTTGGGAACACCCTGTATATTCTAAAATAATTTCTTGTGATGCAGAAATAGTTATAGAAGAAACCTGATTGCGAAGGAAATTTCTAGGATGTCTGTTTCAGCACTTATGGGAGAAGAACGCTCTATTGCAGGTTCCTGTATATCCCCATTGCTGAACGAATATTAATATAATTTTCGACACGCTTCTTCTGAAAGAAATCGAGAAGATTATTTCGACTGAAAAAATATAAGAAATATTTTCTAACGATAACGAAAATGGTTTCAATATAAACGGCGGATAATTACACACCAGTCCTACTCGTATCGCACATTGGAAATTTGATAAGAATAATATTTACAACCAAGAAAACGAAGGCAGGAAATAACTCAAAAGGTATTTTCAACGTTGTATTCAAAGAAGCATATCAAAGAAAATGAGATGAGTGGAGCTTAAGGAAACTAGCGACATTATTTAATTTCCTGCTAAATAAAAAACCTTCTTGCGTTAACATCAAAGCAAGCCATTTGCATTAGGCTGAGATAATATTGAAATTAAAATCCCATAAGTCGATACTCAATATTCTTTTGAACTACTTCGAATATAAATTATTAATAATCTATTTAGTGTTTCAATAATGTGTTCTCATGAGCCTAGCAGAGTCATATTTGTGTGTGCTTCTGTGAAACATAATCGAGGCAGTAAATTTTTAGACAACATCATGAGGAATCGACGAACATCTTGATTAACGGGTGTTTTTTTTAGAGTGATTTTACTTTTGATTGAAATAAAACACATTTAAATTGAGATTGAAGCCAAATTTCCTTTGTTTGAAAGATAATTTCAGGACATTTATGTTTTGAAAATAATTTCCGGCATATGTCCACCACGACTAGCTCTGAGGTACCGCATTCGACCAGACCAATTTGGGAGTCCTTTTCGAGTAATTCAGGCCTTATTTCATCAAAAACACGAGTTATGTTGATTTCCGTAGCGTCTATTGTTTCTGGTTTTGATAAGATTGATCAGCACAAACCAATGACTTGACATAACCCCAAAGAAAATAATCCAGTGGAGTTATGTCGCATGATCTTGGAGGCCAATTAAATGGACTATTTCTCGAAATAATGTTATCGCCAAATATTTCTTTCAATAAATCAAGTGTTACGGTAGTGTTACGGTGAGGTGTAGCACCATCTTGAAATCAAAACACTTCTGGTTCGATACTATTCAAATTTTGAAAAAAATTATCATTAATCATCTGTAACGAGCACCATTCACTGTATCATTAGCTCCAGCATCGTTATTAAAGAAATACGGACCAATGATGCCTCCAGCGTGTAGAGCACACCATACAGTGCATTTTTCAGGATGCAATGGAACCTGCAGAACTTCTTGAGGATTGTTACTCCATTAACGGCAATTTTGCATGTTTACATAGCCGTTCAACCAGAAATGAGCTTCATCACTAAACACAATTTTACCATACAAAACAGGATCGACTTCAAGCTGTTCTAGGGCCCAATCAGCAAACAAACGACGCTTATTATGTTCAAGTGGCTTTAGTTCATGAACCAGTTGGATCTTGTATGGGTGTAGACCAAGATCTTTACGCAAAATTTTCCATGTGTTGGATTCACAACTTGTTGTGAATGTCGACGAATAGATAAATCTGGATCATCATTAACACTACGACTTACAGCAGCGATATTGTCTTCTGTACGTACAGTTCTTCGTCTTTGTAAATTCCCTTCGGGATATTCTGCCTGGATGTTTTGGTTACAAAGAATATTTGATAAAAATTTAAGTATCGAGTGTTTCTTTTGAAGAATGATAGAACTTTCGATAGAAGGTAGAATCCTTGTTGTTTTGACATTTCTGCATTAAGCATTGACAAATTCTCATGAAAAGACTCACGCCCCAAAAACGTTTACAAATTGTTGAAATTTATTTTCAAAATCAGTGTTCTATTCGCCAAAGTTATAGAGCACTTCGTGAAATTTATGATTTAGATAATCGTCCATCAGAGCATCTTATTCGTGGAACTATCGATAGATTTCGGACGTTTTCTCTACTCGATGCAACAACAACAACAACAACAAGACAAAGAACTGTACGTACAGAAGAAAAGATCGCTGCTGTAAGTCATAATATTAATGACGATCCAGGTTTACCTATTCGTCGTCGTTCACAACAAGTTGGACTCTGTGCATCCACCACATGGAAAATTTTGTATAAAGATCTTGGTCTACACCCATACAAGATCCAACTGGTTCAAGAAACGAAGACACTTGACCATAATAAGCGTCGTTTGTTTGCTGATTGGGCCCTAGAACAGTTTGAAGTTGATCCACTTCTTTATCGTAAAATTGTGTTTAGTGAAGAAGCTCATTTCTGGTTGAACGGCCATGTAAACAAGCAAAATTGCCATATATGGAGTGAAAACAATCCTCAAGAAGTTCTGCAGGTTCCATTGCATCCTGAAAAATGCACTGTATGGTGTGTCATACACGCTGAAGGCATCATCTGTCCATATTTCTTTAAAAACGATGCTGAAGCTAATGTTACAGTGAAAGGTACTCGTTACAGATCGATGATCAATGATTATTTGTTTCAAAATTTAAATTGTATCGACCAAGAAGAGTTTTGGTTCTAACAAGATGGTGTTAAACCTCATGCTGTTACTGTAACAATTGATTTATTGAAAGAAAGATTTGTTGATAACTTTATTTCGAGAAATGGTCCAATTAATTGGCCTCCAAAATCATGCTACATAACTCCACTGGACTATTTTCTTTGGGGTTATGTCAAGTTATTGGTTTATGCTGATAATCCAGAAACAATAGACGCTTTGGAAGCCAACATAACTCCTTAATGATGAAATAAGGCCTGAATTACTCGAAAAAGTGGTTCAGAATTGGTTTGGTCGAATGCGATTCCTCCGAGCTAGTCGAGATGGACATATGCCGGAAATTATTTTCAAAACATAATTGTCAAAATTATCTTCCAATTAAAAAAAAATTGGCTTCACAATCTTAATTTAAATGTGTTTTATTTTAATTTAAACTCCCTTTACTCTAAAAAAACACCGGATATAATTAATGAGAAGTATGAACTATAGTAATAGGAAGTTATACTGTCTCGATAGTAGACATGTAGCATTTTTCTATAACTATAGCTCTTTCTTTTCAATGAACTTTTCTTTGAGATATGATTTGATAGACAGTATAAAGACTCCTCTTATTGAAGTTTAATTCTACAGATGATATTGTATTCAATTTTTTGCTGGGGAATTTCCAACATGAAATATGGTATAATCTTATATTCACCTAATTAAGTGATGCAAAATCTCATTCTCCATTCAAACTTGAAACCGGTCTGGGAAATCCGAACGTGAAGGCTCATTAACATAGTTTTTTTGGGGCGAAAATATCCCTTTTTTAATTATCTTATGAAATTAACTGCAGGCAACT
Organism: Megalocaria dilatata; assembly: GCA_034642435.1. Lineage (NCBI taxonomy): Eukaryota > Metazoa > Arthropoda > Insecta > Coleoptera > Coccinellidae > Megalocaria > Megalocaria dilatata. The sequence goes on from CM067860.1 coordinate 45,084,384, forward strand.
GGGCCGTATTAATGCGACGAAAGATCCCCTCTGAGTTTACCACAAAAAATTAATTTGTTCTCAACTCGAAACCTAATTAATACAGTTGGAAAACAACCATAATCTAATATGATACCATTAAAGGTTCCATGTAGTTATATTTAACCTCAACAATTTTATGCAAATGCCCTGCCCGGAAAAGAACATTTATTAAAGAGATTTGAATAATTCATTATTTTTCTTCACGCTCTCTCTTATCATTTTTTCATCTATCTTTGAGTTAGAGCGAGGGGAGACCCTAACACTAGAATCCTTCAGAAAGAAAGTTATGAGGGCTGTTATTTCAGCGTAGCAGACGATCGTGATCTATATCGAATCAGCTGAATATTTAGAATTTTCCGCTTTCCACATTGAGGTCCGTACCCAAGACGGAAGAAATTTTATGGAATTCCGTTAAATTTGAAAATTTGAATATCAAAACAGATTTATTGTTGTTGAACAAAAAGGATACAACGAGGTCTGTCTGGTAAGATATTTTTTTTAATTAATTTCATTTTTTAAATGTGAAGTAGAAGTGACGACGGTCTTATTTAATTTCAAATATTTTTTGAGGATGTACTACATGTTTAAAGAGATTTTTTGAATTAACTTATATAAGTATATTAAATATTTAAATTAAGTATGTTTTGGAGAGGTTCTTGAAATTATTGTTTGCATTTTTGAAAAAAGTTTGATTTTCAAAAATATAAAATTAGAAACAAAATTCTGTCCTCTTCAAGTATTTAGTTAGTAGTTTCGATCAATAATTTGTATTTCGTTGGTTCTTTTTATTCCATTTGATATTATATAATGAGAGTTGATTTAATATGTCTACTAAATTGAAGCAACGCTTATAAGAAATTTCTTTTATTCTAAAAGATTTTGAATAGAATTTGTCGAAATTTAAATTTGTAGGAGGCTAACAGAATAAATCTTGATAAATGATATTGATTTCTCCCATATAACTTAGTGAAACATTTTTAAATTAACAAAGTGAATAAAATTCTTTAGCACGAAGAAAAAGAAAAATTCCATAGCATAATCTTCATACCACAACTAAGTAACAAAATTTGCAATCGACTAAAACAGAATAATATCAATATTATTTGTACAAATAAGAAAACCTTAGTTTCACTCTTAGTCAATAGCAAACATAAGGAAATAAGAACATAAAAGAAGTATATTACATAATAGAATATAATCTGGTTTTTCAGAAGATTATATAAATAACAACTATTTTATGGTTTTCAGTAGAACTGAGATTTTACACGTAAGTAATAAAAGCAGAAGAATGGACCTTTTGGAAAGTTTGGAAATTTGTTTAGCACATGGTAAAAAGCTATCAATCACAAATGAACAACTTCAATTTGATTTATTACCATTGCTCTTATTTGTAAAAGATCAGGACCGAACTAACACCATATTTTACACACTTCAAAATTGTAACTGTGATGTACCCTACCATTATAAATAGGATTTTAAGTTTTGTTCTCTTCATTTTTGAAAATGGGCTAAAAACCCGAAACATATATCTCAACAGACATCAGATAAACAGGGAAACTTAAGCCAGGTTGTTTTTATTTACTTCTTCAATAGAATAAATCAGTTTTGATATTTAAATTTTGTAATAATCCTTCTATCAAGTAAAAGACCTCTTTTTATTATTTTATCGTTAAATTTCAGTTGAATTTTCATAATTATAGTATTTGAAAGCAGCTTATTCAGCATTGTCGAATTGAAGTTGAGTTATCGAATGTTTTTGACTATATTTTCCAACTAAAAAATAAGTCCCACCGATAAGGCTGGCATCTTATATAGTGTGGACACAATTTATGGAATTAAATTCTTTGTGTCCTTATGTTAGAAAACTGTAAAAAACACTGGGGACACGTCAAATTTCAAATTCAGTGTAGCGTTTTTTAAGCATAAACTTAAATATATTGGGTGATTCACGCCAGAACAGTCCGTACTCTTTATTTTAAATGGAATAACTGTATATTTTATTGTTTTTTTAACCTCCTCAACAACCTGATTTCAACTAATGCATGGTACATTATGTATAATGTCGGGTGAAACAATGAAATTAATAATTTATCACACGTTGAATAATGCTAGTTTGAAATAACTCAAATACTTAAGAAAATTCTGAACTATCATTTAAGTTGTGACAATTTCTGAAGTCAGTTCCCGATGCGCTTATGGATCTTAACATTTTTTGTCATGAATACCTAAAAAACTATCCACATATGCCGATACATAAAGAAAATATGCAGATAATCTTAATTGTTATCAGTCAGATGTTGCTGTTGAGATTTTCATTATAATAATAAATTCCTGATTGGAAACGTGTTTATTGCAGAAGTAAAATTGAAATATTCTACTGTAACTCACCAAATTGAGATTTTGATGTTGATCGGTTTCGGCAATATTTGCAGAAGTCAAGTGGGAATTTTATTTGAACAATTACCTATTATTTCACAAAGTACTCGTTCTAAAATTCATTCACAATTAAGGGAACTTGGACATGTCATACAACTGTCAGGAGCTAACAGAAGACAAGATCGTAGAATTAATTTCTGGAGAAATAATGATGAATAAACTGAACAGAAATGAAATAGCTGTTGATACAATCCTTTTTCCTGATGAATCAACATTGAACGTGTAGGTAAACCGATAAAATTGCACATATTGGTCAGTGTAGCAACCTTATTGGATGCGTGAGACACATATGCAGTATCCTAAAAAGGTAAAAGTTTAGGCAGGTATCATAGGTACCAAATTATTTGTACTATATTTATAGATGGGACTTTGAGAGCCGAAAAATATTTGAGTTTGATTATAGACGAAATTGTTCCTGCGTTAGCCAACTTATTTCCTAATGCAATAGATCCAAGCCTACCGAATGAATGGAGCCCCACTTTATTATGCTTCAACTTTATATTAAGAACAAAGTTTATGCAATATAACCGACAGACTTTAAAGAAAGGATAGCTACAGAAATGCGGCATATTTCAACTCAAACTTCGAACAAAGTTAGGAACGAGTTTTATAGGAGATAACAAAATATAAAATTATAAGAAATCTCGAAATTTTATCCGGTATTATTCATAATAGATCATACATGATACAGTTGATACTGCAGAAAAAGGGGCTAAGTGGGGTTTCTCGCTAGTATTTCAAACAACCTGAAAAATGAACTGAATATGGTACTGAAGCTACATCTTTCTCGCCCAGAATTCTACTCGGCTCTGCTGCAGGAAGGTCGCTACAGTATTTAAAATTATTAGAGTTTTTTAGAATCAGAGAAGTTCTAATTTTTGGTATCAAAAAGGTTAGGAGCAAAACACGTGGAACAGAAAACTCAGAAGGAGCCATAGCTGCAAGAAAGCACTGTAAGTAGAAGTGAAATGCTTTGCGTGTGCAAAGATTTGACCGAGGAGTGGGCTGAGAGGTGAACCAATGGCAAGTCCATCCTTCTGTTTTTGAAAGTTATTATTGATTGGATGTAATTTTCCTCCATGCAAAATTCGAGAAGGCTTAAAATTTCGTTTTTATGACCGAATTGATGTTGTTTTTTGTTAGGATATTTCCGATTATATGCAAACATTCTTCATTTGGTATACTCGGGAACATCGCTACATCAAATGATACTAGAATATTGTTTAGTGAGGGTGTAACTTTTTTTAGTTTTTTTGAGAGCGCAGTGGAATTTTTTTTAGATGGTCGACATTGAGGCATTAATTATTGATTCTTGTGATCTTCGATAAGGGTCTAAAAAGAAAGGAAAGCAAACCAACAGCTAATGAATCAGAGAACATCATTATACATACCTGCTAATTAATCAGAGTCGGAAACAAACCTCAAACTGCTCACCGCAGCAGAGCCATGAGCAAAAGGAAGCGAATAAGAGGAGGCATACTTAACTGTAACGAATTCCTGATCTGTTCCCAATTAAAATAAATAACCCGCTCATACAAGGCACGAAGGAAACAAAAGAGGAAAAGCAATAAACCACCAGGTAAATCCCAATTTGATCCTAGAGAGCTGCCCGTCCAGGCGACCGTTGTCCCGATCACGAATTCACGCCACTCAAGCCAATCACGTGACCCGATGAAAATTAACAAGCGTCGACCTAACTTTAGATGGCGACGTCGGAACGGAGCTGACTCTACCGGATCTTCTGGATTATTTCTAGTGAATTTTGAACAGGGAAGTATTTAAGTCTGGCTGGCTGCGAGAAAAGCGCGAAAATGTTCAACACTTTGGTTTGAAGTTTCTTTCTAAGTCGTTCAAGGAAATAGTAATCAGAAACCTGAAGTTTTTATTCTTGAAATGGAATAATTTAGTTTTCTATAACTTGAAGCTCTCGAAGGAAATTCGAGTTCTTACGAGGGAGCTTCAACCTCTTAAATAGGGATACGGCGTTTCGTTCTGAGCAAACGCAAATAAACTCTTCAGACAGGCGTGGTGCGCATCTCTGCCTGTGACGCCAGAGACCATGTGTTTCGCTTTGGAAGGGTCGGTGAACGCTATGTGCCTTGCCCTACTTAAACTCAGCAGGGACGTTCAGTCAGGAATTCTAAGACTAGTCGTGTCCTTTATACGATACTACGGTCATGCCTATACCGAGAAAACATGGAACGCACCTAGTATCTATCAAGAATTTTCCAATAAAAGTTTTATTATGGTATTAGTAGTATACTTTGTGAGAAATCAATGTATGTATGTTTCATTGTAAATAGGAAAATAGGCCATTAACAAATGGAAAATGCCACAACTACAGTTGCAGCTCCATATCCTTTTCATGAAATTTTTCATGACGAATTCGCACATTTTTGCGGTTATATGCCCTCCATAACTGCACTAATTACATCTTTGGGGTCTTAAATCAATTATGGAGGATTGGCATAAACCTTATCTTCCACGGGGCCGCAGGAAATAGAAGGCTAAAGCTGTTAAATCACAAGATCTCGGTGGCCAATTGTGATCACCTCTTAGAAAAATAACACGGCCAGGTAACTTTCTTGCCAAATTGCGATTGTTTTGTTGCTTGTGTAGCACACAACGCTTCCTGGTTGAAAACAAACGTTGTCCACTTCAATATCTTCAAATTTCGGATATGAACAACCATTAGTCATAGCTCGGTATAACCATTCATTCACCCTTACAGTTACAACAGCCTCATTTTCGAATAAGTAAGATACAATCACACCGCCAGCCCAAAAACATCACCGAAGAACTGAACACGTTGAAGATGAAAAGGCTTTTCAACAATCATTCATCGATTTTTTGAGCCCCAAATGCGACAATTATGCTCATTAACGTAGCCTCTGAGGTGAAAATGGGCCTAATCTCTGAGGATGATTTTCCGATGAAAATCTGGATCATTTCGATGCATTTCAAGGTCCCAATCAGAGAAGATACGACGTTCCTGATGATCGACGGGCTTTAGTTCTTGTGTTTACTCAACTTTAAAAGCCTTAAGACCTAATTCTTTATGAAAAACACGATGTAATGCCATTTGTGGAATGCCCAATTCCAAAGATCGGGTAGGAATCATCAAACCTGGATTTTCATCAACACTACGGAGGGTACAGCAATATTAATTGTTTTCCTCCTATATATCGATGACCTGATATATAACGTTGGTGCTGATGATGGAACCCTCTTCGCTGACGATACAACATTTTTGAGTAGAGCCAAGGTCAGAAATCTACTCCTAAATAAATCTCATGAAACAGTCAAAGATGCGATAGAATGGTTTAGTTCAAATGACATGAAAGTGAACGAAGATAAGACTCAGGAGTTGATTGTGAGCACGAAACGTCAAGAACCAAAAAGTTCTTCTCTGCTTGGGGTTTCAATCAGCGGAAATTTAACTTGCTGAAGCACATAAATGAATTGTGCCAAAGACTCTCAACAGCATTATTTTCAATAAGAAGAATAAAAAACTTGCTCACAGAAAAAGAAGCGTTACTTACATATCACGCACATTTCCACAGCAGGATGAGCTACCGCATTATTTTATGGGGTGCATCTTCAGAGGCAGAAAGAGTGTTCCTGAAACAGAAAAAAGCTTCAAGATTAGTAGCGGGAGTAAACCAGGTCACTAGCTGTAGACCACTCTTTAAGAAATATGGAATACTTACTTTAACATGCTGTTATATCCTAGAGTGTCTTATGTATGTGAACAAAAATCGGGATAATTTCCAGACACACAACGATTCACAGTCATGCCACCAGGTATAGGAACAGTACCAGTTCTAGTCATCTACTTGCTGTGTTTCAGTTCGTATCTTGGTGTAATGGTTTGTTTTTTATTGATTGTTGTAGGTTTTGAAGTTGACATATTTTAGCATGACATATTTAGAATTTTTTATTTTATGATGTACATTATTATATATTTTTTTGACAATCCCTGTAAAATTTTGAGGGTAACTAATAAATTTGGATTTGAATTTGAATATTCTCAGTAGTTCTTGAGCGATGCACACGGTTTCGATTCTTACATCACTAACTTGTCCCAACAGCTCCAGTTTTATTCACTATTGTCGGCGGAGAACGTGCTTTACAACGACCCAAAGGTGCTCTAGTTTTTCGAACTGTGACTGCAAAATTTTCACCATTTTTATGGTAAATTTCAACAGTTTCAGTGCATTGCTGAAGCGTGTATCGTTTCATTTTTAGTAATGGCATAGTTTCAGCTTGTCAAGTGTCAAAAGATTACACCTTCAAAAGTGACAACTACCCACTATTCAAAATGAAACCTCTTATTGAAAAACCCTTTGAAAAAGATAAGGATTGATAATAAAATTTCTTATAGTGAAAAAGGGAAATAAATTCCGTAACACTGTGATACAGTAGAGGATTTACGTTCGTTTAAATAATTCCCATCAACCTTATTACAGTTTGAATGTCACATTTCTCTTTCTAATTCGTGCATTTGAATACAAATTGATATCGATCCGAATGAACTGATATATGTTTTCGTTCTATTATAAAGTTTATAATTATCTTTTCTGAAACAAATGTGAAACATAAACCCAAATCGTTAATATGAAATATAATGGCATATCATTTATCATTTGAAGTTCAGCATGCCGCTAGCCCCAGGGATGGAGCTTTTCCATTTCTCAGCATCACAATCATTATAAACTAACAAATACTGTCATAAATTGAGTAATTCATTTATTAGTCATTGGTGATTGAGCATGTGCTTTAATCGGCGTAATCGACGGTTGAAATATGTTGCCCATAATGAAATTGATTTAATGATATTGAAGTGTAATGAGTCTTACTATTAGAGGCTTTTATTAATATTGAAAAACATAATCCAAATACAATATTTTATATGTCCATATTTCGTTTGTTACGAAAATCATCAGAAATATCCAATCTAAACTATGACTATTATATCAAATTTTTTATAATAACATTGTCACATCCTGAAAGCAACTAGGTCATGAACTTGATTGAGTAGTTATAACATAATCTTTGCATAAGCATAGAGCAGGTTCAAGCCACAGAGCCGGCTTATCTTTTCACCTGTGACAAAAACGGAAAATTGCAAGCATCTTCGCTAAGATTAATAATCTTGAGAATTACATGACAATTTATATTAACCCATTTTTTTTAAACTTAAATATTATTAATATTGAAGGGAAATGAGTCTTACTATTAGAGGCATTTCTTAACATGAAATAATAATAATAATAAATAGTCTTTATTCACCAATCCAACATATACAAAGCAAAAAAATTACTTATCTGAGGGCGAGATTTAGTTCGCATGACCCCAGGCCAGGAAATAATACAGTAACTTGTTGAAAATCACCTGAAGTCATACATTCTGTCAAGAAAGTACCGGGAATTATCGATTTAAATCTGGCGGGGCAATGAGGCAGGTAAAATTTTTTTTCCTAGGTTGGTACCACTGTCCTTAATTACTATGCCAAGCTTGAGCGGGATCTGTCAACTATTGTGTTTGCAACAGCTGATTAAGTCAGTCGATGTCAGAGTGCGTGCCGATTTTTACTATGGGTGATTACGTTGAGCAAAGAATTTGTTTAAAGTTTTGTGTTGCAAATGAATTTTCGTGTGCCGATGCATTGAAAATGTTGCAAAAGGCCTTTGGTGATAATGCTCTATCGAAAACTCGTGCATATCAGTGGTACAGAGCCTTCAAGGACGGTCGTGAAGTGGTCGCCCATCGACGGCTTCGATCGAAGATAACGTCGATAAAATTAAGGAAAGGGTGCTGGAAAACCGTCGTACCAGCTTGAGAGAGATAGCACATGATCTTAATATATCCCACGAGTCCGCACGTACGATTTTGATTGATATTTTGGGCATGAGAAAGGTGACCGCACGACTCGTACCGAAAGACCTGAATTTTCTTCAAAAACGTCATCGCGAACAGGTTGCTTCAGACATGCTGGATCGCTGTAATTCCGATTCTACATTCATGGAACGCATTATAATTGGTGATGAGACCTGGGTCTACGAGTACGATATGCAAACAAGCCAGCAATCATCGGAATGGGTGGCAAAAAATGAGCCGAAACCGAAAAAATCACGCCAAAGCCGCTCGAAAATGAAGGTGATGCTCATTGTTTTCTTCGATATCCGTGGCGTGGTGCACTACGAATTCGTTCCAGAGGGTCAGACGGTAAACAAGGAGTATTACCTAGGCGTTATGAAACGTTTGCGTGAGCGTATCCGTAAGAAGCGGCCAAATTTTTGGGCGAACAACTCATGGATTTTGCATGACGATAACGCGCCTTCTCACCGAGCTACGATTGTGACTGACTTTCTCGCCAAAAACTCAACAAACGTGCTTCAGCAACCACCGTATTCGCCGGATTTAGCTCCCTGCGACTTTTTCCTCTTCCCAAAACTAAAATTGCCCTTTCGTGGCACCCGTTTTGAGTCGATTGAAGCCATAAAACAAAATTCGGCGGGAGAGCTAAAGTCCATCCCGGAAAGCGCCTATAAAAAATGTTTCGATAATTGGAAGTGCCATTGGCATAGATGTATTGGAGCAAATGGAGCCTATTTTGAAGGCGACCCAATAAATTTTGACGATTAAATGTAAAAATGTTGTTTTAATTGAAAATTCTCGGTACTTTCTTGACAGAGTAGTATCTATTCTTCCATCTTACCCTCTACAATTTAAAACACAAACGAAAATTAAAGAAATCCGAGCATACCCAACTAAGAAATAACAACTTCAACAATGCTGCAGATTATATAATTAAATGTTTATGTATGCCTCATCTCCAACAGAGCCCAGAAAAAGTCAGTCACACAATATCTTTGTTACACTCTTGAGTAAACAGAACTCCAGAAGCCAAAAAAGTGAGATGAACAGTTCAGCCGTACAGCCGGATCGTTGCGAAAATTGTCGAGCAAAGGTAATTTGAACTTATCAAGTGAGATATTTCTATACTCAAATTTAATTCATTCATAATTTTTGCCACTTGGTAGGAAAATGATCTCGTGAACAAGTCAGTTGAATGTTTCGGTATAGAAATATTACATTTAGAGCGAATATTCACAGAATGCCCACCAGATCGGAACAAAACTTCGTTGAAAAGTCTTATCGGTATTTCTTTCTTGAATATCTTGAAAAATAAAACCGAAGAATGAAAATTCCGTCTATCTTCCATGTTGAGCCTGTTTTCTTGAGGGTATGTGTTATTGGATCTCGTTTTCGAATTCCGTTAATGAATCTCAAACAACGACTCTGAAGCATCTGTATTCGATTCTTATCAAAGACTGCTAAGCAAGGACTGTAGACAACATCACAAAAATTCATATGTGACAGTACTAGTGATTCATAAAGCAATATCTTGTCCGATCTATTGAGGTAGTTTCTGTATTGATATAAGAGTCTTAGCTTCAAGTAAGCTCTGCTCAGCGAATTGGATATATGCAAATCGTAAGTCAGTATCAATTGTCAAACCCAAATTCTTGGCACTATCCATTCATTATAATGCTCTGACCATAATTTTGCAAGAACATTTTTCTTTGATTTTTTCTCCCAAAAACTTGGCACATGCATTCATTAGAATTCAAACCCAGGCAATTTTTCACTGATATCTCCTATATGACGTTCAAATCGAAATTAAGGGCCGCTACTGCTTGTCGACATTCATGAGATTTGAAGGAAAGTTTTAGCTGACTATCATCAGCGTAAAAAAAAAGGTGACTGAAAGGCAGACATTAGCGAAGCATGATATATATATATATATATTTATATATATATATATATTTATATATATATATATATATATATATATATATATATATATATATATATATACTACTCCGTCAAGAAAGTACCAGGAATTTTCAATTAAAACAACATTTTTACATTTAATCGACAAAATTTATTGGGTCGCCTTCAAAATAGGCTCCATTTGCTCCAATACATCTATGCCAACGGCACTTCCAATTATCGAAACATTTTTTATAGGCGCTTTCCGGGATGGACTTTAGCTCTCGCGCCGAATTTTGTTTTATGGCTTCAATCGACTCAAAACGGGTGCCACGAAGGGGCAATTTTAGTTTTGGGAAGAGGAAAAAGTCGTAGGGAGCCAAATCCGGCGAATACGGTGGTTGCTGAAGCACGTTTGTTGAGTTTTTGGCGGGAAAGTCAGTCACAATCGTAGCTCGGTGAGAAGGCGCGTTATCGTCATGCAAAATCCATGAGTTGTTCGTCCACAAATTTGGCCGCTTCTTACGGATACGCTCACGCAAACGTTTCATAACGCCTAGGTAATACTCCTTGTTTACCGTCTGATCCTCTGGAACGTATTCGTAGTGCACCACGCCACGGATATCGAAGAAAACAATGAGCATCACCTTCATTTTCGAGCGGCTTTGGCGTGGTTTTTTCGGTTTCGGCTCATTTTTTGCCACCCATTCCGATGATTGCTGGCTTGTTTGCATATCGTACTCGTAGACCCAGGTCTCATCACCAGTTCTAATGCGTTCCATGAATGTAGAATCGGAATTACAGCGATCCAGCATGTCTGAAGCAACCTGTTCGCGATGACGTTTTTGAAGAAAATTCAGGTCTTTCGGTACGAGTCGCGCGGCCACCTTTCTCATGCCCAAAATATCAATCAAAATCGTACGTGCGGACTCGTGGGATATCTTAAGATCATGTGCTATCTCTCTCAAGCTGGTACGACGGTTTTCCAGCACCCTTTCCTCAATTTTATCGACGTTATCTTCGATCGAAGCCGTCGATGGGCGACCACTTCACGACCGTCCTTGAAGGCTCTGTACCACTGATATGCACGAGTTTTCGATAGAGCATTATCACCAAAGGCCTTTTGCAACATTTTCAATGCATCGGCACACGAAAATTCATTTGCAACACAAAACTTTAAACAAATTCTTTGCTCAACGTAATCACCCATAGTAAAAATCGGCACGCACTCTGACATCGACTGACTTAATCAGCTGTTGCAAACACACTAGTTGACAGATCCCGCTCAAGCTTGGCATAGTAATTAAGGACAGTGGTACCAACCTAGGAAAAAATTTTTTTACCTGCCTCATTGCCCCGCCAGATTTAAATCGATAATTCCCGGTACTTTCTTGACAGAATGTATATATATATATATATATATATATATATATATATATATATATATATATATATATATATATATATATATATAAGTAGCAGACCCAAGATAGATCCCTGTGGAATTCCACAGCTCAGTCTCAAGTATGTTGATGTTTTATCATCAATGACTACTGCCTTAGATCAACATTCAACATAATCAGCCAACAATGCCGTAGCTTTCAGCGAAACACCGATGTAAAGCAATACATAGTCGAGTAAAGTTAAGATGGTAAGGTCTCCTTGATCAATAGAATTGAAAACTTCATCTGTTACATTCATAAAATGAGTTGCAGCTTTAGTAAATATCCTTATATGTGGCTCACCAGAAAAAAGTTCTGGAGTAAAACAGGTGTTCCGGACAAAATACCACTCTGTAGATTTTCGATCAAAATTGGCATGTCACACCGTGTAAATTCATTAAATTTTACACCAAGAAGATACTCTTGGTAAAACTTCAGGAATCTTTAGATTTGAAAATTATGAAGTTTTAACCGATTGCGGTATAAAGTAATGATAAGGTCATTAATTATTATTATTATTAATTAGTATGCATAGTTACAAATTTATTGTCGTGTTAATGAGACCTCATCGATAAAACGGATATATGTTTGAAGTTTGGGATTGAGGGCTTTCCCTCCTTTTAACATTTGACAAAAATCCATTCTAGTTGGTATTTATTGATTTTTTCAAATTTTCAAGGAAAAACTGTCATTTATTGATAGTTATAACGATAAGTCAACAATAATTAGATTCTGAATTGTTTCAGCCGTTACTATTTGGTAGTTGATCATAATTAAAACAAATTGTAAAAATTCCTATGTTTTACTACCAATAAAAATACTATGTACTATGTATATATTATTACACATTTTCTTGTGACTCGAATTTCGAGAAATGAACTATCCCATCAGTCCCACCAGTTGTCTGATGATGGGATAGTTCATTTCCCGAAACTCGAGTCACAAGAAAATGTGTAATAATATATATTTTTATTGGTAGTAAAACAAAGTAAATTTTACAATTTGTTTTCATAATAATTAGATTCCTGAAATTTATGGAATTAGATATTGTTGATCAAAATGTACTCAAATATTGAATACACCGACATGTTATAAACCTTAGGCGAGTCTTCAGGAAACTCTAATGCAGCTGTTATGCGCTATGCAGAAAAGTTTCCTTGAGGAAACTTACCAAGTAAAAATACGTTTAGAGCCATTGAACGACGTTGTCGAGAAACTGCGAGACAAAAAATAATGTAAAAAGAATGTGAGATAAAAAAATAAATTCTGGTTGGCCAAGAACAACAAGAAACTTTAATGAAGAAATTATTATTTTAAATTCAGTTTAAAGTCAAACAAATACGTCTTCTTCAAGTACTTGGAGGATATTTGAAGAGAAGCAGCTACATCCTTATCATTACGGACAAGTCCAAGAACTCTGGCCAGACGATCTACTGGTTAGAGAGGATTTTTGTCGAACAAAGACAGCCCTCAATCCAGGCACGTAGCCAGGATTTCATTTTGGGGGGGGGCTCAAAATAAAATAAATTCATCCAGTGATGCCAGATAGGGAAAAGGGAAAGAAGTGATGTGGGCCGAAAACGGTATACAGTATCGAGTTTTACCTTTTTGGCGTAAAATTCAATGATTTTTTAGTTGACTTAAAATTTTTATTGATAAATCTAACCTTAAAAAAGTTCTGTTCAACGAACCGTGTAAGTAGCGCCCCTACGAGAGTCAGATATAAAGACAAATTCATGGGATGTATCAGCTTCTGAAACATATTCGTATGAAATTTCATTACATTGTTGCCAGTAGTTTCGGTAAAATCGTAAAAAATGTGTATACATTTTTTCTTCAACGCCCTTTATCTTGAATACGGATGGTGTTAACAAAAATTTTTTACTGAGCAAATCCCAATTATTTTTCAGTTTCCTACCTATCCTAGAGATGGGGTCCCTTTTTTTTAAACAGCCTGTATAATAGGAACATACATATTTTATAATGTAAAAGATTTCAGTAAACTTTGAAGTAAAATCCAGAGGATGTTACTTCCCTGCGGAATTCTCCCTAGCGATATAAAATATGTGACGCGTTGTTCCATCCATATATATCCAGTCTCTCAAGTCCGACTGGTTTTGTTTATGGGAATGGTTAATGGAGAATTCCCAGCTAACCGGAGACAAAAGGGTCAGTAACAGGAAATTAGCTACGATGCTATTCGGCTCCATGTAGAATATATCTATATACAATGTTGCCACACGTCTCTAAATCACCGGCAATGATTTACGGCATATTCTACGCAAATTGTTGCAATAAATCCGTCGAAAGTCGTGCTTTCGAACGGTTTTTTCGTTTCCGGAACGAGACAATTATTTTGTATACCTTTCAGATCAGCGCGGGACTCGATTGCATCCAGGACTGTGATCTGATTCAGCCATCTAGGAATTAATAACCGTATAAAAATATGGCGGCCGGAGTTCCGAACTGCCGTATATTGGATTTGGAAATTTAATACCTCTGTGAGTCTATTGGAATTGTTGCCGTAACAATCATTCGATCAGGTTAAAGGATGACAAATTGTATTTTTTGAGAAATGTGACACCTGCCCTTTTGTGATATGGTTTCGCTGTATCATCTGTGTTGTCAGAGGCGACATCGATTGAGACAGAGACGCGTGTTTCAAGTAGACCCTCACAATATCCTTTCTTATAGTGTTATTTTAAAAAAAACACAAAATCTATTGGTGCTAATCGACTGTAATCCCTAATCTATCTGCGATTATTTATATCATCAAATGGATGAGGTTCTGAATTTGTAAATAATATGTAAATATTGAGGCAGAGCCATTTGATCCAATATTCAACCTGAGAATCTTTTCTCTCATTTATTGTACCCTTAGCTTATTAAAATAACTTCATCATAAGACGTTGAACCTTGTGCAAGGCCGAATCTCCGAAAAATCTGCTGTTCGAAAACCTTGCGTTCATATACACTGCTCAAAAATTGAAGTAGATTGAACGATCATTATCGTCGATTAACGTTTAATTGTCACCAATGGCTGCCACAAAGATCAAAATAATTGGTTCCACAATCAAATCACGATACCCTACCCCTGTCATGTTTGCCCTAATGAAGATTATAAGATCTGTATGCATATTAAGACAAATTACTCTCCAAAAGCACACTGAGCCCCAACCGAAAAGAGTTGAGCCCGTTTTCGCCATACCAACATTCGCCCATCAGACTAAAACAGACGAAATCTGGACTCAGCCGTGATCAAACAGCTGTGGGTGTTACAGTTTTCATGCTCAAGAGCCAAACGATGTCACACAGCCATTGTTCTCTATTAAGTTGCGGGTGCCTATGCAACCAAGATGATACAAGCATGGCTGACTGACAGTATTCTGAGTCTCAACATGAACAGACCACACTCCATGAGTTTTTCTTTACTGAAGAACAAACAACCTAATTTCTGTGAGAACTTCCCTTGCTCTAGTCCAAAAAGAGTAACCTCTGATAGGTATTTAATACTGGTCTGAAGCGAACAGCTGTTATATTGCGAAGTGAAGTAAAAGTGCTGTTTCTCTGAGTTTTCTGAAACCTATTTTTCTGAAGGTGATGTGACATGTTATTTTTAATGCCAGTATCAGCGTGAGCTGGTTACTTGTACCGTATTATTTTATTTGAGTGAGATATTTTCATTTCAAATATCCTCCACCTGAGTTCTCGTTTATCGTGGAACATCTGCTTCTGTATACATGTGATATTGAATGCGAAATTGATAACTATAACTCATTGATTATATCGGAGATTTCGTTTGTCTGACCGATTGTTTTGTTTCCTTTTTTTCGCAGTCTGCCTTTGTTTTTGTTTTGGAAAGTCTCTTACATAGGCCCGTAAGAGTGAAGCGTGTGCTCCAATTCCTATTATCCCTACCATCCTATGTATTTACCGCTTTAGCTAGGTAAGGTGAAGTAAGTAAGAAACTGTTTTTTCTTGAATCTACAGAACATCGGTTGAGAATCGGAAGGGATATTTTGAAAATTATACGCTTCAGAACGATTACCACAACAAACATCGCTACTTTAACTGTCGTGGTCCCTGATGATGTCTGTCACAAATGAGATTATTTTAGAAGAATTAAAGAAAAATAAGCAGGAGCTGAGATCACTCATTGAGGCTGTGGCGGTGAGGATAACACTGAGGATTGAGGATTTAAGTCGAAGAATAAACACGCTAGAGTCAAAAAACCCTGAAGTCACGAACAGAATCGAGAGACTGGAAAGAAAATAACATCGTCATTTTTGGTTTGGAAAGCAAACCAGACGACATAACGGTTGATTTCGTCAGAGCTGAAATTAAGAAACTGGTCGATGTGGATGTGAATGAAGGAGATCTGAATAATTTTTACCCGCTCGGGAAAAAGAACAACCCTCCAATAAAAGTGGAGTTCACGTCTTTTCTGAAGAAAGCAGCGGTGCTAAAAAACGCGAGAAACTTAAAGGGGAAGAAATTTTCAATAGCTCGAGACCTCAAGCTCAAACAACGCCAAGAATATAGAATCCTAAGAAAACATTTAAACATTGCTGGAGAAAACAGGGAGGAAAACTATTATATAAAAGGAAACCGGTTGTATGTGAACGGTAGAATATACAAACCGGATCTGGAAAATCCAGAATATGTTGAAGACGATTTTTTAGAAAAACCCCATAGTGCCCGTCGAACACCGATACAAATAGAAGCCAAAGAACTCTAGCGTTGAATAACTAAACCCCCTGAAACATCGGCAAAAACCTTCAAGAGAAAACTAACACCCCAACCCAACTTACTGGCCGGATCGTTAAAGAGGTAGGTGACAAACAGAAAATAAAAACCCGTAGCGTCACTGGAAAGTAAATTTTCCTGCAATAGTGACTGGTGGACTTGATATGAGTTAGAATAAGA
This sequence comes from Megalocaria dilatata, assembly GCA_034642435.1. NCBI lineage: Eukaryota > Metazoa > Arthropoda > Insecta > Coleoptera > Coccinellidae > Megalocaria > Megalocaria dilatata. The sequence continues at coordinate 45,100,988 of CM067860.1, forward strand.
TGCTCGACCATATCTAGTCGATTAGTCATTCATAAAATTATAAATTGTGCGTAATTTGGGAATAATGGATCCATTGATTGGAGATTATAACTATTCGGAATTTCCGTCCAAGCTTCTAAGAGATGTTTCGGAATATAACGAAATCATAAAAGATACCAACTGTAGTTTTAAGCCGATCCATCAGAATATCAGAAGCATTTCAAAGAATCTAGATAACTTCGAGATAACACTTAGTCAGTTTGATGATCCTTTCGAATGTATAATTCTAACTGAAACTCGGGACGATTTTGACATAGATTTCATGCAGAGGCGAGGGTATGACTTGCTGTATAATTTTGGTGACATAAATAAATGTGATGGAACTGTTGTTTATATGAAAGATGATATTAACTATATATCCAGGATTGTAAAAATCTCAGAATGTAAAGCAACTGAGATCATCTGTAAAAAGGAACCGAAATTATAAAAATTACAGGCCTATATAGACCACCTGCAACCAATGATAAAGAATTTGTAAATCGACTATACGATTACCTCTGCAATAATGATATGGAGAATTATATTCATGTAATTATAAGCGATATAAACATGGACTTACTCTCTAAGGACAACATAATTGCATCCGAATATCTGGACATAATGAGAATGTTTAACTTTATCTCAACTGTTAACACCCATACCAGAGTCCAAGGAGACTCTAAAAACTGCTTGGATCATATGTTTGTACGAATAAAAAAGGCGAAGTCAGCGACTACTTTTCAAGCTTTATTTTGGATCCTCATGTAACAGATCATAGAGCTACTATATTGAATGCGGACATTTTCGAGGATATTGAACCCAACTACAGGAATAACATGTTGGAAAGGATAAATATTACAGGGTTGAAGGACGATTTGAATAAACTGAACTGGGATTCATTATATAACATTAAAGACGCACAAAAAGCTACAACCTGCTTTACTGCTAAAATTAAACAAAATATTCAAAAAAATAGCAAGACTTATGAGGAAAAACGAAAATACATAAAGAAGAAGGATTGGATTACCAAAGGGCTAATAAAGTTCATAAAAAAGCGCGACAAACTGTACAAGGAGTGGCAGAAAAATAAAGAAAATCTAGGGCTAAAAGTGAACTATATCAAATACAGAAATTATTTGATTAAACTCATCTATAATACTGAACTCGACCATTATAAAAATCAAATTGAAAAGAATATGAATAGTTCGCGAAAACTCTGAAAAACTGTAGAAAATATTACCAACACCAATAGTAAGCCCACAAGAATAAGACAGCTGAAATCAAAAGATGGAAAGTACGTAGACTCCAATAAAGAAATCGCCAATACGTTCGGTGATTTTTTTCCAACATATGACAAGAGCTAGCACAAAACATAGAAAAGCCTCCAGTGTCACCTCCCCCCAGAGTGACAAATCCCTGCTCATTCTTCCTCAAACCTACGGATGAGAGGGAGATAAGTGAGATTATATTATCTTTAAAAAATAATAAGACGCCTGGTATAGATGATATTAAAGCCGAGACATTGAAAACAATTTATAGAGAGATAGTAAGACCTCTATGTTACATTATAAATATCATAATGGAGGATGGAATCTGCCCTGCTGAATTTAACAGTAATAAAACCTCTACATAAAAAAGGAGATAAAACTATACCATCAAACTTTAGACCGATATCTCTGGTGACTAGTTACGCTAAAATTTTCGAGAAGGTTATCAAAGTGAGGCTTGAGCTATTTCTGGAGAAACATAAAGTAATTGCTGATAATAAGTTCGGGTTTCGGAGCGGAAAATCTACGGAGGAGGCCATTGCATCACTAACGCAAAAAATGTATAATGCAATTGATAATAGCCAACCTGCCATTGCTGTGTTTTTGGATCTTGAAAAGGCGTTCGACACCGTCGACCACCAACAGTTGTTGGAGTCCTTGGAGGATGTGCGAATACGAGGACTGGCTCACGATTTGTTCAGATCCTATCTATATGATAGGAAACAATGTGTCAAAATTGAAGGTACGTATAGTAAATTTGAATTGGTTAAATGCGGAGTACCGTGAGCACAGTGCTCGGGCCAATTCTTTTCATCATACATATAAATACTCTAATCACCACTAGAACATCTGGACACATCATAAGCTTTGCTGATGATACCGTTATATTATATACATCGGGCAGTTGGGAGGATCTAAGACTTAAAATTCAGGCAGAAATGAGTGATATTGTTTACTGTTTTAATTATAAATTACTTACCGTAAATTTTGACAAAACAATGTTCCTTCCTATAACAAGCTACAAAAACAAATTTCCACAGTATAACACTTTGGAGGTGAATAATCATAATAAAACGATAACAATAAGAATTACCGAAAATATTGAATACCTGGGGATTACTATTGATTCTCATCTTCGTTGGAATAATCACGTTAATAACATTGTTAATATAATCAGAACATTTTGGGCCGCTTCAGGTTTCTTGCTAAGATCTTACCCCTAAACCATCTCAAAATGGTCTATTTTGCTCTTGTAGACTCCCGTATAGTATATGGAATTATCGGATGGGGTGGCATCACGAATGTATATCTAAAAAAGTTGAACACACTACAGAAATATTTCTTAAAAATTGTTCTCAAGAAAGAAAGAACTTACCCATCGGATAACTTATACATGGAAGCTAGGATATTAGATGTCCGACAGATCTTCTTTCTTAAGGCAGTGTGTTTTCTGCACAAAAATAGGGAACATATTGAATTTTTATCTCATAATTATCCAACCAGAGCTAGATATTCAAATAAGATTGAAACTCCATCAGCAAATAAGACAGTGGGAACAAAATGTCTTGCGTTCCTGGGGTCAAGAGTCATTAATGCCCTTTCACAGGACTTCCTCTTCAGCAGTTCTAATTCTGATGTACATTATAGAAATAAGGTTAGGTCATTTCTACTGAGTAACCGGAGACAGGTTGTATATGCTATCTTTAACTGATATAATTGAAAAAAAAATTAGGAATGTGAATGTGTATCGTTGTAACTCGATGCTTTTCCGAAATTTATTGTTGTGTTTGGCATTTCAGACATAAGTGCGTAAATGAGATATGACACGGACAGCGAAAGCTTTGTGTTCATTCTTCTTATTTGTTTGTGTCAGACTACTATTTTTATATTAATATTATGTTTATATTAATATTATGTTTTCTATATCTAGTGTATGTATTTCAGGTGCAAATAAATTATTATTATTATTATATTTGAGTGTTTAGGTAGATCAGCATTTGAGATGAAACGCTCAGGCAGAGTATCTCGCTTTAAAATATGTTTCATATTTTGAGGATCTACATTAAATGAAATATGGGTGAATTTTACAGCGTTACGTCCTAATAACCCTTATTGCTATCTAAAATTCCTTATGGGAATTTACATGCAAAAGGCTCAAGGTCGTGCTGGAACCCCCGTTGCTCCGCTAAGTCTAAGTTTCTGATGCTGGTTGCTTCTCTCGACCGAAAGTTTTCCCTCTCTTGTTCCATGTGTTTTTTTTTCGCTTTTTTTCTTGCTTATATTTCAGTTTTAATGCGGTTCAGTTGTATTCAGTAACTATTTCAAGCTGTATGGAGAACAAGCTTAAGCTTAGGATATACATTTTTTCTAATTATTTAATTATGAAGAAACTCTGTAGATTACAGTGAATAAATATTATCATTATTATTATTCCAGATTGTTCAATCAGAAACTATCCTACCGGTAGCTGGTCAGAATGAGCTGTTAATTCGAGAAGCTTTAAAGAAGAGAATTCGTCGTGCAGTCAACTGTATTACCGGATCTTGTGCGATGCATATTGCCTTACTTTTTCATACCCATTCCACTAATATGATAGCGATTCCACGCTCTACTAACTATACTTTGCGAAACCCGGAGACGGTAAGCAGTTAACAGTTCATCTTTAGCGATGAAGCCCATTTTCACCTCGGTGAACAACTTTCTTGTGGGAATCTGTTGAAGATAAGTAATACATTAACTAACCAGAAACGATTTATACGTTGAAACACAAAATCAAAGTTGCCATTCATGATATTGAGCCCCAAACAATCGTCGAGGTACTTGTTTCGTATCACAGGTAATTTACCGCAGTATTTTGTCTATTATTTCAACATTTTGAAGTAACAGGCAAGTGCAAATTAATTAATCTCGTTAATTAGTTACGATAAGTTTTAGTTGACAGTATTTGACGTAGTGTAGTGAATAGTTAAACTTCAAGGGCGCTTGTATGTATTATAGTTATCTCGATTATGAACTAACTTTATTTATCTAATAAATAAACTAACGAAGATTGTAAGGAATGAAAGTTAAACACTCGTACACTTATAATAACAACAATTATATTTCTTGGTTTACTGTACATAAACCAAGTCAAAGGGTATGATTATAACACTGAATACAAATTAAATATTATACATTTTCTAATACTTTGGCGATCGATTGGATTACTATATTAACAATAATAAACGATAGCCTGAACCGAAATGTAACAAGCGATGAGTTTGACTATCTGAAGAATAATGCATAATATAGCAGAAGCTACATACGACAAGTTTGACTATCCGAATGATAATGATCTTATAGTTTGTTCAAAGACTGAATGTTAGAGGTCTTCAATGCATCCCTTCTAACACAAAGAGGGGAAATTAAAGAAAATGATTAAAAAGACTGTTTCCGGGGGGACCGAATGAGTAAAATAAATCTTCTTATTGGTTGTAGAAAACTAATGAGATCAATGCTAGTAGACAATGATGAAAACAGTTTCAGAATACTGTAGCATGTGAATGTTCATGTGAACTCATAAGCAATAAATATACCGAAAGACCTGATCAAGGTTATCATCCATTTTCATGAGTTGAATAAAACAGTTATCAGGAATCGGACTATATATTTTATTCTCTTCTACAGCTCTTTTCGGCCAACGTTTCAAGACAACACTGTCTCTTTCTCAAGGCTACAATTATTAAAAGATGATGAATACACGTTCTAATAAATCTCTACTTAACCTTACCTTCAAAAACTACTTTTACAGAGACATCAAAATAAGTTTACAAAACATCAAGGTGGTGAACAAAACAGTCAAAGACACATTAAAATAGCTATAGCAAATTGAATAAATTAGTTAAAATTGGATAATAATCCTTAATGTATAGATAAAATTAAATGTGTGACAGGCACAATTACAGTCTAAAATCTAAATCAGGACAAAGTGACAATTAATCTGTCAATGTCACCCACACCGAAAACAATGTACCAACTGTAGTAACAATACCGAAAGACGTTCTATGTTTTTTAAGGACATATATAATCATTAGAAAAAAAATAAGCTGAAATTTCGAACGGTTTGAATGACACAGTTGAAAACTGCTAGATCAAAATATCGGATTCTTCTTGATTTCTTACATACTTATGGATCGACATTTTAGTTCAATCAGTTGTCTATTTTCTGAGCACTCACATCTAGAAAAACAAGCGGAAAGCTCGAAAAGTAGAAAGATCGTAACGTCAATGGAAAGGCAAGGAAATTCCAAGAACACAAAATATTCAAAAAGATGGTCTTAGCTCAACAAATCAACCGACTGAAAATATTATCGTTACATTGTGAAAAGCTCTTCTACGCGTCAGGAACTCCAAGAAATCGGTTTTCCACACTTCGAAAATCCGCAATCGACCATATCGTTCCCATTACGTGATACCACAAGACCGTAACTAATGACAACAAGTTTTATAACGCACCTCCGCTATTACAATTTGGCGTCTCAGGCGGAGGTGTAACTGGAACATCCCCTCGAAGTTTAAAATCCCCCAGGAAGAGGAACTAACGCCGAATATTACTTCCGAACGTTACGATACGGAATAATGCAGCACGCGAATCCTGCATATACCTTCTCCATTGTGGGTACAATACCCTTATGCTAGCTGCGGTTTAGTCGATAATTCGTTTCTAGTCGGAACATCAAAGGCAGCAAAAGGCGTGTTTGCCATTTTCCCTACAATGGTCGCTCAAACGACTGAAATGAATTATTGTCACTCTTTTGGCTTCGTACGATGCAGATTCAACCGGTTCAAAGAAACGTACGGCGCCTTCCTGGAGTAAAGCACGACATATATGTATTCATCCTGAAAACCTTGGACTTCCATGAAAACTCGAAATTTCCATACATTTCTCCACATTGATGGAGGCTGCGAAAATTACATGATTCATTTTTGATAAACGGATTTTCATTAAGGTAACGAATATAATTATCAGAATATAGGATTAAAATACTAATAATAATTCATTTATTTATTTCCAATGAAGTACATATCACAGAATAGGAATAAATTTTTAACCCATCAAATTTTCATGGTGTGTCAGGTACAATTTTGTCTAAAAACACACATAACTATACATAAATAAAAAATGTATAAAACAAAACAAAACAAAACATAAATGAATCAAACAATAAATGAATAAATTTGGCAAGACAACGTATTTCATACAAATATATTGTTATGGAATTATATTAATGAAATTTAATGAATGAATACTAATTAGATCACCCTTGTATGTAAGTGATGTATTCTATGTTTCCGGCTAGCTCTTAAGATTATAATTTTGAATAATTGAAATTAAAATATTATTAAATCTGATTTCATTAATATTTGAGGGATGGTTCAATTTGAATTCTCTAAAAAGTTGAATTTTTTTTAAATTATATTATATAAAAGTAATTTGAAATATTATAATCAGTGATCAATAACCTAAATCTAATTCTATGTTAACCTAACCTTATCTAAATAACCTAACGTCATTCTAATGTAAACAGTGTTTGCTATTTCTAAATTTCTTTCTGGAAATATTAACAGGATTGAATTCGAATACCTTTGGTAAGTTTGTTCATCAATTTATGATTGTTCCTTTTAATTGTCCCTTCTCGTTTCAGGAATACACTGGTTTCGTTGGAAACAACACTTCTAGAACGTTCTGAAATTCACAGGCTACTTTGTTGATTTTCTTCAATACATCCAATTCGTTTAAAACTTGATTTCTATGTGATATTTTTCCATTCACATTCAGGTAATGTATTTTCTGGATTCAATTTCCATTCACGATAACCAAATAATCTTCTTTTTTCAGATGATGATACTTTTTTGGCACTTATTTAATTATGGACCGACAAGGATTCTACTCTGCATATAATTGGAGACTGCCGACTTTTTCTGTGTCTGCCCTATTTATAGTTTTCAAGAAAAGTTGAATTTCTAAGCTTACTAGCTTCTGTCAAAATTATATAAAAATGATGCTTTTGATGATTTTACAAAATTTACAATATTTCCTGGTTTGAAATTACTTTTGAAAATTAGCTTATTTTTTAAACTACATTTTGATGTATGTTCCATGTTAAACAGAACAGTGAAAGTCTTGCTTTTCGTTCGTAAAGTATTTCAAGTGTCAAAATTTAACAAAGTTTAACTTCTAATGCTTATAACTTATAAAATACTTAATATTACTTATGAAATTGATTAAATTTCTTTAGCTTAGATGCTATTACAATTCCATTGATGCCTAAACATCTTGAAGGATATCTCTTACATTAATTATTTGAAAATATCTGACGTAGATGCTAACTTTCATTGAATTAATTGATTTTTGATCAAATGTGTCCTATTTACATCATTCTGGTAAGTTATATTTAATTAGGCTTGTTCTTTGTTAATAATTTCACTAAAGTTTATATGTGATTCATGATAATAACAAATCTTTTCAACAAATTCTTCATCAATTTCAAATTGGATATCTAAATTCAAATTACTTCTATTTATTGCAACTTTGGCTGTTTTTATATTGAATAATTTTTAATTGAAATCTCCCTGTGAATTCTATTTATAAACTGTCAACAAAATTACTGTGTTTTGATTATCGTTCAAAGAATTTTAATATGAGTAGTCGTTATGTATCCTGAATATGCTTTTTCTTCATAATTTTTAGCTTGTGAGTATTTAAATGAATTGAATTATTAATATTTATATCAGAATGGATATTATTTAATTAAATGTGCTCTGGTTATACTCTAACAAGTCAACTTATATACAAAGGTGAGTCTTTTCCTTAATATATTTATGTAATTATTTATTTTAACTGTAAATACCATGACAATATATATATATATATATATATATATATATATATATATCATCTTGAAAGTTTCATTCAGGTATTCATGTACTGAGAAGTATGCTCTATTCACTGGGAGATATTTTAGTTCATTCTTAAGCTTTATTCGATTTAAATCCTTCATTCTGGACGGCAGTCTGTCGAAAATTATTATAGCTAGATGACATACATTCACCTGTGATACTTTCATACGATGGTATGGTATGATGAAGTTGTTTTTGTTTCTAGTATCATAGTTGTGATTAATGTTGTTTTTCAATAGTATGTTCTTATTATTATGGATGTATATTACACAGGTAAGTATAAAAATGGAAGTCACTGTAAGAATTTTTTCTCCGGGGAATAGCTTTCTACAGCTATATCTTCTACTTACGCCACATAGAATTCTCAGTACCTGCTTCTATTTCATGAATACTTTCTTACTTTCAGGCAAATCTCTCCAGAAAAGAATGCCGCTATTTGCTTTATTTCCCTAACTGCATAGATAGCTCTTGACAACTTAGGAATCATTTCATCAATGTGGACAGAAAAACTTGAGAATTGATTGCAAAAAGACACCAAGTAGCTTCATGTGATTATCCGAAGACATCTTTGGTTCAAATTGTAGCCTCTGTGTTTTATCACTGTTCATCATCATTTTGTTTGAGCTGAACCATACCTGGGCTTCCATTAGCATCTTTTCGTCTTTCTCTTCCAATTCCTGGTTGTCAATCAATACTTGCAGAAAAGAAGTGTCATCAGCGAAGAGGACAGTTTGATCTGATTTCACATTAGCTGACAAATTATTCATATATATCACAAACAAAAGAGGACCCAACACTGAACTCTGCGGTACACCATAACTCACCGCCTCCTAAGAAAAAGACCTGCCTCCTAAGGTGATGGCAAATTGCTCGTTGAAAGACTTTCAAGCATTTTTAAGAGTTCGTCTTGCGCTTGTGAGGGATCTTGCCTCTAATTCTTTATCCTTAGACTTTGGTCGCAGGTAGTTCTCCGTCTTCCAAATCAAAATTGCCACTTTTGAATCGGTCAAACCACATCTGATAGCTTGAGCATGGCATCCACTAAAATACGATTACTTTAGGCAGCTTCATTCTTTATATTGAAGTAATTAATTTAAATTTTCCGCAAAAACATATAATTCGCTATCAACGTCGATATTTGAGTACAGAGAACCTCTTTCGTTTACAGTTCAGTAAAATAGAAAATACTTAAGAGAAAGCACAACAATGACAGTTCAAAATGAAGTTGTTGCCAGATGAAACAATGAATTTTTTTCAATTAGTACCCATCTTTCTCGAGTTTCTGTTTAAACCTCTATATGATGTGAAGAATTTTTTATTATTATATTTGATTATAATGAATTTCCATCAACTTGGGAACGATTAAAATAAATTCCTAACAACTATTATTTCCTGTGCATTTGCGAAGGAAAATTGAGCACTGCATCAGGTTCTCCCAGAAGAGTGACATCAATGACTGCATATTCGGATTTCTTTGTAGCAATTTGCCCCAATCGCCATCTTGCAGTCAACCTGATAGGTTACGAACACAATTTCAAATACATTAATCTTCCTAATGTTGAATTATAACCCGGGTCGGTCATGAATTCCATCCGACGATACATTCGACAACTATAATTTTGAATATTCTGCTGAGGTCACCAGTTTGCGTTTCGGTTATGTTGTAACGATGCAGATTCAGGACTTGATTGAACCGTACATAATTCGGTAGAATGTAGCGGCCTATTAATATTTCATGCTTCTGTGTGTTGCACGAGTGTTTAATTGAGTATACATCAACTTGAAACAGTATCGGTGTCTGAATCCGCATGATGCATTGAACAAATTGGTACGAAATGCAGAATTTTATGTTAATTCGATTTCATTCGTATTGGAGCAACCTCATTCCCCAGAATATATTCAATCTGCTCATTTAGGATGCAAATAATATTGTAAATGTACGTGGAGGTATGGAATCGGTGAGTAACCACTGTCAAAACAAACCGAAAATAAAATAAGTTCTTCAGAACAAGAACAAAGAGTGCTAGGACCACCTCGGTTCACTGTAATTAGGTTCTAAGTGAACGGCGTGAATGATTCGTCTTCAACCATCTAATCGCGAAGATCTTTTCGTGACTTCTTGGAACTGTGTGCTCTGGAACTCTCTTCGAAATGTTATACGCCCCCCATAGCATTATAGCTTGAAGCGCTAGGGGCGCTTGTCTTGACTAGGACTAGTTTCATCCCGGTGAAATGGAGGATTGAGACTTGATGCCTAAAGCAATGCAATTCGCGCCAGTCACTAAACCCGTGTGGTGGAAGATCGACCGAATGGGGCCCTAGATTCACCGTAAGGTGAAATGGAGGGCTGAGCCACGTTATTCATCTCATTGGCAAGGGCGTCCACCGCAGCACAGGGCCTCTGCCTCACAACTAGCGTACTTTACCCTATTGCAGTAAATCTCCGGATTTTGCTGTCCAATGGCTGAGTGCGTTATGTAGCATACTGTGTTACCTCGGCAGGGTGGATGCACACGGGTACTACCTGGCCACTCAATTAGTATTAAACTCGAGGTGGCAGTGGTTGACAGACCGCATGCTGAAATAGGAGGGTATTCCTTCTATCTGTTCGCAGACACTCATGTTCATATCTCAAGAAATGCTTCAGGGTTTAGCGGGACTTGATGGTTCGACCGGCCTCGTCCTTAACCAGGATCGATTGCGAGACGTTTCTGGGGTTTGTGGATCTCGACGATATGGCTAGGCCATTGGTGCTTGAAGCCAACATCAATTGAAAGACTTCACATGGGTTCGTGGGTCTTGACGTACAGGCCGGATTGACGGTGCTCGTACTAGAAAAAATTGGGGCATAAATCTTGAGACTATCTTGGTTCATGGGACTGCGTTCGGATGGTTGGATAAAAAGCCCCGCTGGAGTGTGAGTTGCGTGCCAAGCAACTGGGGTACTGATCATGCAGAGCCAGTAGAGGTTGTATAGTGCTTCGCTGTACCAGTCATACGGTTGTAGGTTCTTGAACTGAAGCCTAAACTGGAAGCTGATGGGTTAATCTCTTCAAGGGGTTCGCGCCATGCGCGATGATAAGGCGTAACCCTTATCACATTTTCTACCTCTTGGGGCAGACTGTGGAGACTGCTAACTAGTCACTTGGTGAAAGAGCTGCGCTCACATGCCAATGGTAACTGGTAGAATTCACGTGTCACGTTCTACTCCTTTCTTTAGGGAGGATTGGCTCTCGTAAGTCATCTACGTCTTGACCAAACTGGTATTTCTTTCGTCTTTTCTTCCCGAATAATCAAACAAACCAGAGCGACAGAAGTTGTTCAACATTTTTTTAGAGTATATAACATTTCAGGTTTTATTTCCTAACCTGATAACAATATTCTCTGGCGAAGATCTTCTAGAGAAGTAGGTTACAGAATGTAAAAAGAAATATTGAACAGAGACACTTTTACTAGTTGAAAATTAATGGTAGTCAAGTCAATTTGAACGTCTTATCGATTAAAATTTCCGCTCAAAAAACATTTAGACAAATGGATGGCACAGTGTTCCCTAGAACACGAAACGCTGGAATTTTTTCAATTTGAACATATTTAAGAGACAAAGGATTAAAATTGCTTCGTTATTTTCATTATTGCGAATACGTGTCGATTTTATTCGTTTTCACTTCAATTAATTAGCACCAAATTCCAGTAAGATAGTTATTCCATCAGTATGAATAGGAACAACTTTTGGTGGAAAAGTTAGAGCCCAGTTCTTGAAATCTAATAAGACTTGCGTACATAGAAAGAGGGGCATCATATCGTCAAGTTTTGACATTTCAACATTTCTGTCATTCGACATACTTTAGTCGGAACATAATGTCAGTTTACAAAATTTGTCGAAAATTATTGTAGAATAAAACACCAGAAATGGCCAAAAAATGCAGTTGTAGTGTCGATATCGTAATGGTACGACACGGTGAGTCCGAATGGAATCTTAAAAATCTCTTTTGTGGATGGTACGACGCAGATCTCAGCGAAGCAGGTATACAAGAAGCCAAAGCTGCAGGTGAAGCCTTGAAGAAAGCAGGATTTAAATTCGATATAGCTTACACTTCGGTATTAAAGAGGGCTCAAAACACTCTTCTCAACATCCTATCAGTGCAAGGTCAATCCGATTTGCCGGTTGTTAAGACGTGGAGGTTAAATGAAAGACATTATGGCGCTCTGACTGGAATGAACAAAATAGAGACTGTTGAGAAATTCGGAGAAGAGCAGGTTGCTATATGGAGAAGGAGCTTTGATATACCTCCACCTCCTATGGAGGAAGGTCATCCCTACTATGATGCGATTACTAAGAACCCGTCTTTGGTTGAGAACGGCCCAAGTCCTGATGAATTCCCGAAAACAGAATCCTTGAAGTTAACAATCGACAGAACCCTTCCATTTTGGAATGATGTAGTTGTACCCAAACTCAGGGCAAAGACCAGAATTTTGATTGTTGCTCATGGTAACAGTCTTAGAGGAATAGTTAAGCTTTTAGAGAGGATCAGTGATCAAGATATAACAACGTACAATCTACCTACTGGAATACCCTTTAAATATAGTCTGGATCCCAATATGAGACCAATTGCGCCGTTAGAGTATTTGGGAGATCCAGAAACTGTACAAGCTGCTATCGAGAAGGTGGCCAATCAAACTAAAAAGAAGGCATAATTTTCATATTTATTTTTCACTTAATCGCCCTTTCGACCAAATTTGTGTGAATATGAAGACAAATATAAATATTGTGACTTTTAATTAATATTATCAAGAAATCTCACTCTACGAAGTATATTTCTCGGAAAAATTCCTTAATAGTTTCATTTGGAAATTTGAGTCTGTGAAGAGGACTTCAGACTTCACAATCCATGTGAAATTTTAATTTGATCTATAGTTATCCAACTATAGTGGCTATATTTGTTTTTTCAAATCTTTGTTCACTCCTGAATATTTTCTATAATTCAAAAAAATCGCTCAAACTCTTATTTATACTGAAAAAGTACCACATAAGTTCTGAGAATCTTCAATTTACAAATATAAAAAAAAGAAATGGAAAAAGAAACCTATTCGTTCTCTATCACCTCTTATCACTGAATATACAGTGACTCTAGTTTTGTAGTATTAACAGTAGCAAATTTTATTTCGTAGGTTTTATATATTTATTGAAGGCATCGATTTGTCCAAAACTTCGAGAAGTGGAGTGTGCCAGAGGTCCCTCTGCTCGTTATTTCCAAAACGTAATATAATTTTTAGTCAATACAAATATCACTGATGATTTATTTCCAACACCTTCCTCAATAGTCTTCCAGACCGCCAGGCGTGGACCAACCCTAGCACTTAGTGGTCAGAAACTTATTTTTGGTTGAAGATAACGGCGAAAATCCTCCATTCGTATATTTCACCATTAATTCTGTAAAAAAAGCTATTTTGATGAAACATCGAAAAAATCTACCTATTTCAAATTGCAAGTGTTTTTATGGTTTAATATTAAAATATTTTTTCATGAATATTCCAAGCAGTTTATTATTGCTGTGATTAAAGATTTCATTCGAATTTTTTCTGAGTTTGTATAACAAAAATATATTATGAGTATTTTCACTACAGAAGATATGCGGATATGCATTTAATGTACATGTATTTTGTAGTGATGTTGAAGCGAGAAAGTTGTAGGCAGAGCAAAAATACATTCAAGGCTGTGGATCGAAGACTTCGAACAACTGGTAAATGATTCCATAATTTACCTCATATAATATATCATATAATTTTTTTATATTTAACGTGCATTCAATTGAAAAGGGGAGATGAAGGAGGTAGGAGACATGTTAGGACAGCTTAATTGGAAGAAGAGGTTTTGACTAGAATAGAGCAGAATCCAACAATGGGCATCAAACAATTGTCGCCTGAGGTTAATATTTCACTCTATCGTTCATGGAATTTTGGAAGAGTATCTAATTCATCCGTTTCATCTTCAAAAACTTCATTCAGTGGATCCGGCAGGTTTACCTTCAAGACTACAGTTTGCTGAATAGGTTGTGGAACAACAAAGCGTTGAAGCAGAGGTTGTAACTAAACTTTTATTTACTGACGAAGCTGATTTCGGTCGAACGGGCATTAAAAATTATCATAACATCCATGAATGGCAAAAGAAAAATCCACACGCTTCTATTGAATCCAAATTTCAGCAAATATTTTATGTGATTGTTTGGGTGGGAACATTTGAAAATCAATTGTTTCTTGATCCCAACTGACTTGATGCTGCCAGATATCGGGTGTTATTTTTAGAGTGATAGAACTCTCGATAGGGATAACTGTGATTTCACAGAAGGAAGAAGCCATGATGTTTTGACATTTATGTTCAGTAAGCATTGACAAAATATCATGGGAAGACTCACGCCGCAAAATGTTTACAAATTGTTGAAATTTATTTTCAAAATCGGTGTTCTATTTGCCAAACTCATAGAGCACTTCGTGAAACTTATGGTTCACATAATCGTCCATCAGAGCAGCTTATTCGTCGACCTTCCGATAGATTTCGGACAACATGTTCCCTACTCGACGCAATAACAACAACAACAAGAAAAAGAACTGTACGTATAGAAGCGAATATCGCTGCTGTAAGTCATAGTGTTTATGATGATCCAGATTTTTCTATTCGTCGACGTGCACAACAATTCCACCACATGGAATATTTTGCGTAAAGATCTTGGTCTACAACCATACAAGATCCAACTGGTTCAAGAGCTAAAGCCACTTGACAATAATAAGCGTCGTTTGTTTGCTGATTGGACACTAGAACAGCTTGAAGTTGATCCGCTTTTTCAACGTAGAATTGTGTTAGTGATGAAGCTCATTGCTGGTTGAAAGTCTATGTAAACAAGCAAAATTGCCGTATATGGAATGAAAACAATCCTCAAGAAGTTCTGCAGGTTCCATTGCATCCTGAAATATGTACTGTATGGTGTGCTTTATACGCTGGAGGCATCATCGGTCCATATTTCTTTAAAAACAATGGTGGAGCTAATGTTACAGTGAATGGTGCTCGTTACAGATCGATGATCAATGATTATTAGTTTCAAAATTTGAATGGTATCGACCCAGAAGTGTTTTGGTTTCAACAAAATGGTGCTACACCTCATGCTGCTTCCGTAACAATTGATTAATTGAAAGAAAGAAAGAATTGGCGATAACATTATTTCGAAAAATAGTCCAATTAATTGGTCTCCAAGATCATGCGACATAACTCCTCTGGATTCTTTTCTTCGGGGTTATGTCAAATCATTGGTTCATGCTGATAAACCAGAAACAATAGATCTTTGGAAGCCAACATAACTTGTGTTATTGATGAAATAAGGCCTGAATTACTCGAAAAAGTGGTCCAAAATTGGTCTGGTCGAATGCGGTTTCTCAAAGCTAGTCGTGGTGGACTTATGACGGAAATTATTTTCATCTAAAGAAAAGGCTTCAATCTTAATTTGAATGTGACTTATTTCAATTTAAAGTTCTATCACCATAAAAAAACACCCGATATTTTGAATTTCTTATAGAATAACTACCAAGTTTATTAGAAGATGTTCATGTTCCATCTCAATCCACTGGATTCGCAGTATTACAAAATACAAACCTGTACATTAGAGGCTTATTCAAATATTCTTTGTTTTCTTTTTGTCAATGGAAGTTTCAGAAAAATGAATAATCACAGAAAGAGGAATTTTAGTAATCAAAGCAACAATAAACAGCTTGCAGTAATCATGAAAAAATATTCTAATATTGAAGCATAAATCTGCTTGTTACTCGAAAACGGTGCATTTCTTCGATGGTGCACTATTCTACTTTTTTTCAGAATTAATGAAACAAAAAATAAGTGGATATCTTCAACCAAAATAAAGTTTGTGACGTTGAGTGCTAGGATCAGTTCGTCCCTGGCGCTATTGAGGACTTATTAGGCAGGTGTTGAACACAAATCATTACTGATATCGACTCAAAGTCAAAAAATTACCAGAATCGTTCGAGCCGTTCGAAAATTAGCACAAAAAACTGAATTATGGGAGAGTACCAATTGAAGGCAAACCTTGATATGCTTAAATCCGTTGCATTTTAATAAAAAATCCGGTCGCTTTCATTGGGAAACACTTCATACCTTTGAAAAACAGGAAAAATATTCAAATGAGAATTATCAACAATGCCGTAAGATTCCTCTGTATCTCGAGATACTTTCGTCACAGGAAATGAGCAATTGAATGTAAAAAATAAGACGTTCGAAATGGAGCCTATTCCGTCATGTTACCCAATCTTCATATTATTAACACATTCCGGTTTTTATCGTGAATAAAACATGCTCGAAACATACGTCGCTCAAAAAATTTCTTCCGACCGAATCGAGATTTCCCCAGAGCCCGCGACGTATTTGTGATATCTTTCCTGGAAAATTTAATCTTTTGATATTACGCTTCTCTGCGGTGAGTTGTTCTGAAATGTTTACATTCATTTCGTTATTCTTTTCACAGGGCTCTTTACGCGATGAAAAATGGTCCTTTGAAATATTCTCAATGAAGCTTTCAAATAAATTAAATAGCGGGTTTTCGTGGTGCGAAATGTAAAACGAATATTATTGAGGTTTTTCGCTGGATGAAGAAATTTTCGTCAATTAAATTTTTTATTACTTCTAGTAAAGGAGTTCATATCCTGGGACTTTTTGATGGAGAATTCGGTTGACTTATTTATCGCCTTTTCATGATGTCATGTTTACGGTCTATTTGAATTCAGAAGATTGATTACTTTATTTCTATCGGGTGTTTTTTTTTAGAGTGATAGAACTTTCGATAGGGATAACTGTGATTTGACAGAAGGTAGAAGCCATGTTGTTTTGACATTTCTGTTCAGTAAGCATTGACAAATTATCATGGAAATTTGAATATCAAAACAGATTTAATCTGTTAGTCTTCTACAATTTTAATTTCAAAAAAAATTTTCATTCAAAAAACTTTTAAAATCAAATTAATAAATATTTGATAGATTCGGTCTTAACTTGGTGGAAACTCATTTTAATTAAAAAAATGTATATGAGACAGTACAATGTAATACCTCAAGAAGCCACATCGTGGTGAAACAATTGTTGTAGTAGTACAAACATTTTTGTGGAAATAAATTACTGTTTCATATACATTTTTTTAATTAAATTAATGTCTACAATAAGCACCGCTTATATTTAATAGACTTATATAATGAAAACTCAATATACAATGTCAAATGGAATAAATAAACCAACCAATATAAAAAAAGCAATTGAAATTAATAAATAAATATTTGAAGGAGACAAAATTTTGTTTCTGATCTTACCATAATGAAACCAATTCCTTTTTAAAAACATAAAACACAACTTAAGGATTTCTCAAAAAATATATTTTATTTGAAATATTTGATATATTTAAATATTCAAATAAATTTATTCAAAACTCTCTCAAAACATGCACTATATCTTCAAAAAACAATAAGAATACGGATAATCTCTTCATCGGCCCTAGATAACATTCAAAATATTAAAATCAACTAACAATCAGTATATCATACCTTCGAGTTAACACGGAACATGTTTGAAACAGACTAACTTTGAAAATCCAGGTAGTCCGTTCGTCACAAAATCACAGGAAACTGTAAGGTATACTATGGTACAAACCATTGACATTCCGGAATGAGAATTATTCAAGTCAAAATATAATTATATATTATGAATAAAATAGAAAAAGGCTTTTTACTTGATAGAAAAAACAAAATTTGAATATCAAAACAGATTTAATCTGTTAGCCTTCTACAATTTTAATTTCGAAAAAATTTTTATTCAAAAAACTTTAAGAATTAAATTAATGTCTACAATAAGAACCGCTTATATTTAATAGACGTATATAATCAAAACTTATTGTTTTGAAAAGGAATTGGTTTCATTATGGTAAGATCAGAAACAAAATTTTGTCTCCTTCAAATATTTATTTATTAATTTTTATTGCATTTTTTATATTCGTCTTCTTCTTCTTTCTAATTATTAAGCAATTTTGCTTGTTTTTCTTTGCCAGTGTTCGTTCAAGTATGAAAATTATCACTCCACCGTTTGCGTGGTCTTGCTACACTCCTGCGACCAACTGGTGACTTGTCTCTTGCCATCTTTACAATTCTGTTTTCATCCATGCGGTCGATATGCTCATTCCATTGCTCTTTCCTTTTCAGTACCTTATCATTGATATCATCGATTCCACACATTTTGCGCACCACTTTCATTTCAGCAGCCTCCAATATTTGACTCGTTCTCGAGGTCTCCGGTCTGGTCTCTGCAGTGTACGTGAGAATTGGTCTAATCGTCTATCTGTAGATTCTAGACTTAACTTCAATTCCAATGTGCTTATTATTCCACACGATGTTGTTGAGACATGCGGCTGTTCTTGTTGCCTTCATAGCTTGTCCTCTCACTTCAGCCTCGACATCACCACATCCAGATATCTCGACGCCAAGATATTTGAACCTCATCTCCTGTTGTACAACCTGGTTATCAATTTCAAGCTTACATCTAAGTGGCATCTTTGATGTGGTCATGCATTTAGTTTTTGATGTCGATATAATCATTCCGAACTTTTTTGCTATTATGTTGAACTGATGCAGTAGTCTTTGAAGATCGTCTTCGTTCTCCGCGATCAATACTGCACCATTGGCGTAGAAAAGTATTCTAATTTCCTTGTTCCCAAACTTGTATCCTCTTAGTTTGATTATGTGTTTAATTATTTCGTCCATGATGATGTTGAAGAGAAGAGGACTCAGGGAATCACCCTGCCGGATGCCAATATCAACGTCTATTTCTTCTGTTATTTCACCATTAATTTCTGCTTGAATCTTGTTTGTTGTGTGTTGCCATTTTTTATATTGGTTGGTTTATTTATTCCATTTGACATTGTATATTGAGTTTTGATTATATGCGTCTATTAAAGATAAGCGGTGCTTATTGTAAACATCAATTTAATTATAAAAGTTTTTTGAATAAAAATTTTTTTTGAAATTAAAATTGTAGAAGACTAACAGATTAAATCTGTTTTGATATTCAAATTTTGTTATATTTCTTCTATCAAGTAAAAAGCCTTTTTCTATTTTATCATGGAAAGACTCACACCGCAACAACATTTACAAATTGTTGGAATTTATTTTCACAATCAGTGTTCTATTCGCCAAACTTATAGAGCACTTCGTTAAATTTATGGTTTACATAATCGTCCATCAGAGCAGATTATTCGTCGAGCTATCGATAGATTTCGGACAACATATTCTCTACTTGATGCAACAACAACAACAACAAGACAAAGAACTGTACGTACATAAGAAAATATCGCTGCTGTAAGTCATAGTGTTAATGATGATACATATTTGTCTATTCGTCGACGTTCACAACAAGTTTTGCGTAAAGATCTTGGTCTACACCCATAAAAGATCCAACTGGTTCAAGAACTAAAGACACTTGATCAAAATAAGCGTCATTTGTTTGTTAATGGGGCCTTAGAACAGTTTGAAGTTGATCCACTTTTTTATCGTAAAATTGTGTTTAGTGATAAAGCTCATTTCTGGTTGAACGGCTATGTATATAAGCAAAATTAGTGTATATGGAGTGAAAACAATCCTCAAGAAGTTTTGCAGGTGTGCTTTAAATACTGGAGGCATCATCGTTCCATATTTCTTTAAAAACGATGTTGGAGCTAATTTAACAGTGAATGGTGCTCGTTACAGATCGATGATCAATGATTATTTGTTTCAAAATTTGAATGGTATCGACCCAGAAGTGTTTTGGTTCCAACAAGATGGACTTCTTGAGGATTGTTTTCACTCCATATACGGCAATTTTGCTTGTTTACATTTTACGCTAAAAAAGTGGATCAACTTCAAGCTGTTCTAGGGCCCCATCAGCAAACAAATGACGCTTATTATGATCAAGTGGCTTTAGTTCTTGAACCAGTTGGATCTTGTATGGGTGTAGACCAAGATCTTTACGCAAAATTTTCCATGTGGTGGAGGCACAGAGTCCAACTTGTTGTGAACGTCGATGAATAGACATATCTGGATCATCATTAACACTATGACTTACAGCAGTGATATTTTCTTCTGTAAGTAAAGTTCGTTGTATTGTCGTTGTAACTTCGAGTAGAGAGAATATTGTCCGAAATTTATAGATAGTTCGAAGAATAAGCTGCTCTGATGGACGATTATGTTAACCATGAATTACACGAAGTGCTCTATAAGTTCAGCGAATAGAACAATGATTTTGAAAATAAATTTCAACCATTTGTAGATGTTGTTGCGGCGTCAGTCTTTCCATGATAATTTGTCAATGCTCACTGAACCGAAATGTCAAAACAACATGGCTTTCATCTTCTGTCAAATCACAGTTATCCCTATCGAAAGTTCTATCACCCAAAAAAAAACAACCGACATTTTGGTTTACGCTCATTACATATTATTATTAGGTTACAAAGGAGTCCATAAAATACCTTGCAAACGTTATGTTATTTCTGTGACGAACGTAGAATACTTAGGATGGTTATAAGTTGACATTATTCTAGTTTTTGTGCAGTAAACAGCATGCAGTCGGTTTGGTAAGATATCTTTGTTAATTAATTTTATTTTTTAAATATGAAGTCGAGCGTATGATTTACCGTTGTAATAATCCTAAAATGCTTTTTTATGATGTTATACATGTTTTAGGAATTCTTTTAAAGGAACTCATTTGGAGCAAGTTATTTGTGAAGAAGTTTTCATTTTTGAAAAGGAATTTTGTTTTCATAAAACAAGGAATGAAACAATATTTTGTACTCTTCAAGTATTTATTTGAATACAACAATTCCCTTTGGTACTGTGTAATGAGTATTAATTTTATATGTCTACTTAATCGACACAGTGTATTCTAGAGATGTTTATTCGATTTAATTCTAAAAATTTTGGAATGAAAATTTTTTTGAAATTAAAATTTGTAGAAGGTTTACAGAAGAAATCTGTTTTAAATTTCATAATTTTCTAACAATTAATGTGGATTTATGGAACCTCGAAATCAAGAATCTCATTAGATTCCAAAAGGAAATTTTTCTGGTCAGAGTCCCAGATGTACATCAAAAAAATGGACTTTACTTTGTCCTGAAAATGAAGAAAATTCTCCTTCCTCCAAGAGAACATTCGATATTTTTTTCTGACCTATCCTTAATTTTTGCAACGAGTAAAAACCCGAAGCTCACTTCGAATTACCACAAGGAAAACCTGTTCCTTTTCCGACTATCCAATAACAATGAAACAAGAACAACATTCCTTCTCATTCATAATGAATGAGAAAAGAACAAAACAATCAAGAAGAAGACGAGCCAGCTGGCCTAATGTTTTAATTCAGAATTCATTCAGTGCTCCCCAAGGAGGAATGAAAGATCCCAGATGGCGTAAGAAATGATTCTGCAGATATCCTCTTTGTCTCTACGAGAGGGCACAATTTCCACGTCCTTGATACACTAACGGTCAGATATCAGTAACAGTCTGCAATATTTAACAGTGGCTTCATGGAATCAATCGAGAGGTAGCAGAGCTGACTTCCTGTTTACGGTAGTGGCTTAGAACAGAGCACAGTCTGGATATTAACTCCTCTGTTAGTTTCAGCTACATTATGCATGTCTGACGTACTACTAGCAATAATAGAGACATTCGTATTTAATGCAACGAACCAGATATTGGTTGTACATGGTTTGTATTATTCATGGTAACGGACATACGAGTATTATTTGGATTCAGGGAAATATTGAAATAAAATTGTGCTCAAGAGCTAATTTTCTCTAGAGATGGATGGAATAAAGCAGACTAGAAGAATGTATGGACCCGAATCAGTTGCAAGTGAATTATTGACCGAATCTTCGGACTAACTGTAACTAACTACATACATTTTTTGATTATTATTGCCCATGTTATATCTGGCCAAATTTCACAAGGTAATTCAATTTGCAACACAAAAGTTTCTATAGAGTATGCCCCAATTATCTTTCGTTGTAAAGTTATTCAAGATTCTACTAATTTGTAACGATTCTCAATTTTTCCACTAAAAACAGCATATGGCTTCAAGTTCAGAATTATATATTCTAACTTCTACAATATATATTGAAACTATAAACAAAAACTATTATATCAAGTTGATATCCTTACATATCGGTGTTCTTTTAGAGTGATAGAACTTTAAATTGGAATAAAACACATTTAAATTAAGATTGAAGCCGAATTTTTTTTATTGAAAGATAATTTTATGATATTTTAGTTTCAAAAATAATTTGCGGTATATGTCAACCACGACTAGCTCTAAGGAATCGCATTCGAACAGACCAATTTTGGACCACTTTTTAGAGTAATTCATGCCTTATTTCATCAATAATATGAGTTATGTTGGTTTCCCGAGCGTTTATTGTTTCTGTTTTATCAGCATAATACAATGACTTAACATAACCCCAAAGAAAATAATCCAGTGTAGTTTAGTCGCATGATCTTGGAGGCCAATTAATTGGACCATTTACGGTAGCACCATGAGGTGTGTAGCATCTTGTTGGAACCAAAACACTTATAGGTCGACACCATTCAAATTTTGAAACAAATAATCATTGATCATTAATCTGTAACAAGCACCATTCACTGTAGCATTAGCTCTAGCCTCGTTTTTAAAGAAATATGGACTGATGCCTCCAGCGTATAAAGCACACAATAAAGTGAGTGCATTTTCATAACTTCTTGATGATTGTTTTCACTCCATATACGCTAATTTGGCTTATATACATAGCCGTTGAACCAGAAATGAGCTTCATCAATGGTCAATCAATGGTCAACAGGTCAACATGGCGACAAACGAAGATTTCTTTGCGGAGCTGAATAAGTTAAACAAAAATAAGTTAATTGAGATAATATTTTATAAAAGAGTCCCTGATGGTATTAACATGAATGAAGACATCCGAAAAAGCATAAATTCATGGTCCGATTCGGAATTTCAAGATTCTCAAAGTGAAATACAACCAACTAACCTAGAAGTTCAAGTGAAAATCCTGAATTTGAAAAGTGAACTCGAAATATCCAAAGTCAAGTTGCAGTCGGAGATACAATCAGTGGGCCAACTACAGGCAATTATTGATTGATTTTTTGCAAAACAACTCTTGCATTTCGAATGTAAACAAAACACCACCACTCCGGTCAGATGTTGGCAGCAGCGTTGCCGATACTTCAAAAAATTCTTATAATAAAAAGAAAGAAAATCAATCTGATAAGGGGACACCGGCAGACAAACAGAATATTAAGCCAAACACCACTATTGAAAGGAAAATTACTGAACGACAACCAACAATAAAGGGAACATCATCAGCTTCAGCCTTCTTCACTGGTGCTCGGAAGATGGCGTGGTTTGTGGTTGGAAAAGTAAATCTTGACACAAGGGAGGAAGATATAATGAAGCATCTAAATCAAAAATTTCCAAGCCAAAAATTCACAGTCGAGAAACTCCCTGTGAGAGATGGAGCACATAGTATATCATTTAGGGTGAGCGCTGATTTTGATTTGATAGATGACCTGTATAAAGAGGAAAATTGGCCAAGTAATGTAACAGTAAAACGGTTTAGGTTTTTTCGTGGAGGATACGAGAGAACAGGATCGTTTGGACGCAAATAGTAAGTCA
This sequence comes from Megalocaria dilatata, assembly GCA_034642435.1. Lineage (NCBI taxonomy): Eukaryota > Metazoa > Arthropoda > Insecta > Coleoptera > Coccinellidae > Megalocaria > Megalocaria dilatata. The sequence goes on from CM067860.1 coordinate 45,124,937, forward strand.
TCAAAAAACAAGCGTTTTCTTATTAGTAATATAAATCTCCAATCAATTAAAAACAAAATAGATATGTACATCAATTACTTGAATGAAAATAATATTCATGTTTCATGCATAACGGAGCATTGGATGTCTGAAGGTATCATGAATAGAACAAAATTGGGAAAATATATCGTTGCCGATTCCTTCTGTAGGACAGGTTCAAATCATGGGGGAGCGGCTGTCATAATCGATAAGGACGTGCAGCATCGGAATATTCCTGAAATAAAAAAACTCTCATTGGAAAATTGTATTGAAATGGTAGCAGTCAAATTGCCGAAAATGAAACTTATAGTAATAGCCCTCTATAGACCTCCTGCAGGTGATTTTGATACATTTTTGACTAGATTATCCAATGCATTAGATTCGCTTTTAGGTGCAGACGATAGTAAAATATGTATAGCCGGTGATTTCAACGTGAATTTTATGAGGGTCTACAAAGAAAAAAATCAACTAGTAGAATTGTTTGAATCATATGGTCTTTATCCAATATTTGAGGAAGCGAGTCGAATAACTACTTTTGGTGAAACCTGCATAGATAATATAGTGGCAAATATACCTAGTAACTCTTACCATGAATGCATATGCAATCCATATCTTTCGGACCACCTTGCACAGCACATAGAGATCAACAAAAACGAAATCGAAGGAATGAAACTCAATATCAAAAAACATAACATAAGTGAAAGTAACATAGAATATTTTCAGAATGAATTAAAAAAAATAAATTGGGAGGAGCTACTCAGTGAAGATGCCAACCAAAGTTTCGAAAATTTCCACAATGCACTTGAAGGTTGTTTCAATGACTCATTCCCGGTTATTACAGTTAGATCAGCAAATAGTAAGAAGAACAAACATAAATCAGAAGCAACCGTTGCTCTACAAAAAGCAGTAGGTGCTGCTGAAACCATTTTCAAAGCTAGGAAAGACGAGAACTCCAAAATTCTCCTAGGCCTTCTACAAAAATACCTTAGGGAGAGTTAAAAATTGTAGATACATTACAGAAGCTCCCAATAAAACTAAGGCAATGTGGAAAATTATTAATCAGGAAACTGGAAAAACAACAAAAAAGTATGACTATGAAAATCCTATTAGTAAAGAAGAATTCAGCAGTTACTTTGGTAATATCGGTGAGTCAATAATACGCACCTGAACAGACAAGGGGGAATCTAAGAGAATGCTCAAGAATCAAGTCGTAAGCGTGTCAGAGCATCCTAGGTCTATGTTCATTGTACCAACGGACGAAGGAGAACTAAACAATATAGTTCACTCTATAAAAGACAAATACACCAATGACATATATGGCATGAATACCAATCTCTTAAGGAGAGTATTTCCAATAGTTTCAGGTATACTTTGCAAAATCTTTAACGCGTGCCTCTCGCAGGGAGTGTTTCCTCAAAAGTTGAAAATTGCTAAGGTAATACCAATATATAAATCCGGAGATCATAATATCTACAGTAACTACAGACCTATATCCATATTACCCGCTATTTCTAAAATCTTAGAAGAGCTACTGAAAAGAAGGTTGATGGTGTTCCTGGAAAAACGAAAGGCTCTCAGTGTTGATCAACATGGGTTCACATCAGATAGGTCAACCACAACTGCACTAATTCATCTGTTGGAGGCAATAACGGAAGCAATTGACAGAGAATTTTTTTGTGAGTTGATTGCTTGCGACTTAACGAAGGCTTTCGACTGTGTAATTAGGGATATTCTTGTGGAAAAACTGGAGCATTATGGTGTCAGAGGAACAGCTTTGTCAATGTTTAGATCATATCTTTCGCAAAGAAAGCAGGTTGTGTTTTGGAAAAATGAATTATCTAACAAACAAGACGTAAACACTGGAGTGCCCTAGGGATCGATTTTGGGGCCTCTTTTGTTTTTGATATATATTAACGACTTACCAATGAATATTCCATCGGACACCACCGTGTTATACGCAGACGATACCAGCTTCCTTAGTGTTGCATATTCTATGAAGAATTTGAAAATATCTTCACTGAGTATTATGAAATCTGCAGAGGAGTGGTTCAGTTGCAATGGTTTGAGGCTAAATGTGAATAAGACTCAATCGCAGATATTTGCACAAACTGCGAACGAAAACAATTTGAATAATCTTGGAATAACATTTGACAGAGATCTTAGCTGGCAAAATTACATCACAGAGTTAACAAAAAAGTTATCCACTGGAATATACACGATAAGAAGAATGAGATTGATTGCATCCGTGGGGGTCGGCAAGTTGGCCTACTTTTGTAACTTCCATTCTGCTGCCATTTATGGAATTTTAATATGGGGTGATGAAGCCAGTCTACGAAAAGTATTTCTGAAACAAAAAGAGGCTATTAGAGCATTATGTGGTGTACCAAGAATAGTGAGCTGTAGTAATCTGTTCAAAACACAACAAATACTCACCATTCCGTCTGTCTATGTACTTACCTGCTTAAAATATATGTATGATAATAATCAGAAGTTCACAACACGTGCTGACCTACACAATTATAATACCAGGAATAAAAATAACATACCTGTGGAGTATCATCGGCTTAAAAGGACTCAAACAAACGGCAGTTTTACGGCTGTCAAATTATATAATAAGGTACCTGCCGCTATGAAGACATCGTCCAGGACTGTGTTCATTGAAAATCTTAAAAAAATAATGTTGGAAAATTGTTTTTATTCTGTCGAGGAGTTCTTGAATTATGGATTTTAATTTTGTTATGTCCCTATTTTATTGATTTAATGTTTTACATATTGAAATTTGATATATACCTATGACATGCTAACTTGTTTTTGATAGCGAAATAAACGAATGAATGAATGAATCACTAAACACAATTTTACGATAAAAAAGTGGATCAACTTCAAGCTGTTCTAAGGCCCCATCAGCAAACAAATGACGCTTATTATGATCAAGTGGCTTTAGTTCTTGAACCAGTTGGATCTTGTATGGGTGTAGACCAAGATCTTTACCAAAATTTTCCATGTGGTGGATGCACAGAGTCCAACTTGTTGTGAACGTCGACGAATAGACAAATCTAGATCATCATTAACACAAACAAACGACGATTATATAGTCAAGTGGCTTTAGTTCTTGAACGTGTATGGGTGTAGACGAAGATCTTTACGCAAAATTTTCCATGTGGGGGATTTTTTCTTCTGTACGTACAGTTCTTTGTCTAACTAATAGAAGGTCGGAACGCCTAAGAATATTGGTAAACAGACGTTACTTATTTAAATAACTCAAACATCGGGTGTTTTTTTATAGTGATAGAACTTTAAATTGAAACAAAACACATTTAAATTAATATTGAAGCCATTTTTTTTTAATTGAAAGATAATTTTATGACATTTATGTTTTAAAACTAATTTCCGGCATATGTCCATCACGACTACCTCTGATGTTGCATTCGACCAGACTAATTTTGGACCATTCTTTCGAGTAATGCCTTATTTCATCAATAACACGAGTTGTGTAGACTTCCAAAGCGTCTATTGTTTCTAGTTTATCAGTATAAACCAATGACTTGACATAATCCCAAAGAAAATAATCCAGTGGAGTTATGTCGCATGATCTTGGAGGACCATTAATTGTACCATTTCTCGAAGTAATGTTATCGCTAAATCTTTCTTTCAATAAATCAATTGTTACAGTAGCAGCATCTTGTTGGAACCAAAACACTTCTCGGTCGATACCTTTCAAATTTTGAAAGAAATAATTATTGATCATCGATCTGTAACCAGCACCATTTACTGTTACATCAGTTCCAGCATCGTTTCTGAAGAAATATGGAGCGATGATGCCTCCCGGGTGTAAAGCACACCATACTGTGCATTTTTCAGGATGCTATGGAACCTTGAGAACTTCTTGAGGATTGTTTTCACTCCATATATGGGAATTTTGCTTGTTTACATAGCCGTTCAAACAGAAATTGATCTTCATCACTAAACACAATTTTACGATAAATAAGTGGATCAACTTCAAGCTATTCTAGGGTCCAATCAGCAAACAAACGACGCTTATTATGGTCAAGTGGCTTTAGTTCTTGAAGCAGTTGGATCTTGTATGGGTGTAGACCAAGATCTTCACGCAAAATTTTCCATGTGGTGGATGCACAGAGTTCAACTTGTGAACGTCGACGAATAGACATGTCTGGATCATCATTAACACTATGACTTACAGCAGCGATATTTTCTTCTGTACGTACATTTCTTTGTCTTGCTGTTGTTGCATCGAGTAGAGAAAATGTTGTCCGAAATCTATCGATAATTCGACAAATAAGCAGCTCTGATGGACGATTATGTAAACCATAAATTTCACGAAGCGCTCTATAAGTTTGGCGAATAGGACATTGATTTTGAGAATAAATTTCAACAATTTTTAAACGTTGTTGCGGTATGAGTCATTCGATGATGAACAGAACTGTCAAATCAACACGGCTTCTACCTTCTGTCAAATCACAATTATCGCTATCGAAAATTCTAACACCTTCTTTCATATTGAAGTAATTAAGTAAAACATCCCGCAAAAACACATTACACAAGTTGATATTTTCAGAGCACACAGAAACTCTGTTGGTTACACTTCAGCAAAATGACAGAAACTGAAGAGAGAGCTTAATGATGACACTTCGAAATGAAAGTGTAGCCGCATGAAATAATGAACACAACTTAAATTCTATTTCTAATATCAGAATCCCTCACCAACAGAAATACAATTTTTTTTACTATGATGCACTTGGAGCAAATCGTTGGAATCTTCCGCATAAAAATATTGATTTCTATAGGTGTTTGACTGCTGAATAATCAAACACCTTCGACTATCAAGCTGATAAACGAATCGTAGAAATTATTTAACGTGCCGACGGCAAAACAATAAACATCATGAATAATACCTCCGTTTAAGTGTTCTATATAGAGATAACAGTGCAAATCTCCCAGTACATGTTTAAGTCACATTAATGTCTCCGCGAACTCCGACGAAGGTATCATTAAGATGAATGGCGTGTAGGGTGAAATGGTAAAATCACGGAATACTACCCAGTAGCGGAGCAACTCGAAATGAGTTACAACTAACACACTAAAGGTTAACATTACGCAGATGTCTTTCTACTTTCGAACGCGTCTGGTACGTCCTTTTGACCATATTACTGTGTGGGGCGTCTTTATTAAACCGCATTACACGTGAAATATAGGTCGTTCAACTGTGTTCAGAATTATTTATCGCTGATAATTCCCGCTAGAACGAGATTTGAGGGCTGAGATTTCTTGCGGAGCGTATGGCATTTAACGCCTTCTCCAATTCCGAACACACAGTTAACCTTATGAACATTTCAAAAATGGAATTAAATGAAATAATATTGGGAGTACAAATAAGTTCCTGCGATTTCGGTTACAGATATCGCTACTGGTTTATTATTCCATTGTTTAATCTGGCAAGATCTTCATTTTGAAGTTGAATCATTAGGTTTTCTTTTCAGTATTTGTAAGTTCGCTGAAGTGTAAGCAACATAGTTTCTGTTTGATCTGAATATGTCAACTTTTATACCGAATAATGTGTTTTTGCGGAGAGTTTTACTTCATTACTTCGATATGAAGAAAAAGGATGCCAAAAGTCACCGTATTTTAGTGGATCTTTATAGTGACCAATGTGACCATGCTCTAGTTGAACGTGTCAGAAGTGGTTTGCTCGATTTGAAAGTGACAATTTTGATCTGGAAGACCACCAAACTTCAAGGATGAAGAAGTATAGGAGATCCATCACAAATGCAAGAGAAACTAGCAAAAACACTTGGAGTCACTCAACCTGCCATTTGCCATCGTTTAAAATTAATGCCAAAAAAAGTAGAACAATCGCAAGAGAAAAAATAACACACTTTGCTGGGTCAATCGTTGCCATGGACCTCAACATCTATCGGGTATTTTTTCAGAGTAATAGAAATTTAAATTGAAATAAAATACATTTAAATTAAGATTGAAGCCAAATTTTCTTTTTATTTGAAAGATAATTTGATGACATTAATGTTTTGAAAATATAATATATAATGTTCACCACGACTAGTTCTGAGGAACCGCATTCGACAAGACCAATTTTGGGCCACTTTTTCGAGTAATTCAGGCCTTATTTCATCAATAACACGAGTTATGTTGGTTTTCAAAGTGTCTATTGTTTCTGGTTTATCAGCATAAACCAATGACTTGGCATAATTCGAAAAAAAATAATCCAGTGGAGTTATGTCGCATGATCATAGAGGCCAATTAATTGGACCATTTATCGAAATAATCTTATCGCCAAATCTTTCTTTCAATAATTCTGTGCCGAGCACCATTCACTGTAACATTAGCTCCAGCATCGTTTTTAAAGAAATATGGACCGATTACGCCTCCAGCGTGTGAAGAACACCATACAGTGTAATTTTCAGAATGCAATGGAACCTGCAGAACTTCTTCAGGATTGTTTTCACTCCATATACGGCGAATTTGCTTGTTTACATAGTCGTTCAACCAGAAAGGAGCTTCATTACTGAACACAATTTTACGATAAAAAATTGGATCAACTTCAAGCTGTTCTAGGGCCCAATCAGCAAACAAACAAGGCTTATTATAGTCAAGTGGCTTTAGTTCTTGAACCAGTTGGATCGTGTGTGGGTGTAGAGCAAGATCTTTACGCAAAATGTTGCATGCGATGGATGCACAGTCTCCAACTTGTTGTGAACGTCGACGAATAGAAAAATCTGAATCATCATTAACATTATGATTTACAGCAGTGATTTTTTCTTGTCGAAAGAACATGGCTTCTACCTTCTGTCAAATCACAGTTATCCCTATCGAAATTTCTATCACTCTAAAAAAAAACATCAAAGCAGAACACCAAGACCAAGAAGACGTTGTGGTCTAGAGACTGCTAAAACCTGGCGATTCTACTTACTCCATTCGAACCGTGCATTTTGACCAAAGCGGCTGGAATGAAAGATCAGACATGATGAGGTTATTTTTTTGCATTTCTTTCGAAGAAATCGAAAATTGGCTTCAAAATTGGATAGCCTCAAACGGCAAGAAGTTCATCTAAAAAGACATTCAAAAATTGCCAGAAAGGTGGTAAAAAGTAATAAGAAGTGATGGACAATATTGGGACGGACCGCATTAATTTGTACTCCCAAATTATGCTGCCTATTTTATAACTACCTCTATACCTCTGGGATGTGAACTAATTGCTGAAAATATTCCACTCTAATTCTTGATCCAAATAAAAAATTGTTACTTTTCCGTTCTCAACAGGTAGATTCGAGCACGCATAAACCTAATGATCGTTTTGCCTGTCATAGTTGACCACCCAAGTCAAAAAAATTAACGATACCAAAAATTCCTACCGCCATACCCTTCTGCGAAATTGATCGAGTCATTATATCGTTAGAATGAGTTATTATTTCCCCATTAATATCGATAATAATAACTTCATAGACTCCTGTCGTTGTTTGCAAGTCATATACCCGTTATTGAAGTACTCATTGCTGCCTTGTTTGTATAGGAAAAAGTAATTAGGAAATTATTGTACAATTGGAAGCACTGTGTCGATCCCTTTCATTGAATAAGTAAGAATGATGAATAGATTGAAGTAGCTAATGATATGTGCCACGGAAAACAAGAAGATCTATTCAATTGGTTCAGTTCACCCAATTATTTTCATCTATCCATTTGAATAGTTATCTACAGGCAGCATCTTGCAACAAATCACGAATGTCAGAAGACAACAGAAAGGAGTCTTTCTTGAATGTGGTTGTTTTCGTTCAAAGTGAAAACAGAACTACTCTTATCTGTGTTGAATTGTTGATATCTGCTTCCGTGCAATGTACGCTACGTGAAGAGACTCAAGTGACAATATATGGCAACAGATAAATATCTTCTCTTGAATGTAGTGCCATCAATGTAAATGAGATGTAGATACACAATTGAGCTCTAAAGTATCGGGTGTTTTTTTTAGAATGATAAAATTTGCGATAGGGATAACTGTGAATTGACAAAAGGTATAGGCCATGTTATTCTGACATTTCTGTTCAGTAAGCATTGACAAATTGTCATGTAGAGACTCACGCCGCAACCACGTTTACAAATTGTTGAAATTTATTTTCAAACTCAGTGTTCTATTCGTCAAACTTATAGAACACTTCGTTGAATTTATGGTTAACATATTCGTCTATCAGAGCAGCTTTTTCGCCGAATTATTGATAGATTTCGGACAACATTTTCTCTACTCGATGAACAACAACAACAAGACGAAGTACTGTACGTTCAGAACAAAATATCGCTGCTCTAAGTCATAGTGTTAATGATGATCCAGCTTTGGACGTTCACAACAAGTTGGACTCTGTGCATCCACCACATAGAAAATTTTGCGTTAGGATCTTGGCCTACACGCATACAAGATCCAACTGGTTCCAGAACTAGAGCCACTTGACCATAATAGCGACGTTTGTTTGCTGATTCGGCCCTAGAACAGCTTGGAGTTGATCCACTTTTCTGGTTGAACGGCTATGTAAACGAGCAAAATTGCCATATATGGAGTGAAAACAATCTAAAGAAGTTCTGGAGGTTCCATTGCATCGTGCTCGTTAAAGATCGATGATCAATGACCATTTCTTTAAAAATTTGAATGGTATCGACTCAGAAGTGTTTTGGTTTCAACAAGATGGTGCTACACCTCTTGCTGCTACCGTAACAATTGATTTATTGAAAGAACGATTTGGCGATAACATTGTTCCGAGAAATGTTCCAATTAATTGGCCTCCATGATCATGCGATATAACTTCACTGGATCATTTTCTTTGGAGTTATGTCAAGTCATGTGTTTATGCTGATAAAACAGAAAAACTACTTTGGAAGCCAATATAACTCGTGTTTTAGATGAAATAAGGTCTGACTTACTCGAAATAGTTGTCCAAAGTAGATATGGTCGAATGCGGTTCCTCAGAACTAGTCGTGGCGGAAATTATTTTAAAAGATGAATGTCATAAAATTATCTTTCAAATAAAAAAAATTGCCTTCAATCTTAATTTCAATGTTTTTTATTTCAATTCAAGGTTCTATCACTATAAAATAACATCCGATATAAGATTATGATCAGCTGCTGCCAGCAAATTTCGAATCCAGATATGCGTGACCAATAACAATTTAAATCAGGAAAATGGGTGTTTCAGTAGGACTCAGCAGCAGATCACAGAAGCAGCATTCCGTCAAATAGCTTCAAAACAATGTTTCAGCCTTCAGTTCACCAAGACAATGTCCTTTATACCTCAGACTTGAACTCTATGCACCAAGAGGTATTTGAAGAACAAGGCTGGAGCAAATAATACAATGCAATGAATGGGCTGAAGACTGTCCTAAAGCGATAATGGGCCTAAATCCCACCAGGCGTTATACGAGCATCTTGTGATGATTTGTACGACACAAGGAAGTTAAATTGTTCAGAGGCAGTGGAATCGAAAACTATTATGAGTGGAGATAAGTTAGTATAGTTTTAACAACATATGTCGCTATTAGTTTAGTATACCGTTGTTTCATCTGGCAATACCACCATTTTGAGGTGCCATCATTATTATTTCTTTTCAGTATCTGTCATTTGCTGAAGTGTGAAAAATATAATTTTTTGAAATTAAATATGTAGGAGGCTAATAGTAAAATATTCAAATAATTGTTTCAATATAGTGGAAACTGGAACCGCATAGTTCATATACTTGCAAATCTTAACAGGCTTGATTCTAATCAAAACTTTTGACACAGTAGAGGACCCTTCTACACATGAAGGTCACAACACCATGAACAAACTTTCAAGTCTTCTGTTACAGTTCGCGGTTGGCGAATAGACGATAAGTGAAGTAATAAACTTGTCGAAAAATTAAATTGCCAATTTATTCCTGGGAATTACGGAAGTAAACAGAGGGTTACCTAGTTGTAGGCAAGTTAGCATGAACTCGCAATTAGAAAAGTTTCCATACGTCAATAAGGCGAAGGAAGTCAGCCTAGTGCAGTCAATCTTTTTATAACTTATTCAAGAAAACGTGAAATTATACTCGTGAGTTTTATGTGTTCAAGAAGAAAATTTCAGGTTTTGAGGACCAGTGATTTCGGGTCATTAAAAAGTCGTTTCGTGGGAGACTTTCTGAAATTGTGGATTGTTAGGTAACTGACTCTCAGCACGATGGCGACATTATCTTATAATTGTATTCCTTGAGAATTACTGTTGATATTTCAATATAAGTTGAGTAATGCAAGGAACCTAGCTGAAATTCAATACAAGTGAATACCAAAAGCAATAGTTAGTACAAGATAATAATTAATTTTTTTGGCTAGATCATTTATTTGAATGTACAAAATCAAATAATAATTCATTACCTATTATTACCTGTTTCATGAAAATCCTTTTTAATAGGTGGACAGGAAAGTATTGTAGTTCTATGCATGTCGATATTTGATTGTCATTTGTACTTCGAAGTCGTGTAAAAAACAATTTAAGGTTAAGATTATTATTATTTTCCACCCATAAACTTAAATTTACAAAATAAAATTAAATGGATTCATAAACAACTAAAATTAAGAAAGAAACCCACACATATTCACAGTTACATAATTAACTGGTTTCGAATGAACTGTTCGATTCGGTTCTTAAGGAATCCACCGAATTTGCACCAACAAGTCCATGCAGCAATCCATTCCATCCGCCGAAAACTGTTGGAAAGAAACGTTTGACGATGTGTGGTCTTGAAATACTCTTTCGCCAATTTGAAGGCATGGTCACGGAGCCTGGTGCTGCTTCTCATGTAGAGGTGATCCAGATTCACACCAAAGAATCCATGTAGAGCCCGATAAGTCACAATAAGATCACCTTCATCCCGTCCATCCCCAAAAGTTTTCAGATTCAGTAGCTTTAAACGAGCGTGATAGTCTGGTCTTATCCCCCCAAAGAGAATACTTATATTCCATCAGACTGTACAGACTCAAGGAGAAGTTGATCGCTCCTGAGGGAAGGGCACCACACCCTTCCAGTATATTCCATCAGAGGAAACACATACCTGCAATAAAGTGCTCTAAACGTTGCGAGGCTGCAACCCCTAAACGATTCCTCAATCACGTAGGTCATCTGTCTGGTCTTGGTGCCACAAACTCCACGTGGTGAGAACAACTCAAATCATAGGACACTATGATGCCCAGATCATTATAGTGGTCAACGTTAGTCAGGCAATAACCAGCGACTGTATATTCAGATTGGGGGTTATTTGTGCCTAGGTGTAAATTGTGGCATTTGCTGGTATCAACCATTTTCGACACCATTCCTCCACAGCCCACAAATCTTCCTGAGGGGTCCTCGCATTCGATGTATGGGTATATATCTTCGTGTCTTCTGCAAAAAATGAGCATGGAGATTTCAGTAGTCGAGGCAGATCATATTTATGAAACAAGAAGAGAATGGGACCCAGGACTAATCCCTGCGGGACGCCACTGGACACGAAATTATCTGCAGAAGAATGAACGTTCACCACTCTCACTCGGAAAGTTCTGGTGGAGAGGAAAGCCCTGATCCACGAGTGTAACTCTCCCCCTATGCCTAGGTGCACTTCATACAGAAGGCGACGATGTGGGACCCGATCAAATGCCTTGGAAAAGTCCAAATATAGGATATCCATAGGAATACTCCGATCCAAAGAGCGAGTCCAATCGTTCAGGCAGCACAATAGATTGGGAATTGTAGAACGACCAGTAACAAATCCATGTTGTTCACGAGGTATAACATCAGCGCAAAGTGAAGAAGGTGCTCTGCTCACAGACAATGCTCAAGACCTTGGACACTGAGGAGGTGAGGCTTATAGGTCGATAATTATTAGGCGAGAGCTTGCCTCCCTTCTTAAATATAGGTGAAACCAAAGCCATCAACCAATAGGAGCCGAATTTTCTAACGACTTCCTGAAAATGAGAGACGGGGAAGAGCAATGGCAGAAGCACACCTTCTCAAGGTAAAAGGAGAAAGGCCATCAGGACCAGGAGAGGACCCTTCCTTGAGATTCATCAGATGTTTAAGCACTCATTCCTCATTCACAGTTACAATCCCAAGTTCTGCATTGGGACCAGGAACACAAAGAGTGGTCTGTTCAGTTCGGAACAGTAGACGCCAGCAAAAACTTCAACTAAGAAATCTGCGGATTCCCGGACATCTATACAAATATCCCCTATGAAATTCCTGACCAACGGGACAGACAATCTCGAGTTCATTGTGACTTTTTCACTTCTCAATAATTAAATATCAGATTGTTTTTGCAATTTGGGGTGAAATGGCTAGTTAAATACCAGAAGAACAGCATTGTATGCTGTTTGAGTTTCGCAAGAGTAGTAACGCAACAGTTGCTACCAAAAACTTTTTCGAAGTTTATCCAAGTGCATTAAATATTTGTAAGTACTAAAGATGGTTCTCTAGGTTAAGATCCGGTAATTTTGATCTGCCTGACTTCTATCGATCAGGAAGACCAACAGCATAAGAGAACGGCATGCTAAGGACAGAAGTGTAAGCAAATCCATGTCAGACAATTGAGGAACTCTTAAACACCCTTAACCAACCTTGGGCAACCATCCAGGAACATTTGCAGCAGATCGGAAAAATAAGAAGAGCGAGTGTTTGGGTCCCCAATAACCTGTCCAAAAAGAACAAAGCCAACCGATCCATCACATGCAACGTATTGCTTAAATGGCACCATACAAAACAGATTTTTGATCGCTTGATCACTGAAGACGAAAAATGTTCCTATATAATAATCCAAAACGCAAAAGGTACGAAAGAAGTACTACAAAGCCAGGTTTACATCCAAAAAAGACGCTTCTGTGTGTCTGGTGAAGCATACCCGAATTGTCCATTTTGATGTGCTGAAACCTGGACAAACTGTTGATGCCGATCTTTGTTGCGAATAATGTTTAATCGAAGAATACCCGGCGATTCTCAATAGAACAGGCGTTATTCTGCAACACGACGATGCAAGACCGCCATGTGCAAGATGAACCTTGGAAAAAATTAATGACTTTTGGTGGAAGGTACTGCCTGACCCACCATACCCGCCCGATATCGCACCCTCGGATTTCCATTTATTCCGATCGCTACAATAATTTCTTAGTGGTAACAAATTTGGATGATGTCCAAAATGCCACCTTTCCCGAGATATTTCACTAAGAAACCAATTGATTTATATCGGTTCGGCATTGAAAATTTGCACACAGGATGGCCAAAGTTTGTTGATGACTAAGATGATTGCATTGTTGATTACAAATAAAAACTAGTTACTAATTTATTCATATGAATTTAATTTAAGAAAGCGACATTACTTTGGAGGATGAAATACTATACTGTATTTACTGTACTGGTATTTGAAATCAGAAGATGCTACTCTGAAAGCGAAACAATAGTTATATTCATAAAGAATATGTGGAAATTAGAATAACTTTCGTTACAATATCACAATGAAGATCTGAATTAAATAATAAAATCATGTACAAAGAAAGCACAAGACATAATTACACCGACGCATGAGGTCTATATGGATCTTAAAAGTTACCTTTAAGTCAGTTTTTAATTCCGGAACAGAGATCCTTATCTCCAAGAAGTAAGATTAACTTGCTCATTGAGAACTCAATTCTGAAGTAATTCATAGACCCATAAATTCAACGATCCCAAAGGAATCCAATGGAAAACCCTAATTTTATGGATTTGGAGACACGCACGACCATTGTACTGTTATACTGTGTATGTAAATAAGCTTTTATTACCTCGATATTACTTTTATATATAGTTTAATATCGATACGATCGTCTGGGGAGCTGACCAGCGATACTGGCCCCATTAGTACCCAGCAAATTACATAGGTCTTGCTCGAATTGAGCCAGTCCGTGGGGTTTATAGGACCTGTCACGATAAGTTGAACCCCCCTATTGACGTATAGGCAGCCTTTCACAACCTCGTTTCGCCCGCTGTATATTTGCACGCATACCCCTTTGTTTATTCTCGGTAATTGGATAATTACCTGGCAGATTTAATTAAGTGCTTGCTCAGCATTTTATCCTTTATGCTGTGCAAATTGTGGGTTAGCCACAAGATGGTGGTAGTTGACATATCGCGAATGTCAACATAGTAACATTATTGGAACACACGATATTATACTTGATCGGATTTTCTTAGTGACTGCTCGAAACGGAAGATGACAAGGATAGTTATTATATCCATGTATATAGCATATTTTTCAATTTGTGTTTGCGAACTCAAACTTCCCTATTACTTCGTAATAGGGAGAAGGAATAAGAAATAGATTAACTACGTGAAACTAGTACCGAAATGGTATTTCGAATGTTTCTATTTCCTTTTAGATCTACTAATACTAACACTTTGGAACTTCTACATAACTTAAATAAGAAAAAATTGAATCAAAATGTCTTAGACTTAAGTAGACATGTAATTCTCAAATATTATATACCGGGTGTTTTTTTTTAGAGTGATAAAACTTTCGATGGGGATAACTGTGATTTTACAGAAGGTAGAAGCCATGTTGTTATGATATTTCTCTTTAGTAGGTATTGAAAAATTATCGTGGAAAGACTCACGACGTTTACAAATTGTTGAAATTTATTTTCGAAATCAGTGTTCTATTCAATTTATTTCCGCTCATTTTTATTTTTCAACGGAAATTGTTTTGTCAATTACATATTGACTTCGTCAGGTGAGTATGTTAACTAACTTCTTTTACAAAATCTTTCTCCTAAAATACAAGTTTCACTAAAAATACGTAATAAAATGAAGATTCCAAGGAATTATTAAAAAAGGTTCAACAACGGAGAACGGTTCATATCTACTTGGTCGTTCAACAAAATATTCATTTTATGATGCCGGTTTATTTCCATTGCTTCTAAAAGGTCCAGTCTATTGCATTTGTTCTCGAAATGGAGAACATTAAAGTTATAGTCAAAATCATGTCCGGATTCTTGTAGATGTCTGGCATAAGTGGAGTTTGATTTATTCTAAACGAATGAATTCTGGTGTTCCTGGATCCTACTCTCAAAAGATCTACCCGTTTGGCCAACGTATACATATGGACATGTACCACAATTTAACCTATATACTCCTGATCTCTTGTTCTTATTGACGATATCTTTTTTATTTTTTATTAATTTACCTAAAGAATTTATTGTTGCCGAAACGATATGTCAATATCTCATATAAAACAATAAATTCTTTAGGTAAATTAATAAAAAATAATAAAGATATCGTCAATATGAACAAGAGACCAGGTGTATATAGGTTAAATTGTGGTACATGTCCATATGTATACATTGGCCAAACGGGTAGATCTTTTGAGAGTAGGATCCAGGAACACCAGAATTCATTCGTTAAGAATAAATCAAACTCCACATCTACAAGAATCCGGATATGATTTTGACCATAAATTTGAAGTTCTCCATTTCGAGAACAAATGCAATAGACTGGACCTTTTAGAAGCACTGGAAATAAACCGGCATCATAAAATGAATATTTTGTTGAACGACCAAACAGATATGAACCGTTCTCCGTTGTTCAACCTTCTTTAATAAATTCCTTGGAAACTTCATTTTATCACGTATTTTTAGTGAAACTTGTATTTAAGGAGAAATTTTTTTGTAAAAGTAGTTAGTTACCATACTAACCTGACGAAGTCAATATGTAATTGACGAAACAATTGTTGAAAAATAAAAATAAGCGGAAATAAAGTGTTTTACTTCAAATCATTCACGATGAATTTCAGTCAAATAGAGACCGAAACAATCGGAAAGTGTTCTATTCGCTAAACTCATTCAGTTCGTGAAATTTATGGTTCACATAATAGTCCATCAGAGAAGTTTATTCATCGAACTATCGATAGATTTCGGACAACATTATCTGTACTCTATGCAACAACAATAAGACAAAAAACTGTACGTACAGAAGAAAATATCGCTGCTGTAAGTCATAGAATGATGGACCAGATTTCTCTATTCGTCGACGTTCACAACAAGTTGGACTCTGTGTATCCACCACATGGAAAATTTTGCGTAAAGATCTTGGTTTACACCCACACAAGATCCAACTGGTTCAAGAACTAAAGCCACTTGACCTTAATAAGTATCGTTTGTTTGCTGATAGAACAGCTTGAAGTTGATCCACTTTTTTATCGTGAAATTGTGTTGCGTGAGGAAGCGCATTTCTGGTTGAATGGCAACGTAAACAAGCAAAATTGCCGTATATGGAGTGAAAACAATCCCCAAGAAGTTCTGTCGGTTCCATTGCATCCTGAAAAATGCACTGTATGGTGTGCTTCACACGCTGGGGGCATATTTCCTTGAAAACCATGCTGAATCTAATGTTACAGTGAATGGTGCTCGTAACAGATCGATGATCAATGATTATTTTTTTTCAAATCTCTAATGGTATCGACCCAGAAGTGTTTTGGTTCCTACAAGATGGTGCTACCTACACCTCATGCTGCTACCGTAACAATTGATTTATTGAAAGAAAGATTTGGCGATGGCATTATTTCGAGAAATGGTTCAATTAAATGGCCTCCAGGATCATGCGACATAACTCCACTGGATTATTTTCCTTGGAGTTAGGTCAAGTCATTGGTTTATGCTGATAAACCAGAAACAATAGACGCTTTGGAAGCCAACATAACTCTTGTTATTGACAAAATAAGGCCTGAAATGGGACCAATTAACGCCTGAAGAGCTGAAGCTATACGTCGCCAAAGAAAGCTACTTCGAAACCGCTTGGATATATTATTACCAAATGTTCATGTTATTATTATTATTCGTTATGGTTTTCTTTAATTTATTTTGTTTAATGAAGTTAAATGAGAGAAAGGTTGTCCGAGGTTCTTCTTGTCACCCTGTAAGATATTTACTAAAGGTATTACATAGTGATCGATTTCATTTCAATGTTTGAAAAAGTCTGAATTAGTGAGACTTATTTTATTTCAGTATTTATTTACATTTTTGTATAATACTTCTAATTACCAAATTTCAGATTCATAATATTTATAGTTTCGAAAATATCGAGAAGAATGGGAAATAATTTCAAATGTAAAACCATTTAATCGCCCATTTACAACCTCAGCTGAGATATTTAGACACTTAACATACTCTGAATATTTCAAGAATTAAGCTTTTTCTGTTTGAAAGATAGGGTTCAATGAAGGCATCATTATTGATTCGCTTACAATTTCTAATCAAACGATCCTCACGAAATTTCGCACAAATTTGTGCATTGTCATTCCATAGGCGAATAACGGAGAAATCATTGAACTATGAAATTCTATCCATTAATGAACCCAATGAAGATATTCAGGATGCTAACCTTTTCTGGGCTCTAGGTCTTTCCGTTCGTAAGTTAGCGAATACTTTTGACCTCGGATCTTTCATCGGTGAGGCCAACTAAGTCGTTGAAGACCATCTTCGGTCCAAATTTTGACAAGTACAGACATATGGGCGAAAATATGGCACCCTGTTATCTGGAACAGGCGCGTAAAAATATAACAACACACAAAGCATCAGGTAGAAACCTCAACATAAATACTCTCGAAACGAACCTGACCCCTGAATAATTTTCCCATTTCCAACAGGATGGCATCTCTAAAATCGCTATTTTTCTTGATGAATAAGGGAAAAAGCCAATTTCCGGACAACCAGTGTCGTTTATCTATAATTGGACAGAAGGGGTAGTTAATGTTAATTGAGTTTGGCTTGCCACAATTATTTCACGGTGTATACGCCTGAATTGATAAAACTGACCAATGAAACGGGACCAGGCATATATTATAACTTCCGGTGGATTATTTTATCTCTAGAATATTGTATGAAAACCAGCAGAAATCATGTAGGTACAAATCATCCTAATTTCAGGAGACCTTTCCAGGCTAACTCAAATCGATACGCTAAGAATATTTGAATTTGACAAGTATCTTAATTGGGCACTTATCCTTGAATTGCCCGATCAGTATTTTTGTAAAGGGAATCTGTTTTGAAAACACTCGTTTTAACGAGTAGCTCAGGTATTCTTCGAAGATACTTAGGATTCTCCAGGATTTCATTCGTTCATTGTTGTTATTCAGGAGTGAGATTTACCTATCCATTGAAATGTTTTGATTCGATAACCTAAATATTAGCCAATATCAGAAAATTATTGTTCTGACCTCAGGTTCAATAAGATATATTCAGAATTTTCCAGTAATGTTTATTATTTTCAAGCACGAATCGTGAGAACCACTTGGTGAATCTTTTATGAAAAACAAAGCTAGAATAGTTAATTCAAAACTGGATTTCTTCACAAAAATGAAAATTTGTCGAAATATTTCATTACTTTTACTATGTAAACTCTTTTCTATGGAAAAGAATTTCGTATCAACCAGCGACATAAAATGCAATTTGAGAGCGTTTGAGCCCCTTCAGTGTACCCCAAACCACCTTGATTTCTGCAATTATTTTGTGAGATTTGGAAAAACATATAAGGTTCAGATTTAAGTCTTTAACTTTAACCACATCCTAAAATATCGGGTGTTTTTTTAGAGTGATAGAACTTTCGATAGAAATAACTGTGATTTTAACAGAAGGTAGAAGCTATGTTGCTTTGATATTTCTGTTCAATAAGCATTGACAAATTATCATGGAAATGCTCACGGCGCAACAACGTTCACAAATTGTTTAAATTTATTCTCAAACTCAGTGTTCTATTCGCCAAACTTATTTGAAATTTATGGTTTACATAATCGTCCATCAGAGCAGCTTATTCGTTGAACTATCGATAGATTTTAGACAACATTTTCTCTACTCGATGCAACAACAACAAGACAAATAACTATACGTACATAAGAAAATAACGCTGCTGTAAGTCACAGTGTTGATGATGATCCATATTTGTCTATTCGTCAACGTTCACGACAAGTTGGACACTGTGCATCCACCACATGGAAAATTTTGCGTGAAGATCTTGGTTTACACCCATACAAGATCCAACTGATTCAAGAATTGAAGCTACTTGAGCATAATAAGCGTCGTTTGTTTGCTGATTGGGCCCTAGAACAGCTTGAAGTTGATTCACTTATTTATCGTAAAATTGTGTTAGTGATGAAGCTCATTTCTGATCGAACGGCTATGTAAACAAGCAAAATTGCCGTAAATTACCCCCATCTACACCCATACAAGATCCAACTGGTTCAAGAACTAAAGCTACTTGACCATAATAAGCGTCGTTTCTGTGCTGATTGGGCCCTAGAACAGCTTGAAGTTGCTTCACTTTTTTATCGGAAAATTGCGTTTCGTGATGAAGCTCACTTTTGGTTGAACGGCCATGTAAACAAGCAAAATTGCCGTTTATGGAGTGAAAAATCCTCAAGAAGTTCTGCAGGTTCCATTGTATCCTGAAAAATGCACTGCATGCTTTATACGCTGGAGGCATCCTTCTTTAAAAACGATGTTGGAGCTAATGTTACATTGAATGGTACTCATTACAGATAGATGATCAATGATTAGTTGTTTCAAAATTTGAATGGTATCGACCCAGAAGTGTTTTGGTTCCAACAAGATGGTGCTTCACCTCCTGCTGCTACCGTGATAATTGATTTATTGAAAGAAAGATTTGGCGATAACATTATTTCGAGAAATGCTCCAATTAATTGGCGTCCAAGATCATGCGACATAACTCCACTGAATTATTTTCTTTGGGGTTATGTCAAGTCATTGGTTTATGCTGATAAACCAGAAACAATAGACGCTTTAAAAGCCAACATAACTCGTGTTATTGATTAAATAAGGCCTGAATTACTCGAAAAAGTGGTCCAAAATTGGTCTGGTCGAATGCGGTTCCCCAGAGCTATTCTTCTATAGATAAATGTCCTAAAATTATCTTTCAAATAAAATAAAAATTTGGCTTTAATCTTAATTTAAATGTGTCTTATTTCAAATTAAAGTTCTATCACTCAAAAAAAAAAAAACACCCGATATAATAATGTTAAATTCGAACGTCCGTACACAGGTTTGAAAAATCACGTTTTGGAAATACGATATTCAATTCATAAGACCTTCGATGTCCAGTCGAACATTGGAATAATCGAACGATGTGCAAGTTATGATAATAAATAATCCAGTGTACCTCGAAAAGAATGTTCACCCTCTCAAACAGATGTGGGAAGTGAAGAGTTGGACACTTCATTTAGTTTCGGTTGATACAGTTGGCGCATAGAACTCAAGAGTGTTGATGTGTAACATAAACATAACAGTTCAAAATCAAATACAATCCGTAAAAAGAAATGCTTACTGTAGAAAAAAAATTCGAAATAAAAAATTTAATTTGGTGGTCACTAAATTGAAGAAATAATACTTTTATTCGTTATTGCATATGAAGGTCAACCAATTCCTTCAAGTTCCACTATTCCTAATTATATTAGAAAAATTGGGAAATTTGGGTGTTCGCACACATGTAAAAATTGGAACATTGCTAAACCACCAAAATCCATTAGTGCAAATTGTCTGAAGAGATCAAATGACCACCAAGATCACCGGATTTATCTCCCAATGATTTTTTCATTTGGTGATATGTGAAAAACTCAATTTATGAACATAAGATCGATAGAGTTACAAACTTGTTGATTACGATGAAAATAATCCAACTTTGTGTCAAAACATCCACTCCGGCAAACCTGCTTAGAGATTATCTCATTATAACAGATTTAGGTTGTTGTTTAGCACAACAGGTGGACTATTTGAACACTCAATTTAAATTTGTTAGCTTTGGACTTGCGTAGAAATCTTTTTGAAGAATCCGTTTTCATTTTCCTTTTTTTTTATTTTTGAGGATTCTTCTTTATTTTCAAACCAGTTATAGTAGAAAAACAACCCAAGTACTGATTTTCAGAGATGAAATTATCTACTTCATTCATTGTCGCAAAAAAATTCCACATATGCAATATGCAATGAAATAGGAATGTCGTATCGTATTGTATTTGATTTTCAAGCGTTAATGACTACACTCCAGCACTCCAGTTCTATGCGCCAACTGGATCTATCTGAACATCCGTGTCTAATTCTCCCCTTCCCATATATGTGTGAGAAAAGCATTTTTTCAAATTATAAACTGGATTATTCATTATCACAACGCGAATATCTTTGGATTGTTCCAATGTGCAACTGGACGTCACAGTTCTCTGTCTTATGCATTGAATATCGTATTTCCAAAACGTGATTTCTCAACCTGAATATATTATAAAGGTTTTCAGAATATTCTCATTATAATTTCAATACAAATTTGTTTATACCATAACAAAAAATAACACTTCACGTTGTCTCGGCATATCACAAACTTCATTTAATATCCTGGCAAATATTTGTGCGATGAAAATTCTAACAGAGTTGTGTCAATTCGCGTCCTCAAGCGTATGCATGAGTTGTGAGCGATCGCGTGTTTATTGTGTCTTCTGTTCGTACCAAAAGCCTTTACACGAAAAAATCAGAGTAACATCATTACACTAGAGAGTGAGTAATCGAAGCTGCGTTGAAAGAGCACATGCATTATTCATAGAGATCCCTAAATTGAACCGAATATCACAATGAGGAAGTTTCGTGAAAAATGTTAGGCGTACACTACACTTTGGGGATCTCTAAATCCCAGTAATCGAAACGCAGTAATGTATAATGAATCTCGGAGGAATTCAGCTTCAAATCTTTCCCGAAAAATGGGATTTTCGACCTTGGGTTATGCACACGATTTAAGCGGGTTCTCGGATATATCGGGTGTTTTTTTTAGAGTGATAAAACTTTCGATAGGGATAATTGTGATTTGACAGAAGGTAGAAGCCATGTTGTTTTGACATTTCTGTTCTGTGAGCATTGACAAATTATCATGGAAAGACTCATGCTGCAACAACGTTTACAAATTGTTGAAATTTATTTTCAAAATCGGTGTTCACTTCGTGAAATTTATATTTTACATAATCGCTCAGAGCAGCTTATTCGTCGAACTATCGATATATTTTGGACAACATTTTTTCTACTCGATGCAACAACAGAAACAAGATATTGAACTGTACGTACAAAAGAAAATATCGCTGTTGTAAGTCATAATGTTAATGATAATCCAGATCTGTCTATTCGTCGACGTTCACAACAAGTTGGACTCTGTGCATCCACCACATGGAAAATTTTGCATAAAGATCTTGGTCTACGACCATACAAGATCAAACTGGTTCAAGAACTAAAGCCACTTGACCATAATAAGCGTCGTTTGTTTGCTAATTGGGCCCTAGAACAGCTTGAAGTTGATTCAACTTTTTATCGTAAAATTGTGTTTAATGATGAAGCTCATTTCTGATTGAACGGTTATGTAAACAAGCAAAGTTGCCGTATATGGGGTGAAAAAAATACTCAAGAAGTTCTGCAGGTTCTACTGTATCCTGAAAAATGCACTATATGGTGTGCTTTACACGCTGGGGGCATCATCGGTCCATATTTCTTTAAAAACGATGCTGGAGCTAATGTTACAGTTAATGGTGTTCGTTACAGATCAATGATCAATAATTATTTGTTTCAAAATTTGAATGGTATCGAACCAGAACTGTTTTCGTTCCAAAAAGATGGTGTTACTCCTCATGCTGCTACCGTAACAATTGATTTATTGAAAGAAATATTTGGCGATAACATTATTTCGAGAAATGGTCCAATTAATTGGCCTCCAAGATCATGCGTAATAACTTCGCTGGATTATTTTCTTTGGGGTTATGTCAAGTCATTGGTTTATGCTGATAAACCAGAAATAAAAGACGCTTTGGAAACCAACATATTTCGTTTTATTGATGAAATAAGGCCCGAATTACTCGAAAAAGTGGTCCGAAATTGGTCTGGTCAAATACGGTTTCTCAGAGCTAGTCGTGGTGGATATATCCCGAAAATCATTTTCAAGACATAATGTTCTAAATTATCTTTCAAATAAAAAAAAATTGGCTTCAATCTTAATTCATAGTGTTTTATTTCAATTGAAATTTCTATCACTCTAAAAAAATACCCGTATATTATCGTGTTTCTCTAAAAGAGCGGCCGGATTTAAAATTGAAATAAAACACAGATTTTACATTGTAACATATCTCAAAAAATAATTTTATTCGATCGGAAAGCTTATGCTATTTTTGATTAAAGCAGTACATGGTCCAAATAATCACCTTGGTTTTTTGCACTACTTACTCTTTCACGTAAATTGTCGATTTATTTCAGCAGCTAGAGAACTAAGAGTCCTTAAGAATTTTGAATTCTCAACTTCAGTTATAACATCATATGAAACAGAACAATGGTGTTGAATTCCGAATGGCAAATTTTAAAGCCCATTTCATGAACCGCTGTGACCGATTTTCTATCAACAACGCCATTAAAATATCGGGTGTCTCTTTTAGAGTGAGAGAACTTTTAATTGAAATAAAACGCATTTGAATTCAGATTGAAGCCAAATTTTTTTTATTTGAGATATAATTTTACGACATTTATGTTTTGAAAATAATTTCCGGCATATGTCTACCCGGACTAGCTCTGAGGAACAGCATTCGACCAGACCAATTTTGGACCACTTTTTCGAGTAATTAAGGTCTTATTTCATCAATAACACAAGTTATGTTGGCTTCCAAAGCGTCTATTGTTTCTGGTTTATCAGCATAAACCAATGACTTGACATAACCCCAAAGAAAATAATCCAGTGAAGTTATGTCGCATGATCCCGAAGGCCAATTAATTGGACCATTTCTCGAAATAATGTTATCGCCAAATCTTTCTTTCAATAAATCAATAGTAACGGTAGCAGCATGAGGTGTAACACCATCTTGTTGGAACCAAAACACTTCTGGGTCGATGCTATTCAAATTTTGAAACAAATAGTCATTGATCATTGATCTGTAACGAGCACCATTCATTGTAACATTAGCTCCAGCATCCTTTTTAACGAAATATAAGACCGAATATGCCTCCAGCGTGTAAAGCACACCAAACAGTGCATTTTCAGGATGCAATGTAACTTGCAGAACTTCTTAAGGATTGTTTTCAGTGCATATATGGCAATTTTGCTGGTTTACATAGCACATAGTTACATATATTCAATCAAAAATGAGCTTCATCACTAAACACAATTTTACGATAAAAAAGTGGTTCTAGGGCTTATTAATGTCAATTAAGTTCTTGAACCAGTTGGATCTTGTTTGGGTGTAGACCAAGATCTTCACGCAAAATTTTCCATGTGGTGGATCCACAGTGTCCAACTTGTGGTGAATGTCGACGAATTTTCAAATGTGGATCATCATTAACACTATGACTTACAGCAGAGATATTTTCTTCTGTACGTACATTTCTTTGTCTTGAGAAAATGTTGTCCGAAATCTATCGATAGTTCGACGAATAAGCTGCTCTGATGGACGATTATATGAACCATAAATTTCACGAAGTGCTCTATAAGTTTGGCGAATAGAACAATGATTTTGAAAATAAATTTCAACAATTTGTAAACGTTGTTGCGGTGTGAGTCTTTCCATGATAATTTGTCAATGCTTACTGAACAGAAATGTCGAAACAACATGGCTTCTTCCTTCTGTCAAATCACAGTTATTCCTATCGAAAGTTCTATCACTCTAAAAAACACACGTACCACTTACGACTCGAGTGAGCTTGAACAACATACTGTAACATCGAGAGTTAGTTTCAAACAATTTGCTGAATAATTATTTTATAATTGACGTTTCTTGTTGATAATTTATTTAAAATTCATTCCATCATTTATTCCAAATCTTCAACGGGCCATACAGCCCAATCACAGGTCCACCTAATGATAAAATTAAACTTGAATCATCAATTTTTTGTTGAACCTTCGCTTTTCATCGGTTGATTTTCCGGGATTAATTTTAATGAAACTTCCCTTGCAAGCATGCCTCCACTTTGTTCTGATCAATTATTTGCTTGAATTGTATTGCTCGAGTTCATATTTGCTAGAGTAATTTGATGAATTTTTCGATTGTTGTTAGTGTGCTAAATTCATAATGTTAAATTTATTCTAATTTATTAGGAGTTTGAATACGTTCGTGTGGTCTCTTGTCGCAAATGTTTGCTTCATTGTAAAAAATTGGTTACACATGCAAAGTTCAAAGTCTTGTCCGTCGCTAGTCACTGCTGATGAGTTTCCATTGTAATGATTCTAAATTTCTTTTTTTTTTTTTTTGAATATTAACACAAATTAATATATGTTTATCTTCTACAATTTTAATTTAAGAAATTTTTATTCAAAAAACTTTTAGAATTAAATTTATGTCTAAAACAAGCACCGCTTATATTTAATAGACGTATATAATCTAAACTCAATATACAATGTCAAATGGAATAAATAAACCAAAAGATATACGAAAGTCCCTAAAATTAATAAATAAATATTTAAAGGAGACAAAATTTGTTTCTGGTCTTGCCTTCAAAACACCATTTGCATCTTAAAAACATGAACACACTTAAAGGACCTCTCAAAGAATATAATTTATTTGAAATATTTAATATATTTAAATATTCGAATAAGTTAATTCAGAAATCTCTCAAAGCATGCACTATATCTTCAAAAAACAAATATAGTTTAAAGCAATTCCGTCTTCAGTCCTGAAATATATTCAAAATATCAAAATCAAAAAACTAACCTATACCAAACCACTCACCACGTGTAAATGAATAATGTTTCGAGACATAGATCATCTTTATAATTCAAGATTTATCTATGCTCTAACAGAATCAAAGAACAGTGTGAGCTATTTTTAAGGCTTACTTAAATTCATTGACATTGCATAATGAGATTTATTGAAGCCAAAATATAATTATATATTATATATAAAATAAAATAGAAAGGCCTTTTACTTGATAGAAGAAATATAACAAAATTTGAATATTAAAACAAATTAATATATGTTTATCTTCTACAATTTTAATTTAAAAAATTTTTATTCAAAAAACTTTTAGAATTAAATTTATGTCTAAAACAAGATTTCGAAGATGTTTTAGGAATATTTTTGAAGGAACTTACATTGAGCAAGTTGTTTTTGAAGAAGTTCTTGAGGTTATTTTTTGCATTTGTGGAAAGGAATCAGGTTTTAATAAAAAAAGGAACGAAACACAATTTTGTCCCCTTCAACTATTTATTCAGTACATTCAGAATTGATAATTTATATTTCTTAGAATTTTTTTATTTCCTTTGGTACTCTGTGACAAGTGAATAATTCTATATGTCTACTAAATTGACGATGAGTATGTTCACAGACATTTATTTGAATTAATTTCAAAAGTTTTTGAATACAATTTCTGTTAAATTAAAATAAATCTTAGAATAAATCTGTATGATATATAAAATTTTCTTAATAATCCTTCAATCAAGTGAAAAACCTCTTTTTATTATTTTATTTTATATATAATAATTCTATATTTTGGTTGACACTTATAACATATTATCATTTGGTTTTAAAAGAGTCCATAAAATACTTCATAAACTTAAAATAAGAAGGAACGGTTTTTTACTTGATAGAAGGATTATTAAAAAATTTGAATATCAGAACAGATTTAATCTGTTGTCTTCTACAATTTTAATTTAAAAAAAAAACGAATATAAATTTATATTCGTTGGTTTTCCTTAATTCCATTTGATATTGTATGATGAATTTTGATTTTATACGTCTATTAAATACGAGCAGTGCTTATAAAGACATTAATTTAATTCTTAAAGTTTCTTCAAAAAATTTTTTTGAAATTAAAATTGTAGAAGACAACAGATTAAATCTGTTTTGATATTAAAATCTTCATAAACTTTGTGTAGTTTCTGTGGCGGAAACATGAGAATAGGCCATCTACTTTCCGAAAAGATTTAACTGATATAAACACTTGACAAACTATATTGTTCTCTGCAAAGGTTTTTGATGGAACCGATTCACGAAAGAACCCATGCAGTGATTCACATCAGATTTCTCTACCCAGAGAGTCGCAGCAATCGGAATTCCCTCCAGTCTTCCTTCTCCCTTCTAAACCAAGACGAATGAATTGAAATACGCTCCTGTTCCAACGGGTGGCAGCTACCGGAAACCGGATTTAAGAGTAGCTGTATTATCGTACGGTTTCTGTTAACCTCTGTGACATCTCATTCCAAACCTTTTACTGTAAGTCTTCTTTTTCCATCAATTGTTGGGAAAATACAACATTCTAGCACACTTCTTTCTGCCTTGTTATACAACATAACAATCGGGAAATATTTGATTTACCATAGTTGTTTTCTTCTCCATATAAATCGTACCATTTATTGAACATAGCATGAGCAAATATGTATTATTAAAATATTTCACCTGTAACACGAAACGAATTTATTTCAAATATTGATAACTTGGAAAATGGAATAAGAGAAGAGTTACTGAAAGAAATCATAAAGAAAAGATCACAATCACTTATGTTTTTGACAAATAAAATAGTTGAAGAATATGAAAAATAACACCACTATTCAAATGTGGAAGAAATGGTGAAGTTGAATTACTCTAGTCAGTAACATTGCAAAAGTGATTGGACGAGTCAGTTAGCTTGATGAAAATATTAATGTGCGTTTTTCAGGATGCAATGGAACCTGCAGAACTTCTTGAGAATTGTTTTCACTCCATATATGGCAATTTTGCTTGTTTACATAGCCGTTCAACCAGAAATGAGCTTCAACACTAAACACAATTTTACGATAAAAAAGTGGATCAACTTCAAGCTGTTTTAGGGCCAAATCAGCAAACAAACGACGCTTATTAATGTCAGTTGGCTTAAGTTCTTGAACCAGTTGGATCTTGTTTGGGTGTAGACCAAGATCTTCACGCAAAATTTTCCATGTGGTGGATCCACAGAGTCCAACTTGTGGTGACTGTCGACGAATTTACAAATGTGGATCATCCTTAACACTATGACTTACAGCAGCGATATTTTCTTATGTACTTACAGTTCTTTGTCTTTTTGTTGGTGTTGCATCGTGTAGAGAAAATGTTGTCCGAAGTCTATCGATAGTTCGACGAATAACCTGCTCGTATGGACGATTATGTAAACCATAAATTTCACGAAGTGATCTATAAGTTTGGCGAATAGAACAGTGATTGGGAGAATAAATTTCAACAATATGTAAACGTTGTTGCGGCGTAAATCTTTCCACGATAATTTGTCAATGCTTATTGAACAGAAACGTCAAAACAACATAGTTTCTTCCTTCTGTCAAATCACAGTTATCCCTATCGAAAATTCTATCAATGTAAAAAAACACCCGACATACATTCTGTCAAGAAAGTACCGGGAATTATCGATTTAAATCTGGCAGGGCAATGGGGCAGGTAAAAAATTTTTTTCCTAGGTTGGTACCACTGTCCTCAATTACTACGCCAAGCTTGAATGGGATCTGTCAACTAGTGTGTTTGCAACAGCTGAATAAGTCAGTCGATGTCAGAGTGCGTGCCGATTTTTACTATGGGTGATTACGTTGAGCAAAGAATTTGTTTAAAGTTTTGTGTTGCAAATGAATTTTCGTGTGCCGATGCATTGAAAATGTTGCAAAAGGCCTTTGGTGATAATGCTCTATCGAAAACTCGTGCATATCAGTGGTACAGAGCCTTCAAGGACGGTCGTAAAGTGGTCGCCCATCGACGGCTTCGATCGAAGATAACGTCGATAAAATGAAGGAAAGGGTGCTGGAAAACCGTCGTACCAGCTTGAGAGAGATAGCACATGATCTTAAGATATCCCACGAGTCCGCACGTACGATTTTGATTGATATTTTGGGCAAGAGAAAGGTGGCCGCACGACTCGTACCGAAAGACCTGAATTTTCTTCAAAAACGTCATCGCGAACAGGTTGCTTCAGACATGCTGGATCGCTGTAATTCCGATTCTACATTCATGGAACGCATTATAACTGGTGATGAGACCTGGGTCTACGAGTACGATATGCAAACAAGCCAGCAATCATCCGAATGGGTAGCAAAAAATGAGCCGAAACCGAAAAAACCACGCCAAAGCCGCTCGAAAATGAAGGTGATGCTCATTGTTTTCTTCGATATCCGTGGCGTGGTGCACTACGAATTCCTTCCAGAGGGTCAGACGGTAAACAAGGAGTATTACCTAGGCGTTATGAAACGTTTGCGTGAGCGTATCCGTAAGAAGCGGCCAAATTTGTGGGCGAACAACTCATGGATTTTGCATGACGATAACGCGCCTTCTCACCGAGCTACGATTGTGACTGACTTTCTCGCCAAAAACTCAACAAACGTGCTTCAGCAACCACCGTATTCGCCGGATTTGGCTCCCTGCGACTTTTTCCTCTTCCCAAAACTAAAATTGCCCCTTCGTGGCACCCGTTTTGAGTCGATTGAAGCCATAAAACAAAATTCGGCGCGAGAG
This sequence comes from Megalocaria dilatata, assembly GCA_034642435.1. Lineage (NCBI taxonomy): Eukaryota > Metazoa > Arthropoda > Insecta > Coleoptera > Coccinellidae > Megalocaria > Megalocaria dilatata. The sequence goes on from CM067860.1 coordinate 45,154,453, forward strand.
CTGAAGTCCATCCCGGAAAGCGCCTATAAAAAATGTTTCTATAATTGGAAGTGCCGTTGGCATAGATGTATTGGAGCAAATGGAGCCTATTTTGAAGGCGACCCAATAAATTTTGACGATTAAATGTAAAAATGTTGTTTTAATTGAAAATTCTCGGTACTTTCTTGATAGAGTAGTATTATACATGATATAAAGCAGCGTGTAATCATCTAGGGTACAATGAGTGAAGAAAGAACAGTACAACAGAATGTTTTGCAATGGAGTGTGCTCGGACCGGTATTTTATTGCGCTGTTGAAGTGTTATCGTTCCATTTTTCGTAATGTCGTAGTTTTAACTTGTCAAATATCAAAAGATGACAGGTTCAAAAGTTATAGCTACGCACAAAGCAGGCTATTCAAAATGAAACCTCTTATTGGAAAACCCTTAACTACCCTAGTCTAAGGAGAATTTTTCGCTCTTTCCAATGGTTCTCACTGAATTTTGATTAAGATCAAAATTTTCCTATGTTTTTTGCTTTTATTTATCGTTATTTTTAATCGTGAGAAACTTTACGGAATGGTAGAATCTTGAATGAATTTTACAATGAAAAATAATTGGACCATACTAGGAACTTTTTTGTTCCAATTTTCCTGTAGAATCCTGTTGTCAAATCTGGCCAGAGACAACTTGGGCACTCTGTATATGTTCATCATATGTACAACTCGTTTATATACATGAGCAATACTATCGAGGTTTTCATTGCAATTTGGGATTAAACTTAATCATACCTGAGTGATATCGTTATTAATATCCGATGCTTGTGGTTGACATTGTGGTTTTTTCATATCTGTTTTCCTATGAACTTGTAACATAATTATTTTTTTCAAATTGGAAGTCTAAGTCTAGTGTGAAGGCGAAGTGCTGCAGTTATAATGCCAAGAACGAAAAAGGATAAAAACTGAATGGTATAATGACAAAAAACGAAACTCCAGGTATATTAACATTGGATCGATTACATTTATTTGATATTTCAATATAATTTTGATACCTAGATATTCTCTGAATATTTGAAACTTTTAATATGAAAATTTGTCATATTTTTCCCAATATTTTTGAAACTGAAAATAGGATTGATATGAAATTTAGCATTTTGAAGAAGACCAAAAGAAATATTTTGTGAGGATCGCGTGTGATATGAACTATTGCGCAGGAGCTCCTGACTCCACGTCAGGTTTTTTTACCTTCTTACGTTTAATATGCAGACTGGGGATAGTAGAAAAGCCCTCGATATACAGCCAGCCATGAGCGAGACTGTTTCACCTTTTTTGTCAAATGTTACTGTAAAGATATCCATCAACTCTTTTTCGCACAAACATGGCCAAGTCAATTATTCAATTAAAAGCCTTTTTAACTCAACCTCAGGTGTTCCAGTGTGTCTTCCAGAAGTTGAAAATTATTTCATCTACAAAACTCATATCTCGGCCATTCTATAGTGAATAGACAAGTCAAGACCTCTTATCAAGCAGGACCTTAGCCAACTTAATATTTTATAGGCAAGCTTTCGAACAGCAGGTAATATTATGGGAACACAGTATTTTTGTGGCTTTCTAACGTATTGCACTGATACACCTTAGAAATAAAATAAAATAGAAAGGCCTTTTACTTGATAGAAGAAATATGACAAAATTTGAAAATTAAAACAAATTGAAATATGTTTTTCTTCTACAATTTTAATTTCAAAAAAAATTTTATTCAAAAAACTTTTAGAAATAAATTTATGTCTACACGAGCACCGCTTACATTTAATAGACGTATGTAATCAAAACTCAATATATAATGTCAAATGGAATAAATAACCCAACAGATATACGAAAGTAATTAAAATAAATGAATAAATATTCAAAGGAGACAAAATTTTGTTTCTGGTCTTACCTTTAAGAACACTAGTTGCCTTTTAAAAACATGAACACACTTAAAGGACTTCTCGAAGAATATAATTTATTTGAAATATTGAATATATTTAAATATTCGAATAAATTATTTCAAAAATCTCTAAAAATGTGCACTATATCTTCAAATATAATTCTAGACAATCCCGTCTTCAGTCCTCATTTAATATTCCAAATATCAAAATCAAAAACTTAACCTATATCTCTCACGTGTTAAAAGACTTAAGCTTCGAAATACAGATCAACTATATAATTCAAGATTGATCTATGTTCTAACAAAATGATTTAAATTCATTGACATTCTATAATGAGATTTATTGAAGCCAAAATATAATTATATATTATATATAAAATAAAATAAAAAGGCCTTTTACTTGATAGAAGAAATATAACAAAATTTGAATATCAAAACAAATTGAAATATTTTTATCTTCCACAATTTTAATTTCAAAAAAATTTTTATTCAAAAAACTTTTAGAAATAAATTTATGTCTACACGAGCACCGCTTACATTTAATAGACGTATATAATCAAAACTTAATATATATGAATTGTCTAGAATTATATTTGTTTTTTGAAGATATAGTGCACAGTTTTAGAGATTTTTGAAATGATTTATTCGAATATTTAAATATATTAAATATTTCAAATAAATTATATTCTTCGAGAAGTCCTTTAAGTGTGTTCATGTTTTTAAAAGGCAATTGGTGTTCTTAAAGGTAAGACCAGAAATAAAATTTTGTCTCCTTTGAATATTTATTTATTAATTTTAATTACTTTCGTATATCTGTTGGGTTATTTATTCCATTTGACATTATATATTGAGTATTGATTATAAACGTCTATCAAATGTAAGCGGTGCTCGTGTAGACATAAATTTATTTCTAAAAGTTTTTTGAATAAAAATTTTTTTGAAATTAAAATTGTGGAAGATAAACATATTTCAATTTGTTTTAATATTTAAATTTCCTTAAAAATAAATTAATTCTGCTGATCTGTACCAAATATTATTAAGGAGTGTAACTTATGATAATAGAATGTACGAATCGAGACAGTGTAACATAACATAACAATGCTTTATTGAATTATTGGCCGATGGTCATCTCTTTCAATCGGTTGTCTCACCCGACTTAACCCAGCAAACAGATCTGATGTTTCATTTATGTTCTAGGTTTTGGAGTTCGTCACATTCAAGTACTTTTGATGTTATCTTGGAATGTCCTGTATACATCAATGGTCAATGGTTTCCCAATGAGCCTGGTTGCCATGACAAACCCAGGTACTTCCCCGAATCCAGATATACCAGTAAGTTCATCAAAAATTTACCAGGATTAGAAAAGCGTAAAATATTTCAGACATTTACAGGCTGGAACGATAACGGTATTATATTATCAGCATATTTCTGGGGTTTTGTTGTCACCCAATTATTTGGTGGATACTATGGAAAAAAGTACGGTTTTAAATGGTTTATGATTTCATCTATGTTAATCACATCGGTGATGAGTTATTCGCTTCCTTCACTCGTGGTTGAATATGGATCCTGCGGTCTAATTCTTGGAGTACTCTTGGTGGGATTTGCGCAGGGCTTTAGCTATAGTATGCTGCCTGTGTTTATCAGTGAATGGGTACCTTTGAGGGAGAAAACAACTTTGGGAAATGCAATTTATGCAGGTTATTATTCTTATTTATAATTTTATCTTTATTTTATATTATCAATGTTCAATTCATGATCTGAACGACTGAATTCTGCTAGGTATTTCCGGTCAGTATTCTATATTTTCTTAAGATTCTTTCTTATCTCTTTTCGAAACTGTACGATATTTGTCAATTAATACGTCTCCTAGAGAGAAAAAAAGTATCTAAAACATTTTAGTTCATTTCGATTTTCAAAGATTCAATAAATTTTCTGACGGTTTAAATTATAGGGAGGTGTATCAGAATTACCCTGCTTGATATTTAAAATATCAAAAAAATCATAGACCAAGTAATAAACGTTTGATTCATTCGGTCTTTACTTGGTGGAAACTCATTTCAATTAAAAATACATAAGAGACCGTATTTTAATTTCCCCAGAAGAAGAAAAGCACAGTATTAATATAAATATAAATATATAAATTTTCTTGACCTAACAATAACAAGACTGGATAATTTACATGATTTAAGTATTTTTCTAAAACACGCACATACAGATAGTACAATACATAAAACTTCAAATCACCCCACCAACCCAAAAATGTCACCATATAATAGTTTTATTCATGAAAAAATTTGAATATCAAAACAAATTAAAATATGTTTGTCTTCTACAATTTTAATTTCAAAAAAATTTTATTCAAAAAACTTTTAGAATTGAATTCATGTCTAAAATAAGCACAGCTTACATTTAATAGACCTATCTAATCGAAACTCAATATATAATGTCAAATGGAATGAATAAACTAACAGATATACGAACGTCATTAAAATTAATAAATAAATATTTAAAGGAGACAAAATTTTGTTTCTGGTCTTACCTTTAAGAACACCAATTGCCTTTTAAAAACATAAACACACCTTAAGGATTTCTCAAAGAATATAATTTATTTGAAATATTTAATATATTTAAATATTCGAATACGTTAATTCAGAAATCTCTCAAAACATGCACTATATCTTCAAAAAACAAATACAATTCTAAGCAATCCCTTCTTCAGTCCTAAATAATATTCCAAATATCAAAATCAAAAAACTAACCTATATCAACAACGCACACTTGTAAAGAAATTAATGTTTTGAAACACAGATCAACTTTCTAATTCAAGATTGATCTATGTTCTAACAAAATCAAAGAACAGTGTAAGTTATTTTTAAGGCTTCATAGAATATTGAATGTCCTTCTGAATTCAGAGATCTTTTTGCAAGAATTGAATATTATAAAACAGATAGCTTCAAACAACGGTAGTATCCAATAAGCAAAAGAACAAGGCATTAAATCTCGTGTACCCAATCATGAAAGACAATACACAGAAATTATTTTCGTTATCTTATGTTAATGAATTATCTGAAAATATTTCTAAATATTTCAAAAATAGTTTCAATTACAATGCAGCATTTAAAAGCAATAATTAATAAACTTAGTACTTTTATAAAAAACAATAAGGATCGAGCAAATAAAGAAAATAAATGTGGAGTCTACAAGTTGACTTGCAATGATTGCCCTTTAATATATATTGGTCTGATAGGTAGATAATTCAAGAAAATAATCCAAAAATACCAAAGAAGTTGCAGATCGGATTCCCTACATTCGACATACGCTAATTATCTTAAGGAATTCAGGCATAATTTCTACAATAACTGTGGAATTCTCTACGTCGAAAACAATGAGTTCTAGATTAACTATTTTAGAATTTCTTGAAATCAACAGGTACAATGCCCATGAAATTCTTTTGAATGAAGAAACAGATATTGACAAATCTCCATTACTGAATATCTTACCTAATGGCATTTTTTAGTGGCAAACGTCAATAAACACCTTAAGTTTTTATGACTTGTTCTTTCATTTGTCACGTACTTAACACTCGGTTGCACTGGACCGAGTTGGCCAGTAGAATGGAGATGCCTGAAGAAACCACATCGTGGTGAAACAATTGTTTTATTACAAACATTTCTTGGTCTCTTATATATTTTTTAATTCAAGTAATAAACCTCCTTTAATCATTTTATTATGAGATCTCTGAATTAATTATCACGAGAGTGAATACATCGTTGTCAACTAACGAAAACTTTACAGCCTGACTGAAATTTCATTTGGATAATCTCGAGATACCAAATTACAGGAGTTCTCGTTAATTTTCAGGTTATGGTATAGGATGTCTGATTGGAATTAATATAGCAACTCGTTGTGCCACTTCGACATTTGGATGGCCTCTATCATTCTATATAATGGGCACAATGCAGATGTTATGGGTGATCTTTATGACTATATATGGAAAGAGTTGCCCTAAGAACCACCATACTATTACTTCTGAAGAACTACAATATATTTTGGAGGAAAAAAATCTTCAGAATGAGGTACTACCCCTAAATACCTAGAATATGTGAAACAAAATGCATCGAATTGTTTGAATATTAATATTTAAAAGTATTAGAAATTTGAAAAACTTGCACAGTAAAGATTAATATATTATATTATTATAACAATATTTATCCAGAAAATATTTATATGACGATGTATACAACATGTAGACGTAATTTTTCCCTTTATATGGAACCTAAAAATACTTCAGAAGTGATAATATATTCAACTCTAAACATAACCATTATACGTATTTCATGGTTGCTGACAATCATCGGATAGTTATACCATTGAGAATTGAACATAATAACAAGAAATAATTTTGAACAAAAATACACTTACTGTATAAACGTGTCCATGGTTGGTAACAATTTTGAAATTGAAAACCTGAATACCTTTTAAGGTATTCAACATATATGTAACAAAAGTATCTATTTTTCTTCTCAACAATTTCTGCATATGCCCAGAATCTTTTTTATAATCTTTAAAAGGTTTGATTGGAAAAAAAATTGGACAATCACTGAAATATCGAGCGAAAGTGTATATGAAGGAAAACTTCAAACAAATACAGAGAGTATTATTTTCTATTCGTGGAATTTATTTTATTTATTCATTTTCTGAAGAGGATTCATTTGTTGCATTTGTTGAAACAAATAAATTTTTCACATGTCAAGGAAAATCGTGAACAGCTTCTCAACCAGTAACACAGACGCACGCCCTCGCTCTAACCTTTTTCGTACGTTGTAGAATCCGAATTAAGCTTGCAGCAGAATGCGAAAAGGTGCTGAAAGATTCAAGCAGTCATCCAGTTGAATCTTAGTCACTGTTTATAACGTAGAATGAAGTTATTCTTGTGCTGGGCGACTGAAATAATAGCTTCTCCTATATATGCAGGCAAAGAATCCTATATTCCAAAAATTATTTTCGTTGCCTGTATAATTATTCATAATAATAAGTAAATGAATTGAATAATTGCTATTGCTTTCATGGTATATATCTGCTATTTAGACGTCCATTCCATGGAAGGAGATTTTGAACTCAAGAGAAGTTTGGTCGCTATGGATAGCAAATGGTGGAGCAATGATAATAACTTGGTTAAGTGCAGCGGAGTTTCCAACTTATTTATCTGCTGTTTTCAAGTTCAGCCTAAGGGAAGTATGTAAAATGATCAAATCTCTTGTGATACCAAATATTTACAACCAACATCGCATTTTTCTCGTTATGACTTAGGTCGGAAATATAATGACTTCAGCATTTCTTCTCATTGGCCTTCTGAGTTTCGTAGTTGGTAGAACAGTTGAATACTGTATTAATGAAGAAAAAATCCGTACTGGTTTTATGAGGAAAATATGCAATACCATAGGTGAGAGATTTTTCAACTTAATTCATTATATAAAAATTAAATAATAAAAAAAATCACAACTGTCAATTAGGTAAAGTATAAAGTATACCTATATATATATATATATATATATATACAACAAACTTCTATAAAGTTAGTTGATTCGGTATATTTGTTCTATGTATGTGTCAACATAAATTACAAATTATTTCAAAAATTTTCTCGAAATTGATGAAGATGATAGATTTAAAGAATATTTTAGTTTTTTCTTCAAGTCATATAAATTTTCAGGTGATATACTGAATACTTGTTTAACGTCAATAATCCATTTTGTTCATCAATAAAGACGACTGTAGCAAAAGCTTGTATTCAGAAATTTGCTATTCCAGTCAAGGAGCGGGCAGGCCACATTATTATATGCAAATAATGTTTATTTACTTTTTTCCAGCATCCTCAGGTTCTTCCATTCTACTCATCTGTATGGCATATCTGACTCGTACAGAAAGAAAAGAAGTATTTTATCTTATACTGGGTATTTTCTCATTCAATTCAGCATCATTTTGTGGGTACCTGTTGAACTATAACGATATAAGTCCAAATTTCTGTGGAATTATTTTTGGGGTAGGTGGACTGATATCCAGTATTATGAATATAGCAAATCCAATATTAATTGACGTCTATGTGAGGGATCAGGTGAGACTCTACATTAAATCAGCGTGTGTTGTGAAATAATTTTCATTATCTCCAACAGTCAGATCCTGAGGAATGGGCTCTGATATTTTGGTCATCTGCAATAGTCATGATCTTCTCCAATGTTGTTTTCATCTTATTTGGATCTGGAGAAAAACAGAAGTGGGACGATTATAATGATCGAGAATGTACTTGAAGGTGTACGAGGAAGTAAGCTTTGCCGATGTTTGCTTGTCAATCAAATCCCAATCTTCGAATTGTAATGTCCTACTGTTGATAGAAATCCATTGTATGTTCAATTAAAGAACGTTTAATTGAGAGTTGAAGACATGACATGTTTCGTTATATATTAACTTCATTGAATGCTTTGAGAATACTAGACAAAACTTAGGTAACATGCATTATTTGAATGTATTCAGTTTTAAGATAATGGTATGATGAAATTTTCATTACTTCTGCAAAAACCACCACCTCATGAGAAAAAATGGGTCCACCTCGGAGGACTAATTATTGTGGGACATCCTTAAAGATAAGTTTTACACTACCCCCCAAGAAACGATTGATGCCTAGAAACACGAAATCGAAGTTGCTATTCATGGGATTGAGTCCCAAACGATCGACAACATACTGAAAAAAAGGGTTGACTGAATAGGGTACTGTAGCCAGTCGTGGCGATTATTTGAATGATATTATTATTGATTCGTAAATCTCAAGGTTCAACCTTCCTTATAAAATAATAAATCTGAAAAAATATTCATTAATTTCATATCTATAGGCGATCAAAAATAAACATTTTAAAATTACATGAATCTTCGAATTAATACTGAAACAACGCATTTGATTGGATGTCGGATTCTTTCCATAGGTTGCTCATGAAGAATGGTGCAATGGATACCGTGATTGAAACTTGGTTAGTAAATTACCTCTAAGTAAATATGCTGAAGATTCTATTAGGTTTTTTATAGAGAAAATGAAAGACAACTTTCGTGTAATGAATTAATATTTTTAAAATATATATATTGGCCATTCTGGTCAACACCTTTTGCCTTCTCTCAAGTAGAAGCATGATTCCACGCTCACAAAATTTTTGGTCATTGCTGGAAAAAAACTGTTGGGGATTTTTGACCCACATTTGAAGTGAAGGTTTTACCGTCCAAAAATTTTGCAATGAACGGAACAAACAATAATTCGAAGGAACCAGATCTGGAGAATATGGTGGGTGTGCAGCGTATCCCATTCAAGCTGTTACAGCTTGAGTGACCAAACTTGTATGAGGTCTCGCATTATCTTGGTGGAACACTACACCTTTTCTGTTGATTAATTCTGGCCTTTTCTGTTGAAGTGCATCATTCAGTTTGTCCAGCTGATGATAGTAGACTTTCTGAATTGTTGTGTTATCCAGTGAAACCTGAACAAAAAACGATTCCACTGAAATCCATAACCCTTTTTGATGGATATTGGCTTTCGAAGTGCTTTTTGCTCCGTGATCTCATGCATTTGACACTGTTAAGCTAATTGTCTGATCGAGTTCAAAGTGAAGGACTAGCTTTTATGTCTGAGAATAAATATGTCAACGTAGGAGTTCCCCAAGGAAGTGATCTGTGACCCTTTTTATTTCTGATATACATCAATGAAGTCGAACTCTTGTTGTCTGTTGACGATGCGAGTGCTTTGCTGCGTAGCAGTAATCTTAATTTGAGTATTGAACAAACTAGATTAGCATTCGCCTCAGTTTAGTAAAAGCTAAAGGAGTTTTTCCTTGAAAATCCCCCCAAACAGACAGTATAACCTTTTTCTGATGGATATTGGCTTTCGAAGTGCTTTGAGCCGGTTAATCTTTTTTGCTCCGTGGTTTCATGCATTTGACACTGTTGAGCTACTTGTCTTATCGAGTTCAGAGGGTTTGTATTGATAGTGAAGGACTAGTTTTCATGTCAGAGGAAGAATATGTCAACGTATGAGTTCCCCATGGAAATAATCTGGGACCCTTTTTATTTCTGATATACATCAGTATAGTCGACCTCTTGTTGTTTGTTGACGATGCGAGTGCTTTGCTGCGTAGCAGCAATCTTAATTCGAATATTGAACAAACTAGATTAGCCTTCGCTTCAGTTTAGCAAAAGCTAAAAAAATTATTTCTTGAAAATCCCAACAAACAGACAGCATCCACCTTTTTTGTTGGATATTCGCTTTCGTTTATCTAAAACATTTTCGTACCCTCTAGAACATGTGTCAAATTTCGATTACCATCTAATCTGTAAACTTCATCCCCTTCATGAAAGTATTTTGACAAACACACCCCGTAGAAATTTACCCCGAGCTGAAGCGAGTGAAAATCCCGCTCTCCAACATTCAAATTATGAACGCAGCGAACGCGCGTGCGCCTTTAACGTACACCGCCGTCTTCGACGTTTGGCGGCGTGTTAGGTGAACAGCAGGAGGCTACCACGGGACGGCAAAAACACACCGCCGCCAGTTGATATGTGGCACTTGGCGGCTGATAATCGAAAATTAAATCGCGATGGCCAGATACTATCGCGACGTGTTTGTCGGCGTGGTTCTTACGATGGCTGGACTACTTGTGTCATCGGCTGATTTTTTAGGTAGGATAAGGGAAGGCAGTGGGATTTATGGAGCAAGTTTTTTGTAGATCTTTAAATCACTTAGATTGAGTGTCCCTGATAAGTTCTTGAGTGAGTTCGGTAAAAGTTCTAACTAAACTAGGGATTTATTTCGTGGATGCACGCTCCTCGATCTTCTACCACTTTTACTGAATTGCTCGTAGATTTGTGACAGTGAAATCAAAGAAATTCTTAAATTGACTTGATGATAAGTCGAACAGAAATAATTGAGATATTGCATATTCATTTAAGCATAGAATGAAATCACTTAGTTTTCTATCACTTTTTTAGTACTGAAATGACCCAAGTTTCGTAGTTTTTACTAGATTTTCCAACCGAATAAATGAATTGTTAATTAGGAGTATCAGTTAAGGCAACAGAAAGTTCTTGAAATCAGGACAGTGAAACAACATACATCCGTATAACAGTTCAAAACCCGAATAGGTGTTGTTGTTCCGATTCAAGGAACATTCTATTACCTCCTTATGTAGTATAAATGGAAGGGATTATCAACCGAGTTTATTCATTTGCATAAAACAATTTTATTTCAATGTTTTTATATCATTGAAGGCTTTGGCTTGTGCAAAACTTCAAGAAGTGGGTGGTGCCAAAGTATAATCTACTCATTCTTGACTATTTCTGTCAGGAATGTTTTTTGTCTTTTGCTTGCAGATGTATTATAGTATTTTAAGATTGTCATTATAAAATAAAACACTTGTTTACATTTTCTACTTTATTTTTGGTATTGACGTACGTTTCGTCTTTGCTAGAAAGACTTCATCAGAATACGAAGTAACAGTTGTTGTACAATGAATTTATAAGATTTTTTACAGAAGGTGTACATGTGTTTTTAATTGTTCGTCGGGTTGGTTTTCTCAAAGAATATTCCCTTCAGAATCGTGTTCACTCGATCCCTTGTAAATATTGAATAGAGGGGTGTAATAAAAATCTATTTGTTCATTTACTAGGTTATTGCTGTTTTTATGTTTATTTATTTCGTAAATTTCCCATAAGTTCAATTTTAGACCTCTATTTTCAACATGTAGAATTTCTATTTCTTTTGTGAAAGAATGGTTATTTTCAAGAAGGTGTTTAGCATAATGTGAATCTTTTTTATTTTTATCGAAACTTCTTTTATGTTCGGTTAGGCGTGTACCGAAATTTCTACCTGTTCTACCAATATAAATCTTTGGGCAATCTGGGCAAGTGAGTTTGTATACACCTGATAATTGAAGTTTATCCATACTGTTTTTAATAAAAACAATAAAAACAGTATGGATAAACTTCAATTATCAGGTGTATACAAACTCACTTGCCCAGATTGCCCAAAGATTTATATTGGTAGAACAATATATATATATATAACAAACTGATAATTGAAGTTTATCCATACTGTTTTTAATAAAAACAATAAAAACAGTATGGATAAACTTCAATTATCAGGTGTATACAAACTCACTTGCCCAGATTGCCCAAAGATTTATATTGGTAGAACAGGTAGAAATTTCGGTACACGCCTAACCGAACATAAAAGAAGTTTCGATAAAAATAAAAAAGATTCACATTATGCTAAACACCTTCTTGAAAATAACCATTCTTTCACAAAAGAAATAGAAATTCTACATGTTGAAAATAGAGGTCTAAAATTGAACTTATGGGAAATTTACGAAATAAATAAACATAAAAACAGCAATAACCTAGTAAATGAACAAATAGATTTTTATTACACCCCTCTATTCAATATTTACAAGGGATCGAGTGAACACGATTCTGAAGGGAATATTCTTTGAGAAAACCAACCCGACGAACAATTAAAAACACATGTACACCTTCTGTAAAAAATCTTATAAATTCATTGTACAACAACTGTTACTTCGTATTCTGATGAAGTCTTTCTAGCAAAGACGAAACGTACGTCAATACCAAAAATAAAGTAGAAAATGTAAACAAGTGTTTTATTTTATAATGACAATTACAACTGATTTCTACCAAGCAACGGCCCAATCTATCATATATTTTAAGATTGTTTAATTCTGAGAATATATGATTTATTTTGAAAAAAAGGTACTACAATTTGATGGCAAAATTAATTTTCTTGACTTGGCTTGAAGAATAATATTGACATATTCAGAAAATCCTCAACTATAACATTTCCAACCATCATAACCTAGCTGCCAAACGATCAATGATATAACGGGCTTTCCAATAAGAATGAAACAATTTGAAATGGTTATAATGGCAACACTGTATATTATTTTTGGCATTCATCATGTCATTTGTGTTCAGTGGGTTATGTCATTTAATCGTGCAAAGATACACGCTCCAACAACGTTCAGAAATTGTTGAATCATTTTATCAAAATCAGTGATCTTTTATGAAAACTGTGATTCAAGAAACAATAATTTCACATTTATTGTTGAAATTATTTCCAAATTCTTTAGAATGATTGGCATATCTTGAATGATAGATATCTGTCTTGTTACTCCGCTGGTGTTCGTGAATTCTTTTCTTGGAAGATCTTTGATCAATATATACCATATGGTATATATTGGTCAATATATATGGTCGTCAAAGATCATTCAAGAAAATAATTCACTAACACCAGCGGAGTTACACGACAGACATTTCATTCAACCTAAACTTGGACGAATTGGGACCTAATTTTAAAAATAACTATGAAATTATCCATAATGAAAATAAGACTCATGCTTTTGGAAGCCGAAGAAAGTAATAGGAACAAGAAACATAGAATTCTTCCCAACGATCAAACAGATGTTGCAAGATCCCCATTGTTGAATATTTTTACTTATTGAGGTAGGTCCAATAATTGACCCAAATATATTTTTTCGTCATTTAATCCCTTTTTTCGCATATTTTTCTTTATCGGTATTTCTGTGAATTGATGGTTATTTGTATCGGGTGTTTTTTTTAGAGTGAACTTTAAATTGAAATAAAACACATTCAAATTTAGATTGAAGCCAATTTTTTTTTTATTTGAGAGATAATTTTATGACATTTATGTTTTAAAAATAATTTCCGGCAAATATCCACCACGACTAGCTCTGAGGAACCGCATTCGACCAGATCAGTTTTGTACAACTTTTTCGGGTAATTCAGGCCTTATTTCATCAATAACACGAGTTATGTGGGCTTTTAAAGCGTCTATTGTTTTAGGTTTATCAGCATTAACCAATGACTTGACATAACCCCAAAGAAAATAATCCAGTGGAGTTATGTCGCATGATCTTGGAGGCAAATTAATTGGACATTTCTCGAAATAATGTTATATCCAAATCTTTCTTTCAATAAATCAATTGTTACGGTAGCAGCATGAGGTGTAAATCCATCTTTTTGGTACCAAAAGACTTCTGGATTGATACCATTCAAATTTTGAAACAAATAATCATTGATCATCGATCTGTAACGAGCACCATTCACTGTAACATCAACTCCAGCATCGTTTTCAAAGAAATATGGACGATTATGCCTCCAGTGTGTAAAGCACACCATACAGTGCATTTTTCAGGATGCAATGGAACCTGCAGAACTTCTGGATGATTGTTTTCCTCCATATACGGCAATTTTGCTTGTTTTCATATTACAAATTTTACGATAAAAAAGTGGATCCACTTCAAGCTGTTTTAGGGCCGAATCAGCAAACAAACTGACGCTTATTATGGTCAAGTGACTCAAGTTCTTGAACCAGTTGGATCTTGTATGGGTGAAGACCAAGATCTTTACGCAAAATTTTCCATGTGGTGGATGCACAGAATTCAACTTGTTGTAAACGTCGACGAATGGACAAATCTGAATCGTCATTAACACTATGACTTACAGCAGCGATATTTTATTCTGTAAGTACAGTTCTTTGTCTTGTTGTTGTTGCATCGAGTAGAGAAAATGTTGTCCAAAATATATCGATAGTTCAACGAATAAGCTGCTCTGAGCGATTATGTGAAATATAAATTTCACGAAGTGAACACTGATTTTGAAAATGAATTTCAACAATTTGTAAACGTTGTTGCGACATGAGTCTTTCCATGATAATTTGTCAATGCTTACTGAACAGAAATGTCGAAACAACATGGCTTCTACCTTCTTTCAGTTATTCCTATCGAAAGATCTATCACTCTAAAAAAATCACCCGATATATCCTTTTTGCAATGTTTTTCTCATCTTCATTTCTGAAAATTGGTAGTTAGCCACTTTTTTCAAGTCTTCAACTATATAAGAAGTTATGTGTAATGTTTTGAGTTAGTTCAAGATGTATGCTTTTCATTAATATTAAATTGGGGAAATAATTCCTATTATTTCATTTGATTAAACGTGCCTAATTTATTGGAGACACTCAAGACATGGTTTGCATAAAAGGATATTATTTTGGAAGAATTACATCTGTTTCCATGTTTTCTATGTTCGGAATACACGTTGGTTATGAATTTTTGCAATTCACTTTTTTATTTCTTCAATACATTTAGTAGATTCGTTCCCGACCTTTATCTTTTTGGGAAATTCATATGATTGAATTCTGGTTGAACTATGTTTTATGCTCTCCTTTATCTCAAGAATTTAAATATAATTTTAAAACGATACATTTTTTGGCTGACCAAACTTGTATGAGGTCTCGCATTTTCATGGTGGAACACCTTTTCTGTTGATTAATTCTGGCCTTTGCGTTATCCGGTAAAACTCAAAAGAAAATATTCATTTAAAATCCCACCAAACAGACAGCGTCACCTTTTTTGTTGGATATTGGCTTTCGAAATGCTTTGAGACGGTTCATCTTTTTTGCTCCATGATCTCTCGCGCTTGAGGTTGTTATATACAACCCATTTTTCGTGTCCACAGTAATGGTTCGTTTCAACATTGGATCATTTTCATGACGTTTGTGAAGCGAATCACAAAAGTCAACGCGACGACACAAATTTCACTCCGTGAGAATATGGAGAACCCATATATTGAGCTTCGAGGTTAAACCCAGGGCTTTCAAGTGATCATACACAGTTGAATTCGATAAATTTAACGTCTCACAGATCTCACATGTTGTTATTCGCCGATTTTCATTAACTTATGCCTTTATCGTGCCTTTATCAGCTTCAATCGGTCTTCGGGAACCCGGAGCATCTTCGACATCAAAATTGCTGGTTCGAAATTTTGCACATCAGCTCTGGCACTGGCGTACTGTAACGCAACTTCTCCATACAAATCGTTCAATTTCCTTCTTGCTCCATATTTAAAAGGACAAAAACCAAAAACTACTGCATAGAATTAATTGAACTTTTTCACACACAAGCCTTGTCATATCAGCTCTCAAAACATGTAGTGATTGTGCAGCTTAAGTGTGAAGTTTGGCTCGTAAAAAACCATTAAATCCTCTGTCGGAAAAAAACTAAATTATTTTCCGAACAACCTCATATATATAAGTATATATTTATAAATATGCTCTACGTCAGAAAGTGAAAAATGTTCTTTTCTAGATATTGAAAAATATTTTACATCCGATATACATTCTGTCAAGAAAGTACTGGGAATTATCGATTTAAATCTGGCGGGGCAATGGGGCAGGTAAAATTTTTTTTTCCTCGGTTGGTACCACTGTCCTTAATCACTATGCCAAGCTTGAGCGGGATCTGTCGACTAGTGTGTTTGCAACAGCTGATTAAGTCAGTCGATGTCAGAGTGCGTGCCGATTTTTACTATGGGTGATTACGTTGAGCAAAGAATTTGTTTAAAGTTTTGTGTTGCAAATGAATTTTCGTGTGCCGATGCATTGAAAATGTTGCAAAAGGCCTTTGGTGATAATGCTCTATCGAAAACTGGTGCATAGCAGTGGTACAGAGCCTTCAAGGACGGTCGTGAAGTGGTCGCCCATCGACGGCTTCGATCGAAGATAACGTCGATAAAATTAAGGAAAGGGTGCTGGAAAACCGTCGTACCAGCTTGAGAGAGATAGCACATGATCTTAAGATATCCCACGAGTCCGCACGTACGATTTTGATTGATATTTTGGGCATGGGAAAGGTGGCCGCACGACTCGTACCGAAAGACCTGAATTTTCTTCAAAAACGTCATCGCGAACAGGTTGCTTCAGACATGCTGGATCGCTGTAATTCCGATTCTACATTCATGGAACGCATTATAACTGGTGATGAGACCTGGGTCTACGAGTACGATATGCAAACAAGCCAGCAATCATCGGAATGGCTGGCAAAACATGAGCCGAAACCGAAAAAACCACGCCAAAGCCGCTCGAAAATGAAGGTTATGCTCATTGTTTTCTTCGATATCCGTGGCGTGGTGCACTACGAATTCGTTCCAGAGGGTCAGACGGTAAACAAGGAGTATTACCTAGGCGTTATGAAATGTTTGCGTGAGCGTATCCGTAAGCAGCGGCCAAATTTGTGGGCGAACAACTCATGGATTTTGCATGACGATAACGCGCCCTCTCACCGAGCTACGATTGTGACTGACTTTCTCGCCAAAAACTCAACAAACGTGCTTCAGCAACCACCGTATTCGCCGGATTTGGCTCCCTGCGACTTTTTGCTCTTCCCAAAACTAAAATTGCCCCTTCGTGGCACCCGTTTTGAGTCGATTGAAGCCATAAAACAAAATTCGGCGCGAGAGCTAAAGTCCATCCCGGAAAGCGCCTATAAAAAATGTTTCGATAATTGGAAGTGCCGTTGGCATAGATGTATTGGAGCAAATGGAGCCTATTTTGAAGGCGACCCAATAAATTTTGACGATTAAATGTAAAAATGTTGTTTTAATTGAAAATTCCCGGTACTTTCTTGACAGAGTAGTATAATTCTCAATTCAACTTCGTTTGACTTACTTCCATCAAGAATGATTCGAAGGCTAATTCATTTCTTAAATATAATTTTTTTTTGTGGTGCCGAAAGCTTAACGTGCTAATAAAAAATCTGAATTATTCATCGCTTACTTTCGAATTCTACAGAAGATGTTGCTAGCGCTTATGAAAATATAAAAATATTTCAATGAATTTTTCACAACGAAGCATTTTTGTCAACATTTTTTATATAGCAAAGACGCGTTTATTTTAGCTG
The DNA here is from genome assembly GCA_034642435.1 of Megalocaria dilatata. Taxonomy (NCBI): domain Eukaryota; kingdom Metazoa; phylum Arthropoda; class Insecta; order Coleoptera; family Coccinellidae; genus Megalocaria; species Megalocaria dilatata. Next base: position 45,172,156 of record CM067860.1, read on the forward strand.
CTAAATTCGCTCTTGCAGTTTTGCATCTTTCGCATCTACGAAACACCTGTTCATTCTACTACCAAATAAAGTGATAAAATGAGCATTGTGCTACAAGAATCCACGTCTAAGAATCGAAATCAGAAAGGAGTGAAACCACATTTTCAAGTTTGTATCAACTGAGCAACTCCCATTGAAATATTCAGCTGTTTACAACTGAAACGAAATACACTGAAACTTCTTAAATTACTTCGTGCGATATCTCCGAAATATATCCTGTAATGTTCCTCTTCGAAAATATTTCTGTCATTTAATAAACATATAAGAAATCTGAGAGCAGAAAGAAAATATAAATCCCCCCCATTTTGCTTGATATAAAGTTAACACATCGTAAAAATTTGCAGACAACGCGAGCTCGAGACAAAATTCACGACTTCGAAAGACAAATTGCTCTTCTGTGAAATGAAGACGGTACTCTTTCATCTCCTCCTATATCGCAATAACAGATAATTAAAAAACAAATTCTTGCGCCCGTTCTTCATTGCGTCATGATGCTTCATCTCAAGGGAATTATTTCATAACACAGTTTAATTAAAAATTCCGTAGAATATACGAACAATTATTTTTAGGTCATAGATATACATAGGTAGCATGTCAAATGATATATTTTCATAAAATATAGAAGTGTTCACTTGATCCTGTCAGAAATTTCATGATTCTAGTAAAAATCCTAACTAAGGAAGGTATTTGAACAGTAACGATCAAGTGACCCGTTTTTTCTACTCCCCAGTTTACTTGAAGGAAACAACATTTTTTTCGTACCCTGTATTATGACTTATTTCAAATAGGTTCCTTCAAAAAAATTCCTAAAACATGCAGAACATATTCAAAAAGCAATTTAAAATTGTCAATAATAAAATTAATTTCCAAAAAATATCTTAACAGACCACTGAGTGTGGTCGTCTAAACAAAACACCAGAATGAATTGAACTCTTAAGAATCCTAGGTATTCTATGTTCGTCACAGATATTACATAAATGCTTATGAGGTATTGGGTGTTTTTTTATGATTTGACAGAAGGTATGTTGCCATGTTGTTTTGACATTTCTGTTCAGTAAGCATTGAGGAATTATCATGGAAAGTCTCACGCCGCAACAACGTTTACAAATTGTTGAAATTTATTTTCAAAATCAGTGTTCTATTCGCCAAACTTAAAGAGCACTTCGTGAAATTTATGGTTAGCATAATCGTCCATCAGAGCAGCTTATTCGTCGAACTATCGACAGATTTCGGACATTTTCTCTACTCGATGCAACAACAAGTGAAAAAACTGTACGTACTGAAGAAAATATCGCTGCTGTAAGCCATAGTGTTAATGATGATCCAGATTTCTCTATTCGTCGACATTCACAACAAGTTGGACTCTGTGCATCCACCACATGAAAAATTTTGCGTAAAGATCTTGGTCTACACCCATACAAGATTCAAGTGATTCAAGAATTAAAGCCACTCGAGCATAATAAGCGTCGTTTGTTTGCTGATTGGGCCCTAGAACAGCTTGAAGTTGATTCACTTTTTTATCCTAAAATTGTGTTAAGTGATGAAGGTCATTTCTGATTGAACGGCTATGTAAACAAGCAAAATTGCCGTAAATGGAGTGACAACAATTCTCACGAAGTTCTGCAGGTTCCATTGCATCCTGAAAAATACACTGTATGGTATGCTTTACACACTGGAGGCATCATCGGTCCATATTTCGTTATAAACGATGCTGGAGCTAATGTTATAGTGAATGGTTCTCGTAACAGATCGATGATCAATGATTATTTGTTTCGAAATTTGAATGGTATCAACCAAGAAGTGTTTTGGTTCTAACAACATGGTGCTACACCTCATGCTGCTACCGTAACAATTGATTTATTGAAAGAAAGATTTGACGATAACATTATTTCGAGAAATGGTCCAATTAATTTGCCTCCAAGATCATGCGACATAACTACACTGGATTATTTTCTTTGGGGTTATGTCAAGTCATAGGTTTATGCTGATAAGCCAGAAACAATAGACGCTTTGGAGGCCAACATAACTTGTGTTATTGACGACAGAAGGATCCCAAATTGTTCTGGTCGAATGCGGTTCCTCAGAGCTAGTCGTGGTGGACATATGCCGAAAATCATTTTTAAAACATAAATGTCATGAAATTATCTTTCAAATAAAACAAAATTGTCTTCAATCTTAATTTAAATGTGTTTTATTTCAATTTAAAGTTCTATCACTCTAAAAAAACCAAATGTACTATCCACAAGTAATAACAATTACATGTTAATAGCTGAAAAAATAGCTTGGAAATGGCTACACAACGCTTAACGGCCATGTAAAAAGCATACACACTATTATGAACCGAATTATAACAATGATTATACTTCCATTCGAAAACCTCCACCCTTTCCGATTTTATCAGAGTAAATAAACATTCATATTGTGATGATATTTATTAACACCTTACTGATATAATATCCGAAATTTCCACTCGCTTTACGAGTGCGTAAAATCCAGTTTGTTTATGTGCAATAAATCTCCGTAATATATTTGTTATATATATTGACTGAATTTCTGCCTGCCCGATTTTATTCGTTCGATATCATAATATCCATGAATGGGAGGCGGATTTCACAACAAGCTTGTTTGATCAGGATTTATAGGCCACATTACTAAATGCATTTGTGCGTGATCCGAGAAGGCATGCATCGTCAATGAATTAATTCCGAGGAGGCTAATCCATTAAGAAAAGTGGAAATTGAAGTGTTCAGATTGTCAATATTGAAAACCATTTTTTAGGAGAATGCATTTGCTGATTACCTACGCCATATGAGTCACATTACGGGTACTGCAGTTTGGTGGTGTCTCAGAATTTCAGTGGTATTGTTCATTTGTGTTATTGGCTTGAAACGTTATTGAATCTTGAGCACTCCCTCCATCTTTTGTAGATTTAAAAGGGGTTACTTCGCACCACTATCTTGAGGTGTATTGTTTTTCACTATCAGAGCTGTACTACATCTCGTCTTCCAATTTTAAAGTTCTAATTAACTTCAACATCCACTTGGCTTCAGGGAGTTAACATCCTACAGATTTCTTCTCCAAGGCATTTTTTGCATTGGCATGTTATGAAAGGTCACTCTGTAACTAGGTGATCCGAAGCTTCTTCCTCTTTCCATCACACACAACGTCAGTGTCTACTGACCCTATTCTCACTAGATGCTTCCTGAGGCGGCAATGCACATCGTGAATTCTTCCAGTTGAGTTTCTGGTTTGTGAGCATGGCTGTTTCACCAGGTGACTACTCAGCAGTCTCCATAATCTGCCCAGGATGCATTAGTGTCATAAGGATACGCCTCATCATCGCGCATTAGCGAGAACCACTCCGAAGTGTTAAACCCACCCAGATTCCAGTTTCGACTTAATTCCGAGAACTTACACCGTGACTGGTAGCATCGAAGTACTATCCAAGCTCTACTGGTTTATTGATGTCTCAATTGATCCTGATACGAGCACCGTCATTCCGACCCTTGAAAACCTTTCAATTGATCTTCTAGCACCAATGGTCTAAACCGTGTCGTCGAGATCCGCAAACCCCAGAAACGTCTCGCAACCGATCCTGGTTAAGGACGAGGCCTGTTGAATCGTCAAGTACCGCTAAACCCTGAAGCACTTCTCGAGATATCCTGAACATGAGTTTCTACGAACAGATAGGTAGAATACCTTTCTAGTCCAGCATGCGGACCCCTTGATTCAACAGCAATTGGGTGGCCAGGTCGTATGAATACTTCGCTAGGGCCTCCACCCTCCCGAGTTAACGCAGTATGCTACATAATCCACTGTAAGCGTAGCTCTTTCACCAAGTGACTACACACCAGTTTCGACAGTCTACCCCTGGAGGCAGAAAGTGCGATTAGGATTACAGTTTCCAGTTTGGGCTTCGACTCGAAAGCCAGAACCATCTGACTGGTAGCAGCGAAGCACTATTCAACCTCTACTGGCTCTGCAGGTCAGTACCCGAGTTGTTTGTGACGCAAGTCACCTGCCGGAAGGAATTCTTATCCAAGCACCCGAGCGCAGTCCCACGAACAATTATATTCTCAAGATTGATGACTTCTATTGATCCTGGTACGAGCACCGTCAACCGGCCTCTACGTTTTGACCCACCAAACTCCTGTGAAGTCATTTGATTGATCCTGGCGTCAAGCATTAACGGCTAAGCCATTTCGTCGAGATCCACAAACCCTAAAATGTTACGCATTGATCCGGGGCCAGGACAAGGCCGGTCGAACCGTCAAGTCCCGTTAAACCCAGAGTGATTTCATGAGAATATCCCGAACATGGGGGTCTGCTAACAGATAAATGATATACCTCCCTAGTCCAGCATGTGGACTTTCAACCACTGACCCCTCAAGTCCAACACCAATGGGGTGGCCAGGTGAGCAAATAACACCTGAAGGCAATCAACGCCCCCGAGGTAACGCAGTATGCTACATAACGCACTCGGCCATTACACATAAAAATCCGGAGATTTATACTGCGATAGGGTAGAGTACGCCAGTTTTAAGGGAGAAGCCCTGCGCTGCGACAGACTCCCTATCACTGAGTTAATCAACCGGCTTAGCCCTCCATTCCACCAGAACGGAAAAACTAGGGCCCTATTTAGAGATCTTCCACCATACAGGTCCAGTGACTGGCGCGGATGGCATTACGTTAGGTACCAAGACTAACCCTCCATTTCACCGGGATGAATCTAGGATCCCAGTTTTGACAAGCGCCCCCATCTCGTCAAGATCTAATGCCGGGGGGGCGGGGCGCAATGCACAGTAAGAAGGCCAATGGGGAGATGTTTTTACTGAGAGTCAGGACCTTTTTCGATCTTAAAATATCAAAGTTGCCAAGATACTTTTCGCAGTGATTCAACCTTGTAGATTCCTATGTGTTATTCTTTCGGTTTATTCCTTCTTTCGAAACTCTTTCTTGAAGGTGCAACGTTTTCCTGTTCCACCGAAGTGTTCTAGGTGAGTAAAGGGCGCCTGTGCTCCTCTTCTGGCAAGTGCATTGGCCTCCTTCTTCATTTGTTCCCCGTGTGACCGGAAACAAAGATTAAAGAGACCGTAGTATTTCTGTCCTCTTTATAAGTTTTCTTCAGCACTACCATATCAGTCTTATGTCAATGATATCGTCAACAACTTGACTATCAGAGTAGATAGATATAATACATTTCTGATAGTTCCTTTCCGAAGGGTTTTCAACTAGCGCCTCCTGATCAAGAAAGGGGGTTGAAGGGTAAGGTTCGCAACCTGTCCCTCCTAAAAGACTCAGACGCACATAGTGCCTCGGATACTGGACGGATCACTTATGACGACGTGGCTCCAGAAATATCGATGGTACAAGTTAAAAATCAAAATAAACAGATAAGTTATTCAGTGAGACAAATTTTTTTTATTTGAAAGGTACTTTGTACTATTATGTATGGATAATAACATCATTCAATTGATCACCACGAATTCTCGTGGTGCATCTACGTACTGCATTCTGTAAGCTCAATTTTTCAACACTTCATCATTAACATCTTAACATATCCCCAAAGGAAGAAATCACAAGGTGTTAAATCACCTGAACCATTTCTTGACTTACAGGAAGTTCTTCTTCTAAAAACAACAAAGTTGTCTGAAGCTGGGATAGTCAATTCCCGAAACAATTAAATGTGACAAGTATCAATTTATTGGTAGTAAAACATAGTAATATCTACAACTTGTTTTAATTATGATCAGCTACCAAATATTAAAGGCTGAAACAGTTCAGTATGTTGCTAAATTATTATTTTTCTCAAAAACCTTGAATTATGGCATGCAATTACAATGGACCTTAATTGTTAAGAATAGATCAAGCGATCCAAAATCAATTTCTTTATTGTAAAAAAGGAACATGGACAAAAGTTTCTTGCAAAAGAAGGTGTAGAGCTGGCTTTTTCTACCCCTTGCAATCTTAGAGAAATACCACCAAAAAAAAATTTGACTGGCTTCTCGGCCGCATAAAATGGCTGCTTAATTCTATTCTTGTCAGTTGTTTGATTTTTTAAAAAGAAATTAAAAACTGTTTTTAGGACACCATTTTAAGGGTACGGTAACTAAGCAGGGGGGGCTCAAAAAACTAAAGTTCATATGAAAGAACCACCTTATTTTTTGAAAAGAAAGCACATCCAGGTTTTTTGCGAAACTATTCATAAGGATAGCATTTTGATAGATTCTATATATGATTTCAATATATATCGTAGAAGTTGGAAGATATAATCCTGAATTTAAAGTTATTTAAATTACCTCTATCAAGTATTGACTAGCATTTCAATTTCTCTTTGCTTCACTTCCTCATAAACTTCTGATCGACTAAAAACACCGGAATCGGAAGAATGAAAAGAATTAATTTTTCACCCTAAGCGAAAACGCTTAGGACTTCCCCCTGATCCCTGCTAAATAAGCAAACCTTTGTCTTGCACCTTGTCAATCACAATTTCCATTCGAAGTTTGAATTGGATACCCTCGTCATATGTGCCCAGAAAGGTACGCATTCACGTGAAACTTTCTCCCTTAGATTTATTCAGAAAACGTTGCTTTCGTGTGATCCGGAAACACGCAATACTCAAATTTTCCATAATAAAACAAATAATAATCCGTCTATAAAACGGAACGAGAATAGGCTCCCTCGAAAAACAGGTGGAAAATTGAACATTATATCGTGGCCGACTGGATTTCTCCTCTAACACGGGGTATGACGTTAACCGTTATTTCGGATCAATTTTTAACCCTGCGAAAGTTTTTCCTTTGGGAATTCGAATGGAAGAAAGTTTGGTTAGGAGTGTAGAATGAAAATTCCTAAGAAAATTTGAAGGGAATATTCAAGAAAATTATGATTCTGTGAAGTAAATTGTGAAACAATATTATATTAGGAGTGTAAAGGTTCATCGTGAAACTTTGGTTGTACATTCAAGGTATTGTCCATTGATAGCCACTATTTTTTCCCATATTTCTGGCAAATGACGGGCTCCATCGCAGAAAAAAAAACTTCTCTTTGACAGTTATCCATGATTCGATCCTTTTTTTGACGCCATCGTAACTAGAGAAGTGCTGGTCAGCACTTTGGCCATATTATATCGATCCGAAGAGATGATAATTGGAAGGAGCAATGTCTGGGCTATACGGCGGATGGGGTAGGACTTCCCACTCAAGAGTTTCTGAGTAAGTTTTAACAGGCGACGCAACATGTTGCCATTCATTGTCAATAACTTCATCGTGCGCACACAGAAAGTTCGTTGTTTAAAAAAAAACCGCACGAACTGATTCCGACTCCTAATATATCAGGTGTTTTTTTTAGAGTTATAGAACTTTGAATTGAAATCTTCACGCAAAACTTTCCATGTGGTGGATGCACAGAGTCAAACTTATTGTGAACGTCTACGAATAGACAAATATGGATCATTATTGATACTATGACAGCAGCGATATTTTCTTCTGCAGGTACAGTTCTTTATCTTGTTGTTGTTGTTGTTGCATCGAGTAGAGAAAATATTGTCCGAAATCTATCGATACTTCGACGAATAAGCTGCTCTGATGGACGATTATGTAAACTAAAAATTTCACGAACAGCTCTATTGGTTTGGCGAATAGAACACTGATTTTAAAATAAATTTAAACAATTTGTAAACGTTGTTGCGGCGTGAATCTTTCTATAATAATTTGTCAATGCTTACTGAACAGAAATGTCAAAACAACATGCCTTCTTCATTCTGTCAAATCACAGTTATGCTCATCGAAAGTTCTATCATTCTAAAAAAAACAACCGATAGAAAATCAAATTAATTCAAGGAGTAAATTCTTGATACAGGATAATATTGTAATATTGAATATTGAAACCAAGTTATTCAGTGAAACCTCTACATATTATACTAAATTATGAAAAAGTCAAATCAAAATGACTTAAACAAAATATGCTATTTATTTAAGTCGATCTATAGAATACTCAAATATCCAATAGCATTCCAAAATATGAAAGAATATTGAGAAAATAAAGAAAATTCACAAAAGCTACAGGTGTTCCATAAGAATATTATGAATAACATTAGTCAACTTTTTTGATTGATAAATGACAACAGTCAATTATTTTTAAGCTCTAAAAATAGATTGTCAATTTCATTATTAAAACAAGTTGTAGAATTTACTATGGTTTACTTATAATAAATTTTGTGATTTCAACCCCAATATAATAGGTAATATAATTCGATAGAACCAATCTGAAATAGCCATAAACGAAATTTACCCCATAATTAAAACTAAATAAAACAAAATATTCATTTCTTTATCGTACTTCGGTAGCTTAAGTCAAAAAGTGGCCAATAGTTTTTCAAAATTAAATGTTAATATTGCTTTCAAAACACAAAATAAATTATCATCCGTATTATTTAATGCAAAGGACCCTACTTCAAACATAAATCGGGAGTTTATGAGATATCTTGTTCGACGTGCAGTAATAAATATATAGGACAGATGGGACGTTCCTTCCAGACGAGGTTCAACGAACATAAAATGAGTTTCATTAAAAATAAACAAACTTCTACATTTACCACTCATTGTTTAAAAAACGGCCATCCTTTCCCGGCAATAGATAAACTTAAAATCATACATGTAGAATCAAGAGGAAATAAACTTGATTTTTAAAAATCTGTTGAAATTTTTTAATGTGTTCACAATGAAAATAATTTAAAAATAATGAATGACCGTACGGATATATGTAAATTCAAAATTTTTGAGATATTTAAATAAGTCCCATCTGTTTACCAATCTTCTTTGATGTGCCAATGTTATAATAGTTGTTAAGCGTCCTTTCATTTTAACCCTTTTTTAACCTGTTTTTACTACCTCTTCTACCTCTGTATATTCGTAAACTAGAGTCACAATTAAATGTGTAAAATGTTTCATTGTTTCATTGGTAGTAAAACATAGTAATTTCTACAACTTGTTTTAATTGTAATCAACTACCCAATTATAAAGGCTGGAAAAGTCCAGTATTTGTCAATTCAATGTTTACTACCAACAACGGAAAAAATAAAGGAGCAACAGTCAGCTGAGTCATTAAGAATAGACGCGAGCAGATTCAAACTCTTATGGTGATTTGAATTACATATTGTTTGAATTATAAATGGCCCAACATTTTCCATCTAACAAACCTGTTTTGAAATACATTTACTGTATTTTGATTCAATCGTAAATTCGTGATTTTCCATTACTTCATCACCAAACGAAGCAGACAGAATAGTGTCACCGTAGATTTCCAATTCAAGAGTATCCTCTTCATAACATGGTTATTAATGTGAAAAAAAAAACATGCACAAATAATGAAACATGATGAAACTGATGTATGCCATATGAAGCTGTTGTTCCAAGAATATTTTTTTCAATTCAACAACCTTTTTTTCACCATGAAATATGACCGATTCGACTAAATAATTCCGAGAATTATCTATGGGATATATCAGATTTTTCTATGCGTTGCATCAGTTTCACTCACCTATAAAACGAAATAAATGCATAGACGGTAAATATAAGCATTTTTTTAACTGTATTGTTGTGCACACATACCTGGCAGTTTGTGTTTCGAATAGTGTATGTATCTTGCTGATTTTGAGCCTAAAATATTTTCAGATAATTACATTTAACTCACTTATGAGGACTATACAGGGTCCTGCAATACTGCGTTGCGATTCTATAGCTATCGACCCAGACATCCTAAAAATTTCGTTGGAAAATAGGCTTCTTGAACTTTTATTTCTGCATCTCAAGAAATTATTTTCCGATACACAGGGAGTTCAAAGAAATTATTCAACAAATGGGTGATTTTTTGAATGAATCAATATCTCCATCATGACGCAAAATATTAGAAATATTTTTCCACCTGTACAGAAACTGTTCAGAGGAAATTGCAAAAAGTTGAAGGATGTAGTTCGATAAAAGTCCTCTGCCGATTGTCACTAGCAATCGTAACATGAATGTGTTCAGAATTTTTTAATATTTCGTTTAACTATCTTCATTTGAAATGTCTCCATAATTTTTTAATAAAATTTAGGTTAAATAACTTTTGAATGAAGTTCTTAAATCGTATACATTTTATGATATGCAGCCATTCTCTTCTAAGTACTTTTAGTATATTTTAAGCAATCTATTTAAATTATTTTCAGTATTCGGTATTATATTGTAATATATTTGAATCTGAATTCAATACATTTCTGAAGAGGTCTAGAGACTAAAATAGCTATGAAATGTTGGAATTCTCGTTCAATATTTTTATTTGATCCTTTATTTTTAGAAATTGAGTTAATTTTGGAATAGTGGATTTTCTTGTATTTGTATGTTAATATACATATTTATATAGTTTTTGATAATACATTTGGATTAATACGTTTTATGTCAGGATGTAAAAAGGATTTTTTCCGAGACATTGAAAAATATTTTATATTGTTTATATGTAAGGATATCAATCTGATAGTTTTTGTATATAGTTTCAATATATATTGTAGAAGTTAATTCTGAATTTGAAGTAACTTAAATTTTACCTCTATCAAGTATTGACTCACATTCGAATTGAATTTTATATTATGAAATAAATTAATAGAGAGTCTAAATATCCACAATATATTCCTTAATTATGTATTATTTTTGAAATTCTGGTTATTTTTCTCATCATGGGACATTATTTTGGGTGAATAAGGTTTTTCATGTTTTTCTGTGTTCCGAGTACAGATAGTTATAGGTTTTAAGTAACAACATGTTGTTCATTTCTGTTTTATGTTGGATACTTTAAAACTCACTGCGAGTTTATTCGTTCCAGGTTTTATCTTATTTGTTGAGTTGGAATTTTGTTTTGTTATATATTTGAATGTGAATTCAATTCATTTTGAAGAGTCTAGGAACTGGAATAGCTGTCAAATGTTGGAAATCTCGTTCAATTATTTTAATTTGAGAATTTGGAATAAATTTTGAATAGTGGATTTGCTTGTATTTGTATGAGAATATACATACTTATATAGTTTTTGTTCATACAATCGAAATAATGTCGGGATGTAACAAGGTTTCTTTCGATACATTAAAAAATATTTTGTACTGGTTATATATAACGATATCAACCATAATTCGCTAGCATAAGTCAAAAAATGGCTTATAGTTATTCAAAATTAGATGTTAATATTGCTTTCAAAACACAAAATAAATTATCATCCATATTATTTAATGCAAAGGAGACAACTCCAAAAATACATGAATCGGGAGTTTATGAGTTATCTTGTTCGACGTGCAGTAATAAATATATAGAACAGACGTTCCTTCCAGACGAGTTTCAACGAACATAAAACGAGTTTTGTTAAAAATAAACAAACTTCTACTTTTGCCACTCTGTTTAGAAAACGTCCATCCTTTTCCGACAAAAGATAAACTTAAAATTTTACATGTAGAGTCAAAAGGAAAGGAACTTAATTATTAAGAATTTGTTGAAATTTTCAAATCAGTTCACAGTAAAAATAGAGTAAAAATAATGAATAACTGTATGAATCTATGTTACATCTGTTTACCAATCTTCTTTGACGTGCCGACGTTCTAATAGTTGTTAAGCGTCCTCTCATTTTAAACCTTTTTTAACCTGTTTTCATTACCTCTTCTACGTTTGTATATTCGTAAATACCCTGTTCTGCTTGTTAAGTCTTCAATTGTATGAAGATGGGATAGTTAATTCCCGAAACTTGAGTCACAATTAAATGTGTAAAATATCAATTCATTGGTAGTAAAACAAAGTAATTTCTACAACTTGTTTTAATTGATAGTTTTTGTATATAGTTTAAATATATATCGTAGGAAGTATAGTTTATAACTCTGAATTTAAAGTCATTTATAATTTTCTGGATTCATGGGTATGTTCACTAATCTGTGAATCATACAATTAAATGCTGATAATTTTTGGTTGATAGGATAATTTTATTTATTGAGTATTATAGCATTTGTATATGTTTGTTTATGAGATATTGAGAATGCATGCCATTTATTGATTCTGGTAACTCCTATATCCAGAAAATTAATTTTGCTCTGTTTCCACAGTGAATGATATTGAAAGATGTGTATCGTTATAGGATTTTCCATAATCGAACCTTGTTGAGATTTAAATATTTTATTTTTGAATTAAAAGAGAGTTTTTTGGTGTAAATTTAGACTCAATTCCATTATAGTACATATTAAAAAATCTTATGAAACCTGAAAGTCTTTGAGAAGCACTGTAATTTAGTTTTCTCGTACATCATCGCAAATAATAAAACAAGGGTTTTGTGAAATACTCTTCCAGGAATGTAACAAATGTCTTAACACAGTCAAGAACGATAACATCATCAGTCAAACCGAACAGAATCTAACACCATTACTTGAAACCAACAGGAGATGAGATTTTTTCTGCCAGCTGAAATCGCAGTCTGTCCGAATGGCCTGAACTAATAAAGTTTTTCCACCTTATCAAGTTTGACGTTCCCTTCGCAAGAAGGGTCTAAGTGGAAAAACAGAATGAAATCATTAGCACCAGATTAAATATTGAACATCTGTCGCTGAGGGTTTTGGTCAAGGATAATTAAATTGCCATTAGGCATGTGCTGCATACGGCTCGAGAAATTGCTCTAGTTGATTTAACTTGATGAATGGATTCCTTATTTGATTAGTAGTCTACAACTGATGTTCAAGACGCGTCTACTGTTCCTGGTGTCAAAAATTAATTTGTCTCTTATTTCAGACAAGCGAAAGTGTTACCTCAATTAATTTAAAAGGAAAACAGATTCTCCTTTCATTTGTATATTCTATTTAAGGAGGTAAATTATAATGGGTTTGGGAAAATTGTTCAAAAGTTACTTTTTTTGTGTCACGTATAACATTTCAGGAAAAAACAATAAAATAGTTATTATATATAAATTCAAAATAACTATGATGAATTATTTGCATATTACAGAATTAATTCACCAGAACCTCTACAGATTTAAATCTAAATAAATCTCATGAAAACATTTAGAATTAAATTTTAAAACATGTCCTGAATACATTGTATCACTTTATAGACATATATATTATCATCACATGTGGTGGAAATTAACTAATAAAGAATCAAAAGAAATATAAAATTATGAACAAATTATTTCGACCTTATACATAAATATGTTTCGATTGGATGTTGTAGAATCACAAATTCCATCATGGAAAAATGTTCAACATATAATTCAAAACGGTCTTTTTTATTTTCATGATTTAAAGAAGCACATTCTCTTGAGAAAAAACCTGATACATTTGGACCCAAAATCTCTTCAGTTAGGAGTTATTTGAATATACAAAATAATCATTTGAAAATATATAAAAATAACTTTTCTTTGTATTATATCACATGCACGCGACGGTTATCTAATGCAGAGTCGTATATTCTTTCATTGCATATTTCTGTGATATAACCTAATTTTCGTATAGGCCATGCTTATCCAAAAATTGCTCACTTATTGCAGAAATGTGTTGAATGAAAAAGTATATTTTTACATATTTTTAAATGATAATTTTGTTTATTCAAATAACTCCTTACTGAAGAGATTTTCGGCTCGAATGTATCAGGTTCTTTCTTTGGAGAATGTGCCATATAATCTTTAAAAAAGAAAAATAAAATAAAGTCCTTTTTGAACTGTACGTTGAATATTACTTGGTGATGGAACTTGCGATTCTTTAACATCCAATCGAAACATATATATTATATAATTTTTCTAATTCAAGAATTAAAAATATAAACTAATTAATTACAATTGAGCTCTGTTTTTTCCGAATACTTTCTAGACGGACTATAGAATATCAGACCATATTGCCAAGTATTATAAAATAAAATTTGACTCGAATGTAACCCTTAGAACGGTTAGCAATTTGAGAATTAAATAACAGAGATCAAACAAATGAAGACAATAAATCTGGTGTCGGCAATATGGTGTATATTGGTCAAACAATTAAATTATGGAAATTATGTCCAAATTCTTTCAAATAACTGGCATATTTTGAATGCGAAATGTTTGACGTATAGCTGTGGTGGTATTCGTGAATTCTTTTCTTAACGGATCTATATGTTTGATCAATATATATCAGAAGACAATGACTACAAGTCAACTTATAAACTCCAGATTTATTGTCTTTATTTATTTGATCCTTGAATAAGTTGATTTATAGTGATTGCCTTATAGTATATAATGGTCAAATAGGTAGGTCTTTTGAGAAAAGAATTCACGAACACAGTGGAGTACAAAAGGTCACTTTTTGTACTTCTCTGAAGATGGTCGAAAGACTGAAAGACGTTGCAGGATTCTGAATAAACTGTGAAACATAAAAAAAATTAATGAAATTGTTATATAATGTTTTACCTAAAGCCATACTCCATTCATTTAATTTATTCAAGTTTCCAACCGTAATACAGATGAAAGTTGCACTTCCTATTTACCATTCTCAAATTCGTGTTAACATATCGATTTCTCGAGGAAAAATGTGATCATATACCATTTGCTCGGAGTAATTGAGACGAACCCTTCCATTTTCGTTTCCATATTTTCCTCGAGTCTTCTTGTAGAATTCCATCCATTGAAAGCTCTCGGCAGTTAATTCAGCCTCGAAAGACCGCTAGAGTAAACTCAGTAGTGTATAACTCGATATCGAACAAACCATCAGATTGTCATTATGAATACATCCGCATGTTGGAATGAATACGCTGAAGAGCTTTTCGTGACAAACGTTCCGACTTGAAGGATGAAACCCACAAATAAACTCCTTTTTAAAGCTAGTTACTATGACAGCTGAAATATTGGATGAGATATCCGTGAGCGAATAAATATCGAACTCCCAGAGACGTTATCTGGAAAATGTTGACGTTCAATAGATTCACTTTTCTGCAAATCATATCACGTCCCGTTCCAGAATTTAATATCAATAATAGCGTTGAGATTGTTTGAACTCCAGGTCCCTGAAGGCTCTGGGCTTGACGTGATCGTCAACTGGAAAATTAATAAATACTTTCGCAATATTTCTAAGTGCAGTCTGAAAAGAATATTCTTTTCTTGGGATTGTACGAGAGTTGAATTAGATCAATAGTTACTAAATGGATATACGAGTTGGAATGGAATAAATTAAAGATAATTAAAAGAAGTGTATGGAAATTATTATGATTTATTGATATGGAGTATGAGCTATGGTCTTAGAAAGTTCTAGAAATCAAGAGAGTGTAACATATATCTGTATAACAATTCTGAACTCAAACAAACTTGACAAGGTTTTGTTGATCATAGAGCCAAATTGCAGACATGCACACGTTTCAAACTGCTTGGTTTTCGTCAGTGCAATGTATGCTAGTTTAGAATTAATATACAGATGTATGTTACACTGTCTCGATTTCTAGAACTTTCTATTACCATAGCTCATACTCCTTATCAACGATTTTTGGTACAGATCAGCCGAATTGATTTATTTGAATTTTATAAATAAAATAAATGGAGGTTTATACTTGGTAGAAGGATAAAAAATTATTTAAATATTTACAGATATATTCTGTTAGCCTTCTACATATTTAATTTAAAAAAATTATATTAAATATTATAACTTCAAGAATTAGATTAATTTCATATAAGCACTTATATCAAACGACATATAAAATGAACGTTCATTATGACATCCAAATGAGATAACAAAATCCAATAAATATAAATTGTTAACAAAAATCCTAAAAATTGAATATTTTTAGTGGACAAAATTTTGTTTCTGCTCATCCCTCTTATGAAAAGAGATATCTTTCAAAAATGATCAACATAATCCTAAGAATTTCATCATGAAACCATCTTAATTAGAATATTCAATATTATTACATCCAAATCAGATAATAAAATCCAATAAATATAAATTTTTAACAAAAATCCTATAAATTAAATATTTTGTCTACTCAAAATATGTAGAAGGCTAACAGAATATATCTGTAAATATAAAAATATTTAAATAATATTTGAATATTAATATGTAAATTATAAGCATTACGGCAAATAACGGTCTGATCTGAGCATGAGGAAAGTTTTTTCTGCTTTAGTAACGTGGAAATATCAAGAATACATTTCTTTACTTGAAATAACACGCAAAGGTATGTCTTGTATGTATTTTGCATACTCTAGATGGCGCTGGTGTATTATTAATACCTTAGAGTCTCTGTGTATAGCGTATATAGATACAGATATTGACAGATTTGGAGTCACTAGCATACATTGCACTGACGAAAACCAATCAGTTTGAAACGTGCGCATGTCTGCAATATTTCTCTATGATTAACAAGACCTTTTCGAGTTTGTTGGAGTTTAGAATTGTTATACAGATGTATGTTACACTGTCCCGATTTCTAGAACTTTCTATTACCATAACTCAAACGCCTTATCAATGATTTTTGGTACAGATCAGTCGAATTGATTTATTTGAATATTATGTTTCACTTTCAGAAACAAAAAAGGTTTACGAATGTATTTTTCGATTTATTACATAACCGAAAGGAGTTTTTTATACTTTTTTCCATTTTGAACGGCATACCTTCCTCTTTAAAATGAAATACATATACATTGATTTCTCTTGACATATACTCGTTTTTTTTCAGTATAAAGGTCAAATCTCTTAATGGAAAACACTTAACTATGGAAAATATGGGACAAAATTTATGAATATTTCCCAGCTACTTACAGAAAAAAATATATGATTGATATATATCATTAAATCAATGGAGTATGCGGTTGGCTCTAGGTGAAACATTATAACAATTTAATTTAAAAAAATTCGCACAGTTTTTATGTTTCACACTTTATTCAGAATCATGACACGTGTTTCTTTCTCAGGCACTTTCAAAGGAGTATAAAAAGGAACTAAACTTAAAATTGAAAAGGTTCTTTTATTAAATTCTGTGTATTTTTATGGCGCATGGAAATAACAGCATCTAATATCGGGGTGTTGCCACCGAGTATTTGGGAATTTGTTAAATTCTCTTTTTCTTCAATGGCTTTTTTGATTGGAAGAATCTACAAATAGGCCGTCACCCTTATTAACATTATATAGTAAAATGACATTTTTCTCAGTAAAACATGATTATTTTGTATACAATATTCTGCAAATCCGATTGATTTCTGGTTTTTCAAAATATACATCCTATGTTCTTTGATTCTATGTTGTAAACATCGTCCTATCTGTCCTTTATATGTAGCATTACAATCATAACATCTAATTTGATGAATGCTCGATTCGAAAAATTTTTTCTTTGTGCATCAAAATCTTAGCTAAATGATCTCTATTTACTGCTAAATAATTAATTCCCATTTCATAAAAACCATTAGAGATTTTTCTGCTGAAACCTTCTATATAAGCTTTTGAAAAACATATTTTTGTTGCTTCATAAGGCTCATCTATATTGATATAAAATTATTTTAAAATATTGTAGTAAGTTTTCTTTTCAATCATTTTGTCAATGATTTCAGTTCTACAACTATTGTTCACCGCTATAGTTTCAATTATATCGACTTCTTTTCGGAAATTGACCTCGTTTAACGGGATACTCAAGTCAAGTCTATGAATGAAAGTATGGAATATTGACATATTAAATTGTCTTGACTGATTGGATTTTGAATGGAATTATGGTATCAGTAGTTGTAGGTTTTATAAAAATGTCGAATTCGAACTTATTATTACTATGACTTATATTGAGATCTAAGAAGTTGATTGATTTCTATTGTGTATTTAATAATTTCATTTATGCTATTTAGATAATAAAATAGAAAGGCCTCTTACTTGATAGAAGAAATATAACAAAATTTGAATATTAAAACAAATTAATATATGTTTATCTTCTACAATTTTAATTTAAAAAATTTTTATTCAAAAAACTTTTAGAATTAAATTAATGTCTAAAACAAGCACCGCTTATATTTAATAGACGTATATAATCTAAACTCAATATACAATGTCAAATGGAATAAATAAACCAAAAGATATACGAAAGTCCCTAAAATTAATAAATAAATATTTAAAGGAGACATAATTTGTTTCTGGTCTTGCTTTCAAAACACCATTTGCATCTTAAAAACATGAACACACTTAAAGGACCTCTCAAAGAATATAATTTATTTGAAATATTTAATATATTTAAATATTCGAATAAGTAAATTCAGAAATCTCTCAAAGCATGCACTATATCCTCAAAAAACAAATATAGTTTTAAGCAATTCCGTCTTCAGTCCTGAAATATATTCAAAATATCAAAATCAAAAAACTAACCTATACCAAACCACTCACCACGTGTAAATGAATAATGTTTCGAGACATAGATCATCTTTAAATTAAAATTGTAGAAGATAAACATATATTAATTTGTTTTAATATTCAAATTTTGTTATATTTCTTCTATCAAGTAAAAGGCCTTTCTATTTTATTTTATATATAATATATAATTATATTTTGGCTTCAATAAATCTCATTATGCAATGTCAATGAATTTAAGTAAGCCTTAAAAATAACTCACACTGTTCTTTGATTCTGTTAGAGCATAGATAAATCTTGAATTATAAAGATGATCTATCTCTCGAAACATTATTCATTTACACGTGGTGAGTGGTTTGGTATAGGTTAGTTTTTTGATTTTGATATTTTGAATATATTTCAGGACTGAAGACGGAATTGCTTAAAACTATATTTGTTTTTTGAAGATATAGTGCATGCTTTGAGAGATTTCTGAATTTACTTATTCGAATATTTAAATATATTAAATATTTCAAATAAATTATATTCTTTGAGAGGTCCTTTAAGTGTGTTCATGTTTTTAAGATGCAAATGGTGTTTTGAAGGCAAGACCAGAAACAAATTTTGTCTCCTTTGAATATTTATTTATTAATTTTAGGGACTTTCGTATATCTTTTGGTTTATTTATTCCATTTGACATTGTATATTGAGTTTAGATTATATACGTCTATTAAATATAAGCGGTGCTTGTTTTAGACATTAATTTAATTCTAAAAGTTTTTTGAATAAAAATTTTTTAAATTAAAATTGTAGAAGATAAACATATATTAATTTGTTTTAATATTCAAATTCTATTTAGATAATTCAAAAATTGCGACAGCAGCCGGACAGTTTTAGTCCAAAACCAAAAATTCTAAATGTCATGAAGCCTTCAGCACCTGTTCTTTATGGAATGCCAAAATCACATAAAGAACTCATTCCTGTGAGAGCTGTTGTTTCATAAATAAATGCACAAGATTAAAAATTATATAGAAATCTTCTGTCCATAATAAATTGTACTTCTCCTTACACTGTCAAAAATTCTTCAGAATTAATTGAGAAATCAGAACATACTACATTACCAAACGAATATAAATTCATCTCATTCGACGTTAAGAGCCCTCTATTCGAACTGATGAAGTCAAAAAAATATTAAAAAGTTTGATAAATAACAGTCATCTATCACAAAATAATAAAGAAAATCTTTTCGAAATTTTAGGAATGTGTTTAGAACATAATTATTTTAAATTCAATAATAAAAACTTTAAATAAATCAATGGCTTACCACTGGGAAGTGCAATAAGTCCACTTTTAGCTGAATTATTTATGTCTTATTTTGAGAAATTATTATTCGTCAACGATACAAATGGTAAGTAGGTAAAACTCGTTCACTTTTGGGCTAGATATGTAGATGACATATTTTGCAGTTGGACTGGAACTGACAGGCTGCTATCGCAATTTTTGAATTATCTGAATAGTATGAATAAAAATAATGAATTCACAATAGAAATAGAAAAAAAATTTCAATCAACTTCTTAGATCTTAATTTAAGTCATAGTAATAATAAGTTCGAATTCGACATTTTTAGAAAACCTACCACTACTGATACCATAATCCCTTCAAATTTAATCAGTCATGGCAAATTAAAACGTCAGCATTCCATCGTATCATTCATAGACTTTTGAGCATCCCGTTGAGCGAAGTCCATTTTCGAAAAGCAGTCAATATAATTAAAACTATAGCGTTGAACCATGGCTATAGAACTGAAATTATTGACAAATGGATTAAACCGAAAACTTACCAAAATAGTTAGAAAAAAATGTGTATCGATATTAATGATCGTTATGAAGAAAAGAAATTATGGTTTTCAATGGCTTATTTAAGAGATTTCAGCAGTAGGATCTCTAATGATCTTCATAAAATGGGAATTGATTCTTTAGTTGTAAATAGAAATAATTTAGCTAAGATGTTGCTGAACAATAAAAAGAGGAAACCCAACTTTTCCAAATCGGGAATTCATCTTATTAAATGTGACGATTGTAATGCTACATATACAGGCTGTTTCACGATTGATTGTACAGGCTTTCAGGGCAGATGCAGGACATTTTGGTGAGTCTGAATCACTACTCGAAATATGTCCTAACTATATTAGTTTAACAGATATAGGATATTATATGTATAGTATTTTATCAAAAACTTTCAATCGGCATACCTCTTGAACGCCTGCATGGATCTTCATGAAAATTTGAGGAAATGAGTATAGGCCAATGCCTAATACTTGCACTTGCAGTTGCACCTAATCACTTGTCGATAACGCAGGACGGAACTGAGAAAATTATATTCTTTATCCCACATCTTGTAAAACACCCTGTACATCGAGAAGTGAAATTCTCCTTAGAATCTGCATTGAATACTCTTTCAAACAAGCTCATCTGAAATAATGGTACACTTCACATCAATATTTTATGAGCTATTGAATATCTGGAATTTTCGAATCATAAACAGACGCATATAAAACCAAAAAACTTTTCGACATCTTATTTACTTATTTCGCAAATAAATTCTTTTATACTCCTTTCCCCATCAATGTTCGTATATGCTTTGTTATCGAAAATTTCTCCATTTCTTTTTGACACCTGCAAGCTCTTGTATTGAATAATCTGCAGCGTTCGTTAGCCTTTCTTTCTGGTCCACTATTTATCTTCTCACATGCTGCTTGAATTGATCTGAAGCTTGATATATTATTTGTTTTCAGTGCTATGTGAAAGATCACAGAAGAAATTCGTTTACTCTGAATTCAACCCATTTCAAAATCGAAGTGGCTTATGTTAAGAATTTTGACATTTCAAACCACTGTCGGGTAATTATTGAAATAGAAAAATACGCAAGTTAAAACAAATTGTAGAAATTACTATGTTTTACTACCAATAAAAATATATTTTACACATTTTCTTGTGACTCGAGTTTCGGGAAATGAACTATCCCATCATCAGACAACTGAAGACCTAACAGTGGTACGGAGGTATTTAAACAAAAGTGATAAATATTTTGTATATTTCAATAGATAACACCTAATAGTGGTACAGAGGTTTATAAGCGGAACGTGATAAAAACCCGGTTAAAAAAAGGGGGCCTTCTAACAGATATCGGAATGTCGGCAATCGACAAAGAAGGTTATTAAACAGATGGTACCCAAATATCTCAAATAATTTTTTGGGGTTACATAGCTCCGTACAGTTATTCATTATTTTTACGTTATTTTGTTGTACATCTCAAATATTTGGATTTACATAGCTCCATACAGTCATTCATTATTTTTTAAATTATTTTTATTGTGAACGAATTTGAAAATTTTAATAATCAAGTTTCTTTTCATTTGAATCTTCATGTAAAATTTTCTTAAGATTTTCTTTTGTCGAAAGGAATTACTAATTTCTGAAGAATGAGAGGCAAAACTTGAGTTTTTGTTTACTTTTCATTAAATTAATTTTATGTTCGTTGAAAAAGGTTTTAAACAGATGGTACTTTTTGAATATCTCAAATATTTTCGATTTACATAGCTCCGTACAGTCATTCCTTATTTTTACATTATTGTTATTGTAATAACAATAATTATTTGAGATATTTGGGTACCATCTGTTTAATAACCTTCTTTGTCGATTGCCCACATTCCGATATCTGTTAGAAGGCCCCTCTTTTTTAACCGGGTTTTTATCACGTTCCGCTTGTAAACCTCTGTACCACTATAAGGTGTTATCTATTGAAATATTCAAAATATTTATCACTTTTGTTTAAATACCTCCGTACCACTGTTAGGTCTTCAGTTGTCTGATCATGGTATAGATCATTTCCCGAAACTCTAGTCACAAGAAAATGTGTAAAATATATTTTTATTGGTAGTAAAACAAAGAAATTTCTACAATTTGTTTTAATTATGATCAAATACCAAATAGTAACGGCTGAAACAATTCAGTAACTAAAATACGCAAGTGACAGATTTTTGTGTTTTCATAAAATTTTCATTAAGAGAATTATCGAAATGCCGTCATTTACGAATACTGAGTACTGATATGTTGTTATTTCGTGGATTTTGTAAGTGCATTGGTCGTGAAGTTGCTAGGGAATATTGATCGAATCGTCGAATTCCTAACCACCAAACATTCGAACATATTAATCGCTCACTTCGTGAAACTGGACACTTTCTGTCAGTAAGTAAACGAGAAAGAACAAGTTCGATGCTAAACCATGAAGAGATAATAGAAGCTGTCCAAGAAAATCCCTCAACCAGCATTCGGCGTCTTGGTTCAGTTTTAGGTTTGCCACATTGTCAGGTCTGGCGAGTTCCGCACCGTGAAAAGTGGCATCCATTAAATTTACTATCCATCCAAACCTTAGAGCCAGGCGATGAACTACAGAGGATGCGATTTTGCAGAACCAGCGAGCTATCTTCAGAACGCTTTTTACTGATGAAGCGACCTTTACAAAAGATGACATTTTGAATGTTCGCAATGCACATATTTGGTCCAAAGTAAATCCGAAAGTAACTAGGAAAAGCAATTCACAACATCGTTCTTCAGTCAATATTTATTGCGGAATGTACAATAATCGCCTAATTGGACCATATATTCTTCAACACAGACTGAATGTAGTGACCTATGTACAATTTTTAATCGAGTATTTGCCAGGGCTCTTGAGTGATAGAAGCAATATTCCAAGAGGAATGTACGTCCAACATGATGGAGCTCCGACACATTTTACCCTTGGAATTGTAGCGCATTTAAATGAAGTTTATCCAGATCATTGGTTTGGTAGAGGGGGACCTCATGACTGGCCTGCAAGATCCCCAGATCTTACATACTTGGATTATTTTCTCTGGGAACACTCAAAAAATGAAGATTTCTCTGAAGAAATCATAGAAAGGGAGCATCTGATTAATCGTATTCAAGCTGCATGTGAAGCAATAAGAAATGGACCGGAAATTTTGAAGAAAGCTATAGCTCATTTGATCACAAGAGCTAGAAAATGTTTAGAAGAGAGAGGGGTATTTTCGTAAGCAAGTTATAATTTTTACTCTTATTTATTGTCAATTTTTTTCAGTTCCACACATATTTATGAGGTACATTCTATATTTTTATTGTTAAGTCCATTTTATAATAATCCAATCAAATTTTCAATGTTAATTCGAATTTTCGGTTAAATTTAGTTTTGCAGAAAATATTTGATGTTGCCCCCACATTCATGTATTGGATGGAATAATATGCAGCACAATACCTTAGTCATGTTACTCGGAATTTTGATCGATTCAATATGAATAGACGCATTATTCGAAGATTCACAGGTCCGTGTTTACAATAAATTGAAAATTCCTAATATTCAATGGTTTATAAAATGATGATGCGAAGTGTGCCATTGATCCTAATAGGCTTGTTTGAAAGTAGATTCTGAAGAGGATTTCGGTTTTAGAAAATTGGATAAAAAGGATGTTTTACAAGATGTGAGATAAAGAATGTAATTTTCTCAGTCCAGACCTGTGCTATCGATAAATCGTTATGGGCAAATATTTGGCATGGGCCTATACTCATTCCCTCAAGTTTTATGAAGATCCATGCGGACTTTCAAGAGGTATGCCGATTGAGATTTTTTGATAAAATACATAAAATATCCTGTAACTCTTAAAGGAGTATAGTTAGGACATATTTCAAGCACTGATTCAGATTCACCAAAATGTCCTGCATCTGCCCTGAACAATCATTCGTAAAACACCCTGTATAGGACGGACAGGCCGATGTTTACAACATAGAATCAACGCACATAGGATATCTATTTTGAAAAACAAGAAATCAATCGATTTTGCAGAACATTATATAGAAAATAATCTTTGTTTAGTGAGAAAGATGTCACCTTACTATATGATATATGATGTTAATAAGGGTAAATTGATGGACTATTTAGAGACTCTTTGAATCAAAAAAAGCCATTGAGAAAAAGAAGAATTTAACAAATACCCATATACTCTTTGGCAACACTCCTATATTGGATGCTGTTATTACCATGAGCCATAAAATACACAGATGCCCTGAGTGTAATAAAAGAACCTTTTCAATTTTGAGTTTAATTTTTGTTTGTACTCCTCTGAAGATGGTCGGAAGACCGAAGCACGTGTCAATATTCTGAATAAACTGTGTAACATGAAAACTGTGTGAATTTTTTTCAAATAAAATTGATTCATATAATATACCTTTCACTACAAACTGGTTTATCTTGTGCAAAATTCGTTTCTCACGCCGAAGAAGGATACTTGATGGGTTTTTCATCTAAACGAAGCACTCCAACACTTCGTACGGCTCTATCGTTTGGAAAGGTCTCGTCTAAGCGATTGCCATAGACCTAAAAAGACCCCTTCACCAAACAGGTCATTCTCCAGACCCCAAAACGAAACTTGTTCAAATTCGGTCCATTAAGTAGTTGAAAATTGACACCTGTCGTAAATCTACCTCCAGAAGGAGAACCTTGAGTGTTATCTTGTTAACCCCAAACAGCCCCAAATGGTCCAATTAGGGGAAGGTAACGGAGCGGTAAAGGGAACGTTGAGGTTATGAATGCGGATGAAGGCGAGAAACGAAGAGCCAGACCAATATCTTATGATATTCGGACAAATAAACTGTAGAGCGTTCCTTTTCGCTGCGGATTTTATGAATATTTACTGCGTCCCGAGGTTATTCTTGGAGTTCTCGTTATTTTTTCGGTTGAGGAGGGATATATGAAACAATCAGGGTCCGAAAGATTTATTGTTATTAGAGTTGGCTAGGATATTCTTACTCAGATTTGTGGGATAGATATTCTGTCGTATTTTTGTTATTCCAGGTAGATCCCTTATTCTGAATCTACAAAATGTACCGTTATTATTTGCTTCTAGAGTGCAAATTTGATCATTCAAGTTTCTGAAGAGTTTGTTTTCGCCGCTAGCGAAAATTTCACTCTGGGCAGAAAATAATCTGAAACAGAATTTAATTCTTAAACTGTCGTTTATTCGGTCCAATTCATAAATGCCCTCAAGTGAAATGGAACCTGACACTTAATTAAAAGGAAAGGAACATCAGACATAAGAAGATTGGCAAAAACAGGCGAGTCCTCAAACTCAAATATCTATAATTGTACAATTAATATTCTTATTTAAATATTTTAACATTAGCCTTCTACATATTTAATTTCAAAAAATTATATATAATTAATTATTTATCACTTCAGGAATTAAATAAATGTCATATAAGTACAACTTATATCAAACGACATATAAAATAAACATTCATTATAAGACATCCAAATGATATCAAAATCCGTTGAATAAAAATTGTTAACCAAAATCCTATAAATTTAATGAGTAGACAAAATTTTGTTTCTGCTCATCAATCTTATGAAAACAGATATCTTTCAAAAATATTTAGCATAATACTAAGAATTTCATCATTATCCTATCTTACTTAGAATATTCAATATTATTGGATATACTTTCTATAAAATCTCAAGATATGTAAACACATTACTAAAAAACAAGTTTTAAGAGAGACTTTGCTTCGTCAGTACTCAATTATATGCATATTAATATTCAATAATTGATGTTATAACATCAATCTACAAAAATATTTTCTCACCTTTCAACCATTCAGAAAGTTTCTGGGAAATGAATACTGAAAATTTAAATGGAGTATAATGTTAACTCAAATAAATAATTCTGTGGTTTACCATTGATCTAAAAGATTGAAAGGCAATATAACGGCCTCAGTTATAGCGCAAGGACTAACTGTATAAAGAATGTTAAAGAAACCAAATAATTATATATTATGAATGAAATAAATAGGGACAGGGTGTCGCAACGAAAATTTGACCCCCCAAACCTCAGAAACAAGGTATTTTCGAAGATTTAAAAAAATAGGTCAGCTTCTGTTTTCAGGGGGACAAATTTCTATCATGGACCCCTATGGAGGTTGCATCAACCCCCAACATTTTTTGAATAGGGAAGAGATGTCGAGTGTTGGTTAGTTTGAAAGTTATTTATTTTCTGTACACAATCCAGTTAAAGTTTTAAAAAATTCATTACTCACGAAATAAGGTAATATTGAACCTACAATCAAAAGATGTTGTTGAAGAGACAACTGAACCGCTCAAACTCAAGAACCTGAGAGTTTTAAAGAATCCAAGAATGATTTTCAAGTTCTGTATTAGGGAGAAAGGATTCCTATGACGATATTGTTCCGAAAAAACTACCTGTGGATGGCAACCACCCCCAACATTTTTTGAATAGGGAGGATGTGTTTTAGTTAAGAAGCTTTTTTTGTTATCTAAACAACGCAGTTTAAATTTTCAAAATTGTTCATTTAATGCAGAAAAATTTGAGTTTTTTGTATGTTTCTACGTTAATAACACTTGATTTTCTTATCGTTAATTATGGGAAAATGTGTAAAACGCATGAAATTCATTACAATGTACACAATTTTTGTGAAGATTCGTCCTCAAATGTGTTCCAGTCTTTTGTTCCTGCATAATAATTGAAATTGAGACTTACTTACGTGGGCCAAAATGGTCTATTCAATGGAAGACATAATAGAAGTTCTCAAATTATACGGAATGACAAAAATTCTAGATTAACTGCAAAGTATTTTAATAACAATCTTCCAGAAAGAAATGTCACCAATATGGTAAGCATTTGATAAATAAATTGGAATCAATTGGTTCCATTTTTAGAAACACGAGGTTGAGCATCCAGTCAGAAATGAATATATTGAAATAGCAGTATTGAAACATTTACAGATGGATAATCGGCAATCTATAAGAACTTTAGCACGAGCATCTAATCTTCCGAAATCTATCGTTCTTCGAATTGTGAAAGCTCATAAATTTCACCCTTACAAGATAAGGCTGGTGCAACAGTTGAATGAAGATGATCCTGACCGTCGGAGTTTTGTTAACTGGGTTATTGAATAATAACCGACTCTAAAATACAATCTTCTGACGAGTGTACCTTTATGTTGAATGGGTAAGACAATAAATATAATTTTCTGTACTGGAGGGATAGTAATCCTCATTTATTCATGGAGACACATACACAAATTTCCTAAAAATGAAATGTTTGAGTAGGAATATTAGAAAACCATATTGTTGGACCAGTTTTTATCGATGGGAAACTTGACGGAACAACTTATTTGAATTTACTAGACAACATATTGATCCAATGGTTACTGATTTTCTGGAAAACGACGACAACCTATTAGAAAATGAAATAGAAAAAGGCTTTTCACTTGATAGAAGAAATATAACAAAATTTGAATATCAAAACAAATTTAATCTGTAAGTCTTCTACAATTTTAATTTCGAAAAAATTTTAATTGAAAAAACTTTCAGAATTAAATTAATGTCTACAATAAGAATCGCTTATATTTAATAGACGTATATAATCAAAACTCAATATACAATGTCAAATGGAATAAATAAACTAACAAATATAAAAAAGGGAATTAAAATTAATAAATGAAAATTTGAAGGAGACAAAATTTTGTTTCTGATCTTATCATAATGAACACCAATTCTTTTTCAAAAACATAAAGCACAACTTAAGGACTTCTCAAAAAATTTAATTTATTTGAAATATTTAATATATTTAAATATTCAAATAAGTTAATTCAAAAATCTCTCAAAATATGCACTATATCCTCAAAAAACAATTAGAATTCCGATAATCTCTTCGTTGACCCTAGATAATATTTAAAATATGAAAATCAACTAACAATCAGTATATCATACCTTAAAGTGTACAGGAACTTGTTCAAACAGACTAACTTTAAAAATCCAGGTAGTCAATATTCGTCACAAAATCACAGAAAACTGTAAGGTATCATAAGGTTTTTTTTAACCATTGACATTCCATAATGAGATTTATTCAAGCCTAAATTTAACTATATATTATGTATAAAATAAAATAGAAAAAGGTTTTCTACTTGATAAAAGAAATATAACAAAATTTGAATTTCAAAACAGATTTAATCTGTTAGTCTTCTAAAATTTTAATTTCAAAAATATTTTAATTCAAAAAACTTGTTTTGAATCGAATTAATGTCTACAATAAGCACCGCTTATATTTAATAGACGTATATGATCAAAACTCAATATACAATGTCAAATTGAATCAATAAACCAACAAATATAAAAAAGGCAATTAAAATTAATAAATAAATATTTGAAGGAGACAAAATTTTGTTTCTGATCTTATTATAATGAACACCAATTCTTTTTCAAAAACATAAAGCACAACTGAAGGACTTCTCAAAAAATATAATTTATTTGAAATATTCAATATATTTAAATATTCAAATAAGTTGATTCAAAAATCCCTCAAAACATGCACTAAATCCTCAAAAAACAATTAGAATTCCTTTTTGATTGTCTCGGTCTTTGCTTGACGGAAATTCATCTTCAATATAAGAAAAACAAAATCAGTTTAAATACTCACCTGATGAAGTCATGGTATGACGAAACAATTATCGTGTAAATCAATTAAATAGCGGCAGTTAACATTTGTTTTTCTTATATTGAAATTAGAATAACGATAATCTCTTCATCAGCCCTAGATAATATTTAAAATATCAAAATCAACTAAAAATCAGTATATCATACCTTAAAGTGTACCGGAACTTGCTCAAACAGACCAACTTTAAAAATCCAGGTAGTCAATATTCGTCACAAAATCACAGAAAACTGTAAGGTATTATAAAGTTTTCTTTAAACCTTAGTCTTTATGTTGTGCTTTATGTTTTTAAAAAAGACTTGGTGTTAATTATGATAAGATCAGAAACAAAATTTTGTGTCCTTCAAATATTTATTTATTAATTTTAATTGCCTTTTTTATATTTGTTGGATTATCTATTCCATTTGACATTGTATATTGAATTTTGATTAAATACGTCTATTAAATATGAGCGGTGCTTGTTGTAGACATTAATTTAATTCTAAAAGTTTTTTGAATTAAAATTTTTTTGAATTTAAAATTGTAGAAGACCAACAGATTAAATCTGTTTTGATATTGAAATTTTATTAGAAAATGAACTCATTTCAAAAAGCAGGAAGCTGCACCGCCACATTTCGATATCAGTGTTCGATAATTTTTGAACAAACGTTATGCAGGACATTGGATTGGTAGGAGGGGTCCTATAGAGTGGCCATCAAGATCACCAGATCTATCGCCATTAAATTTTTTTTGTAGGGATATTTGAAGTCTAAAGTCTATGCAACTCCACCTGAAAATCTTGCAGAACTGCAACAAAAAAACGGAATTCCAATTACTAACACCAAACATTTTCGAAAATGTTAGAGAAGGATTTGAAAGTGAAGTAACATTGTATGGAGATTCGAACAAAATATACGCTCGTTTTTAAATAGTTTTACATTATATTCTGGATGTTTCCTATCATTTCTTACAAATCTGGTCCATTTGAATGTATTGGGTTTCTGTTTGAGTTACTCTTCTGATAATGTTCAATATAATATTGCATAAAAAAATTTTCCAAATTTGAAAATTTCAACTAGGATTTTTAGAGATTAAAAAAAGCTTTTTAACTAAAACACATCCGTCATCTCTTTCCTATCCAAAAAAAATGGGGGATTGTTCCCACCTTGGTGTTTTTTTCGGAACATCAGAGGAATTCTTTCTTCCTAACATAGAACTTGAAAATTCTTTTTGGATTCTTCAAAACCCTTAGGTTCTTGAGTTTAGGCGGTTCAACTGTCTGTCAAACATCACCTTTTGACGGTACGTTCAATATTACATTATTTCGTGAATAGTGAACCGATTTTGAAAACTGACATCTCTTCCCTATTCAAAAAATGTTGGGGGTTGATGCCACCTTCATCGGGGTGGTTTTTCCGGAACAAACCCATTATGGAAATTCGAAAAGGAATTCAATTTGTTGCACAAAACGTCAATCTGTGTATTCCATTTCAAATTCTTATCAATGTGATGCCAAGAAATCTAGCACTAACTACGGATGCGGTGACAATATTCAAATGTCGAATGATCAGTTTGCGCTTATTATTCCCAATTGAAATGTGGATGTAAATAGTCATATCAGCATTCAATATTTTACATGACACCACAACGCATTTGAAGCTCATTGAATGTACTGGCCGCAACGGCTACTGAGGTATCATCATCAACAAACAAAACTATTTTACATTTCGGTGACAGAGATTGGAAGTCCAAACCAGCGCTAAAATTGATTAGTATCTTCCGCAAATTCACGGGAAGATATTTAATGAAAAGTAAAAATAGAAGTGGTCCCAAAACAGAACCCTGAGGCACTCCCAAATTTGTATTGCGCTCAGCAGAGAAAGAGCTCTGGACCTTGACAAACATATATCTACCTTCCAGATAACTAAGCAACCAGTCCGAAAATAAAACCCTGAAGTCCACGTTATAACTCTTTTCGATAATAAATTGAGAAGGCTGACAATCCAATGCCCGAAGATTCGAAGAAGCGGTTTCATGCAAGTGAAAAAACGAATTATGAACCATCGAATGAAATAAATTTGAAAGGAAGAGGATAATAGAACAAAATCTTCTGGGTCATTATGCTTTTTCACCAAATCCTATAATGAATAAATGAAGAGACAACAACGTTTCTACTTAAATGAAAAATTCCGAAAATTGAACAATTCGACTATTTCCTGAATATTTTCGTGTTTTCATTTCTTCAGGACACTCGTAAAAAGCTCCTATTTTGTTATAAAGAGATAAAAATAAATACAGGCTATTTTCATACATTTATTTTAGTAATATTTAATAATATAGTCTAGTCAACAAATGCCTGTTGGGTCAATTTTTTTCAGCAGTCTCCGAAAATTATGATATGATCAAGGTGTCATTCGATTCGGAATGGCATCTAGATGATTTTTGAAAAAAATGAAGTTCCGCTTGCAAAAATTGCAAAGTTATTAACAATTAACTAAAAAAAAGAGGGTTTAGTTTTTTGTAAATATCTCAAAAACTAATGAAGATTTTTGAAATAAAAAAAGATTCAAAAAGCTGAGGAAATTTCCTCAAAAAAGTGTCGACTCTCGGAATTGTAGTCCCAATGTTAATAATTTTTCCAGTGGGATGAAAATACGGTCGAAAACGGGTACTCTGGCTTTCGTAAGCCACGCCTTCTTTGGACACTTTATTAATAAAAATTAATTTAACAGATTAAATATGAAATTTAATAAATGAAAAAATTCAGGGGCATACTGGATAGATGAATAAACAATAATCTGCAAAAAAAAAAAATTTATCTCAATTTTTCAATTAGCTATGCAATAGTTAATTAATAATTTTTTTCTGCTTGGACATGAACATTGCAAGTGTGATAATTGTTAAACTATAAAATTGAGATTTTTTTCCTCTCTTGGAGCCATTTTTGGAAGATTTCAGAATAGATCCCCGTTGGAAAAATTTAAAAATGTTTATTTTTCAGTTTTTTATCAACAATTTTCGTTGTTGGAAAATTAAAAACTTAGATTAATTATGGAAAAAAAATTTTTTTTCTAAATATTATTAATGCTCCGTTTTTATGTTGTAAGAAGCTACATAGATATATATTTTTCAAATTTTTATCTCTTATTGTTTAGAAATTGTTATAAACAAATGCGTTGTTCATAAAATAATTGAAAATTTTTTTAAGGAGTATTAATCTTTGATGCAAATAATGATTAAAAAAAAAATTTTCCTTAAAAAATTTTTTCATTGCTTAAAAACGCATTTGTAAATTAACAATCGTTTTCTCCCACTTCTAACTAATATTAAAGAAAATTTTTTTCTTTAAAATTCATGATTTACTTTTCTTTTCCATATAAAAAAAATTTCGTTTTGTTTAATTTTTCAGTGTTTATATAATAAACAATTTGTTATAAACAAATAGATTTTTACTTT
Organism: Megalocaria dilatata; assembly: GCA_034642435.1. Lineage (NCBI taxonomy): Eukaryota > Metazoa > Arthropoda > Insecta > Coleoptera > Coccinellidae > Megalocaria > Megalocaria dilatata. Next base: position 45,204,502 of record CM067860.1, read on the forward strand.
ATATTTTTTTCCCTATTCTTCCTACTGCCACAAATACAGATATGATTTCTTTTTTATTTTGATTTTTAAGCATTAGAGCAAAAAAAATTTTTTCCGAAGTATTTTTCATGAACAATCGTTATAAATTCAATAAATAAATCAATAACAACTAAACTTTTTAGCTAAATTTATTCTTTAACTAATGTAGAATAAATAACTTTTTTTACCGTATCTCCATTAGTTTATAAATTATAATAATCTTAAAGATGAAAAACCAGGTGAGGATGACGAAATTAAAGAGAACTTATATTTAAAAAAAAAATAATAAAAAAATTAATAAAAAAAAATCATGTCTGTATTTGTGGCAGTAACAAGAATAGGGAAAAAATATAAAGTAAAAATTCATTTGTTTATATAATAACAAATTGTTTATTATATAAACAATGAAAAATTAAACAAAACGAAAATTTTTTTTATATGGAAAAGAAAAGTAAATCATGATTTTTAAAAAAAAAATGGTTCCTTAATAGTGAAGAGAAGTGGGAGAAAACGATTGTAAATTAACAAATGCGTTTTTAAGCAATAAAAAAATTTTTTTAAGGACAAATTTTTTTTTTGAATCATTATTCGCATCAAAGATTGATATTCCTTAAAAAAAATTAATTTCTTTTATTAACAACGCATTTGCTTATAACAATTTTTCAAACAATAAGAGATAAAAATTAAAAAACTAATTTCTATATAGTTTCCTACAACATAAAAACGGACCATTAATAATATTCTGAAAAAAAAAAAATTTCGATAATTAATCTAAGTTTTTAATTTCGCAACAACGAAAATTGTTAATGAAAAAGTGAAAAATAAACATTTTAAAATTTTTCCAACGGGGATCTATTCTGAAATCTTCCAAAAATGGCTCCAAGAGAGGAAAAAAATCTCAATTTTATAGTTTAACAATTATCACACTTGCAATGTTCATGTCCAAGCAGAAAAAAATTATTAATTAACTATTGCATAGCTAATTGAAAAATTGAGATAAAATTTTTCTTTTGCAGATTATTGTTTATTCATCTATCCAGTATACCCCTGAATTTTTTCATTTATTAAATTTCATATTTAATCTGTTAAAATAATTTTTATTAATAAAGTGTCCACGTAAGCCATGGGTACTCTGGCTTACGAAAGCCTGAGTACCCGTTTTCGGCCGTATTTTCATCCCTCTGGGAAAATTATTAATATTGGGACTACAATTCCAGGAGTCGACACTTTTTTCGGGAAATTTCCTCCTCTTTTTGAATCTTTTTTTTATTTCAAAAATCTTTATTAGTTTTTGAGATATTCACAAAAATCTAAACCCTCTTGTTTTTAGTTAATTGTCAATAACTTTTGCAATTTTTGCAAGCGGAACTTCATTTTCTTCAAAAATCATTTAGATGCCATTCTGAATCGAATGACACCTTGATCATAATTTTCGGAGACTGCTGAAAAAAGTTGACCCAAAAGGCACTTGTTGACTAGACTAATATTAAATGAGGTTATTCTGATTTTCACAAATTTTTATTATTTTAACTACAATCGTTTCGCTATCACAAGTAGCATCATCAGGCAGGTTTAGATTTTGAATAACTAAGCTTGTTTCTGCAATCCGTTGCTATTTATATTACAGTAAGTACAATAAATTTTTATTGATCACTAAAACCCAAAAAAGGGTCTCTGCAAATTCCAGCTTATCCGAATATATTTAACAGAGGTGAGTTATTTAAATCTATTTGGTCGTTAAGTAATATTCCAATTTTATTGCGTTTATTTATCTCTGGGTATTCTAACAGGTTTAAGGTATAACTTTTACTTTCTATATGTAGAATTTCAAAATTATGGTTGAAAGTATGTCCTGTTTCTAACAAATAGTTGGAATATTTAGAATTACTTTTATTATTGAGGAAACTCTTCAAATGTTCACAATTTCTATGTCGGAAAGTTTTTCTAGTCTGTCCTATGTGAACTTTAGGGCAATCACCGCAGGTTAACGTATAAACTCCCGATTTATCATCTTTATGTGTACAGTCTTTATTATTTTTAAAAAATGTACTCAAGTTTCAATTGGTTTTAAATGAAGTTTTTGAATTATATTTATTTTTGAGGTATGTAGCAATTTTCTCAGAAATACCTTTAGTGTTAAAGAAATGTATTTAAAATTTTCTTTCATATTAGGATATACCATATTTAAAGCTATTTTATTATTTTTATTCATCAACAATTAGTCTATCAGCTAAGGATTATAGTCATTATTAAAAGCTATTTGTTTAATTATGTTAAGTTGTGAAATATAATTATCTCGATTCGTGGGAATATTAACTAATCTATGGATCATACAATTGAATGCTGATAGTTTTTGATTTAATGAATGGTTTGATTTATTGTGTATAATAGAATCCGTATAGAATGTTTCGTGAAATATTGAAAAATCATGTGAATGATTTATTCGAGTAACAGTGAAATCAAGAAAATTAAAAGAATTATTATGTTCGGTGTTTCCATAGTGAATGTTATTGAAGGATGTATTTTATTGATAAATAAAAAGAATTCTGTCTGTCTGTACCTGTGAAGCAACAGAAAATATCATCTGCATATCTATACCTATATAAAAAGTATTCCTCAAGAGGTCTTTGGTGAATTTTTGTTTCAATATTGTCTGTGAATATTTCTGCTAATGAAGGACTTAAGGATTTTCCATAATCAAACCGTTTTCAGATTTATAAACTTTATTTTCAAATTGAAAATAATTTTGTTTAGTGCGAATATCTAGACATTTTAAAATATCTTCCCTGATAACTGTATTACGTTTGTTGTTGTTTAATAGATTGTCTCCTAGTTCAATTCTTTCGTTTGGTGGGATACTTGGAAATGAATTTTGGACGTCAAATGATGAGTGGATAATCTTTATATTATTTATTCGCTGTAATGAATTTTTCATTGAGTATTTAGCTTGGAATTTAGTTTAATTTAAAATAATCTGAATAAGTTCTTTAGAAAGTTTAAATGAAGGTGCACTAACGAAACAACCGGTCTAATAGAGAAGTTATGCCTCAAACCTGTTAGAATCTCTAGAGATAAATAAACACAATAAAATTGGAATATTACTTACGAACAATTAGACTTAAATAACTCACCTCTGTTAAATATATTCATATAAGCTGGAATTTGCGGAGTTATGGGTTTTAGTGCTCAATAAAAATTTATTGTACTTACTGTAATATAAATACCAACGGATTTCGGAAACAAGCTGAGTTATTCAAAATGTAAACCTGCCTGATGATGCTACTGTGATAGCGAAACGATTGTTGTAAACATAACAATAAAAATTTGTGAAAATCAGAACAACCTTATTTGAATATTAATTAATATGGATGTTCACCAAGTAAGGATTAAATGAATTCAATATTTATTTTAGTGTTTAAGAAACACCGGCGAATTGAAATGAAACACAAAAAGTGACTTCAAGGCAACATTCTGACCAACATTAAATGCGAAACCAATATCAAGTAGGATCTACTGACCATCTTATTCATGTTCGAATTCAACGTACTCAAGAAAAAGGTAGACTCGTTATATGCGTATATATTTCATTTCCCCATTCAGCACATTTCCATAGAATGCGAGATATCTCGTGTTATCCATCCAAAGATCCCACAAGGCTGAACTTACTATTCAATTTAAGCCCCAATTTAAACTGGATAAGGTGGAATCAAAAGCTATTCCGATGCAGAATGCACAATATTGCATAGACGGCGAAAACTTCCATTCCATCATCACCCCAAGAGTTTACTAGGCTCTTTCTCAGATAAATATGTTGCTCATTCTCTAGGGAACACATAAAAGTGATCCAATCATCTTCCAGATCGTCAGCCACTACGAAGTACGTGATGCCGTCAATATTAGCCCCTGTGTGCCGACGGGAGCTCGTTTAGTTCGTCCCTAAACCAAATTCCTGAATGTTCACGTCTTTCTGTGGTCCGCGTCACGTACAAATCCTATCAACCTATGCATTAAAACATAAAACAAATACGTCCCGATAATATCCACAATTTCGGAAACTCCATCACGTTTTTGATCACGTCTGGATGTTTTATCTGCGCTGTATTTCATTAGCCAGTAGATGGCGTGTTTTTATTCATAAAGGCGTCGGAGCATCTGCAGAGTTAATCCATGAGAAATGGTCTTCCTCTTTAAAATCTTCGTGAAAGTTTTTAGATATTGAGTATCATCTTCATCCAAAAAAGCGTCAACTTGTTGTTTGAGATATGTTCCTGTGGTTTTCTACGATCTTTGTTTGTCACGTCGAAATTAACGCTTTTGAATTTTTTGAACCACTGTGTTTTCTGAAGAGCATGTCCTGTATAAGCATTCGATGCAATTCTGCAGCAATTTTGTTCAAATGATAACAGAAAACCAATGTAACCCACAAATGAAGAGTCTTTCAATGGAAACGCCTCATTTTTAAATTGACATAACTCACGCATGGCAGCCACTGTTTATTTTTGATATTGACAGTTCTATTTGTCAATGTCTACCATTTAATCGTAAAAAAGTACACACTCCAACAACGTTCACGAATAATGAAAAATCGCGATCTGTTACTCTAACTTTACGTGCTTTAACTCCAATTTTTGATTTAGATGACGCTAGTGTATGATCAATACCTTAGTGATTCCGTGCAGAGCGAATGTAAGTACGTGACAGACTTGTAGTCCTTGGACATTACAGAGCACTGACGAGAAAGCAATAACTTTAGAAAGGTGCGCATGTCTCCTACTTATCTCCCAACGATCAACAAAACCTAATTGGACTTGTTTGAGTATGGAATTGTTATAAGATGTATGTTAGACTATCTCGATGCGTAGAATTTATGTAAGTATCTCAATTTATTGGTAATAAAATAAAGTAAATTGTTTTAGTTTCTGTAAGCACTAGCACCCAGTCTAGAAAATTTAAAAAAATGTTTTCAGCGCTTCTTTGATATTCGTCGTCAGTTCCATTCATTTCATCGAATCTTTTGAAAATTAAGGGTCTTTCAATGGGAATGCCCATTTTTAAGTTGACATAACTCACGGATGGCAGCCTTTATTTGTGACATTGACAGTTGTATTTATCAATGTCTACCATTTAATTATAGAAAGATACACACTCCAACGTTTACAAATAATCCAAGTTTATTAAAAAAATCGCGATCTATTATTCTAACTTTACGTGCTTTAACTCCAATTTTTGATCGTTATAATTATCCAGATAAAAGAACAGTTGAACGTTCAGTGAAGAAGTTTGAAAAAATTTTAACACTCGATGATTTTACTGTGCCAGGAAGACATAAATGCAAGTTAAGAATATTGCTGCCGTAGTAACTTTTTCGAATGCTTGTGAACAACTAGCCTGAAATTTGGTAACATACTGTATTTAAATTGTTTCTGTTTTTAGATAAGGGCACAATGAAAAATTTTCATTTCTTTTGATAAAGCCACCGTGTCCCGAGATGGATAGAACCAATAAGGGTGAATTACATAACTCAGTTTGTTCATTATTGAATAAATTCTCCGAATTTCTTAATCGGGTTATTTCTAAACTTTCTGACAGGATGAGTTTCAGACCCTTACTTTCTTTGTACAGAATCCTAAAACGTTCATCAAAATCATGTTTCTCTTTTATTGGATATTTCGCAAATATAGAATAACGTAACGTAACATAATATAACATAAACTTCATTCTCAGAATCAATGCAATCATACAAAAGAAAAGAGGAAACCGTCAAAAAATATCACTTCAACAAGATCTGAAAAAATATTCCATGAATTCCCTAATCGAATATGATTCTATATGTAATATAATGTAATATAATTTTAGTTATTTAGACTCTGAATTTCCTTAAATTAGATACATTGATGAACTCGAACATCGAACAATCTTATACACATATATTTTGTGTTTCTTTCAGTAATTGTCAAGGAATGCCTCGGAAAGTGGTATGAAACAGTACGTTCTTATTCAACAAATCATTAAAATATTGGGGATGTTTTCTCACAAATAGCAGTCATTTCAAACTTATAGTCCTGGAAGTGTGAGCATGGAATTGTTTGTAAAATGAACTCTGCATGATTCTTTATATTTCAATCCTATTATTGCCCTCAAGGCGTATTTCTGCAGAATGAACAATCTATTTAAATCACTGCGTCCACCCCATATGACAAGCCCGTACCTCAGAAGTTAAACAAAATTTTCATGAGAAACTGTTTTTAAAAGTTCCATGTCCACTCTTCGTGACGATACCCTGAACATGTACAAAACTTTATTGAGTTTATTGCTGACGTGATACACATAATCATTCCATTTCCGGTGACAATCGAACGAAACTCCTTATTGATTGAGGATATATATACATTCTGTCAAGAAAGTACCTGGAATTATCGATTTAAATCTGGCGGGGCAATGAGGCAAGTAAATTTTTTTTTCCTAGGTTGGTACCACTGTCCTTAATTACTATGCCAAGCTTGAGCGGGATCTGTCAACTAGTGTGTTTTCAACAGCTGATTAAGTCAGTCGATGTCAGAGTGCGTGCCGATTTTTACTATGGGTGATTACGTTGAGCAAAGAATTTGTTTAAAGTTTTGTGTTGCAGATAAATTTTCGTGTGCCGATGCATTGAAAATGTTGCAAAAGGCCTTTGGTCATAATGCTCTATCGAAAACTCGTGCATATCAGTGGTACAGAGCCTTCAAGGACGGTCGTGAAGTGGTCGCCCATCGACGGCTTCGATCGAAGATAACGTCGATAAAATTAAGGAAAGGGTGCTGGAAAACCGTCGTACCAGCTTGAGAGAGATAGCACATGATCTTAAGATATCCCACGAGTCCGCATGTACGATTTTGATTGATATTTTGGGCATGAGAAAGGTGGCCGCACGACTCGTACCGAAAGACCTGAATTTTCTTCAAAAACGTCATCGCGAACAAGTTGCTTCAGACATGCTGGATCGCTGTAATTCCGATTCTACATTCATGGAATGCATTATGACTGGTTATGAGACCTGGGTCTACGAGTACGAGTATGCAAACAAGCCAGCAATCATCGGAATGGGTGGCAAAAAATGAGCCGAAACCGAAAAAACCACGCCAAAGCCGCTCGAAAATGAAGGTGATGCTCATTGTTTTCTTAGATATCCGTGGCGTGGTGCACTACGAATTCGTTCCAGAGGGTCAGACGGTAAACAAGGAGTATTACCTAGGCGTTATGAAACGTTTGCGTGAGCGTATCCGTAAGAAGCGGCCAAATTTGTGGGCGAAGAACTCATGGATTTTGCATGACGATAACGCGCCTTCTCACCGAGCTACGATTGTGACTGACTTTCTCGCCAAAAACTCAACAAACGTGCTTCAGCAACCACCGTATTCGCCGGATTTGGCTCCCTGCGACTTTTTCCTCTTCCCAAAACTAAAATTGCCCCTCCGTGGCACCCGTTTTGAGTCGATTGAAGCCATAAAACAAAATTCGGCGCGAGAGCTAAAGTCCATCCCGGAAAGCGCCTATAAAAAATGTTTCGATAATTGGAAGTGCCGTTGGCATAGATGTATTGGAGCAAATGGAGCCTATTTTAAAGGCGACCCAATAAATTTTGACGATTAAATGTAAAAATGTTGTTTTAATTGAAAATTCCCGGTACTTTCTTGACAGAGTATTATATATTAGACTGAATCGTTATAAAAATCACATACACAGTCTTACTGACATTGAGAAGTAACTCATTTTGAGTGCACCAATGCTGTATTGAATCGAAGGCTAATCTAGTTTGTTCAATACTCGAATTAAGATTCTTGCTACTCAGCAAAGCACTTGCATCGTCAACAAACAGCAAGAGGTCGAGTTTATTGATATATATCAGAAATAAAAAGGGTCCAATATTGCTTCCTTGGGGAACTCCTACGTTGACATATTTATCCTCTGACATAAAAACTAGTCCTTCACTATCAATACAAACCCTCTGAAGTCGATCAGACAAGTAGCTCCTGAGCAACTCCAGTTGACAATTCAAAAGGCAATCATGATTGACGCCTCCTGAGCAACTCCAGTTGACAATTGCGAATACCACATAAAGAAACTTTCTTCAAAAGGCAATCATGATTGACGCTATCGAATGCCTTAGATAAATCTAGAAAAGCTCAACCGGCACTTTTTTTTGAACTCATTCATGAATGAGCAAAGCCTACCGACCAAAAGTTTCTCGAGTATTTTTGCGAAAGAACAGAGTAAACTAATTGAACAGAAATTATTGACATCATGTACATTTACTTTCTTATGCAGGGGTTTGATTAAAGCTATTTTGAGGGCAGATGGAAATATCCCTTCAGTTAACCAGTGGTAAATAATATGAGCCACCGGCCCCGCTACCACCTATCTGTACAGTACTTTTAATCGGTATACCATCGTTCCCACAAGAGTTTGTGTTTATGATCTTATTCACTATGTTGATGAGCTCTCTCTTGGTAATAGGTAAAACGTAAAATGAATCCAACTTATTATTGAGAAAAGAGCGTCGGTGTTTCTTTATTATAATGTCAAAGGATCTCTCTTTTGTCCAATATAGGTTTTTGAGTGAGTACCGCTTGATAATTAAACACCCGACAAATGTGATTAGTGCATTGCAACTGTCTATCAAGGTCAACACGATTCGAAGCATTCTATTTTCTTTCGCACTTGATAAGGATTGAACAGTCGAAATGCAACGTGTATACATTTTCTTTTAATATATTGAGAAAATTTGTGTTTATTCTTCAATATCAAAAGATTCTCATATCATAAATGTCATCATTATAATCTGCTTGACTTAGTTTTAATCCAATTTTTTTGTATTAGAGCACTAAAGCTCAATATGCCAGTGTATGATTCCTTAAGAGCTAAAGATTATTTTCACTTTCCAAATTTGCGAGATTCTGAAATCCTTTCCTGACCATTGCGCTAATAGCACCTCCGGCTGTATGTCAGAACGAACATTTCATGTCACCTCCTTCACCAGAGACGCAGAAGCGATCACGTAGGAATCACATGCATTTTATGCATTAGAACAAAAAACAATACGTCCCGATAATATCCTCATTTTTCGAAAGTCTATTATGGCTGGGATCACGTCCGAACATTTTATCGCAGCTGTATTTCGCTAGTAATTTCGTTGACGTGCTTTTGTCCGAATAACGGGTCTGTCAAAATCGAACAGCACAGAGTTGATGCAATATTTATGGAACTTTGTTTAGTTGAACGTGAGGGGGGTCTCCGGAAACAGATATCAATATATAATTAAGGGATTTCGCCTTGAGCTCGGTATTTGCTCTTCAGCCTTCGTTCGAGTTAGGGTTATTCAACCTGTAATATTCGATTTTGCGATGTGCATTGATTTTGTTGTTCAGAGAATCCGCTGTTGGATCTGACGATTTAGCGTAGGTAAACCATAAAAAGCTGGATATTTGCAAAGGAAACTATGATAACTTCCATTTGTTAACCAACTGATTGCTTGGAATATTTTTGCAATCATTTACTACTAAATATAAATTCACATTTCAAAACATTTTGATCATTTTGCTTCAAGAAAGAAAGGTAGACGAATCACGTATTTGAACTCTGTAACACATGTCACAATGTTTCTATTTGATCCGCAGATTTTATGTGTTTAGATATGGGACGCAAGAGTGGACAATGGCTATTTAGCGCTATAGAAATTTTAGGTCAGATGCTCTGGACATATCCTAGGCTTAAGATCGTGTAAGGTATAAGGCTCTCCAATTCGTATGGCATTCATATGGCCGTGGATTCTCGTGTTTCTAATGCAAACGCTGGTGGGCCTCAGGACTCAGTTTTATCGCCCACAAACTTTCTTTTTAGTATGACCAAGAACCACATTGTGAGTTTCGAGAATGATGTCTTCTTCCTCTATACATTTCAGGAATAGTTCGTATGGCATTCATATGGCCGTGGATTCTCGTGTTTCTAATGCAAACGCTGGTGTGCCTCAGGACTCAGTTTTGTCGCCCACAAAATTTCTTTTTAGTATGACCAAGAACCACATTGTGAGTTTCGAGAATGATGTCTTCTTCCTCTATACATTTCAGGAATACACTTATATTGAATGCTTTTATGACCTGCATCATGAATTTTACATAGATGTGTGAAAGTTAGATGAATAAGAATCCTTGTTATTTTAAGTTTAGGTATTATTTGCATCGCTCAGAATATGGTCTTCAGAAAGACCGAAAAACGCGTCAGGTTTCTCAATAAATTGTAAAATATGTAACCCGAATATTTTTTAATAATAATGATTATATTATAAGAGTTAATTCAAGCAATCTGGCCAGGGAGGGGCAACTGGCAAATATCCAAAAATATAGTCACTGCACAAGCGGTCAGAGGTGCAATAAGGTCTTTCAAACCTTTCAAAACACCGGGGGTAGACGGAATCTTTCCAGCCCTTCTTCAAAAGGGCATGGCTGTGTTAATTTCGTATCTGCTAAAATTATTTAGAACATGTCTGGCTTGGGGGGTTATCCCTACTATGGTGGACACTAACTAAAGTGGTATATATACCAAAGGTGAGACGAACAGAATCGGAACCCTCTTCGTTCAGACCAATAAGCTTGACATCGTTCCTGCTGAAGAGTCTGAAAAAGGTGATTGATGTCCATATCAGGGGGAAGGTGCTAATTGACAGTCCCCCTAGCCCTAATCAATACGCCTACCAGGCTGGCAAGTCGGCAGAACTTGCATTGCATAATCTGGTCGGAAAATTAAACCAATCTCTCGATAATCGAGAGATAGCACTAACAGCGTTTCTGGACATTGAAGGTGCTTTTAACAATACGCTGCCGGCTTCTCTCGCTGAGGCTATTGCTGCGAGAGGAATCGACTCACTAATCTGTAGATGGATACAGGCAATGCTATGCGGCAGAACAATAACGACCTCATACAAGGATGAGGTCTTCGAGTTCAAGGCTGCGAAGGGCTGCCCGCAGGGAGGTCTTCTCTCACCCTTACTGTGGACCCTTCTCGTTGATGACCTGCTAGCGATCATTTGGCTGTGGGGAGTCGACGTTCAAGCATTTGCTGATGACCTGGCAATCATAGTGAATGGTAAATCGGAGGTGACGATATCGGCCCTCCTTCAAGAGATACTGAACACTTTTGACAAATGGTGTATAAGAGAAGACATGTCTCTTAACCCGCAAAAGGTAGTTATAGTACCATTAACTAAAAAACGGAAGTTGAATGGTTTAGAACCGCCGACTATCCGTGGTGAAATAATACAATTCTCATTTGAGGCAAAATACCTGGGAAAAGTCCTGGACAAGACCCTCACCTGGAATGCACACCTGGATAAAGTGTGTCATAAAGCCAGAATGGGTTTCTGGACTTGCAGGCGGATCTGTGGTAAAACCTGGGGCCTAAAGCCCAGGCAGATGTACTGGCTATACACTATGGTAATTAGACCACGGATAGTGTATGGCGCTGTAGCCTGATGGAAGAAAGGCCAACAAACGGTTGGCGAACATAAGCTCACCCGATTACAGAGACAGGCTTGCCTTGCAATTACAGGTGCGTTTCGCACCACACCCACGGCAGCCATGGAGGTCCTACTAAATCTACCACCCCTGCACCTACTCGTGCAGAGGGAGGCGGAACGGACCACATACAAACTATATCAACTGGCGATTGACAGGCCAGAGGCAATAGTGATGGGAGGCTCAGGACTGCTGGACGAGCTTTTAACGAACAGTATCCTATCGATGCCCTCAGATCTTATGTCAAAAATCACGACCCAGGAACGGAATTTCAAAGTAATCGTCCCCAGCCGGGACGAATGGACCCAGCATGCTGAAGTTCAATTGAGAACCGACCTTGGCTTGTTCACAGATGGCTCGCGAACGACGAACGGAACAGAAGTGGGAGTCTATGGGAGTAAACCGAGAATTAACATGTCATTGAATCTTGGTCAAAACGCAACCATATTCCAGGCAGAAATATTTGCCACTGAGACCGCGGCGGAACTGCTGATAAAACGGCAAATCCACCACGGTAAAATCAAAATATTTACTGATAGTCAGTCAGTACTGAAAGCTTTGGAATCTAGCTCTTGTACATCGAGAACAGTCTGGAGTTGCCTCACGGCTTTAAACAGGCTCGGTATGTATAACGGAGTCTGGTTTGGATACCGAGCCACTCAAACTATTTGGGTAACGAGGAGGCGGATCGGGTGGCATTTGCTGGAGCTGCGCTGCCTCTGGTAGGACCGAAACCATTCCTAGGAATACCACAGGACGTGGCTAACGAGACGATAACAGGCAGAATGAACTCAAGGCTAGAGTCTTTCTGGCGGAGCCATTCTGGCCTGAAGCATTCGAAGTTGTTCCTTGGAACAGCTTCGAACAAAATGATGGCGAACCTAGCGCTAGGTCTGGATTGGGCCAAACTAAGAACACTTGTCGGAATTATGACAGGTCACTGCAGACTGAAAGCGCATTTGCACAAAATCGGTCTGTCATTGAAGACAATGAATGCAGGTTGTGTCTTGAGGACACTGAAACAGCCATGCACATCGTCTCAGAGTACCCAGCGGAGAGTCGCATCAGATTCGAGGTCTTTGGCCAGGCTTTTATAGCCCACAGCGAACTGAAAAAATTATCCCTGCAGAAGATTATCGGTTTTATCCAAAAACTGGATCTCGTCGGGGAGATATAAATTAGGGGTGAACCACAATAGTCCGTGCGGATGCAGTGGTAGGGTGAACAGACGCCCGCTCGCCATAAATAATAATAATAATAATTCAAGCAATAGTTTTTGTGAAAAATCTGCAGAGAGTTATTGTGTAGCAGAATTGGACAGCCCACTCGTAGTGTCATAGCAGCATTTTTCTTATGGAAGCTTTGCCCGAAAAGCAGTCATTTGGGAAATGTACACATCCCTAACAATATGAACTGAAATGGCAACAGCGAGGACATTTCCAGTCTCAGCTTCCCACGATTGTCCACTTCTAAAATTAGTTAGAACATCTCAAAATGATACGATAACTTTCCTCCATCAGAAACAGACTAATCAGGAGAGATCAGCGAATCGGCACTAAACCAACATTATTTTATGCAGACGTAGTAGCAATCCAGAGGAGGAGCATAATTTCGACCGCTTTAGAAGGTTTATTTAACGCTTTGTAGGCGGAATCATCCAGGCAAGAACCGAATTACGAGTGAAGAGAATCAAATCGCTTCGCCGATAAAAAAATAAGTTGTGCCATTTTCGCCATGAATGCGGCCAACTTTACTCTTCAGAATTGTGTAAAAACGGAAAGAACGGAATCTAGAACTTTATCATTCAAAAAAACCGACGTTAATTCCTCTAATACCGAGAAAACTGAGCTTCCAATTATGGCCTCTTCCCTTTTAAAATTATTCCGAGCTCTCAGGTGAGAGAAGGAGAGTTTAATAATTGATTTGAAGGACCTGCTTATAACTGATTGAAGAGTCTAATTAAATTGAGCTCTTCAGGAATTGGGATTGACGAGAGATAATTTCCGGAGTTCTTTTATTTATCAATTATGATGAAATTTGAAGTAATAATTCTAAGTATTGAGAACACACAACTTCTGAGAACTCATTTGAGTATTTGTTGAAAACTCAACAGTGTATTTCACCATAATATATTCCTAATTATAACAGAATATTCATCTTATTTACTAACACAATCTCCATTAAACTGTAAACATTTGACTAAACGTCTAGGTACACCCGAAACTATATCACCTCCATAATTTTCGGTGATGGCAGTCCAGGATTGTAAAACTGACTGAATTGAATTATATTTATTTTGTGCTCCTTCAACTTCAATCTTCATCAGTCCCCATATTTTTTCAATGGAACTAAGATCTGGTGAATCTGCTGACCATGAAATGGTTGTCAATTGGTGTTCTTCCATCCAAGCTTGGGTAAAGACCGAAGAATGGCATCTTGTATTATCCTGCTGAGAGCCCCACCACTCTGGGTAGAAAGCATGCGCTTTTTCAAGGGAAAAATCGTTTTGAATGCCACAATACTTTTCACTATTAATGGTACCATCAACTTTACAGAAAGGCGTAGCACCACACTGAGATATTGCTCCCCAAACCATTATTTTGGAGGTAAATTTGAACGAAAACAGATTGTTTTGATTAGATTTTTAAGTGATTTCCACCAAGTTGTGGAAACAATTTTCTTCATATATAAAGATATTATTTTCTTAAAAACGTTGACAAAATTCTATCCTTCGTTCCTTTTGTAACGGTGTCATTGTAGGGATTTTTATTTGGTTCCTTGATATGTAGCCTTGCCTTTTCAGTGACGTACGGACGGTGTCTGGAAATACTTTCAAATTTCGTTGATTTCCAAATCTCTTGACCAATTTGCGAAACCCCAGGCGCGGATTGTCCTAAGGCCAATAAAGCCTTTGAATTGTTTCCTTTAATCTTACGCTGTCTTACTGAAACTGGTCTGTGCCTCATATCCATGTCATTTTGTATCCTCTTTATTATCTCATATACAGCACTTTTTCCCAGTTCAGTCAATTCCACAAAATTTTTAACGTTTCCAAAACCTTTTCTATACAAATATTTTACCTGTTTTCTTTTTTCTAGTTGCGCAATTATTTAATAAATTGTATACCCGTTGACAATCAACAATATTTGATAAATAGTGTTGCCATGCAACTTCGACCATAGCCGACAATCTGCACAACCTATTTTATACATAACTTTCGTCTGAAAATGTTACAAAAAAGTATATAAAAATTATAAGAAAAAATAAATTCCTGATACTTTTTAGTCGGACTTTATATTTACTGTACTGATCCTCTGAATTGTTGCGAGTGCAACAGTATTTCTCGCTTCTGGAAAAGTTACCCGCTATTTTTCAGTTCACTCACGAATAGGAAAGCCAAAGAAATACTATTCAACGGATGAGAATGTGTTACTAAAGACGATCGAAAACGTTGGGATAAAAGGAAAAGTTCGAGTCTTATCTTAAAGACAAACCAAAGAGTTCTTGTTGAAAAAGAGAATAATAATTGAGTCCTCATTAATTGAATTAATTTATTCGGTGGATATTTATTCCGGAATACTATAAGGATTATGAGCTATGGTAAACATCGAAAATTCTACCGGTTACAGTTACTGCAGTTACATATTTGCATGACCCTCTCACCAGGTGACCGCTCAGTAATTTACCCAAAAAGCAAGTTGTGCGCCTTATCATCGCGCGAAGCAAGAACCACTCCGAAGAGTTGAACCCACCCCGCTTGCACTTTTGGCTTCAGTTCGTAAACCAACACCGTGACTGGTAGCAGCGAAACACAATCCAACTAGCTCCGCAGACCTGATACGAGCTCTTCTTCCGGCCTTACCGTCAAGACCCACGAACACTTGTGAAGTCTTTCAAGCGATCCCAGTTCGAGCACCAATGGTCTTAAATCGCATCGTCAAGCCGCAAACCCCAGAAATTTTTGGCAAACAATTCTGGATCAGCACGAGGCCGGTCGAATCGTCAAGTCCCGCTAAACTCTGAAGCACTTGTCGAGAAATCATAAATCATGAGTTCGCTGCGGCCAGATAGATGGAATACCCATCTAGTCCAGCATGTAGACTTTCAACCACTGCTCCCCTGAGTCAACACTAATTGGGTGGCCAAAGAGTACGAATACTCCATGAGTTACCTGCCACACTCCTGAGATAACGCAGTATCATACATAACGCCATTGGACAGAAAATCCAGAGATTTACTGCAATAGAGAAGAGTAACGTTGGTTTTAAGGGTGTAAGCCCAAGGCTGCGAAAAACACCCTTACCACTGTGATGGATGACTCGACTCAGCCTTCCATTCCACCTCAGCGGTGAAATAAGGGCCCCAGTCGTGATGAACTTCCCCACCACACGGGTCCAGAGATACGTGGTTCCCTGTCTTTCGGCATTTACGAAACGGTCGAGTAGGACTATACACGAAAAAGCTATGTTTAAAATCGTGAATTCTAGCGGTTAGGAAACTGGCATGTGAGCATAGCCCTTTCACCAGATGACTACTCAGCAGTCCCAAGTAGCAGAAAGTGTGATAAGGGTTACGCGAGAACCACTCTGAATAGTCGAACCCACCAAGCTTCCAGTTTCGGCTGCAGTCCGAAAATCTACACCGTGACTGGTAGCAGCGAAGCACTGTCAAATCTCTACTGGCTCTGCATGATTAGTACCCGAGTACCCGAGGGACGCAACTCACACGTTGGAGGGGCTTCTTATCCACTCATCTGAATGCATTCTCATGAACCAATATAGTCTCAAGATTAATGCTTCAATTGATCCTGGTACAAGCACATTCAATCCGGCCTGTACGTCAAGACCCACAAACCCTTGTGAAGTCTTTCAGTTGATCCTGGCTTCGAGCGCTAACAGACTAGCCGTATCGTCGAGATCCACAAACTCCAGAAACGTCTCGCAATCGATCCTGGTACAGGATGAGGCCGGTCGAATCATCAAATTCCGCTAAACCCTGAACCAATTCTCGAGATATCCTAAACATGAGTTGCTGCGAACAGTTGGATGGAATACTCTTCTAGTCCAAATATAGTTATATTTAAATCCTTATTTCAATTATGATCAACTACTAAAAAGTAACGGCTGAAACAGTTGAATGTTTGAGAATGACCAACCTAAGCGATATCTATAATGAACAAATGTCGACTTGTATTAACTTCAAAGGTTAACCAGTACTCAAGATTCCTCATATAGAAAGATGTATCCCAAATAACCATTCGTCTCATAGGCTATATAATATAAAATATTCAAGAGCAATATGAAAATATAAACATTGTAACATGCTGTGCAATAAAACTTGATACGCCGTTTTTATCGTTTTCAAGAAGAATAGGGTCAGAGGAAACGATCGAAATTGTTTCGAAACTACGAGTCTTCGACTTTCTATTGCCTATCTTCGCAATAATAAAACAAGCCAGGTCCAAGAAGCGGAAATGGAAAGATTTATCGTATTTTACAGAATAAAATATTATGTTATCATTTTCCAAGACGGATAAAAATCTTTATCGACGTGGAAAGTGTTTATTTTCGTTTTTTATTATATTGAATGTGATGCTGTTGCATAAGGCAGCTAGAGGTTTATAAAGTATACGTTTATAATGTCGAATAAAAGTGATCGTAAAGCAGGACCATAATAAAGCTACCGTTGCTTTCTAATATCCAGGTTATGACCCCTTAACAAGCTCAGGTGATTCGGATTTTATTAGCTTGCTAATCTTCCCAAATTCCTGGAAATGAAAATGTTTCTCTGCCCTGTATTTGGAAAAGGCTTGGCCTCTGCAATTCTCGTTTTGTGAATTAGAGCTAGAAGCATCGCCTTCGTTTCTGCGCATTCCTTTAACTTTCTTTCCACATATAACATATTTTGCTGAAACACTACTCGCAATTTGGATCTTTGGTCGGCTATAAATGAAACTCTAATGAAAATGTTTTGAAATTATTGAGTTTATTAGAGAAGCTGAACTCTGACATTTACGAATGAGAAACAATATCATCTCAAGAAAGATACGGTCTAAAATCAGAACTAACATTAATATTCAAGTGAATGTTCGAATTGTGAACAATTCTGTCGTATACATAATTCACACAGTCGTCTAGTAGACGTTTGTTAGGATGCTATAATATTGTTATTTCTCAATGTTGCCATGGATTTCAAATGAGATCCGCAAGTTCTTCCTTTGTTTCCACAGTTACCGTAAAGATATCATCTTGAAAATGACCCCAAATGGAAAAATCTGAGGAAGTTAGAGCAGAAGGACGTGCCAACCATGATACTGATTCCCCACGCCCTATTCATATCTCTAGAAAATTATTCTTAGGCCAGTTTCCTACATTCCCATGAAAATGTGGCGAACAATCATCAGGTTGCATTATTATACCGCAATTTGACGTGTTCTCCTAATAAAAATTGGAAAAATAATCCACCATTCAGGCGATAGCATTAAATAATGCCGAAGTAGTTGATTCTGCGGAAAAGGTTGGCTTAAGAATGAACATGTCGAAAACCAGAGTAATGAGTTACAGAGTTACCCAGTCAAAAGCTAGAGAACGTATCAGAATACATTAATCTTGGACATACCATCAGGTTAGGTAAAGAGAATCAGACTCCAGACATATCAAAGAACAACTGCGTCCCTATAAACCAGAAAAGGAGAGCATTTGACACCTGTATATTACCAGTAGCGACACGCGGTCTGGAAACTATGACACTGACGAAAAAATTCACGAACAAACTGAGGATAATGCAGAGGGCGATGTAACGTACGATGCTTGGTGTGAGTCTTATAGATGAAGTAAGGAATGGAAAAATACAACCACGAACTAAGGTTACAGACATCATACAGCACGTTGCCGATCAGAATTGGCAATCGGTGGGACGATTGGCCCGTCAAGTCAACAGATGGACTAATAAACTTATAAACGCAGCAGTGGAAAGACCTCAGACAAGATGGCTCGACGATATCAAGTCTCTGGTGGAAAATAAGTGGCAAGACCCACAATCCCTTGTGAAGTCTTTCAATTGATCCTGGCTTCAAACACCAACGGTCTAAGCCGTATCGTCGAGATCCACAAACCCCAGAAACGTCTCGTAATAGATCCTGGTTCAGGACGAAGCCGTTCGAACCGTCAAGTCCCGCTAAACCCTGAAGCATTCCTCAAGATATCCTGAGCATGAGTTTCTGTGAACAGATAGATGGAATACCCTTCTAGTCCAGCATGCGGACTTTCAACCACTGCCCCCTCAAGTCCAACACCAATTGGGTGGCCAGGTCATAGCTGGACAATGCTGCTCAACTCTCGATTTTACCTTTACGGTGAAACTAAAGCCCCATTCGGTGAACTTCCACCAATCAGGTCCAGTGGTTAGCGCGAGTGATCTTAAGTCAAGACAAACTCCCCCAGCGCGCCAAGCTACAATGTCATGGGGAGTGAACATACGACAGATCTGAATGGAGAAATCTGAAGAATGCATGTGTCCAGGATGAACAATGGCTGTAAGAGAAGAAGAAGAAGTTGATTCTAATGAGCGCCTAGCCAAACATTTACAGTAAATTAGATTTGGAAGTTTCTAGGCCTAATAGCATGCCGAGTTTCGTGTGTCCTTACATGTTGGTTATAATAATTCGTTACTTCCTGAATAGTTAAGCACGCTTCATCTGTCCATAACAAGTTTCTCAAAAAATTTTAATTCTCTTCGATCTTCGATCCATTGGCAAAATTCTAATGTGCAACCTTCATCATCTTCATGCAAATATTGCACAGATAGCAGATGGTAAACACGTCAGCAATATATTTACGAAACTCGAAGAATTTTTGATTTTGATCTTTCCTTATGTTAGTTTAATTCGCCTTTTCATCAGGTCCAAAAGTTTTGGAGCCGTGAGCCATGTATTGATGGTGCATATTCACAAACACTGACGAATTTGGATGGCGTCTTCTTCGCACGAACTCATTTCGTCTGATAATATTCAAAACCTAAGGGTATATGATTGCAGAAACTGCAGAAACATGAGTAAACCTTACTGATCTCATTCAAATCCATGTGTAAAATTAATAAATAACAATGTTATTGCATCCGCACAAAGACCTTCCACAATTTTGCCAATCTTTTTCTTTATGAAGCGTATATTAGCGCAGTGTTACAAGTGATAACCGAATGTTTTCCCATTATGGTGCACTTGTTTCTTTCCTTTTTTTATCAATTAAAGCTAATTGCAATTCACGAAAAACCAAGGACGCAATCAAGGATCCGCCCCTGTCCATTTTCACAGTTTTCCAGTTCGGTTATTGCTCTGATACTTACGGTGGAATTTTCGCACGAGTTGCTAAATCCTAAGAACCTGTAACAGATCGTTATTTTCGATGGTTAAGTGGTCTGAAGACACGTCCACCTGGTTGAAATTCCAGTCGTTAAATGGAAATTTACCGAGTAATGGTGGTTTTCTGCATTGAACATTCTCTGGGTTTATGATTGCAAGGGATATTCCACAGCGTCCGATAAAGCGGTTTATTTGGGCGTAGATTATTTTCCCCGCGCAATAAGCCTTATAATTGAATCTGCTGCAACAAGAGCAATCATTTTCGTGGGCGGATATGATATGCTTCTATCAGGAAACTTATACAAAAATTGATGTATTGAATTTTCCTTTGACGAACTGATCATTGTAGTATTATCTGGGAAGTTGAAATTAATCGTTTCTTATCAAAAATTCAAGGTGTCCAAAAAGATTATAGGTTATTTGTTCTTCGATAAAACGAAAAGTACTTAGAAATAAAAAAAGTATTATTAATTATTACAATATAAAGTGATAAATTATTTGGAAAAGATGATGTTACGCTTCTGGCCCTCTTCTAATCGCGAACGAAGATTGGCGATCACACGCTATCACATAGCTTTCGATATTGCTGCCATTTCTGAACTGATGTTAGGTTCAATTGCGTCAGGTTCATCGCACTATTCTTATGGACGTTACATTTAAGGTATCCCCATGCAAAATAGTCAAGTGGACTAAGGTCGGTGTATCTGGGAGGCCTACGCGTAATGACCTTATTAGGGAATAAGTCGTTAACAGTTTCCATCACTTCATTTGATGTATGACAAGTTGATCCATCTTGTTGACACCATGTTCTTGACTTGAAACCTTGAAATTTCTGTGAATCTGGACCTAAAAAGTTTCGCAGCATATCGCAATAACGGTCACTATTCACACTGTGTGGTCGGCCTTGTCAATTTTCATGAACATGAGGACGATTATGCCTTTAGCAGACATCGCTTCCCAAACAACAACCTATGGGCTGTTCAGGGATCTTTCATGCTTTCGTCTCGGATTTTCCTCTGTCCAGTACCGACAATTCTGTTTATTGACATGACCATTCAGATGAAAGTTTGCTGAAGGGTATGTTATCAAAATTGTTGATCCGTTCTAACATTTCGTTGGCAAAATTCAATCGATCAGCATAGTATGTATCCTTCAATTCTTGAACCAATTGAATTTTATAGAATAAAATAGGAAAAGGCGTTTTACTTGATAGAAGGAATATAACAAAATTTGAATATCAAAACAGATTTAATCTGTCAGTTTTCTACAATTTTAATTTCAAAACAAATTTTATTCAAGAACTTTTAGAATTAAATTAATGGTTTATAAGCGCAGCTTATATTTAATAGACGTATGAAATCAAAACTCAACATACAATATCCAATAGAATAAATAAACCAACCAATAAAAATTGTCAATTGAAATCAATAAATAAATATTTGAAGGGGACAAAATTGTGTTTCTGATCTTACCATTATGAAAACCAATTCCTTTTCAAATATACAAAACATGAGTTAAGGACATCTCAGAAAATATAATTCATTTGAAATATTCAAAATATTTGAATATTTGAATAAGTTCATTCAAAAATCTTTCAAAACATGCATTATATCTTCAAAAAACAATTAGAATTCCGATAATCTCTTCATCGGCCCTAAATCATATTTAAAAGAATTTAAATCAACCAACAATAAATATGACTCACCTAAAAGTTGTCCTGGTTCGAACAACTAAGTTTAAAATCAAGATATTCTATGTTCGTCACAAAATCACAGTAAGGTATTATAAAGTTTTCTTTAAACCATTTATATTCCATAATGAGATTTGTGTTCAAGCCTCAATATAATAATATATTATATGTAAAATAAAATCGGAAAGGGCTTTTTACTTAGTAGAAGGAATATAACTGCTTATAAGACATTAATTTAATTCTAAAATTTTTTTTATGAAATTTTTTTTTAATTAAAATGATAGAAGACTGACAGATTAAATCTGTTTCGATATTCAAATTTTGTTGTATTCCTTCTATCAAGTAAAAAGCCTTCTCCTATTTTATTTTATACATTTTTTTGAATCTTTGCGACACTTATTCAGTGAATAAAATGCGATAAAAAACTTATTTTATTTCAATTAAAAATGAACCATCACAAAGCAAGTGGCTGCTCCACCCGATACCTCAAAGAATTGAATTTAATATCAATGACCTAATGAAGGTTCCCAGATTTTAATACCATACAGTATCATCTTTGGTAAGCCACACGTGACAATTCATTACATTTTACCATACCTAGCTCGGTCCTGAATATTTGATACCTCCATGAGGAGTGATACCTCCAACAATCATTTGCCGTATAAATAATGTATGTTCCGTAGCTCCAGGCCCCTAAACATCCAATGATTTCCTGAAATCTGTATCTTCAACATCGAAACGCTTGGGGCTGAAGCAGCGAGTGCAATCACCGTGAAATGTTAAGGGGGAAATAAAATATGATTGCGGGCAATCTTATCGTTCCAGCTTTCTCATTTGCAGTGGCAGAAAATGGAGGCTGCTTTGCGTTCAACTAACTCCCAGTAAACGACTTTTCCATTTCAGAGCTCGTTGCTGCACAAATGAGTGCCTCACTCGTAACATACGACGATCGTATTTCACTAATATGAAGGTACGACGCGCTGGGTAGCAGATATTGAATATTTAGTGATCTGGGAAATTGTATCTGTTAGATTAAATAAGCAAAAATCTTGAACAGGGGCAGCTTTCTGTTTGTATCGGGTGTGCTTTTTAGAGTGATAGAACTTTAAATTGTAATAGAACACATTTAAATTAAGATTGAAGCCAATTTTTTTTATTTGAAGGATAATTTTATGAAAAATAATTTCCGGCATATGTCCATCACGACTATCTCTGAGGAACCGCATTCGACCAGACCAATTATAGACCTTTTTTTCGAGTAATTCAGGACTTATTTAATCATTAACACGAGTTATGTTGTCTTCCAAAGCATCTTTCTTTTCTGGTTCATCAGCATAAACAAATGACTTGATTGGAGGCGTCTATTGTTTCTGGTTCATCAGCATAAACCAATGACTTGACATAACCCCAAAAGAAAATAATCCAGTGGAGTTATGTTATGTTGCACGATCTTGGAGTACAATTAATTGGACCATTTTTGGAAATAATGTTATCGCCAAATCTTTCAATAAATCAATTGTAACGATAATAGCATGAGGTCTAGCACCATCTTGTTGGAACCAAAACACTTCTGGGTCGATACCATTCAAATTTTGAAACAAATAATCATTGTTCATCGATCTGTAGTGAGCATCATTCACTGTAACATTAGCTTAAGTACACCATACCGTGCATTTTTCAGAATGCAATGGAACCTGAAGATTCCACTCTATATACGGCAATTTTGCTTGTTTACATAGCCGCTCAACCAGAAATGAGCTTGATCAATAAACACAATTTTACGATAAAAAGTGGATCCATTTCAAGCTGTTCTAGGGCCTAATCAGCAAACAAACGACGTTTATTGTGGTCAAGTGGCTTTAGTTCTTGAACCAGTTAGATCTTGTGTGGGTGTAGACCAAGATCTTCATGCAAACTTTTCCATGTGGTGGATGCATAGAGTCCAACTTGTTGTGAAAATCGATGAATATACAAATCTGGATCATCAATAACACTATGACTTACAGTACAGTACGTACAGTTCTTTGTCTTGTTGTTGTTGTTGCATTGAGTAGAGAAAATGTTCTCCGAAATCTATCGATAGTTCGACGAATAAGCAGCTCTGATGGACGATTATGTAAACCATGAATTTCACGAAGTGCTCTATAAGTTTGGCGAATGGAACACTGTTTTTGAAAATAAATTTCAACGATTTGTAAACGTTGTTGCGGCGTGAGTGTTTCCATGATAATTTGTCAATTCTTACTGAACAGAAATGTCAAAACAACATGGCTTCTACCTTCTGTCAATCCACATCGAAGGTCCTATCACTCTAAAGAACCACCCGATACTAGAAATAAACAAACTTAACAAAATCGGAACGGTACTAAACGAAATAACTTTCCACTATTGAATATTTTCAGATGAACTGGAATTTCCGGAGATCCAAAATTAATTATTCAAAAATGTAGTATATACCACCTACCTGACGATGCTAATGTGTCAGCGAAACGATCGTTGTGTCATAATAATAAAATATGTGGAAATTAGAATAACCTCATTTAATATTATTTCAAATTGATTTTCATCAAAGTAAGGATGACTCAATTAAATAGTTGTTCTTCTGGAGTAATCACAAGTTCAAAGTTAAAAAATGAAACAGAAAATATATATAAGAATGTAATCAATTCTTATTTTTATAATTGAAGAAATAGACGATTTGATGTCATGATTCTGGAAGAATTTATTTTCTTTAGTTCAAAATATACCAGAATAACATACACAAAATAAAATAATAACATACAAGGAAATACAAAGAAATAAAAAAATAGCTTACTAACCTAGAAAAAATCAAAAACAATGCTATTTCTTGGGGTTTCTCAATTCACATTTCTAATAGCTAACTAAATATGAAATGTGACAATTTTAGGTTAAAATCTTAGACATAGAACATAGATCATAGAGCATAGATCATAGAACATAGAACATAGAAGTTACAAAGTTGTTTTCCCTAAAAATAACAGTTTTATTTTCACATTCTACCACACAAAGTATGCACCCCCCATTACATGGTTGCGTTTTCACATGGGAGCAACTTAGATACATGAAAATATTTATTGTCCTTTCTTTTATTTCCAATATCTATCTCATATATAGTGTTAGAAATTTTTTTTCACTATTGGAAAAGTCCTTTTCTTATTTCATCAAGTTTTTCTGTATTCAATTTTGATTTATCTTCAACGTAAACATAGTCTCAAATTTTAAAATCATAATGTTCCCTCTTCTTGTCGATCATTCTTTTATTGTATTTATAATAGCGTAAACAATTTTTATATGCTATTTCCTTATCTTTTGGTAAATTTATCTCTTCAATAAGTTCTTCTGGAGCAATGGGATCAGTTCTGCCACAAAGTCAATATTCTGGGCTATATCAAGTTGTAGAATGGTCTGTTCTATGGTATTCTTCAACTAATTCATCGGGTGTTTTCGTCCATGCCCTACATTTCTTTTCGTTTTGTTTGCACTTTATTCTGTTCACTAATGTCGGTTTTAGTCGTTCATTCAGACCATTCGAAAAAGGACAATCTACTGTTGTGAAAACCAATTGTATATTCAAACTTCTCATATGTCGTCTGAATTTTTCCGAATTCATTCCTGGGTATTGATCTGTTACTAGTGTTCTTATTGGTCATTTATCTTGAATTTGATTAATTAATTTAATGAAATCTTCGGTTGTTTTGTGTTTTGAAGTGCTCGCAAATGCACATCGAGTAAAATGATCTACCAGGAGATGAAGGTATCTTTTTGAAGAGCGTTTTCCAGCAAAACCTCCAATTGTGTCTTGCGACATTATTTCAAATGGTTCTTTTGCTGGGCCCAATTGAGAAAGGAGACCATACTTTTGCCCTACTCTCGTTTTATTTTTACAACATATGTCACATTATCCACAAACTTCTTTTGTCAGTGAATCCATATTCTGAATGTAATAAGACTTCCTGAATTTATTATTTATCTTACTAGCACAAATATTGTGCACTCTTCTGATTAACTCTTTTCCGAAATCTTTGAATAAAATTATTTTTTTGTTATTTTTGTGCAATTTATAATATTTCTCTTTCTGTAAAACAGTTCTTCTCATATTATTTATCTTCAAGAGAATATTCTGTTGATCGTTTTCATTTCATTTAATTCCACCAAATTCACTGTTCTCATACATTAGTCCATGTTCTCCGTTTCTTCCAGAACTGGGTTTCTAGAACGGCAATCTGCTTCTACATTTCCTTTTCCTGGTTCATATCTAATCCCAAAATCGAATTGTGATAGAAAATTCATCATGTCACCCAATTCTTCATCTGGTTTTTTACGAAATTCTTTTCCTTCTAATGGCTCATGGTCAGTAACAACAATAAATTTATGTTCTATAAGCCAATATTTCCAAAATTTAATTGCCAGACATTCTAGTAATATTGCTTTCTTGTTCTTTTGATATTTATTTAGTTTTTTAGAAAAATACGCTACGGTTTTTATTTCATCATTAATCTGTTTTTGTTTAAGAACAGCCCCTACTCCTTGAATACTGGCATCAGTATATATAGAGTAGTAAAGGCACTTGGGTCGAAAATTGCAAGAATTGGCTCAGAACTAAGGATGTCCTTAACCTTCTTAAAAGCTTCCTGACAAGTCAATGACCTATTGAATTTTACATCTTTTCTCAGTAAATTATGCAACGGTTCTGATAATCTAGCTGAATCTTTCATATATTTGTGATAAAAATTAACTTTACTCAAAAATTGCCTTATTTTCTTCCGAGTATCTGGTGGAGAAAAATTCCTAATGGAAAATAAATTGTCATTTATAGGTCGTACTGTATTGTTTCCAACAATAGGTCCTAAATATTTAACTTCTTCTTCTGCAAAATTACACTTGATAAATTTAAGTCTGAATCCTTCATTGAAATTGATGGTGTAATCATTGTTATCATTATTATTATTATTATCATGGACACAATTGATCTTTCTCTCTTCATTCATATCTAATCTTTGATAAATATTCAAATCAAAATCTTGTTTTAATTGAAAATTGAAAATGAAATCTAGTTCGAGTAGAATATCATACTGGAAATTTTTCTCATTAACTACAAAAAGTACAACTTCTTTTTTGATATTACTGATTCCCATTTTTGTAATTATTTTTCCTGAAAATTTTGCCCTGCCACTGACTGTGAGCTCGAATCATAAATTCCACATAATTCATTATTATTTATAAACACCTTAAATTTTATTGGTTTGAAATGGCCTGGTTTAATTCATCCTGTACCCCAACATTGTTCACAGTTTTTATGTTACCGGGTAGGTTTTTTTGTTAAGAATTATTGGATTTATTCCTTAGCCGATATAAAGTCTCCGGATGAAATCTACCGGAAAAACCATTCTTCTCACAAATTGAGCACGGTTCCTTCTTAACTGGTTTTCTATTTGTTTGTGAATAGGAAGGAATTTCTTCGGCAGATTTATTTATTCTATGATTTTTTTATTTCCATCGTTGTCATATTTTTTTGAACTTTCTAGCTTTCGCAACTCACCCAATAATTTCTCGAAAGTTGTTAAATTTGATCGATCAATTCTATCTTGTAAAATATTTGGCAAACTTATCACAATTAAATCAATTAATATATCAGTTGTAAAATTATTTCGGAGATTTAACAACAAATTTTATTTCCTAAAAGCGTAGTCAACTAAACTTCCTTCTATGTGCCTAAATGAATACGCCTCTCTATGTTAATGCCAACTCGTTTCACAAAAACTTTCTAAGCAGTCATCTTTCCATATTTGAAAACTTTTGTCTATACCTAATGTAATTAATTTAGAATGAAACTATTCCTTCGCTATTCCATCCAGAAACAACCGTAAAATCAAAATTTTGTTTCTATCTTCTTCTACTTCACAACGGGTGCATTCCGTCTCGAATTTTTTCAACCATAAATCCACTGAAATACTCTTACCAGCAAAATTATTCAGCACAAAATCTTCCTCTATTCTCTTGAAATCCTTTTTATTCTCCTTGCTTTTTCTTGAAAGTTCTACCGTATCCTGTGGTTTTGGTAATTCTTGTCCAAATACTCTTCTCACGTATACGGGTCAATAAATCAGTCGTAAATATTCATTCTTAAACATCACATCCTCGGCATCAAAATATATTTCTTTCAATTCCAGAGTTAATGAAATGACACAGGTACGAAATGAACCTCTTACTTTAATCGAGTTCAAGATATTCTTGACCTTCGGTAGAGCCAAAAGTTCATGATGGTCAAATATATCCTGTTTATCCTCTGGTATTTCATAATATGTATTTTCCGTTCCCGTAGTTTAGGTTCATTTGAATTTGTATGTATTTTTCTTCTTATTAGTATTGGATGCGTCCAAAGCGATGCAAATTTTCATGGATGTCGTCATTATAGCTTACGTTTTTGATTTATAAGAATGTAATCAATTCTTATTTATATAATTGAAGAAAAAGACGATTTGATTTCATGATTCTGGAAGAATTTATTTTCTTTAGTTTGAAATATACGAGAATAACCTACACAAAATAAAATAATAACATACAAAAAAATACAAAGAAATAAAAAAATAGCTTACTGAAGAAATCAAAAACAATGCTATTTCTTCGGGATTCTCAATTCACATTTCTAACAGCTAACTAAATATGACATGTGACAGTTTAAGGTTAATATCTTAGACATAGAACATAGACCATAGAACATAAAACATAGAAGTTACAAAGTTGTTTTCCCTAAAAATAACAAATTCATTTTTACATATACTATATATAAAAAATATAAAACTCAACTTTTGTCACTCATTCTTTAGAAAACAGTAATTCCTTTCGACAAAAGAAAATCTTAAGAAAATTTTACATGTAGATACAAAAGAAAAGAAACTTGATTATTGAAATTTTCAAATTAGTTCACAATAAAAATAATGTAAAAAATAATGAGTGAATGTACGGAGCTATGTAAATCCAAATATCTGAGATATACAACAAAATAATGTAAAAATAATGAATGATTGTACGGAGCTATGAAACTTCAAAAATTATTTGAGATATTTGAATGGGTACAATCTGTCTAACAACCTTCTTTGTCGATTGCCGACATTCCGATATCTGTTAGAAGGCCCCTCTTTTTTAACCCGGTTTTTTATCACGTTCCGATTGTAAACCTCTGTATCACTATTAGGTGTTACTGTGAATCTGTTGAAATATTTAAAATATTTATCACTTTTGTTTAAATACCACTGTACCACTGTTAGGTCTTCAGTTGTCTGATGATGGGATAGTTCATTTCCCGAAACTCGAGTCACAAGAAAATGTGTAATATATATTTTTATTGGTAGTGAAACATAGTAATTTCTACAATTTCTTCTAATTATGATCAACTACCAAATAGTAACGGCTGAAACAATTCAGTGTCTAAAAATTCTGATCAACAAGAACAAAAATAAAACTAATAGACATTATATATCAAATGAACTGAATGAAGAATCACCAAAGGAAAGTTGAATAATATATACACTTAAAAGATGAAGGACCGATGTTCAGTAGTAGTTCGATCATTTGGAAGATCACAAAGCTCAGAGTTCAACTATTAAATTTAGGATTGACAGGACCCTCGTTTCCTAAAGGTGAGATTCACAAAGTTATATAAACATGAAATCTACCCAAGCAACGTAACAAAGGGATATCTACACACAGCATTTCATCGCCAAAGGTCAGAATACCTTTGGGGACACACCATATCGTTGAACTTCACATGGGTTAGAGTTACGGACCGCAAAAGAAATGTTAACTGTATATTTTCCTCGAGAGATAGCTTTTAGATGATCCGTAAATATTTCCTCAGTTCTTCGGAGCGAACGTGAGCAACTCTAGGTAGTCTTACTGTTAACTTGAGCATTCTATATTTTCATCTCTTATAAATCCGGGGTTAAACATACACATAATATAAAAATCTGCATTTATATTGAATCGGCCCTTCTTATGCTTTGCTGATGTCCCGATATTTTCACCTTAGCCTTTGAGAACTTTATTTCCGGAATGGTTTTCTGAAGTTTATGGCACCTTTACTTTCTCCTGAATTTTTATTTGTTTTTCGGGATAATCGACTTACCCTTGAGAGCATATTAAATTTTTATATCTTGAAGCAGTGAACGAAACTCAGGTTCAGAGGAAAGACTTTTCCTTGATTATGTTTTATTTATTATACCGGTATTGTGGTTTCATACATGAAAGGTATCGGCTGTTTTTTTAGAGTGATAGAAATTTCGATGGGGATAACTGTGATTTGACAGAAGTTAGAAGCCATGTTGTTTTGACATTTCTGTTCAGTAAACATTGACAAATTATCATGGAAAGATGATGACGCCGCAACAACGTTTACAAATTGTTGAAATTTATTTTTAAAATCAGTGTTCTATTCGCCAAACTTATACAGCACTTCGTGAAATTTATGGCTTACATAATCGTCCATCAGAGCAGCTTATTCGTCGAACTATCACTAGATTTCGGACAACATTTTCTCTACTCGATGCAACAACAACAACAAGACAAAGAACTGTACGAACAGAGAAAAGATCGCTGCTCTAAGTCATAGTGTTAATGATGATTCAGATTTGTCTATTTGTCGAAGTTCACAACAAGTTGGACTCTGTGCATCCACCACATGGAAAATTTTGCGTAAAGATCTTGGTCTACACCCATACAAGATGCAATTGGTTCAAGAAGCAGAGCCACTTGACCATAATAAGCGTCGTTTGTTTGCTGATTGAGCCCTAGAACAGCTTTCAGTTGATTCACTTTTTTATCGTAAAATTGTGTTTAGTGAAGAAGTTCACTTCTGGTTGATCGGCTGTGTAAACAAGCAAAATTGCCGTATATGGAATGAAAACAATCCTCAAAAAGTTCTGCAGGTTCCATTGCATCCTGAACAATGCACTATATGGGGTGCTTTACACGCTGGAGGCGTAATCGGTCCATATTTCTTTAAAAACGATGCTGGACCTAATTTTACAGTGAACGGTGCCCATTACAGATCGATGATCAATGATTATTTGTTTCAAAATTTGAATGGGATCGACCCAAAAGTGTTTTAGTTTCAACAAGATGGTGCTACACCTCATGCTGCTACCGTAACAATCGATAACAATGAATTGGCCTTCAAGATCATGCGACATGACTCCACTGGATTATTTTCTTTGGGATTATGTCAAGTCTTTGGTTTATGCTGATAAATCAGAAACAATAGACGCTTTGGAAGCCAACATAACTCGAGTTATTGATGAAATAAGGCCTGAAATACCCGAAAAAGTGATCCAAAATTGGTCTGGTCAAATGCGGTTCCTCAGAGCTAGTCGTGGTGTACATATGCGAGAAATTATTTTTAAAACATAAATGTCATAAAATTATCTTTCAAATAAAAAACAATCGGTCTTAAATCTTAATTGAAATCTGTTTCATTTCAATTTAAAGTTTTATCACTCTAAAAAATACCCGATATACATGCTTGAATATTTAAAATTTTGAATATTCTTTCATAATAAGTTGGGAAAAAAATCCATCAATCATGAATTTCAAGACTTTATTTAATATGTTTGGGTTTGGATTTGGACAATTATAATAATAATATATAATGAAATAAATTACAAGGTAACATGTTACACAATGCGGAATATTACAACGTAATAATGGATAAAAACATAAATAATCAATAATTCACAAAACTACCAATATATGCACTAGAAGTTTATTAGCACATTTACATATACAGTTCACCGGTAGCCGCTCCAACAACTTAGTACGAGCTGTACGCAAATAAAAAGTAGATGTAGACCTTGCTGCCAATCTTGGAACATTGACATTTATTTTCGATAGCAGATAAGGTGAGTTAATCCCTCCAGTCAACAGTCTCTGAGCAACCTTTGCACACTGATTCTCATGCCTAGCAAGCAAAGATGATATCATCTCATTCATGATAAAAGATAGATCAGTACCACGTTCGGGATACATGCCAGTC
Source organism: Megalocaria dilatata (assembly GCA_034642435.1). Lineage (NCBI taxonomy): Eukaryota > Metazoa > Arthropoda > Insecta > Coleoptera > Coccinellidae > Megalocaria > Megalocaria dilatata. The sequence goes on from CM067860.1 coordinate 45,236,166, forward strand.
CGCCTACACAATTCAAAATTGAAAAACTTTTCGTAAATGCTCCCCAGTGATACTAAATGACAGTCGTAAATAGAAATCCATATCAAGTGTGCATACCCCTGATGACCAGCAAGAAATACAAACTCCTCAAAATTGGCAGATCACTAAAGTCCCTGCCATATCTCAACACAAAGCCCAAAGTGCAGCTAGCAGAGACACACAACTCTTCAACATGTGGGATGAAACTGAACGTGCAATCAAAGAGGACTCCAAGGTCATATATTTGATCGTTATGGCCAACATAGCTGTCAGCTTTATGATACCTATAAGGCAACCTTCTACTGAATGTAACTTTAAAACACCTCTCCATATTCAGCATAAGTTTGTTGCATAAACACCAACTATGAATATACTCCAAGCTTGACTGGAGCAGCACCAAATCATCTGGACTGCGTATTCTCTAGTAAATCTTCAAAACATCGACAAATGCTAAAACAAGACACTTAAGAAAAGTAAAAAGATCATTTGTATATATGATAAAAAATAATGTTCCCAAATTAGATCCCTGAGGCACTCCACATGAAAGAAAATACTCAAGTGATCTATAACCATTTCAGAAGACATAATCCATTCTATCCTCCAAGTATGATCCGATGAGCTTCACATATGCCGGACTGAAGCCGAAAGACGAGATCTTCTTCAGCAGAATATCGTGATAGACAGAGTGGAAGGCTCTCGATAAGTCAGTATCCACCACATCAACCTGACCTTCATCATCCAAACATTCAGTAATATACTGTGCGATCATAGCCAAGTTAGTCACAGTAGATCTTGCTCTAACAAAACCTTACTGCTCCGTAAAAAAATATGAACTGGCTCTGAAATACATATCTCTATATAACAGCACCTCCTAAATCTTCGCAAAATTGGATAATATAGAAATTGGTCAATAATTTTTAATCTGAGAGCCATCTCCCTTTTTGAATACAGTGACCACATGAGCTCTCTTTCATTTCTTAGGAAAGAAACATGTTTTTAAACTTAAATTAATAATATAATATTGGGGCTTAGCGAGCACGAGAGTGTAATCCCTTATGACATGTGATGGAATAACATCATCACCAACTGTAGCCTTGTTTGGAAATTTGGACATGATTGACCTCAGGCACAAGGCACCGTTTTGTTTCCATCTTAAAGGTAGCTTCATCATTCCTCTCTCATAGAAGTCTTGGTTTTTAAATTCCTATTGAAAAACACTACGTGGAGCTCTAGTTCGGAGAGCCAGTTAAAAATTTGTATTTGATAGGCCAAGTAGCGTTTCAATGCTGTAATAAAAATTATATCTAATTGAGAGAAAAGCATACTGAAAAATACCAACATTTTTTGCTTGTATACTACGCTGAAAATTCTTCAATACACACTAGTAATTTCATGAAGAAAATATGTGGAAATTCATAATAACGCAACTTTTCATTTTATATTCGCTGCGTATTTCATGTATAGCTATTATCGCGGGCTTAATCTGATCCATCAGTTTCGAATTACAACACCCCTACTCGTTTTCTCTACGCTTCAAAGGCATTTCATTACAGCTCGTGGAGATTTTTATACCCGAAAAATTTACTCATATAAATTCTCCCTAAGCAGGGCGCGTGTTAATTCAGAAAATGGGAAAAATGCCGCTCCGGAAAAATTATGCCAGTAGCGATTTTAGACTCAGCCGCAACAAAATATGGGTCGTAAAATTATAATCATCGTTTCAATTTGGAAGATTCAATTTTGGTTGTCGCTCTGCTCATAAGAAACATGTGGCAGAAAGATGCAACTGATTAAAGCAAAACGGTTGTTTCGTTATTTTGCCAAATAATATGGTCCTTCTAGAAAGTATCCGGAAAAAAAAGCTCAGTTGTAATTATTTAGTATATATTGTTAATTCTTGAAGTAGACAATTATAACAAAATATTCATCTTATTTACTTATACACCCTTCATTTAACTGTAAACACTTGACCAAACTTCGAGATACACCCGAAACTCAAGGGCGGATCCAGCGTTAAATTATAGCATAATTTACAGTTAAATTAAATAATTATACAATTATATTAAGGAAAAGACTCACCGTTGTATATAAGTTGACTCGTTAGAGTGTAACCAGATCAAAATTAATTAAATAATATCAATTCTGATAGAAATATTAATAATTCAATTCATAAAATTACTCACAAGCCAAATTATGAAGAAAAAGCATATTCAGAGTACATAGCGACTAGTCGAGTGAAAATTCTGTGAACGGTGATCAAAAATCAGTAATCTTGTTGACAATTCATAAATAAAATTCACAGGGAGATTTCAATTCACAATTATTCAATGTAAAAACAGCCAAAGTTGGAAGAAATAGTTTGAAATTGATGACGAAATTGTTGAAAAATTTGTTACTATTATGAATCACATATAAACTTCAGTGAAATTATTGACAAAGAACAAGCTAAATTGAAAATAACTTACCAGAATTATGTAAACAGGACAAATTTAATCAAAATTCAATTAATTGAAGAAAACATAGTATCTACGTCAGATATTCTGAAATTATGAATGTAAGAAATATCCTTGAAACTCTTTATCCACGCATAAATTTGTAATAGCATCTAAGCTGAAGAAATTTAATCAATTTCATAGGTAATTTTAAATAACTTGAAAGTTATAAGCATTAGATTTTAAAGTTTGGTAAATTTTGACACTTGAAATACTTCCCGTATGAAAAGCAAGACTTTCACTGTTCTGTTTAACATGAAACATACATCAAAATGTAGTTTAAAAAATAGGTTAATTTTCTGAAGTAACTTCAAACTAAGAAATATTGTTAATTTCGTAAAATCAGTGAAAGTATCATTTTTCAATAATTTTGATAGAAGCTAGTAAGATTTGAAATTCAACTTTTCGTGAAAATTATAAATAGGGAAGACTCGGAAAAATTTAATCAGTTGAAAAAAACGACAGCAGAGTTTACAACAGTTTGTCTCAAAATAGAACATTTTTCAATAATCCAGTTCCAAAACCTAAAAATAAATTGATATTTTTATTGTGAATAGAAATATGATATACATAAATTACTTTACCTGAGTGTTGGGAATCGAAAAATCCCAAATAGAAATCAAGTATAAAACAAATTGGATGTAAAGAAGAAATCAACTAGGTTGGCTGTGATCTTGGAACATTCCAGAAATATCATTCTCCAATCACACACATTCCTGAAACGGAGAGAGGACATTAAAAGGAACATAGAAAAATCGATGACCAAACTTACCAAAGGTAGAATGACGTTTATGTATGTAAAACTTTCCGATTCAAATCAAAACATTTCTTGTTTACGTTAGAGTTACGATATTTAGAATTAAGGTTAGGTTAATATAGAACATTGATATGCTTAGTCATTACACTTTTCCGTTGTTACAGATTGATATTTCAATTACTTCGATCCAATATACATATTAAAAATTAACTTATTAAAATTCAACTTGAACCGTCCCTATAAAAACAAATCAAAATAAATAAAATTAAAATTTCAATTCAGTTAAAACAAATTGTAGAAATTACTATGTTTTACTACCAAAAAATATATATTTTTTGGTAGTAAAACATAGTAATTTCTACAATTTGTTTTGATTATGATCAACTACCAAATAGTAACGACTGAAACAATTCAGTATTTCAATTAAGATTAAAATTTATAATCTTAAGAGTTAGCTGGCCCACACAGAAATCATTCACTTAGATACAAGGGTCATTCAATAAGTTTTCATACTCAAACTTATGAAAGAAAAATTTCATGACTGGATCAACCCATTCAAGAGTAAACATTGCTAAGTAATTCTTGATGCCCAAAACATTATTTTGGTGGAAATTTTGACGGCAAATTGTTCTGATAGAATTTTCAAGTGATTTCCACCAAGTTGGAAACAACGTTCATCAGACATAAAGCATCATTAAAATTATCTTCTTGAAAACGTTGACTAAATTCTATCCTTCTTTCCTTTTATAAAGGTGTCATTATAGGGCTTCTTTTTTGATTTCCTTGATATGTAGCCTTGTCTTTTCAGTAACATACGGACAGTTTCTGGACATACTTTTATATTCCGTTGATTTCCAATTGTGTGTCGCGTGTGTCGTCCTAAGGCCAATAAGGCGTTTGAATTGTTTCCTTTAATCTTACGCGGTTTTTCTGAAACTGGTCCATGCCTCATATCCATGTCATTTTTTATCCTCTTCATTGTCTCATATACAGCACTTTTTCTCAATTCAGTCAATTACGCATTTAAAGTTTGGAAAACATTTTCTATACAAATATTCTACCTGTCTTCTTTTTTCTAGTTGCTACATTATTTCATAAATTGTATACCTGACAATCAACAATATTCGATAAATAGTGTTGCCATGCAACTTTGGCCATAGCCCACTATCTGCACAACCAATTTTATGCATTACTTTTGTCTTAGAATGTTACAAAAAAGAAGTATATTAAAATAATGAAAAATATTAAATTCCGTATAGTTTCTAGACGGACTATTTTAGGAGTCGAAATAATTTCGTGCGGTTTCGATAATAGATGTCGCTGCTAGTTCATTATTCAATTGTTTCATTTGGCAACACCTTCACTTTGAAGTGTCATCATTATGCTTTCTTTTCACAATTTTTGGAGTGAATGTCAACAATTTCACTGCGTTGTTGAAACATGTATCATTTTTAGTAATGGCGTAGATTTAACTTGTCAAACATCAAGAGATGACAGCTGCTCAGGATCCGGAGTATTCAAAATGAAACCTCTTATTGTGAAAGCCGTTATCACGTGGAAAATTAAATAACAGGTATAAAGCAGTATCACTCATTTAACTTTCGAACAATTTTCCAAGAAGTGCACTTCGAAAGTACGAAACACGTCAAAATATTCCAACTTTCATACAGGTAGTAATTTCACAAATTGCCATATGAATTACTTAGTGGCAAAAATGCCTGGAAGCATTCAAAATATTCCGTATAGATTTTATTTGACATCATACCATTCCTCTTGATGTCATCGTTTCAATCATGTTATTGGCTTGAATGCTATATTGCGACTAAAACTTTTTGCTCAAATGAAGGATCGTTTAATATGGGTGATAGTTATTTAAATAGATATTTCATCGCTTCTTTTATATTTTTCCCAGTTTTCAGTGTTACAATACTTGGTATAGTGTGCAGTTTAATGATTTAAAGTTTGACTCTTCTTGATCGGTTGAAAGTAATAAAAAATATTATGATGAAATCATTGTGGATACTCCATTTCATTCAATCGTGAATTATGTAGACGTCATCTGTACTCTGCGCAGGTCCTGTCTAAAAGTTTGAACTTCAGTAAACTTCACAAAACAATAAGCTAGCAAAAATACGACGGAACGTTTGAAGTTAGGGGAACGTTGTAACTGCAGCGGCCAGTGTTATCGATGAGCCAAAACTGTCGAAATGAATTACCACAAAGTAATGAACTAATACATCCACTATACTAAAAATTGCCGACAAGAAAGAAAACCTGCTTTCAATTAGAACTGGTGATCGAAATTTTGACATTAGTTACAAAATAAATGATTCAATCTACCATGTTCTATTGTTTGGTAGCATTTATGTAAACGAATTCCAAGAGAATGAAAAAAAATATTCATCTACATGAAATTTATGGCCAAATATTTCCCTTTGCTTTACTTATTCCTTCAATATGTCCCTAATTCTACTAATTAATCTGCCAGTTTACACATGAAAAACTATCCACTAGGGGGAAAACATTGTTCCAATCAAAACTGGTCAGATCATCCAATTAAATTCTGTTCGGAATTGAATGCTGACTGAAAGATAAACACAGAAGTCATAAATCCGAGTTATGTTGGTTATTAGATAATTAGTTTGAACTTCCACGTAGATGTTTCACCTCTGGAATTTGCTGCACAAAAAGGAATTGATATATGCTCTAATTGCTCGTCCTGAAATTATATTATTAATTGTAATTTTTGTTTTTCTGAATTGAGGATATTTCAACAGTGGGTGGACCATTTGCCACGTTCTTTTGTTTTCAAATAACCTTAAATTATGTGAATGAATTATACAAAACAAACTTATATACCAGGTGTTAATAATCAACGTTTGGGAGCTAATTCTATACCGCAAAATAAGTAAAACGTTTCATATAAACCAAATACGACAAATTACAGAAGATATTTTTATTTTTGACTTCTAGTGTCTTACAGAAGATGTTCCATATGACCACCGTCCATTTCGATGCAGGAAGTACATCTTCGCAGGAAGGAATCACGTACTCTTTCGAAAAGACCTGGTTGAGTTCGGATAGTTTGGCAGGATAGTTCAATCCGATCTTGCAACTCTTCGATGTTATTCAGTGAAGTTGCAGACACTTAACTCATCAAATAACTCAAATACAAAAGTCCAAAGGATTCAAATCGGGAGATCTAGCGGGTCATGACACTGGGCCTCCTCGTCCTATCCATCTTCTGGAAAATGTTTGATCTAAATGTTCCCTAACAGCAAGTGAATAATGTGGGGGCGCTCCGTCTTGCATAAACCAAATATTCATCCACTGATTTAAAGGTACTACGTCTAGATAATCGGACAAGGTATTTTGAAGAAAGGTTAGGTATGCGGCTCCCGTTAAATTCCGTGGTAAAACTACTGGTCCTAAGAAACGATCTCCTGAAATACCTAGTCAGATATTAATACTGAAAAGCTGTTGATGCCTTGGTTCATGAAGGGCGTGTGGTTTTTCATCTGCCAAATATGGCTATTATGAAAGTTAGAAATTACATCTTTAGTAAAGCCGACTTCATCAGTGAAAAAGGTTTTAGAAGTAAAATGCGGATGTTCAGCAATCTTTGTTAAATTTCATTGACAGAATGTCCTTCTGACCTAATGATCAGAAGGATTAAAAGCTTGCTCGCGTTGGAATATGGAATGGATAGAGAAGTTGCTGATGCATAGTTCTCCAGACAAGAGGGGCACTTATTCCTACTTCTGCTGAAATTATTCTTACAATTGTACCGGGATTTTCAGTAACAATAATTTAAATTTGCTCTTCAACTTCTGGAGTACTTACAGATCTTGGACGTCCAGTATCACAAGCGTTTTCTTAAGGACCCAATTTTCCTCAATCGTCTAAAAACTTGATTGAACGTCTCATGAGAAGGTAGTTGACGATCGGGATAAGCCCCTGCATAAAGGCGACGTGCTTCAGAACTACTTTCGCTGGCACGAGCATACATGAAAACCAGATCAGTCATTTCAATATTAGAATTAGGCATTTCAAATTCAGAAATAATAACTTTTTCTTAACAACAATGTGAAAGAAAGTAAACAATTCCAATCGGATGCAAAGTACTCAATAAAAGAACATGAATGTCATATGAAACCCAAATGTTTGATACCAGCTGTAATTTTTTTCAATGAAATGACTGAAAAACATTTTGATTCTAAGTTCAGTAAACAAGACATCTGAAAGATGAAAATAAATAGAATATCGTATTTATTTGCGCTAGTATCGGGTGTTTTTTTAGAGTAGTATAACTTTAAATTGAAATAAAACACATTTATACTAAGATTGAAGCCAAATTTGTTTTTATTTGAAAGATAATTTTATGACATTTATGTTTTAAAAATAATTTCCGCCATATGTCCACCGCGACTAGCTCTGAGGAATCGCATTCGACTAGACCAATTTTGGACCACTTTTTCGAGTAATTCAGAACTTATTTCATCAATAACACGAGTTATGTTGGCTTCCAAAGCCTCTTTTGTTTTTGGTTCATCAGCATAAACCAATGACTTGACATAACCCTAAAGAAAATAATCCAGTGGAGTTATGTCACATGATCTTGGAGGCCAATTCATTGGATCATTTCTCGAAATAATGTTATCGTCAAATCTTTCTTTCGATAAATCGATTGTTACGGTAGCAGCATGAGGTGTAGCACCATCTTGTTGAAATCAAAACACTTCTGGGTCGATCCCATTCAAATTTTGAAACAAATAATCATTGATCATCGATCTGTAACGAGCACCGTTAACTGTAACATTAGGTCCAGCATCGTTTTTAAAGAAATATGGAACGATTATGCCTCCATGGTGTAAAGCACCCCATATAGTGCATTCTTCAGGATGCAATGGAACCTGCAGAACTTGAGGATTGTTTTCACTCCATATACGGCAATTTTGCTTGTTTGCACAGCCGATCAACCAGAAATGAATTTCTTCACTAAACACAATTTTACGATAAAAAAGTGGATCAACTTAAAGCTGTTCTAGGTCTAAATCAGCAAACAAACGACGCTTATTATGGTCAAGTGGCTTTGCTTCTTGAACCAGTTGGATCTTGTATGGGTGTATACCAAGATCTTTACGCAAAAATTTTCCATTTGGTGGTTGTACAGAGTCCAACGTTGTGAACGTCGACGAATAGACAATCTACATCATCATGAACACTACGATGTAGAGCAGCGATATTTTCTTCTGTACGTACAGGTCTTTGTCTTGTTGTTATTGTTGCATCGAGTAGGGCAAATGTTGTCCGAAATCTATCGATAGTTCAACGAATAAGCTGCTCTGATGGACGATCATGTAAACCATAAATTTCACGAAGTGCTCTATAAGTTTGGCGAATAGAACACTGATTTTGAAAATAAATTTCAACCATTTGTAAACGTTGTTGCGGCGTGAGTCTCTTCATGATAATTTGTCAATGCTTACTGAACAGAAATGTCAAAACAACATGGCTTCTACCTTCTGTCAAATCGCAATTATGCCTAGCGAAAGTTCTATCACTCAAAAAAAAACACCCGATAGTTAATTTGAAAACTTAAAATAGCTTATATCTCCAAAAGGATCATTTTGGACCCATGTTTATAGGAAATGTTTTACCCATTTTGTGGTCTTCAACCAGCTCCCAAAATATTGAAACTTTGTTCTTTAACACCTGGTATAATAAATTGAAACAATGTTATCATGAAAATTCTGCACAGTCCGAGTCAAGTCCTTACCCCATAGGCTGAAAAATGTCAAAAAAAATGTAGTTGCTTCGTTAATTTGTTCATTAAAAATTTCAAATTGTCCAGTTGGAAAAGGAATCTCCAGTATACAAATAAATCAATTGGATAAGTACAATAGTCTCAAAGTCAACATTAAAAAATTCAATACAATGGAATTTTTCCAAAATTTTCTGAGTTTTCTTTCATGACTAAAACGAGAAGACCTCGTATACCACAACAAAGAATAACTGACAAGTGGCAAAAAATTGAAATACCACTAAAACCGAAGAATATGGTAACTCAGATACTATTAGGTGTTAGAATCTATTGAAATATTCAAAATATTTATCACTTTTGTTTAAATACCTCTGTACCACTGTTAGGTCTTCAGTTGTTTGATGATGGGATAGTTCATTTCCCGAAACTCGAGTCACAAGAAAATGTGTAAAATATATTTTTATTGATAGTAAAATATAGTAATTTCTACAATTTGTTTTAATTATGATCAACTACCAAATAGTAACGGCTGAAACAATTCAGTAACTCAGATACAAGTTAGAATAATAAATCTTGTCTTCAATTGTTTTCAATGGTTCACTATAAAATTCTCCTTTTTGGGAAACAAACACACAACGCAGTGAATCTATTAGAAAATTTCACCAGATGATACCTGAAAAATGCCCCGACATCGAGATCTAAATCAGATTTTCCCGCGGAAAACCCACGTGAATTATGTGCTGTTGAAAATTACCGCAGTAAATTATAAAAATTGAGCCATTGTTTTTCACTTGGTCATTTTGATGTCGTATTTTAACTCATTTTGTTATTTTCTGATTATCGTCACTTGTGCATGTAGTAAATTTTTTTTCTATACGTTTGTTAGAATGTCTATTATTCCGGCCAGTTATCAAATTCAATAATTTCGTATTGAAAGTAGCTTATTGCATCTACAGGTAACGAAAATTATGTTCGAAAAATAGGATTGACCATGCATTTACGAGAGGAGCGATTAAGCCAGTCGCCCAGCACAAGAATAACTTCATTCTACGTTACGAATGGTGACTAATATTCAACTGGATGACTGTTTGAATCTTCCCCCACTTGCAAGTTTAACTCGGACCATGCACATCAGTACGAAAATGTTAGAGAGAGGCTGTGCGTCTGTCTCACTGGTTGAGAGGCTGTTTACGACATTCCCTAACATGTGAGAAATTTTTTTGTTTCAATGATTTATCTTCTGAAAATAATTGTTTCACTCTTTTTTCCATAACTACTTTAAAAACTAAATAAATTCCGTGCGCATACAATAAATTCTCAATAAATAACATAAATTATAAAAATCATAAGAAAACAGAAGATTAAAAATTCCATGTATAATATTGGGGTTCAAATAATCTAATAAAATAAAAAGGCCTTTTACTTGATAGAAGAAATATAACAAAATTCGAATATTAAAACAAATTGAAATATGTTTATCTTCTACAATTTTAATTTAAAAAAAAAATTTTATTCAAAAAACTTTTAGAATTAAATTTATGTCTAAAACAAGCACCGCTTACATTTAATAGACGTATATAATCAAAACTCAATATATAATGTCAAATGGAATAAATAAGCCTACAGATATACGAAATTAATTAAAATTAATGAATAAATAATTAAAGGAGACAAAATTTTGTTTCTCGTCTTACCTTTAAGAACACCAATTGCCTTTTAAAAACATGAACACACTTAAAGGACTTCTCAAAGAATATAATTTATTTGAAATATTTAATATATTTAATTATTCGAATGAGTTAATTCAAAAATCTCTAAAAAAATGCACTTTATCTTCAAAAAACAAATATAATTTTAAGCAATTCCGTCTTCAGCCCTCATTAATATTCCAAATATCAAAATTAAAAAACTAACCTATATCTCTCAACACGTGTAAAAAGACTAAAGCTTCGAAACACAGATCAACTATATAATTCAAGATTGATCTATGTTCTAACAAAATCAAAGAACAGTGTGAGTTATTTTAAAGTTGCTTGTTTTAGACATGAATTTAATTCTAAAAGTTTTTTAATGAAAAATTTTTTTTTAAATTAAAATTGTAAATTTGTTTTAATATTGAAATTTTGTTATATTTCTTCTGTCAAGTAAAAGGCCTTTCTTTTTTATTTTATATATAATGTATAATTATATTTTGGCTTCAATAAATCTCATTATGGAATGTCAATGAATTTAAATAATTTGAAATAAGGTTATTCTGATTTTCACAAATTTTTATTGTTAAACTCACAACAATTGTTTCGCTATCACAGTAGCATCATCAGGTAAGATCACATTTTGAATAACTAAGCTTGTTTCCGAAATCCGTGGCTATTTATATTACAGTAACTACAATAAATTTTTATTAGGCACTAAAACCCAAAAAAGGGTCCCTGCAAATTCCAGCTTATCTGAATATATTTAACAGAGGTGAGCTATTTAAATCTATTTGTTCGTTAAGTAATATTCCAATTTTATTATGTTTATTTATCTCTAGGGATTCTAACAGATTTAAGGCATAACTTTTGCTTTCTATATGTAGAATTTCAAAGTTATGGTTGAAATTATGTCCTGATTCTAACAAATGGTTGGAATATGTGGAATTGCTTTTATTGTTGAGGAAACTCTTCAAATGTTCACACATCCTATGACGGAACGTTCTTCCAGTTTGACCTATGTAAATTTTAGGGCAATCACCGCAGGTTAACTTATAAACCCCAGATTTATCATCCTTATGTGTGTAGTCTTTATTATTTTTGATAAATTTACTCAAGTTTAAATTAGTTTTGAATGAAGTTCTCAAATTATATTTATTTTTGAGGTATGTAGCAATTTTCTCAGAAATACCTTTAGTGTAATTTAAGGAAATGTATTTAAAATTTTCTTTTATATTAGGAAACACCATATTTAAAGCTATTTTATTATTTTTCTTCATCAATAATTTGTCTATCAACTTTGGATCATATTCATTATTAAAAGCTATTTGTTTAATTATGTTAAGTTCTGAAATATAATTTTCTCGATTCATGGGAATATTAACTAATCTATGGATCATACAATTAAATGCTGATAATTTTTGATTTAGAGGATGATTTGATTTATTGTGTATAATAGAATCCGTATAGGTTGGTTTGTGGAATATTGAAAAATCATGTGAACTATTTATTCGAGTAACAGTTAAATCAAGAAAATTAATAGAGTTATTAAGTTCGGTTTCCATAGTGAATTTAATTGAAGGATGTATTTCATTGATGAATAAAAAGAATTTTTTCAAAAGTCTGTCTGTACTTGTGAAGCAACAGAAAATATCGTCTACATATCTATACCAATATAAAAAATATTTCTTAAGGGGATTTTGGTGAATTTTAGTTTCAATATTGTCCATGAATATTTCTGCTAATAAAGGACTTAAGGGATTTCCCATAATCAAACCGTTTTCGGATTTATAAATTTTATTTTTAAATTGAAAATAATTTTGTCTAGTGCAAATATCTAGACATTCTAAAATATCTTCTTTGATAATTGTATTGCATCTATTGTTGATTAATAGATTATCTACTAGTTTAATTGTTTCGTTTGGTGGTATACTTGGAAATAAATTTTGTACGTCAAATGAAATGAATTTAGCATTATGAGGTAAGTGGATATTCTTTATTTTGTTTATTAGCTGTAGTGAATTTTTTATCGAGTATTTAGCTTGGAATTTAGTTTCTTTTAAAATAATCTGAATAAGTTCTTTCGAAAGTTTAAATGAAGGTGCACTAACGAACGAAACAACCGGTCTAATAGGATAATCTTCCTTGTGTAATTTAATCAAAGAATACATTTTTGGAGTTTGTGGATTCATTAAAATCACTTTATTTTTTGGGGTATTCCGAAAAAGACTGGATTCCGGGGTTATTAGGGATTTAATTTGTTTTTGGAAAATTGTCGTTGGATTGTGTTTGATTAATTGAAAATTATTTAATTCTAGGAAAGTAACTGATTTGCTAATATAGTCACTTTCTGTTAAAGCAATAATAGTGTTACTTTTATCGGCTCGGGTGAAAATTAAATTATTTTCCGTGATTTTCTGATTTATAGTTTTAATAGTTTTATATTCTTCTTTCATTCTGGAATTTCTATTGGGTAATATATGATGGTTTGTAATCATATTGGTAATAATATGTTTGTCGATATTTGTGTTCTTGTAATTTTTAAGTGCTAGTTCTGAACCTATTGCTACATATTCTAAGTCTTTTTTGTTATTTGAATTAATATTATATTTGAATCCTTTATTCAAAAGATTAATTTCTGTTTCATTAAATTCTGTTCCTGAAATATTTTTGAATCTAGGGTAAAATATGTGTTTTGAAAATTTTTTTGATTTTGTTGAAATTTTTTTGTTTTTATGAATTTTATCTGATACTAATTTGGTTATTTTCTTCTTCTGAGTCAAGAATTTTTTATATATAATATTAGCGACTTTTTCTCTTGCGTTTTGATCTATAGAATCAAAGATGATATTATGGAGTCTATAAGTTAATTCTGAGTGTATTACCCTAAGATATACGTTGTGGGCATCTCGTTTGGCATATTCTCTCTTCATGTCTCCTTTTAACCAGATCTTCATTCCATATATTCGTCCCTTGTCAGCGGTAGTACTTTTATTCTTCGTTCTTAATGTTATGTATTTCGGGAACACACTTAGTTTCAAACATTTGGTATAGAACCAAATGTTTTGTGTATTAATATTGCACCTTATTAGGAGCTTATAATACCATACGACTAAAAAACTGGTTTCAGCTTGTCTTAATTTTCACCCGAGCCGATAAAGGTAACACTATTATTGCTTTAACAGAAAGTGACTATATTAGCAAATCAGTTACTTTCCTAGAATTAAATAATTTTCAATTAATCAAACACAATCCAACGACAATTTTCCAAAAACAAATTAAATCCCTAATAACCCCGGAATCCAGTCTTTTTCGGAATACCCCAAAAAATAAAGTAATTTTAATGAATCCACAACCTCCAAAAATGTATTCTTTGATTAAATTACTCAAGGAAGATTATCCTATTAGACCGGTTGTTTCGTTCGTTAGTGCACCTTCATTTAAACTTTCGAAAGAACTTATTCAGATTATTTTAAAAGAAACTAAATTCCAAGCTAAATACTCGATAAAAAATTCACTACAGCTAATAAACAAAATAAAGAATATCCACTTACCTCATAATGCTAAATTCATTTCATTTGACGTACAAAATTTATTTCCAAGTATACCACCAAACGAAACAATTAAACTAGTAGATAATCTATTAATCAACAATAGATGCAATACAATTATCAAAGAAGATATTTTAGAATGTCTAGATATTTGCACTAGACAAAATTATTTTCAATTTAAAAATAAAATTTATAAATCCGAAAACGGTTTGATTATGGGAAATCCCTTAAGTCCTTTATTAGCAGAAATATTCATGGACAATATTGAAACTAAAATTCACCAAAATCCCCTTAAGAAATATTTTTTATATTGGTATAGATATGTAGACGATATTTTCTGTTGCTTCACAGGTACAGACAGACTTTTGAAAAAATTCTTTTTATTCATCAATGAAATACATCCTTCAATTAAATTCACTATGGAAACCGAACTTAATAACTCTATTAATTTTCTTGATTTAACTGTTACTCGAATAAATAGTTCACATGATTTTTCAATATTCCACAAACCAACCTATACGGATTCTATTATACACAATAAATCAAATCATCCTCTAAATCAAAAATTATCAGCATTTAATTGTATGATCCATAGATTAGTTAATATTCCCATGAATCGAGAAAATTATATTTCAGAACTTAACATAATTAAACAAATAGCTTTTAATAATGAATATGATCCAAAGTTGATAGACCAATTATTGATGAAGAAAAATAATAAAATAGCTTTAAATATGGTGTTTCCTAATATAAAAGAAAATTTTAAATACATTTCCTTAAATTACACTAAAGGTATTTCTGAGAAAATTGCTACATACCTCAAAAATAAATATAATTTGAGAACTTCATTCAAATTTAATTTAAACTTGAGTAAATTTATCAAAAATAATAAAGACTACACACATAAGGATGATAAATCTGGGGTTTATAAGTTAACCTGCGGTGATTGCCCTAAAATTTACATAGGTCAAACTGGAAGAACGTTCCGTCATAGGATGTGTGAACATTTGAAGAGTTTCCTCAACAATAAAAGCAATTCCACATATTCCAACCATTTGTTAGAATCAGGACATAATTTCAACCATAACTTTGAAATTCTACATATAGAAAGCAAAAGTTATGCCTTAAATCTGTTAGAATCCCTAGAGATAAATAAACATAATAAAATTGGAATATTACTTAACGAACAAATAGATTTAAATAGCTCACCTCTGTTAAATATATTCAGATAAGCTGGAATTTGCAGGGACCCTTTTTTGGGTTTTAGTGCCTAATAAAAATTTATTGTAGTTACTGTAATATAAATAGCCACGGATTTCGGAAACAAGCTTAGTTATTCAAAATGTGATCTTACCTGATGATGCTACTGTGATAGCGAAACAATTGTTGTGAGTTTAACAATAAAAATTTGTGAAAATCAGAATAACCTTATTTCAAATTATTTAATATGGATTTTCACCAAGTAAGGACTGATACAATTCAATATTTAAGACAAGCTGAAACCAGTTTTTTAGTCCTATGGTATTATAAGCTCCTAATAAGGTGCAATATTAATACACAAAACATTTGGTTCTATACCAAATGTTTGAAACTAAGTGTGTTCCCGAAATACATAACATTAAGAACGAAGAATAGAAGTACTACCGCTGACAAGGGACGAATATATGGAATGAAGATCTGGTTAAAAGGAGACATGAAGAGAGAATATGCCAAACGAGATGCCCACAACGTATATCTTAGGGTAATACACTCAGAATTAACTTATAGACTCCATAATATCATCTTTGATTCTATAGATCAAAACGCAAGAGAAAAAGTCGCTAATATTATATATAAAAAATTCTCGACTCAGAAGAAGAAAATAACCAAATTAGTATCAGATAAAATTCATAAAAACAAAAAAATTTCAACAAAATCAAAAAAATTTTCAAAACACATATTTTACCCTAGATTCAAAAATCTTTCAGGAACAGAATTTAATGAAACAGAAATTAATCTTTTGAATAAAGGATTCAAATATAATATTAATTCAAATAACAAAAAAGACTTAGAATATGTAGCAATAGGTTCAGAACTAGCACTTAAAAATTACAAGAACACAAATATCGACAAACATATTATTACCAATATGATTACAAACCATCATAAATTACCCAATAGAAATTCCAGAATGAAAGAAGAATATAAAACTATTAAAACTATAAATCAGAAAATCACGGAAAATAATTTAATTTTCACCCGAGCCGATAAAAGTAACACTATTATTGCTTTAACAGAAAGTGACTATATTAGCAAATCAGTTACTTTCCTAGAATTAAATAATTTTCAATTAATCAAACACAATCCAACGACAATTTTCCAAAAACAAATTAAATCCCTAATAACCCCGGAATCCAGTCTTTTTCGGAATACCCCAAAAAATAAAGTAATTTTAATGAATCCACAACCTCCAAAAATGTATTCTTTGATTAAATTACACAAGGAAGATTATCCTATTAGACCGGTTGTTTCGTTCGTTAGTGCACCTTCATTTAAACTTTCGAAAGAACTTATTCAGATTATTTTAAAAGAAACTAAATTCCAAGCTAAATACTCGATAAAAAATTCACTACAGCTAATAAACAAAATAAAGAATATCCACTTACCTCATAATGCTAAATTCATTTCATTTGACGTACAAAATTTATTTCCAAGTATACCACCAAACGAAACAATTAAACTAGTAGATAATCTATTAATCAACAATAGATGCAATACAATTATCAAAGAAGATATTTTAGAATGTCTAGATATTTGCACTAGACAAAATTATTTTCAATTTAAAAATAAAATTTATAAATCCGAAAACGGTTTGATTATGGGAAATCCCTTAAGTCCTTTATTAGCAGAAATATTCATGGACAATATTGAAACTAAAATTCACCAAAATCCCCTTAAGAAATATTTTTTATATTGGTATAGATATGTAGACGATATTTTCTGTTGCTTCACAGGTACAGACAGACTTTTGAAAAAATTCTTTTTATTCATCAATGAAATACATCCTTCAATTAAATTCACTATGGAAACCGAACTTAATAACTCTATTAATTTTCTTGATTTAACTGTTACTCGAATAAATAGTTCACATGATTTTTCAATATTCCACAAACCAACCTATACGGATTCTATTATACACAATAAATCAAATCATCCTCTAAATCAAAAATTATCAGCATTTAATTGTATGATCCATAGATTAGTTAATATTCCCATGAATCGAGAAAATTATATTTCAGAACTTAACATAATTAAACAAATAGCTTTTAATAATGAATATGATCCAAAGTTGATAGACAAATTATTGATGAAGAAAAATAATAAAATAGCTTTAAATATGGTGTTTCCTAATATAAAAGAAAATTTTAAATACATTTCCTTAAATTACACTAAAGGTATTTCTGAGAAAATTGCTACATACCTCAAAAATAAATATAATTTGAGAACTTCATTCGAAACTAATTTAAACTTGAGTAAATTTATCAAAAATAATAAAGACTACACACATAAGGATGATAAATCTGGGGTTTATAAGTTAACCTGCGGTGATTGCCCTAAAATTTACATAGGTCAAACTGGAAGAACGTTCCGTCATAGGATGTGTGAACATTTGAAGAGTTTCCTCAACAATAAAAGCAATTCCACATATTCCAACCATTTGTTAGAATCGGGACATAATTTCAACCATAACTTTGAAATTCTACATATAGAAAGCAAAAGTTATGCCTTAAATCTGTTAGAATCCCTAGAGATAAATAAACATAATAAAATTGGAATATTACTTAACGAACAAATAGATTTAAATAGCTCACCTCTGTTAAATATATTCAGATAAGCTGGAATTTGCAGGGACCCTTTTTTGGGTTTTAGTGCCTAATAAAAATTTATTGTAGTTACTGTAATATAAATAGCCACGGATTTCGGAAACAAGCTTAGTTATTCAAAATGTGAACTTACCTGATGATGCTACTGTGATAGCGAAACAATTGTTGTGAGTTTAACAATAAAAATTTGTGAAAATCAGAATAACCTTATTTCAAATTATTTAATATGGATTTTCACCAAGTAAGGACTGATACAATTCAATATTTAAGACAAGCTGAAACCAGTTTTTTAGTCCTATGGTATTATAAGCTCCTAATAAGGTGCAATATTAATACACAAAACATTTGGTTCTATACCAAATGTTTGAAACTAAGTGTGTTCCCGAAATACATAACATTAAGAACGAAGAATAAAAGTACTACCGCTGACAAGGGACGAATATATGGAATGAAGATCTGGTTAAAAGGAGACATGAAGAGAGAATATGCCAAACGAGATGCCCACAACGTATATTTTAGGGTAATACACTCAGAATTAACTTATAGACTCCATAATATCATCTTTGATTCTATAGATCAAAACGCAAGAGAAAAAGTCGCTAATATTATATATAAAAAATTCTTGACTCAGAAGAAGAAAATAACCAAATTAGTATCAGATAAAATTCATAAAAACAAAAAAATTTCAACAAAATCAAAAAAATTTTCAAAACACATATT
Organism: Megalocaria dilatata; assembly: GCA_034642435.1. Taxonomy (NCBI): domain Eukaryota; kingdom Metazoa; phylum Arthropoda; class Insecta; order Coleoptera; family Coccinellidae; genus Megalocaria; species Megalocaria dilatata. The sequence continues at coordinate 45,255,022 of CM067860.1, forward strand.
TTACCCTAGATTCAAAAATCTTTCAGGAACAGAATTTAATGAAACAGAAATTAATCTTTTGAATAAAGGATTCAAATATAATATTAATTCAAATAACAAAAAAGACTTAGAATATGTAGCAATAGGTTCAGAACTAGCACTTAAAAATTACAAGAACACAAATATCGACAAACATATTATTACCAATATGATTACAAACCATCATATATTACCCAATAGAAATTCCAGAATGAAAGAAGAATATAAAACTATTAAAACTATAAATCAGAAAATCACGGAAATTAATTCAATTTTCACCCGAGCCGATAAAAGTAACACTATTATTGCTTTAACAGAAAGTGACTATATTAGCAAATCAGTTACTTTCCTAGAATTAAATAATTTTCAATTAATCAAACACAATCCAACGACAATTTTCCAAAAACAAATTAAATCCCTAATAACCCCGGAATCCAGTCTTTTTCGGAATACCCCAAAAAATAAAGTAATTTTAATGAATCCACAAACTCCAAAAATGTATTCTTTGATTAAATTACACAAGGAAGATTATCCTATTAGACCGGTTGTTTCGTTCGTTAGTGCACCTTCATTTAAACTTTCGAAAGAACTTATTCAGATTATTTTAAAAGAAACTAAATTCCAAGCTAAATACTCGATAAAAAATTCACTACAGCTAATAAACAAAATAAAGAATATCCACTTACCTCATAATGCTAAATTCATTTCATTTGACGTACAAAATTTATTTCCAAGTATACCACCAAACGAAACAATTAAACTAGTAGATAATCTATTAATCAACAATAGATGCAATACAATTATCAAAGAAGATATTTTAGAATGTCTAGATATTTGCACTAGACAAAATTATTTTCAATTTAAAAATAAAATTTATAAATCCGAAAACGGTTTGATTATGGGAAATCCCTTAAGTCCTTTATTAGCAGAAATATTCATGGACAATATTGAAACTAAAATTCACCAAAATCCCCTTAAGAAATATTTTTTATATTGGTATACATATGTAGACGATATTTTCTGTTGCTTCACAGGTACAGACAGACTTTTGAAAAAATTCTTTTTATTCATCAATGAAATACATCCTTCAATTAAATTCACTATGGAAACCGAACTTAATAACTCTATTAATTTTCTTGATTTAACTGTTACTCGAATAAATAGTTCACATGATTTTTCAATATTCCACAAACCAACCTATACGGATTCTATTATACACAATAAATCAAATCATCCTCTAAATCAAAAATTATCAGCATTTAATTGTATGATCCATAGATTAGTTAATATTCCCATGAATCGAGAAAATTATATTTCAGAACTTAACATAATTAAACAAATAGCTTTTAATAATGAATATGATCCAAAGTTGATAGACAAATTATTGATGAAGAAAAATAATAAAATAGCTTTAAATATGGTGTTTCCTAATATAAAAGAAAATTTTAAATACATTTCCTTAAATTACACTAAAGGTATTTCTGAGAAAATTGCTACATACCTCAAAAATAAATATAATTTGAGAACTTCATTCAAAACTAATTTAAACTTGAGTAAATTTATCAAAAATAATAAAGACTACACACATAAGGATGATAAATCTGGGGTTTATAAGTTAACCTGCGGTGATTGCCCTAAAATTTACATAGGTCAAACTGGAAGAACGTTCCGTCATAGGATGTGTGAACATTTGAAGAGTTTCCTCAACAATAAAAGCAATTCCACATATTCCAACCATTTGTTAGAATCAGGACATAATTTCAACCATAACATTGAAATTCTACATATAGAAAGCAAAAGTTATGCCTTAAATCTGTTAGAATCCCTAGAGATAAATAAACATAATAAAATTGGAATATTACTTAACGAACAAATAGATTTAAATAGCTCACCTCTGTTAAATATATTCAGATAAGCTGGAATTTGCAGGGACCCTTTTTTGGGTTTTAGTGCCTAATAAAAATTTATTGTAGTTACTGTAATATAAATAGCCACGGATTTCGGAAACAAGCTTAGTTATTCAAAATGTGATCTTACCTGATGATGCTACTGTGATAGCGAAACAATTGTTGTGAGTTTAACAATAAAAATTTGTGAAAATCAGAATAACCTTATTTCAAATTATTTAATATGGATTTTCACCAAGTAAGGACTGATACAATTCAATATCAATGAATTTAAATAAACCTTAAATACTTCTTGAATTTTGTTAGAACATAGATCAATCTTGAATTATATAGTTGATCTGTGTTTCGAAGCTTTAGTCTTTTTACACGTGTTGAGAGATATAGGTTAGTTTTTGATTTTGATATTTGAAATATTTATGAGGGCTGAAGACGGGATTGCTTAGAATTAAATTTGTTTTTTGAAGATATAGTGCATTTTTTTAGAGATTCTTGAATTAACTTATTCGAATAATTAAATATATTAAATATTTCAAATAAATTATATTCTTTGAGAAGTCCTTTAAGTGTGTTCATGTTTTTAAAAGGGATTTGGTGTTTTTAAAGGTAAGACCAGAAACAAAATTTTGTCTCCTTAAAATATTTGTTTATTAGTTTTAATTACTTTCGTATATCTGTTGGGTTATTTATTCCATTTGACATTATATATTGAGTTTTGATTATATACGTATTATTATATTAAATGTAAGCGGTGCTTGTTTTAGACATAAATTTAATTCTAAAAGTTTTTTGAATAAAAAATTTTTTTTGAATTAAAATTGTAGAAGATAAACATATTTCAATTTGTTTTAATATTCAAATTTCAAATAATCCATTTGGTTGAGCTAAACAATAGCAGAATCTCATATATCTGAGTAGATTTGGCTCAATGTTTCCACAAAGTTGAATAATTTTCAACTGATTCGTCAGGATTTGATGCTCTGCCAAAGTCATCTCCATAGATAGATGCTTTCAGATATCCCCATAGAAAAAAATCATTTGGGGATAAATCCGGTGATCTGTGGGGCCACGAAATTGTACCATTCGTAGATATTACTCGATCAGGAAACGTATGTTTGAGAAACTGTGTCATTTCTCATGAACTATGAAATGGGCAACCATCCTGTTAAAACCAAATGTCCTCAAAATTGATAGAAAGTTGACGAACTGTCGGAATAATTCTGGTTTGTTAAAGCTCTAAATATTTGGCAGCATTTAGGTAGGTCTCCATCGATAAAAAAGAGACTAATGATGAAATCTCATTGAATGCCTGTCCAAACATTGAGTTTTTTAGGATACTGAGTTTTGATGGAAATACTCTCTCGGGATCAATATCGTACAATAGATGGATTATGTTTATTTTTCCATTAAAATGATGACTTATCATTGAAAAGTACTTTTTCAAGAAAGAATTGTTTTCATTTTGTCTTTTCATCATCGTCATGGGGTTATATATAATCAACACTAGACGTGGATCTGAACGATGATGCCGCGCCGGTGCGAAGCGATGAATTCCCCCCCCCCCCCTCTGAGCAGTCGGAAAGATTCAAAGAGTTGTCCAGTTGAATATACTTCATCATTTATAATACATGATGAAGTTATTCTTTTGGTGAAACTATTGTTGGGACAATAATTGCACTTGCTAATGCATTCTAAATTTCATTTTCTAAATAATTTGAAATTATTTGATCTTCTTCTGTTGAACACTACACATAACCATTCGATTGAAAAATAATTTCCATTTGCTACTAAGAAATAATAATAAACTGCGTCAAAATCCATGCTTGAAATTGTTACTACAAAGTATTCAGAATATTAATTGAACTCTCTTGAATTCAATTTTAAAAAAGCCAATTACTATACTATGAACGATAAGCTTGGGGCAATAAAAAGGAACGGCGTCTGCAGAGGGATAATGTAAACCTGGAGGTGAATACATTTTATCAAATTGTGAACAATGTTGTGGCGCAAAATATTCCCGAAAATACAATGATAAAACTTTTTATACGGACTTCAGGGACACATTTTGATGTAAAGCTACACGCCTTAAAATTCCACATTTGACTCGCCGATTTTTTAATACTCGTTTCGTTTGAAACATTACAAACAAGTATTTGACCCAATGCGCTTGATATATCAGTAAGGATTCAGTATAATCCTGTAGATTGGGACCACTTTTTTTTCTAAATGTAATGTATGCATCAATAGACAACCTATTGAAGAAACTGATTCAATAGTGTGTTGAACACCCATGATTTCTTTCATATACGAGCATTGATAAGCCCAAGTCAGGTTCTGATGAAGTCGATGTCTTCATTCCACGTCTTCAACTACATGAGAAAGCACTGCTTAAGTCTGTGAATAGTGCTCAAAGTTGAATACCTGCAACCAATCATGTCCTAAATATTTTCAATTGGAGGCAGGTCAGGTAATTCAGGGGATCAAATTGAACGATTAATGTGGTGTCCATCATTTATTAATCTTAATTATAAGTTTGAATATTATAAACGACATATTCACTATCAGGATTTTCAGTTGTGATATTATATTATCACGAGAGAGTGAACGAAAAATGTTCCTTGAGACTGAATTTGTGAAGTTACAAATCAATGCGAATAGATTTATTTATTTGAGCGCGTAATAAAACAGTTTTATGTTATTGCGGAAGACTACTTCTTCAACTGACTGTGCCGAGGTGGAGAATGTTAATAGTAAAAAACTGGGTTTCAAAATTATTTACTTGGTTGAAGAGCGGAGAGCAAATGCTGTAGCTGCAAATTTCTCACTTACTGGTGATGTGTTATTAGGGAAGAACGTAAGAATTATACTGCAACTTATGTCGAAGCCACATTTGTCTATTTGATTTTCGGGTGACGCATTAAGATTTCTACAGAAAATTACGGATTTTAGGAGGATCAGTTTAGAGAGCTGATAGAATCTTACTAACTGCCAGGTTAGTACAATACCTTGTTCATTTTCGAAGAAATCGGACACATGTCATGCTGTCCATTAAAATATGGAACTCTTATTATACGTTCGAAAAACTAGCATTTAGATAAGCAAGCTTTTGATATGGTAATTTTACCGAAATACGAATTCCTTCTTTTCTTATATTGTAGATATACTAACGAATTAGTATGATATAAAACGATGGAAAATGTACTACGGTTATTCGAACAATATTATGAAAATAAATGAGTCCTTGAGCTTTATTGTCGAAAATTTATGCTTTGTTGTAAAGAAATGGCTCAAAGTTGAAAGTATTTTTCGTCGATAGCCTGTACTTTTTCCCAACTTTCTGGTTATTGACGGATCCCATAAAGACATGGGGTTGGTACAGAAATATATTTTCAGAGCACACAGAAACGATATTGCTTACCCTTTAGCGAAATGACAGATACTGAAAGAAAATCCTAATGATGACACTTCAAAATGAAGAAATCGCCAGGTGAAACAACAGTAGAATAAACTATCCGGTGTTTTTTTAGAGTGATAGAACTTTCGATAGGGATAACTGTGATTTGACAGAAGGTAGAAGCCATGTTCTTATGATATTTCTGTTGAGTAAGCATTGACAAATTATCATGGAAAGACTCACGCCGCAACAACGTTTACAAATCGTTGAAAGTTATTTTCAAAATCAATGTTCTATTCGCTAAACTTATAGAGCACTTTGTGAAATTTATGGTTAACATAATCGCCCATCAGAGCAGCTTATTCGTCGAACTAGCGATAGATTTTGGACAACATTTCCTCTACCTGATGCAAGAACAACAAGTCAAAGAACTGTACGTACAGAAGAAAATATCGCTGCTGTAAGTCAAAGTGTTAATGATCCAGATTTGTCTATTCGTCGACGTTCAAAAAAAGTTGGACTCCGTGCATCCACCACATGGAAAATTTTGCGTGAATATCTTTGTCTACACCCATACAAGATCCAACTGGTTCAAGAACTAAACGAAATGACTGTGTCTGACTTGAGCATTTCAACGTAAATCTATATATTATGCTATGGGAGGAGAATATAGGTACTCTGCAGATTTCTTAATGTTGTATATTACAGAGAAGTTTCGAGAAATCGATTTGATCAAATCGGGCTACTTTTTGCTCGAAATGTTTATAAGGATGTTTGTTGAAATGACCCGACATATGGAAATATGTATTAAATTAGCTTATACTCTTAATTAGGTATATACGGTAAAGATCTGCCTAACTGTTATATTAAAAAAAATTTTTTTACTCCAAATCGTAATCACGGAATGACTGTATCTGACTTGAGCATTTCAACGTAAATCTATATATTATGCTATGGGAGGCGAATATAGGTACTCTGCAGATTTCTTAATGTTGTATATTACAGAGAAGTTTCGAGAAATCGATTTTACCAAATCGGGCTACTTTTTGCTCGAAATGTTTATAAGGATGTTTGTTGAAATGACCCGACTTATGGAAATATGTATTAAATTAGCTTATACTCTTAATTAGAAACAAGCAAACTTGTCGTATATGGAGTGGAAACAATCCTCAAGAAGCTCTGCAGGTTCCATTGTATTCGGAAAAATGCACTGATTAGTGTGCTTCACACGCTGGAGGCATCATCGGTCCATATTTGTTTGAAAACGATGCTGGAGCTAATGCTACAGTGAATGGTGCTCATTACAGTTCGATGATGAACGATTATTTGTTTCAAAATTTGAATGGTATCGACCCAGAAGTATTTTGGTTCCAACAAAATTGTGCTGCACCTCAAGCTGCTACCGTAACAATTGTTTTATTGAAAGAAAGATTTGCCGATAACATTATTTCGAGAAGTGGTCCAATTAATTGTCTTCCAAGATCATGCCGCATAACTCCAGTGAATTATTTTCTTTGTGGTTATGTCAAGTCACTGGTTTATTTATGATAGATTGGGCTGTTGCTTGGTAGAAATCAGTTGTAATTGTCATTATAAAATAAAACACTTGTTTACATTTTCTACTTTATTTTTTTTTTGACGTACGTTTCGTCTTTGCTTGAAAGACTTCATCAGAATACGAAGTAACAGTTGTTGTACAATGACTTTATAAGATTTTTTACAGAAGGTGTACATGTGATTTTAAAATTGTTCGTGGGGTTGTTTTTCTCAAAGAATATTCCCTTCAGAATCATGTTCACTCGATCCCTTGTAAATATTGAATAGAGGGGTGTAATAAAAATCTATTTGTTCATTTACTAGGTTATTGATGTTTTTATGTTTATTTATTTCGTAAATTTCCCATAACTTCAATTTTAGACTCTATTTTCAACATGTAGAATTTCTATTTCCTTTGTGAAAGAATGGTTATTTTCAATAAGGTGTTTAGCATAATGTGAATCTTCTTTATTTTTATCGAAACTTCTTTTATGTTCTGTTAGGCGTGTACCGAAATTTCTACTTGTTCTACCAATATAAATCTTTGGACAATCTGGGCAAGTGACTTTGTATACACCTGATAATTGAAGTTTATCCATACTGTTTTTATTGTTTTTGATGTATTTGCTAATAGGATTGTTTGTCTTGAAAGAGACTTTAATATTTTCTTTTTTAAGTAGGTTTTTTAGTTGAATACTAATGTTTCCGAGATATGTGAGGCTAACGTATTTGTGTTCAGATAGATCAGATGTTAGTGGATAAATTTCTTTTAATGTGTTTTTGTGTATACGTTGGATAATTAAATTATCTATTCTGAAGTGAAAACTATTTTTGGGTGGAGGTTATTTATAAAATTCTCAAATGTTGATATTTGTCTGTTAGTACCTACGAAACATGCAATTATATCATCCACATACCTATACCAATAAAGGATGTATTTTTTGAACGGATGTTTATGAATTTTGTTTTCTAGGAAATCCATGAAGATTTCTGCGAGTAAAGAGCTTAGTGGATTTCCCATGATTGAACCTTCTTCGCTAGTATATTATTATTATTATTATTTATTATTATCCTGATACTCCTAGATCTTCTGTGAAGATCCCTCAGAAGCTTTTTCAGCTTGTGCGAGTTAGGAGTTCAGTTGTGTTCTGTGTAGGCTTTGTTACTGCGATCTTGCGCCACTTTAGGTCACAGCACTGTTAATTTTTGACCCAACAGTGAAATGGTGGCAGATACCCGTCCAACTAGAAAATTTCTTTTCTACCTGAATAGGATTCGAACCCTGGACCTCCCGGTCACGAGTCCGATGCTCTCCCGCTGAGCTATCCACACTCACTGCAAACATTTAATAATGTATTATTTCTGATTAGAAATAATACACTTATTAAATATTTGCATAAACCAAAATTTCTTCAAATTTAACAATACTTTATATACTAGCGAAGAAGGTTTAATCATGGGAAATCCACTAAGCTCTTTACTCGCAGAAATCTTCATGGATTTCCTAGAAAACAAAATTCATAAACATCCGTTCAGAAAATACATTCTTTATTGGTATAGGTATGTGGATGATATAATTGCATGTTTCGTAGGTTCTTACAGACGAATATCACATTTGAGAATTTTATAAATAACCTCCACCCAAAAATAGTTTTCACTTCAGAAATAGAACATAATGAATCCATCAACTTTCTTGACCTCACGATAACTAGAGAAAACAATAAACATAACTTCGCAATTTATCATAAACCATCACAAACAGATACCATTATATACCGTAATTCTTTTCATCCATTCCAACACAAACTAGCAGCTCTCCATAGTATGATATACCGTTTATTGAACATTCCACTAAACCAAGTCAATTTCCAAAAAGAAAAATGTATAATTAAACAAATAGCTTACAACAATGGATATAATACATCTCTAATAGATAATTTAATTAACCAACGTATACACAAAAGCACATTAAAAGAAATTTATCCAGTAACATCTGATCTATCTGAACACAAATCTCGGAAATATTAGTATTCAACTAAAAAACCTGCTTAAAAAAGAAAATATTAAAGTCTCTTTCAAGACAAACAATCCTATTAGCAAATACATCAAAAACAATAAAAACAGTATGGATAAACTTCAATTATCAGGTGTATACAAACTCACTTGCCCAGATTGCCCAAAGATTTATATTGGTAGAACAGGTAGAAATTTCGGTACACGCCTAACAGAACATAAAAGAAGTTTCGATAAGAATAAAAAAGATTCACATTATGCTAAACACCTTCTTGAAAATAACCATTCTTTCACAAAAGAAATAGAAATTCTACATGTTGAAAATAGAGGTCTAAAATTGAACTTATGGGAAATTTACGAAATGAATAAACATAAAAACAGCAATAACCTAGTAAATGAACAAATAGATTTTTATTACACCCCTCTATTCAATATTTACAAGGGATCGAGTGAACATGATTCTGAAGGGAATATTCTTTGAGAAAACCAACCCGACGAACAATTTTAAAAACACATGTACACCTTCTGTAAAAAATCTTATAAATTCCTTGTACAACAACTGTTACTTCGTATTCTGATGAAGTCTTTCAAGCAAAGACGAAACGTACGTCAAAACCAAAAATAAAGTAGAAAATGTAAACAAGTGTTTTATTTTATAATGACAATCACTGGTTTATGCTGCTAAACCAGAAACAATAGACGCTTTGGAAGCCAACATAACTCGTGTTCTTGATGAAATGAGGCCTGAATCAATCGAAAAAGTGGTCCAAATTTGGTCTGATCGAATGCGGTTCCTCAGAGCTAGTCATGCTGGACATATGCCCGAAATTATTTTTAAAAAATGAATGTGATAAAATTATCTTTCAAATAAAAAAAATTGCTTCAATCTTAGTTTGAATGTGTTTTATTTCAATTTAAAGTTCTATTACTTTAGAAAAAAAACCCGATAAATACATTATTTACGAGCAAACCTGCTGGTTTAGAGGATGAAAACAATCCTGACTGGGTTCTTTAAATAATTTGATTAATTTAAAGTTCTATCACTCTAAAAAACACCCGATAGTAGCGACATCTCTTATCAAAACCGTTACTACTCCTAACAGTTTTCTATTATTTGAAATTTCCTTATTTGGCATTTCAGTATAATGACGTCAAACAAAGATATTTACCCGCTGTCGTGCGGCAGAAAAAAAAAGTGGAAATAAAAGTTAGCGGTCGCTTTGTACGATTTTTCATCTTCCTCGAATTCAGTGGATGGTTCATGGATCAAATGAATGTTATTCAACCGAGAAGCCTTATTTTCTTCCGTCTCCATGAATCGGATCTCCCAAATTATCATTCCAGTTCAGGCACGCATCTCCATGGAGAGACATTGTTATTCCTGATATTGTTTTGCGCAGAATTCGTTCCACTCCAAACAACATCTTGTAACAGTTGATTTCTCCGCTCCCCTGACTTCGTTGGATTGAGTTTTATGACTTTATTGAGCGCCAAACTGTCTTTTTAGATAGACGACTACATTTTCGTATTCTTGGAATTTCTTACTTTTGGACGGAGTGAGAGTTTTTAGTAGTTATTTTTTATTCTCAACTGGTTACGTTCGCCTCAATTGCGTGAGAATAATATCTGAATGTTCATCATTTGTATTGTAATAATTGATTAATCTATTAGGAGTAAAAGTATCGAGTGTTTTTTTAAAGTCATAGAACTTAAATGTTGTTTTTATTTGCAAAATAATTTTATACAATAGAGAGTTCTAATATTGAAAATATTCCGTGGAAAATGCCGGGACATCCAATTTCCCAGTTTGACCTCAGTGGCCCTTTTCCTGGAAATCGGCAGAGTTGCCCGAAGACCGGTGCCTGGTGGACCCAGAGTAACATCTGCAAGGAAGACCATTATAAAGCAAATTTTACTCGAAAGAATCGAACGGTATGTGCAACAGCTCTTCGAAGTCATTTTTTGAGGATCTATAGACAGGTAGTCTCAACCAGTACTATAAGGAGACGGTTGCATTCGTCAAATTTAAGGGTGAAAAGATCTTTAAGAGTACCTCAGCTATCACCTGGACATAGAGCTAATCGACGGAAATGGGAAGAATACCAACAAGACTGGCTTTTACCACAATGACGCAACGTACTTTTTTCGTACGAGTCACGATTCGGTTTGGAAAGTAATAGTCGAAGAAAAAGGGTTTGGAGAGGTAGACTAAAGAGACTCAATTTCGCTTGGGACGTTGTGCCCTTTCAAGGCGTATCAATAATTTGCTGGGGCAGTATAATTTTCAGTCGCCGTACCCCTCTTATTATCGTTGAACGAACAATGACTGGTGCCATCTACGAAGAAAACATCAATGAACGAATCATTGTTTCTTTGCGTAACGAATTTGGGGATAATTTCATTTATCAGGGTGATAACGCCCCACCCCACCGCACATGAAGGGTTCAAAGCATTCTTCGAGAGAACAATATCCAGAGAATCAACTGGCCAGCAAACTCACCAGACATGAATCCAATTGAGCACGTATGGGATTACTTAGGGAGAGCAATATCCAATCGCAAAAACTCACCTTTAACTTTTTAGGAATTGAGTTTAGCCCTTCAGGAAGAATGGAACGATATGCCTGAAAATTTCATTAATGACTTGAGCCAAGACTTTTGATGATCTGTGTATTTGGATTCTACAGATAAATTCATGATTCCCACGAGAATTACTTTAATATTCAATCATAAAGAGCTTCAAGATGGAGCAAGTTTAGGTTTGAAATATTCAAACTTTAGGTTGTTATCTTCCAAGCCATGATATTATGGCATCTCCTTACCACGACCTGAATAAGAATTTTTTGGCACGCAGGACTTTTTATCTTGTAGCAAATTTAATGCGTTTTCCAGATATGTGGTCAAATTTGATGAGTCTACAAGGATAACTGAAGTATCATTGCTTTCATGGTAAAACTTTCGTAAAATCAAGAAAGGTTAAATTAAAGAATAACTTGATCTCCTTTTCAGATACTGAATTATTTCAGCCCTTACTATTTGGTAATTGATCATAATTAAAACAAATTGTAGAAATTAGTATGTTTTACTACCAATAAAAAGATATATAACACATTTTCTTGTGACACGAGTTTCGGGAAATGAACTATCCCATCATCAGACAACTGAAGACCTAACAGTGGTACAGAGGTCTCTGTAGTAATTTCTACAATTTGTTTTAACTTGATCTCCCCTTGAAGTTTGGCCCTGTATAATAATTCCATAATAACACACATGCCTGCGATTATTTTTTGATATAAAAGGTTCTAGACATATGAAATTTTTAAAATTAAATTATGTAAAGGTTTCAAAGAACTATTTTGTTTTAATATTCAAATCTTTATAGCATAGGTCATCATCCTCAGCTCCAGACAGTCTGGAATATAAAAACCAATTTTAAATGAAACTTAAAACAAGACGGCGAAGTGCTCTTCCGCTGCTCGTAAACGCTGTGAAAATCTACCGTCAAAATTTCCCTAATATGCTTGCTGTAGCTTTCACGACTAACTCGCCCTTACACCGAGTGGTACAGATGTTTTATCACCTGAAAACATCGATAATCCCAAGAATAGCGTAAATTGTTTCTTTATACGAAACTATTATAGCTATCAAGTTTTAATGTTCTCATTCCGAGGAAAACTCGAGGAACTTCCATTCTGGGAATTGTTATTCGACACTCCAAATTATATATTCGTATTCGAAAAGTTTAAAAATAGATTGTGAAACTTGTAATGAGATTTGAGTTCGAAATGCGATCTTGTAATAGGTACGGATTTCATAGATTTTCTCATACAAGGTTACCGTTTTATCTGATCTGAATATTCATATGGAAACACAAACGGATAATTACAATTCCAACCAGAAAAGTATATCATATCGTATAAAAATTTGGTTGAATCGTTCCTCAATTGATAGAATTTTATTTTAATTAAATAAAACAGTAAAAATTATTAATATACATATAAACTGAAAATGACTTTCAAGAAGTATCAGCATATTACAGAATAATAGTGGAATTAATTCTACAGAAAATCTACATATTTTAATAAATCTTATGAAAACATTTTGAATTAAATTTTAAAACATGTCCCAAAATACACTATATCACTTTATAGACATATATATTATCATCACATGAGGTGGAAATTAACTAATAAAGTATCAAAAGAAATATAAAATAATGACCGAATTATTTAGACATCATCTTATACATATACATTCTGTCAAGAAAGTACCGGGAATTATCGATTTAAATCTGGCGGGGCAATGAGGTAGGTAAATTTTTTTTTCCTAGGTTGGTACCACTGTCCTTAATTACTATGCCAAGCTTGAGCGGGATCTGTCAACTAGTGTGTTTGCAACAGCTGATTAAGTCAGTCGATGTCAGAGTGCGTGCCGATTTTTACTATGGGTGATTACGTTGAGCAAAGAATTTGTTTAAAGTTTTGTGTTGCAAATGAATTTTCGTGTGCCGATGCATTGAAAATGTTGCAAAAGGCCTTTGGTGATAATGCTCTATCGAAAACTCGTGCATATCAGTGGTACAGAGCCTTCAAGGACGGTCGTGAAGTGGTCGCCCATCGACGGCTTCGATCGAAGATAACGTCGATAAAATTAAGGAAAGGGTGCTGGAAAACCGTCGTACCAGCTTGAGAGAGATAGCACATGATCTTAAGATATCCCACGAGACCGCACGTATGATTTTGATTGATATTTTGGGCATGAGAAAGGTGGCCGCACGACTCGTACCGAAAGACCTAAATTTTCTTCAAAAACGTCATCGCGAACAGGTTGCTTCAGACATGCTGGATCGCTGTAATTCCGATTCTACATTCATGGAACGCATTATAACTGGTGATGAGACCTGGGTCTACGAGTACGATATGCAAACAAGCCAGCAATCATCGGAATGGGTGGCAAAAAATGAGCCGAAACCGAAAAAACCACGCCAAAGCCGCTCGAAAATGAAGGTGATGCTCATTGTTTTCTTCGATATCCGTGGCGTGGTGCACTACGAATTCATTCCAGAGGGTCAGACGGTAAACAAGGAGTATTACCTAGGCGTTATGAAACGTTTGCGTGAGCGTATCCGTAAGAAGCGGCCAAATTTGTGGGCGAACAACTCATGGATTTTGCATGACGATAACGCGCCTTCTCACCGAGCTACGATTGTGACTGACTTTCTCGCCAAAAACTCAACAAACGTGCTTCAGCAACCACCGTATTCGCCGGATTTGGCTCCCTGCGACTTTTTCCTCTTCCCAAAACTAAAATTGCCCCTTCGTGGCACCCGTTTTGAGTCGATTGAAGCCATAAAACAAAATTCGGCGCGAGAGCTAAAGTCCATCCCGGAAAGCGCCTATAAAAAATGTTTCGATAATTGGAAGTGCCGTTGGCATAGATGTATTGGAGCAAATGGAACCTATTTTGAAGGCGACCCAATAAATTTTGACGATTAAATGTAAAAATGTTGTTTTAATTGAAAATTCCCGGTACTTTCTTGACAGAGTAGTATATAAGGTGATGTCTAAATAATTTGGTCATTATTTGATATTTTTTTTGATTTTTTATTAGTTAATTTCTATCACATGTGATGATAATATATATGTCTATACAGTGTATTTAGTACTAGTTTTTAAATTTAATTCTAACTGTTTTCTTGAGATTTATTCAGATTCAAATCTGTGTAGGTTCTGGAGAATATATTCCAACTATTATTCCGTAAAATGATAAAGATAATTCCCACAATTCATTAATTCAATATTGTTATGTTCGGAAAGTAATTTCGTTTTTTTAGGAAAATAAAAGACAATTATTGTATAATGAATAAATATTTTCTTAAATCATATAATGGCCGTTGGTGGAACACTACACTTTTTCTGTTGACTAGTTCTGGCCTTTTCTGTTGAAGTGCACATCCAGTTTGCCCAGTTGATGACAGTAGATTTCCGAAATTGTTGTGTCATCCAGTAAAAGCTCAAGAAAAAAGATTCCTTCAAATTCCCCCCAAACAGACAGCATCACCTGTTTTGATGGATATTGTCTTTCGAAGTGCTTTGAGCCGATTCATCTTTTTTGCTCCATGATCTCTTGCACTTGACATTGTTGAGCTACTTGTCTGATCGAGTTCAGAGGGTTTGTATGGGTATAGAGGGACTAGTTTCAATATCAGACGATAAAAATGTCAACGTAGGAGTTCCCCAAGGAAGTAATCTGGGGCACTTTTCATTTCTGATATACATTGATGAACTCGACCTCTTGTTGTTTGTTGACGATGCGAGTATCTTAATGCGTAGCAAGAATCTTAATTCCAGTATTGAACAAACTAGATTAGCCTTCGCTTCAGTACAGCATTGGTACACTCAAAATGAGTTCATTCTCAATGTCAGCAAGACTGAGTGTGTGATTTTTAGAACGATTCAGTCTAAAAATATGCATCCTCAGTTAATTACTCTGGATAACACACAGGTTAGATTTTTGTCGTCGACTTCTTGCAGTTTCGTTTGATTGTCACCAGAAATGGAATGATCATATGAGTCAGGTCAGCAAAAAACTCAGTAAAGTTTTGTACATGATTAAGGTATTGTCGCGTAGAGTGGACCTGGAACTTAAAGAGACAGTTTATTATGCAAATTTTGTTTCACTTCTGAGGTAGGGGCTTGTTATATGGGGTGAAAGCAGTGATATAAATAGATTATTTATTCTACAGAAATACGCCTTGAGGACAATAATAGGATTGAAATATAAACAATCATGCAGAGGTCATTTTAGAAATAATTCCATGCTCACAATTACGGGACTATATGTTTTGGAATGTCAGCTATTTGTGAGAAAACATCCCCAATATTTGGATGATCTGTTGAATAAAAACAACGCAAGACGTTCTATTCCATACCAATTTCCGAGGCATTCCTTGACACTTAATAAAAAAAAACACAAAATATATGTGTATAAGATTGTTCAATGTACTACCTAAGGAGTTCATCAATGTATCTAATATAAGAAAATTCAAAATCGAAATAACTAAGAATATTGTAGATATAAAACCATATTCGATAAGGTAATTTATGGAATCTTCTTTCAGGTCTTGTTGAAGTTGTGATATTCTTTGACGGTTTTATCTTTTCATTTGTGCAATTGCATTGATTATGAGAATAAAGTTCATGTTATGTTATATATAACCAGTTTTTCGTCTCCAGCAATGATGCGCTTTAAAAATGGATAATTTTCGTGACGTTTGAGAAGCAAATCATAGTCGTCAACACGACGACACAAATTTATCTCCTTGAGAACATGGGGAAGCCATATATCGAGCGTCGAGGTTAAATCCAAGCCTTTCATGTGGTCATAAACAGTTGAATTCGATAAATTCAACCTCTCACTGATCTCATGTGTTGTTATTCTCCGATCTGCATCAACTTATGTTTTTATCATGTCTTTATCAGCCTCAACCGGCCTTCCGGAAGGTGGTGTATCTTCGTCATCAAAATTGCCGGATCGAAATTTTTCAAACCAATTCTGGCGCTGGCGTACTGTTAACACATCTTTTTTATACACATCGGTTAATTTCTTTCTGGCTTGAACAAGAACCTTTTCTATAGTAAAAAAGTAAAATGTGACGAAAATGCTGCATATTGCTCTTCATATTTAAAAGGGCACCAGCCAAAAGCTACTTCGTAGAATTAATTGAACTTTTTCACGCATAAGCGTTGCTATATCAGCTCTCAAAAAATAGGAGGATTATGTGGCTTAAGTGTGAAGTTGGGTTCAAAAAAATAGAATTAAATCCTCTGCCGGGAATAAACGAAATCAATTTCCGGACAACATTATTGACTGTACAAATGGATTCACCCCCCAGGTATTAGATTTTGTCGTGATGGGGGTGCTTGTCTTGACTAGGACCCTAGTTTTGTCCCGGCGAAATGGAGGGTTGAGTCTTGGTGTCTAACGTAATGCCAATTCCCGCCAGTCACTGAACCTGTATGGTGGAAGATCTCTGAATGGGGCCCTTGTTTTGCCGTTCTGGTGAAATGGAGGGCTGAGCCGGTTGATTAACTCACTGACAGGGAATCTGTCGCAGCAGAGGGCTTCTCCCTTAAAACTGGCGTACTCTACCTTATCGCAGTTAATCTCCGGATTTTCTTTGTAATGACCGAGTGCGTAATGTATCATACTTCACTACCTCAGGGAGTGGTTTGCCCACAGGTGTTACTTGTACCACCTGGCAACACCATTGGTGTTGGACTCGAGGGGGCTAGGGAGTTATTTCATTTATCTGTTCGCAGACCCCCATGTTCGGGATATTCTCATGAAATGACTCGGGGTTTAACGGGACTTGACGATTCGACCGGCTTGTCCTGGCCCCGGATCAATGCGTAACGATTTAGAGTTTGTGGATCTCTACGAAATGGCTTAGCCGTTAGTGCTTGACGCCAGGATCAATCAAATGACTTCACATGAGATCGGTGAGTCAGGACGTATAAGCCGTTAGACGGTGCTCGTACCAGGATCAATAGTAATCATCAATCTTGAGATTATCTTAGTTCGTGAGACTGCGTTTGGTTGATTGGGTAAGAATTCCTTCCGGCGTTTTGCGTCTCAAACCAACTGACCTGCAGAGCCAGTAGAGGTTGAATAGTGCTTCGCTGCTACCAGTCAGACGGTTCTGGCTTTCGAGTCGGGGCCCAAACTGGAAGCTGGTGGATTCATCTCTTCGGAGGGATTCTCGCTTCGCGCGATGATATGGCATAATACTTATCATACTTTCTACCTCTTGGGGTAGACTGTGGAGACTGCCGAGTAGTCACTTGGTGAAAGAGTTATGCTCGTCATGCCAATACAAAAACGTGGTAGAATTCACGTCTGCAAATGTACTTTGAAATGTAAAATATGTGCGATATTCAATAAGGCAAGGAATCATCAACATAGCAGTAGCATTTTCTGAGCTCCACCGTCCTAGCACACAGTATTGCCCACATATTCCCGGCTAGCCGTTCGGTCGCAATAACTTACTCTAATTAAATACCACCCCCAAAACAGACTGTATGACCTTTGAGGTAGCGTATATTCGATTCCGCAACGAGAATTCCAGAGAACCGTGCTGTTTTTTCCGCAACGCAATAAAGTGGAGCTTTCGCCGAGGATTTACTATAGCTAACATATCTCTTTGAAATAGCATTTCGTGCATACTCCTGCAACACATTCGCGAATAAGCACGAGGTCGCCATACTGTAATTCCACCAATATCCATTTCGGAGAACCCCACGCAACGGGACTAAGTTTCCGTCCAATGATTTCAATTCCATTATTTCCGCTAGGTGAAAAACATTCCCGCTTTATGTTCGAGTTCGAACAATATTAGCTGTTTGTTATTTTCACAGCCTGTTTGCATCTACAAATGTCAAATCCATTCGAGTGGCTAAGATTGGAACCCCGAGTGTTTACGGCGGGAAATGGTGTGAGAGAACGAGGGGTTGGGCATACCCTATTCCGTCTATTAGGGGTGATATTTTCTGAAGGAAATGTGCATTTTTCGACTGATGCAAAAAACTTTATTCCTCATTCGTTATACCAAAAAAAACAAAGGGTTATATGTGCACATGGAAATTTATGGTTATTTAAATACAGTAAACTCGCGTTAGTGTGAATACAAAAAACTTTTGCATGAATCTTATTTTCGAGCCGTTCACAGTAGTGGAAGGTGTGTGAAAGACATGAACTTAAAGTTTATAGGATTAAAAAAATGATATTAAACCAAAGCTTTCGATGTTAAACATCAATAAAAATTTGTCATTTGAAATAAGAAGTTATTTTAAATGACTTTAAATTCAGAATTATATATTCAAACCTCTTTAATATATATTGAAACTATATACAAAAACTATCAAATTGATATCCTCATATATAATCAATATAAAATATTTTTCAATGTCTCGGAAAAAACCTTTTTACATCCCGACTTGAAATGTATTAATAAAAATGTATTAACGAAAACTACATAAGTATGTATATTAACATACAAATACAAGAATATCCACTATTCCAAAATTATCTAAAGTTATCAAAATAAAGTATCAAATAAAAATAATTGAACGAGAACTCCAACATTTGATAAGCTATTCCGGCCTATCTGACCTCATCAGAAATGTATTGAATTCAGATTCAAACATATAACAAGATTAAAATTCAACTTACCAAAATAAGATAAAACCTAGAACAAATAAACTTGAAGTAAGCTTTAAAGTATCCAAAATAAAACAGAAATGATAAACGTGTTGTTACGTATAACCTATAACTATTTGTACCCGGAACACACAAAAAACAATAACAAAACTTATTCCTTCATTTTGATAATTTTAGATAATTTTGGAATAGTGGATTTTCTTGTATTTGTATGTTAATATAAATACTTATACAGTTTTTGTTAATGCATTTGTATTAGTACATTTCAAGTCGGTATGTAAAACGGTTTTTTCCGAGACATTGAAAGCTATTTCATATTGATTATATATAAGGAAATGAATTTGATAGTTTGTGTATATAGTTTTAATATATATTCTTGAGGTTAGAATATATATAGTAATTATGATTTTAAAGTCATTTGAATTTTACTTCTATCAAGTATTGACTCACATCCAAATAGATTTCTAAATTATGAAATAATTTCATATAGAGTCTTTATATCTTCAATATATTCCTCAATTTTTTATTATTTTTGAAATTCTGGTTGTTTTTTTATCATGGGACATTATTTGGGGTGAAAAAGTTTTGTTATTGTTTTTCTGTGTTTCGATTACGAATAGTTATAGGTTATACGTAACAATACGTTGACCATTTCTGTTTTATTTTGGATACTTTAAAACTTACTTCAAGTTTATTCGTTCCAGGTTTTATCTTATTTTGGTAAGCTGAATTTTGATCTTGTTATATATTTGAATTTGAATTCAATACATTTCTGATGAGATCAGATTGGCCGAAATAGCTATCAAATGTTCGAGTTCTCGTTCAATTATTTATATTTGATCCTTTATTTTGATAATTTTAGAAAATTTTGGAATAGTGGATTTTCTTGTATTTATATGTTAATATACATACTTTTATAGTTTTTGTTAATACATTTGTATTAACACATTTCAAATCGGGATGTAAAAAGATGTTTTCCGAGACATCGAAAAATATTTTATATTGATTATATAAGAGGATATCAATTTGTTAGTTTTTGTATATAATATATATATGTATATATATATATATATATATATATATATATATATATTATATATATATATATATATATATATATATATATATATTATATATATATATATATATATATATATATATATATATATATATATATATCTTGTAGAGGTTAGAATATATGATTCTGAATTTTCAAGTATTGACTCACATTCAAATAGAAGTTGTTTTTGTTTGTACTTTCATGGCTTATAGTTGAGCATTCACTGCTTTATACTGAATTGATCATAGGCTTTCTGTTTCACTTACGTTTATATCAGTATTTCGTTCGGCCCATTGTTTGTTCAGATAAGTACATTCAATTTGTCTTGTAAGATATTTTTTTAATTATTTTTATTTTTTAAATGTGAAGTAGGGCTCATGAGTTTTCCGTTGTGGGAATTCTAAATTGCTTTTTGTAGGTGTTCTGCATGTTTTAGAAATTGTTTTGAAGAAACTTATCTTGAGAAAGTTGTTTTCGAAGAAGTTCTTGAGGTTACGTGTTGCATGTTTCGAAAGCAATTTGGTTTTCATAAAACAAGGTACGAAACAAAATGTTGTACCCTTCAAGTATTCATTTGATAATTTTCAATAATAATTTATATATCTTTGAATTATTTTCTTCCCTCTCAGTACTGTGTAATAAGTGTTTAGTTTATATGTCCACTCAAGTTTTTGAATTAAATTTTTTGACATTAAAATTATCATTAACATAATAAATCTTTATTATATTTGAAATTTTAATTATTTTGTTCTGAAAATGAAGACCTTTTATTATTTATATCACCACTGATAACCTAAAATCAAATATCTGAAATACAATTGGTATGTATTCGAACAGAGTAACTGGATCGAACATAATAACCAACTTATCACACAAGGTTGCTCTTCCGTTCCAAACATTGTTGCAGAACGTTATATTTTTCCTTTTGTCTACACCATGATAGCTCTAAAGCTTCTTCTATCCGAACGTCCTTTCATTCTAGTTTGCTATTTCATCGAATTCACTCTGACGCCGGCCAAATGAGAACATTTTTGCCTTTGTAACAGCAGCTTTTCCCGCACTACGTCACATCTATTTTCCAGCAGTCCGCAATCGACCGATTCTTCGATTTCAATACCATTTTTCCTTTATTGCAGTTTTTCTTTCAATACGTTTAGTTCGCATTTCGATCTGTCTATCTGTTGGCATACGTTGGGTTATTTCGCTACGTTCAGAGGAAAGCGATGCATTTGTGAATAGTTTTGTAGCGTCCATTGGAAAGAGAAAAACCAATAGGAATACCCCTGAGTCCGTAAATACTTCCTCAATTAAGCTGAATGTCATAAAACGTTGGAAGAGGGAAAATGGTTGATTGATTCGGTCTTTACTTGGTGGAAACTTTTAATTGAAAAATATATAAAAGACAGTATTTTAATTTCTACAAAATTATTTATTTTTAATTTCTACAAAAATGTTTATAACACTAATAATGATTTGCTAATGATACGATCCTCAGGAAATTTTGCACGAATTTGTGCGTTGTTATTACTCTTCTAAATGCCAAATTTTGAATTGATCGGGTACGTGGTTTCGGTAATATTGCGAAAATAGTGAAAAATTTGAAATGTCAATAACTCTGAAACTACTGGACCTATTTAGCCCGTTAAAGAACTCAGCTGCTGCATTTGTGATCCGAAGATACCCTCGAAATTTGACAAACTTAGTATTTTCCAAAGTCGGATGAACCGTTTGACCACGGATTCTTCATCAGAGAGTCCACCTAGTCAGTTGAGGCCGTTTTCCGTGAAAAATTCGAAAATTAGAGACATTTGAATAAAACGATAGCATGCTGTTCCCTAGAGGAATTAGCCCGCAAAAATCGACCTTTCTGTTTTCTTTTCGTCCGAGTATCGCTGCAGTTCGGGGAAGAATTTAATCTCCGACATCGCTGCAATTCGTGAAGGAACTGCTTTTCGACCAACATCGCTGCAGTTAGTGAACGGACCTCGGACTGAGTTAAAATCGCTGCAGTTAGTGAACGGACCTCGGACTGGGTTAAAATCGCTGCAGTTCGTGAAGGGAATTTTATCAACTAACATCGCTGCAGTACGTGAAGAAATTGCTTTCTACTGACATCGCTGCAGTTCGTGAATGGATTTTGGAGTGAGTTAAAATCACTGCAGTTCGTGAAGGAAGCTCTGTTGACCAACATTGCTACAGTACGTGAAGGACCTGCTTTCGAACGAGATCGCTGCAGTTCGTGAATGGATTTCGGACTGAGTTAAAATCGCTGCAGTTCGTGAATGAAGTTCTATCGACTAACATCGGTGCAGTACGTGAAGGAATTGCTTTCGACTGACATCGCTGCAGGTCGTGAATGGATTTCGGACTGAGTTAAAACCGCTGCAGTTCGTGAAGGAAGCTCTGTTGACCAACATCGCTGCAGTTGGTGAAGGAAGTTCTGTCGACCAACACCGCTGCAATACGTGAAGGAAGTTCTATCGACCAACATCGCTGCAGTACAAGAAGGAACTTCTTTCGATCGACATCGCTGCAGTTCGTGAAGGGATTTCGGACTGAGTTCAGATCGCTGCAGTTCGTGAAGGAAGTTCTGTCGACCAACATCGCTGTAGTACGTGAAGGAACTGCTTTCAACCGACATCATTACAGTTCGTGAATGGATTTTGAACTCAGCTCAAATTGCTGCAGTTCGTGAATGGATTGTGGACTTAGTTCAAATCGCTGCAGTTAGTGAAGGAAGTTCTGTCGACCAACATCGCTACAATACGCGAAGGAAGTTCTGTTGACCAACATCGCGCCGTAGGTGAAAGAACTGCTTTTGACCAACATCGCTGCAGCTCGTAAATGGATTTCGGACTGACTTCAAATCGCTGCAGTTCGTGAAGGAAGTTCTGTCGACCAACATCGCTGCAATACGTGAATGAAATTCTCTCGAGCAACATCGCTGCAGTACGTGAAGGAACTTCTTCCGACCGACATCGCTGCAGTTCGTGAAGGGTTTTCGGACTGAGTTCATATCGCTGCAGTTCGTGAAGGAAGTTCTGTCGACCAACATCGCTGTAGTAAATGAAGGAACTGCTTTCGACCGACATCATTGCAGTTCGGGAATAGATTTTGGACTGAGCTCAAATCGCTGCAGTTAGTGAAGGAAGTTCTGTCAACCAACATCGCTGCAATACGCGAAGGAAGTTCTATCGACCAACATCACTACCGTACCTGAAGGAACTGCTTTCGACCGACATCGCTGCAGCTCGTGAATGGATTTCGGACTGAGTTCAAATCGCTGCAGTTCGTGAAGGAATTTCTGTCGACCAACATCACTGCAATACGTGAATGAAATTCTGTCGAGCAACATCGCTGCAATACGCGAAGGAAGTTCTGTCGACCAACATCGCTGCCGTACATGAAGGAACTGCTTTCGATCGACATCGCTGCAGCTCGTGAATGGATTTCGGACTGAGTTCAAATCGCTGAAGTTCGTGAAGGAAGTTCTGTCGACCAACATCGCTGTAGTACGTGAAGGAACTGCTTTCGACCAACATGACTGCAGCTCGTGAATGGATTTCGGACTGAGTTCAAATCGCTGAAGTTCATGAAGAAGTTCTGTCGACCAACATCGCTGCAGTACGTGAAGGAACTGCTTTCAACCGACATCGCTGCAGTACGTGAAGGAACTGCTTTCGACCGACATCGCTGCAGTTCGTTAATAGATTTCGGACTGAGTTCAAATCGCTGCAGTTTGTGAAGAAAGTTCTATCGACTAACATCGGTGCAGTACGTGAAGGAATTGCTTTCGATTGATATCCCTGCAGTTCGTGAATGGATTTTGGGCTGAGTTCAAATCGCTGCAGTTCGTGAAGGAAGCTCTGTCGACCAACATCGCTGCAGTAGGTGAAGGAACTGCTTTGGAACGACATCGCTGCAGTTCGTAAATGGATTTCGGACTGAGTTCAAATTGCTGCAATTCGTGAGGGAAGTTCTGTCGACCAACATTGCTGCAATACGCGAAGGAAGTCCTTTCGACCAACATCACTGCAGTACGTGAAGGAAGTTCTGTCAACGAACATCGCTGTAGTACCTGAAGTAACTGCTTTCGACTAACATCGCTGCAGTTCGTGAAGACCTTCACGTCCGTACTCGCTCGATATCGGTGCAGTTTGTGAAACATATTTTTTCGTCAAAGTCCACTTTTCACAGAGTGCCGTGTTTTTCCTCGCGCCCTTTCTAACTTGACCATTGATCTACTTTTTACGAAGTGCAGCAATTTTTCGACTGAATGCACAGAAGTCCTATTTGTAATTTCCTGGTCGATATCTCTTCAGTCCAACTTCGTATTAGAGCCCTGTTTCTATCAACCCTGCAAATTCTTTCGAAAACTTGAGGGTGAAATGCTAACACGATTTCACGGTCAGTGCTAAAATATATCGACAATGGAATTCAGCGGAACCTTATTGGCTTGTATTATGTATAATGAATTCTTAATAGATAGTTTTGTGTTCGAAAATTAATGAGTAATAATAGGTATTGTTGGTGAAATAAAACTTTTTTGGTGATATTTACGATCAATATATTTCAAATTATGTTTACGCCTAATAAGTATCATTATAATGGAATGAATAGTTGGAAGCTGTTTTGTATATGTATATTATGCACAATTCCATGTTATAAAAAATAATTCGATTGGGTCTCCAAATTGGTTTAATTGAGAAAAACTTAATAATACCAAAAGAATGCGGTTTCTGAAATGATTTGAAAAAGATTCTTCTTACATAGCTTAAACTGGTCGTTCAATCAACATTAGAGTAGACGAACATAAAGAATCGTTACTTCAAAATAAAGCTACAGCAGGTTCTTCTGCACATTGCATAAAAGAAAACCTCTTCATAGACTTCGCTAAAACTGAAATTTCACATTCATGTAACAGAAACAAAAAGTTGGACCTATTCGAATATCTGGAGATCCCTTTGGCTCATAAAAAACATTTGGCGATAACAAACAATCAATTGGAATTTCATCTATCCCCATTAATATCTAGTTCCTTTGAAAAATGAGCAAATATCGTCAACAGATATAACTTACTGTTAACAACTTCAAATAAAATCCCCGTCTTTTACATCTATTGTCCGAATTATAATCTTTAGTAAATATTCCTTAGTTTCGAAAATGGGTTGAAAACCGAAACATTTATGTGAACAACATGAATAAAATGTTTGTGAAACTTAAGCCAAGTTTATTTGTCTACCTAATTAATATCCAAAATGTTGCATCAAGTGATTTGCGAGAAATCAATATATTTAACTATACTGTTTCAGAAAAACTTAAATAGTGTACACAACAGTTGAGATCTAATATAGATCGAAACAGTTTCTGAATACTTATAAAATCAAATACAATGTGTGTACAAGAAGTCATTATCAGGTTTAATGCAACCTTCATTTTTCATCCGTAATACTTCTTTCTGTTAGATAAATCTAATATGATGAATATAATTTGCAAAAAATTTAAATTCAAATTGATTTTACTTCCTTCGAACGATTGTTAATGAATAATTCATACTTTGTGTCCGTTATTCCAGTTATTAGTAGGAAGACTATTCAAAATAAATATCCATCAACTTTTTATTCATACTACTCAACTTTTCATCCAGTTTATCAGCTTTGACGGCTAAACACAATTTTTTACTTTGTGAGAGCTTTCGATGTTTCCAAACGTAGTAGGGCGTTAAATGAGAATATTCGGGAAGCTAGATGGTTATTCGATAATCTTTAATAGAATTTGGGTCAAATGTATCAAGTATTTTATAATTTACCGTAGTATGAATTTAGAACAGATTCATGTTTTGACTGGAGAGATAAAATTACTTCAAGGAACAGTTTTTACTTAATGAAAGAAGAATAAAAAATCTTTGTTTCACAGCTTTTTCTTCTCAAGGAAAAAGATCAAATGAAAATATACCTTTGTTTTTTTAAGAGGGATCAATTAGGAAGTGAATTAACGGACGAAAACTCCCCCAGACATTACACTGTATAAATAAAATTTAATTACTTCTCGTCTTAATCAAAGTTTATTCAAAATAGACACCGACAGAAACATTTAAGAACTCTCAAATTTGTGAAGGTGATTAAATGACGGATAGAAAAACGGAAAAAATTACGAGATTCCCAGGAATAAACCAGTAATTAAATAAAAGGGAGAATCTGAAATCTTCAGGAAATTGCAGACTACAACACGCGAAGGAAGTTCTGTCGACCAACATCGCTGCCGTACATGAAGGAACTGCTTTCGACCGACATCGCTGCAGCTCGTCAATAGATTTCGGACTGAGTTCAAATCGCTGAAGTTCGTGAAGGAAGTTCTGTCGACCAACATCGCTGTAGTACCTGAAGGAACTGCTTTCGACCGACATCACTGCAGTTCATGAATGGATTTCGGACTGAGCCCCAATCGCTGCAGTTCGTGAAGGAAGTTCTGTCGACCAACATCGCTGCAGTACGTGAAGGAACTGCTTTCGACCGACATCGCTGCAGTTGGTCAATAGATTTCGGACTGAGTTCAAATCGCTGCAGTTCGTGAAGAAAGTTCTATCGACTAACATCGATGCAGTACGTGAAGGAATTGCTTTCGACTGATATCCCTGCAGTTCGTGAATGGATTTTGGACTGAGTTCAAATCGCTGCAGTTCGTGAAGGAAGCTCTGTCGACCAACATCGCTGCAGTAGGTGAAAGAACTGCTTTGGAACGGCATCGCTGCAGTTCGTAAATGGATTTTGGACTGAGTTCAAATCGCTGCAATTCGTGAAGGAAGTTCTGTCGACCAACATTGCTGCAATACGCGAAGGAAGTCCTTTCGACCAACATCGGTGCAGTTCGTGAAGGAAGTTCTGTCAACGAACATCGCTGTAGTACCTGAAGTAACTGCCTTCGACTAACATCGCTGCAGTTCGTGAAGACCTTCACGTCCGTACTCGCTTGATATCGGTGCAGTTTGTGAAACATGTTTTTTCGTCAAAGTCCACTTTTCACAGAGTGCCGTGATTTTTCTCGCGCCCGTTCTAACTTGACCATTGATCTACTTTTCACGAAGTGCAGCAATTTTTCGACTGAATGCACAGAAGTCCTATTTGTAATTTCCTGGTCGATATCTCTTCAGTCCAACTTCGTATTAGAGCCCTGTTTCTATCAACCCTGCAAATTCTGTCGAAAACTTGAGGGTGAAATGCTAACACGATTTCACGGTCAGTGCTAAAATATATCGACAATGGAATTCAGCGGAACCTTATTGGCTTGTATTATGTATAATGAATTCTTAATAGATAGTTTTGTGTTCGAAAATTAATGAGTAATAATAGGTATTGTTGGTGAAATAAAACTTTTTTGGTGATATTTACGATCAATATATTTCAAATTATGTTTACGCCTAATAAGTATCATTATAATAGAATGAATAGTTGGAAGCTGTTTTGTATATGTATATTATGCACAATTCCATGTTATAAAAAATAATTCGATTGGGTCTCCAAATTGGTTTAATTGAGAAAAACTTAATAATACCAAAAGAATGCGATTTCTGAAATGATTTGAAAAAGATTCTTCTTACATAGCTTAAACTGGTCGTTCAATCAACATTAGAGTAGACGAACATAAAGAATCGTTACTTCAAAATAAAGCAACAGCAGGTTCTTCTGCACATTGCATAAAAGAAAACCTCTTCATAGACTTCGCTAAAACCGAAATTTCACATTCATGTAACAAAAACAAAAAGTTGGACCTATTCGAATATCTGGAGATCCCTTTGGCTCATAAAAACATTTGGCGATAACAAACAATCTATTGGAATTTCATCTATCCCCATTAATATCTAGTTCCTTTGAAAAATGAGCAAATATCGTCAACAGATATAACTTACTGTTAACAACTTCAAATAAAATCCCCGTCTTTTACATCTATTGTCCGAATTATAATCTTTAGTAAATATTCCTTAGTTTCGAAAATGGGTTGAAAACCGAAACATTTATGTCAACAACATGAATAAAATTTTTGTGAAACTTAAGCCAAGTTTATTTGTCTACTTAATTAATATCGAAAATGTTGCATCAAGTGATTTGCGAGAAATCAATATATTTAACTATACTGTTTCAGAAAAACTTAAATAGTGTACACAACAGTTGAGATCTGATATAGATCGAAACAGTTTCTGAATACTTATAAAATCAAATACAATGTGTGTACAAGAAGTCATTATCAGGTTTAATGCAACCTTCATTTTTCATCCGTAATACATCTTTCTGTAAGATAAATCTAATATGATGAATATAATTTGCAAAAAATTTAAATTCAAATTGATTTTACTTCCTTCGAACGATTGTTAATGAATAATTCATACTTTGTGTCCGTTATTCCAGTTATTAGTAGAAAGACTATTCAAAATAAATATCCATCAACTTTTTATTCATACTACTCAACTTTTCATCCAGTTTATCAGCTTTGACGGCTAAACACAATTTTTTACTTTGTGAGAGCTTTCGATGTTTCCAAACGTAGTAGAACGTTAA
Source organism: Megalocaria dilatata (assembly GCA_034642435.1). NCBI lineage: Eukaryota > Metazoa > Arthropoda > Insecta > Coleoptera > Coccinellidae > Megalocaria > Megalocaria dilatata. The sequence continues at coordinate 45,283,716 of CM067860.1, forward strand.
ATGAGAATATTCGGGAAGCTAGATGGTTATTCGATAATCTTTAATAGAATTTGGGTCAAATGTATCAAGTATTTTATAATTTACCGTAGTATGAATTTAGAACAGATTCATGTTTTGACTGGAGAGATAAAATTACTTCAAGGAACAGTTTTTACTTAATGAAAGAAGAATAAAAAATCTTTGTTTCACAGCTTTTTCTTCTCAAGGAAAAAGATCAAATGAAAATATACCTTGTTTTTTTAAGAGGGATCAATTAGGAAGTGAATCAACGGACGAAAACTCCCCCAGACATTACACTGTATAAATAAAATTTAATTACTTCTCGTCTTAATCAAAGTTTATTCAAAATAAACACCGACAGAAACATTTAAGAACTCTCAAATTTGTGAAGGTGATTAAATGACGGATAGAAAAACGGAAAAAATTACGAGATTCCCAGGAATAAACCAGTAATTAAATAAAAGGGAGAATCTGAAATCTTCAGGAAATTGCAGACTACAATCTCTGGACAGAATAAAGGGTTTTCCAATCAGAGGTTTCATTTTGATATAAAAAGCCAAGAGAGCGGGTTATTCAAAATGAAATCTCTTATTGGAAAACTCTTTATTTTTCAGTTTATCATGCTGTTCAGAATATTCTTAGAGGGGATTCAAATCGGAAATAATTTTTGAAACGATATAGGATTTATCAGAATTAATTCTGTTGTAAAAAAATTTCAAGGAAAAGACTCACCGATGTATATAAGTTGACTCTTTAGAGTGTAATCAGATTAAAATCAGTCAAATTAGATGAATTATGACAGAAATGTTTATAATTCAATTTATCAAAATACTCACAAGCCAAAATTATGAAGGAAAATCATATTCGGAGTACATATCCACTAGTCTAGTGAAAATTTCCTAACCGGTGGTCAAACATCAGAAATCTTGTTGAAAATTTTCAAATAGAACTCACAGGAAGAATTCCATTGACAATTAGTCAATTTCAGGACAGCCCAAGTTGAAAGAAATAGAAGTAATTTGAATTTAGATATCGAGTTTGAAGTTGGAAGAGTAAATGTTGAAAAGATTTGTTATTATTATGAATCATAAATTAACTTTAGAGAAATTATGGACAAATAATAAGCTTAATTAAAACTTACTCACCAAAAAAGTGTAAATAGGGTAAAATTAATCAAAAATCAATTAACTCAATGAAACATAGTGTCAACGTCAGAAATTTTGAAAATATGTATGTAAGAAATATCCTTGAAGATTAAAAAAATGTATATATGACAGTAATTTATTTCCACAAAAATGTTTGTACTTATACAACAATTGTTTCACCACGATGTGGCTTCTTCAGGTATTACATTGTACTGTCTGATGGTATTGAGTGTAACCGAGTTTATATACATTTTTAGGTACGTGACCAAATAATAGAACCACAAGTCATAAAAACTCTAGGTGTTTATTGGAGTTTGCCGCTAAAAATGCCATTAAGGAAAAATATTCAGTAATGGAGAATGATCAACATCTGCTTGTTCGTTCAAAAGGATTTTACGGGCATTATACCTGTTGATTTCAAGAAATTCTAAAAGTGTTAATCTAGAACTTTTGCTTTCAACGTGGATAATTTCATAATTATTGTTGAAATTATGCCTAAATTCCTTAAGATGATTAGCATATGTCGAATGTACAGAATTGTATATATAACCCCTTTGGTGTTCTTGGATACGTTTCTTGAATGGTCTACCAGTCTGGCCAATGTATACTAAAGGGCAATCTTTGCAAGTTAACTTGTAGACTCCGGATTTATTTTCTTTATTTGTACGATCATTATTGTTTTTTATGTAGGTACTAAGGTTATTAATTGTCTTAAAAGCCGCGTTATAATTGAAACAACTTTTGAAATATTTAGCAATATTTTCAGATAATCCATTGACATAAGACAACGAAAAATATTTCTGTGTATTGTCCTCTTTTATGATTGGGTACACGAGATTTAATGCCATTTTCTTTTGTTTATTGGATACCATTTTGTCTATAAGAAAGGGATTGTAACCAATTGTTGTATTAGTACAAACATTTTTGTGGAAATAAATTACTGTCATATATACTTTTTTTTAATTAAAATGAGTTTCCACCAAGTGAAGACCGAATCTATCAAAAACATATTCAATTTGAAATTCATGAAGCATAAGTGACTGAAACTCTTGTCAATACATCCAACGCAGTCACTCTATTCTCGATTGACCAAGATCAACCATTAATCATCGTTGCATGAACCGGTCGACGGGGACACAATTTTTTCAGCTTTAAATTCATCACCATCAGTCTTTCTTGTCGCCCCTTAAGTACCCGCCGGGGGAAATCCGTAATTGATTGAATACACCGCTTCCTCCTGGGGGGGCGGCTCCCTCTGATCTCTGGGACACCGGCGTCTCAGGGCACACTCTCTTATTAAATGACGCCGAAGACGGCGGGCGTCGCACTACTTCCGAATTCGTTCCCAATAAAGAGAGTCCGTTCTCAACACAGATTTATCAATCAGCGCTGTCTTCTCTCAACGGTCCGGTAATTGATAGAGAATAACAGAGGAAAGTTTTGGTTTTCTTTCTGTGTAGGCCAAGTTCTCTTTGACGGAGATCACCTCCTAAAAGGATTTCGTAGATGTCAAATCAAAAGGGATATCCCGTTGTGTTTTCGCCCCAGAGAGTTTCATCAACACCAAAGTTTATAATGCAATAAACAGAGTCATAGGAACCGTGACGGCGAGTTCACTGAAATACTCTATTCAAGCAAAGCTTTTGTTATACACAGTGCATTATAAATGACGGACGTTTTTGAAATGGCCCTTCACTTTACCCTTAAACTAATATACTCTACCCTATTGCAGTATATCTCAGGATTTTTCTGTCCAATGGCCGAGTGCGTTAAGTCGCCTCGGGAGTGTGGAAGCCTTTGGAAAGTATTCGTACTACCTAGCCACCCAATTGGTGTTGAACTTAAGGGGGCAGTGGTTGAAAGTCCGCATGCTGGAATAGAAAGGTATTCCATCTATCTGTTCGCAGAAATTCATGTTCAGGATACCTCGAGAAATACTTCAGGGTTTAGCAGGATGGTTCGACCGGCCTAGTCCTGAACCAGGATCGATTGCGAGACGTTTCTGGGGTTGTGGATCTCGGCGATATGCCTAGACTGTTGGTGCTTGAAGCCAGGATCAATTGAACGACTTCACAGGGATTCGTGAGTCTTGAAGTACAAGCTGGATTGACGACGGTGCTTGTACCAGGTTAATTGAGGCATTAAATATTGAGACTATCTTAATTCATGGGACTGCGTTCGAGTGGGTGGAAAAGGAGCCCCTTCGGCAAGTGAGTTGCATCACAGAAAAACTCGGGTACTGACCCTGCAGAGCCAGTAGAGGTTGTATAGGGCTTCGCTGCTACCAGTCACGGTGTAGGTTCTCGGACTGAAGCCGAAACTGGAAGCTTGGTGGGTTCAACTCTTCGGAGTGGTTCTCGATAATCCGCGATGATATCCTTATCACACTATCTGCTTCCTGGGCAGATTGTTGAGACTGCTGATTAGTCACCTGGTGAAAGAACCACATTCACATGCCACTTACCTAACCGGTAGAATTCTCAATTCACCCCCTTTCTTAAGATCAACAGATTCCAGAGGCTGTCGTTCGATTAGTAAGGTCCTAGCTTTTTTTAACATTTGAAATCATAGAGCCGGGGATAGGTGAGCACCGCGTTTTCGTGAATGAAACTATTATTCATTAACCACATTTTATGGTTGATGCTCTCATTCGTCCAGTAGGGCAATCAATTCAGGAAACTAAACAAAGGGTCGTGTGAAAAACTTCATCCATGTGAAATGACTTTTGTGTAGGAGCTAGCAAAATATTATCTAGATCGTAGAATGCATTTCTGCGAAATAATGATGAACAAACTGAACAAAAATGAAATAGCTGGTGGTACAATCCATTTTTCTGATGAATCAACATTTACGTTGAACACTGAAGGTAATAATAATATTAATATTGTAGAAATTGATCAGCGGAGAATAATAGTTGGATGCGGGAGACAAATACGCAGTATCTTCAAAATATGAAGGTTTGGGCAAAAACCATAGGTGACCATATTATTGGTTATATATTTATAGATGGGACTTTGACAGCCGAAAAATAATTGTGTTTTATAAGAGACAAAGTTGTTCCTGCGTTGATCAACTTATTTCCTAATGCAATAGATCCAAGCCTATCCAATGAAAATGTTTGGTTCCAGAACTTACTTTAACTCAATCTTCGCCAATAAATGAATTGGACGAAGAAGTATCGGGTGTTTTTTTTCAGAGTGATAGAACTCTCGATAGGGATACCTGTGATTTGACAGAAGGAAGAAGCCATGTTTTTTGGCATTTATGTTCAGTAAGCATTGACAAATTGTCATGGAAAGACTCAGGCCGCAACAACGTTTACAAATTGTTGAAATTTATTTTCAAAATCAGTGTTCTAGTCGCCACACTTATAAAGCACTTCGTGAAATTTATGTTTTGCATAATCGTCCATCAGAGCAGCTTATTCGTCGAACTATCGATAGATTTCGGACAACAATTTCTGTACTCGATGCAACAATAACAAAAAACTGTACGTAAAGAAGAATATATCGCTGCTGTAAGTCATACTGTTAAAGATGAACCAGATTTGACTATTCGTCGACGATCACAACAATTTAGACTCTGTGCATCCATCACATGGAAATTTTTGCAAGATCTTGATCTACACCCATACAAGATCCAACTGGTTCAAGAACTGAAGCCACTTGACCATAATAAGCGTCATTTGTTTGATTGGGACCTAGAACAGCTTGAAGATGATCCACTTTGTTATCGTAAAATTGGGTTTAGTGATGGAGCTCATTTCTGGTTGAACGGATATGTGAACAATCTTGAACAATGCACTGTATGGTGTGCTTTACACGCTGGAGGCATCATCGGTCCATATTTCTCTAAAAACTATGCTGGAGCTAATGGTACACAGAATGGTGCTCGTTACAGATCAATGATCAATGATTATTTGTTTCAAAATTTGAATATCTACCCAGAAGTGTTTTGGTTTCATCAAGATGGTGCTACACCTGATGCTGCTACCGTAACAACTGATTCATGGAAAGAAAAATTTGGAGATAACATTATTTCGAGAAATGTTCCAATTAATTTGCCTCCACGATCATGCTACATAACTTCAATGGATTATTTTCTTTGGGGTTATGTCAAGTCATTGGTTTATGCTGATGAACCAGAAACAAAAGAAGCTTTGGAAGCCAACATAACTCGTGATATTGATGGAATAATGCCTAAATGATTCGAAAAAGTGGACCAAAATTGGTCTGGGCGAATGCGGTTCCTCAGAGGTAGTCGTGGTGGACATATGCCGGAAATTATTTTTAAAACATAAATGTCATAAAATTATCTTTCAAATAAAAAAAAATTGGCTCTGTTCTTAAATGTGTTTTATTTCAATTTAAAGTTCTATCACTCTAAAAAACACCCGATACTATCACCCGGTATCATTCATGATAGACCATACGTGATACAGTTCGTTGAAATCAGGTTATTAGGGAGCTTTAAAAAATTTACAGGGTATTCTACTTGAAAAAAAGGGGACGGACAATGCTGGACTTGCTCGAATCATCGAATTTATATTTTGAAAGCACACTATTGAATTTAAAATTTGACTTATCCCAGTGTTTTTCATAATATTCTAATATCAGGACACAAATATCTTTGAAAAATTTGAATACAGATTCAATATGTTAGTCTTCTGCAAATTTAATTTAAAAAAAATGTATTTAAGAAACTTTAAGAATTAAATTAATGTCTTTATTAGCACTGCGCATATCTAGTAGACGTATAAAATCGAAATTCATCATATAATAAAATTAATAAATGAATAAAAATTTTTTGTTTCGTTCCAGGCATGCGCACTGAACTCTTCAGACAAACGTACGAAGCCCTGTTTGTTACAAAATGTATTGTTTTCTGCTCCTATATTTATGGAAACTAACTCTTTCTCAAAAATATAAAACATAATTTCACGAACTAATTTATTTGAAATATTTAATATATTCAAATAAATCACTTCAAAAAATCTCAAAACATGTAACACATCCTTGAGAAATAATTGAAATTCAGATGAGACTAGTTCAACTTTACATATAAAAAATAATAAAATCAATTAACAATAAATGGACTTACCGGATGCAATCTCCTGAAATATGTGTTTTTCTTGAACATTCACATAGGTACATATGTACCTATGTTTATTTACTTATTAATTTTAATTTACAATTTATATTCGTTGGTTTTTCTTAATTCCATTCGATATTGTATGATGAATTTCGAGTTTATACGTCTACTAAATATGAGCAATGCTTATAGAGACATTAATTTAATTCTTAAAGTTTCTTAAATAAATTTTTTGAAATTAAAGTTGTAGACGACAGATTAAATCTGTTTTGATATTCAAATTTTGTAATAATCCTTCTATCAAGTAAAAAACCGTTCCTTATTATTTTACAAATATTTTTATTCCATAAGAGTTTTCGACACTGTATAACTTCATTATTATCAGATATATTAGAGCTATATATATATAATAGTTCATTAGACTCCCCTGTACGTTTTCGACTGATGAATTAGCTAACTTCCATTCACACCAGGAATTATTTACCCAGAATAAGGCCGGACTAATTCATATTTAATTAATACCCGCGACCTTAATGAATAAACGGGCTAGTAATATTTGCCCTGCTAAATCTTCGATTTTCATATGAACCAGGCATTTTCCTGGGGGATTTACATGATGTGCCCGGTCTTAACAGCATGCAATGAACGCCGTATCCTTTACCTTTTGAAATTATTTCAATTATATGAAGTACATTTAAACAGTATGAATGTCTTTGTAGGAACAAAGTGATATTAGTTTCCCAGCGTGTATGGGACCTAATTCAATGGGTAAAATCGTTACAGCTCCCACATCCAGGATGATTCAATTACGGAACTGTAATATAAAGCTGTCTTCAGAATGCGATCTGCATTACTGAAAGATATTAACGTTTCAGTGAATTACTGGTAACATCGTCACAAATACATATATGGGAATATTTCAATCAGATAGGACTGTTGATTGAAGTATTCTATTTGTGAAGTATGTTTATTCGGAAATTACAGTTCGAGTCAACATTTACTGCCAGTTCTTGTGAGGCAGTTTTTGATATGATGCAAGAGAATATTCAACTGATGTTAATGAAATTAAAAGAGGTTTATACTTGATAGAAGGTATATAAAATTATTTGATTATTTTAATATTAGCCTTCTACATATTTAATTTCAAAAAATTAATTTCAATAATTATAACTTCAGGATAAAATTATTTTATTTTATTTTATATATAATATATGATTATAATAGGTTTATGAATAATGAAATTTATTATACAGTTTCCAGTGGTTTAATGAAGGCCATAAAATGCCTTACCAACTTTGTGTTTAGCATAAAATATAGATTACCTTGGATATTAGATGTACCTACCTAGTTTAATTGAATTTATATTATAAAATTTTTGATTGTCTCGGTTTTTACTTGACGGAAATTCATCTTCAATATAAGAAAAACAAATGTTAACTTCCGCTATTTTATTGATTTACACGACAATTGTTTCGTCATAGCATGACTTCATCAGGTGAGTATTTAAACCGAGGTATACAATGCAAAACATGACCTTAAATACACAGCTCTGGTACAAAAAATAGAGGGGTGGAAAGAGATGGTATGCAATTAATGAAAAATATTGAGTAGGGGGATCTGTTTAAATCTATTTGATCATTCAATAAAATTTGTCTTTTATTACATCTATTGATCTCTAAAGTTTCTAACAGATTCAGTTTCTGACTTTTGTTTTCAATATGTAATATTTCATAGTTCATATTAAAATTATGGCCAGTCTCTAACATATGATTGGCAAAAGTTGACTTCGGTTTATCATTAATGTAACATTTTTCATGTTCTCGTATCCTTGTTTGGAATGAACGGCCTATCTGTCCCACATATACACATGGGCAATCACTTGTTTACTTGTAAACTCCTGATTTTTTGTTTTTAGGAATGACGTCCTTATTATTTTTTATTAAGCTGTCTAAAGAATTAATAGTTTTGAAAGAGATGTTATATTTTTCTTTTTTCTTTAAATATCTAGTAATCTTTTCAGATTTTTGGCCTTTGTAAGTTAATGAAATAAATTTGGTTTCGTTTGAATTTTGAAATGTTGGATATACAATTGATATTGCTTTCTACAATTGACGGATTAAAATCATTATTGAAAGCTATTTGTTTAATGGTTTTATACTCTTTGTCGAAATTTTCTTTCGTCATGGGTATGTTAGACTTTCTTCGTCTAGATAAAACATGCCGTTTTATCTAGACGAAGAAAGTCTAACAATGGGGAACCCATTAAACGCCTTGTAATCAGAAATATTCATGGATGACGTAGAAACCAATATCCAAAAACTCGCATATTTTAAAGATTTCGTTTATTGGTACCGCTATGTAGCTGACATAATTTGTTTATTCAGTGGTACTAATAGACAACTTGGTTCATTTTTGGAATCTATCAATAAATTATATCCAACAATTGAATTCACACAGGAAGATGAAGTAAATAATAGCATCAATTTCTTAGATTTAAAAATCACCAAAATTAATAATAGACATGACTTTTCCATATACAGAAAACCTACACATACAGATGGTACGATTCATTATACTACAAACCATCCATTTTCACAAAAATTGTCAGCTTATAATAATATGCTTTATAGATTGGTTAACATACCCATGACGAAAGAAAATTTTGACAAAGAGTATAAAACCATTAAACAAATCGCTTTCAATAATGATTTTAATCCGTTAATTGTAGACAATTTACTTGATAAAATAAATTACAAGAAAGCAATATCACTTGTATATCCAAAATTTCAAAATCCAAACGAAACCAAATTTATTTTATTAACTTACATAGGCCAAAAATCTGAAAAGATTGCTGGATATTAGATGAAAAAAGAAAAATATAACATCTCTTTTAAAACTATTAATTCTTTAGGCAGCTTAATAAAAAATAATAAGGACGTCATTCCTAAAAACAAAAAATCAGGAACTTACAAGTTAACATGTAGTGATTGCCCATGTGTATATGTGGGACAGACAGGCCGTTCATTCCTAACAAGGATACGAGAACATAAAAAATGTTACATCAATAATAAACCGAATTCAACTTATGCCAATCATTTGTTAGAGACTGGCCATAATTTTAATATGAACTATGAAATATTACATATTGAAAACAAAAGTCAGAAACTAAATCTGTGAGATACTTTAGAGATCAATAGATATAATAAAAGACAAATTTTATTGAATGATCAAATGGATTTAAACAGATTTCCCCTACTTAATATTTTTCATTAATTGTATACCATCTCTTTCCACCCCTCTATTTTTTGTACCAGAGCTGTGTATTTAAGGTCATGTTTCGCATTGTATACCTCAGTTTACATGTTCACCTGATGAAGTCATGGTATGATGAAAAAATTGTCGTGTAAATTAATAAAATAGCGGAAGTTAACATTTATTTTTCTTATATTATATTATAAATGTAAAGTTGAATAGAATTTTCAATTGTTTTTGACGATGTGCTACATGATTTTGAGAGCTTTTGAAGTAACTTATTTGAATATTCAAACATTTTAAATATTTCAAACAAATTAGTTTTGGAGAAGTTCTTAAAATTATGTTGTGTATTTTTGAAAAAGATTTAGTTTTCATAAATATAAGACCAGAAACTGTACATCATTTCAAATGTTAGTCAAGGGCAAAACTTACGTACCACGTGCCTTTCTGACGAGTTTAGGTGCGTATGTTTGGAAAGAAATATTCTATATTTCTTTTTTTTTATTCTTATTAATATTTTTTTTTGGGTTTTTTCATTCCCTTTGATATTGTATAATGAATTTTGATTTTTATACGTCTATTAAACATAAGCAGTGCTTATCTAAGACATTAATTTAAAAACTAAAAGATTTTTGAAAAAATTTTTTTGAAATTAAAATTGTAGAAGACTAACAGATTAAGTGTGTTTTGATATTTAAAGTTTATAACTTCAGGAATCAAATTATATTAATGTAATATAAGTACCACTGATATCAAACGACATATAAAATAAACATTCATTATAAGACATCCAAATGATATAACAAAATCCAATAAATAAAAATTGTTAACCAAAATCCTATAAATTAAATATTTTGAGTAGACAAAAATTTTTTTTTACTCATCAATCTTATGAAAACAGATATCTTTCAAAAATGTTCAATAATATCTTGAGAATTGCATCATAAAACTCTCTTACTCAGAATATTCAATATTACTGGATATCTAACTAAGTTACTTTCTATAAAATCTCAAGATATTACTAAAAAATATGTTTTAAGAGAGACTTTCCTTCGTAAGTACTCAATTATATTCATATTCAATAATATATAACATCAATCAATAGAAATATTTTCTCACCTTTCAACCAGGAGCCTTCTGAATTGTTAAAAGGTGGTAAAATATTTTTGTTGATGGATATATCCAAGGTAGGTATATCTAATATCCAAGATAATCTATGGTCTATGCTAAACACAGAAATCACACAAAGTTGGTGAGCATTTTATGGCCTTCATTAAACCACTGGAAACTGAATAATAAATTTCATTATTCAGGAACCTAATATAATTATATTTAATAGATTCGGTCTTTACTTGGTGGAAAATCATTTTAATTAAAAAAATTTATATGAGACAGTAATTTATTTCCACAAAAATGTTTGTACTACTACAACAATTGTTAGACAGTACAATATACCTGAAGAAGCCACATCGTGGTGAAACAATTGTTGTAGTAGTACAAACATTCTTGTGGAAATAAATTACTGTCTCATATACATTTTTTTAATTAATATAATTATGTATTATATATAAAATGAAATAATAAGATGGGGTTTTGTACTTGATAGAAGGATAATTACAAACTTTTGAATATCAGAACAGATTTTATGTGCTAGTCTTGTACAATTTAATTTAAAAGTGGTTTTTTTTTTGAACTTTTAGAATTAAATTAATGTCTAATAGTAAGCACTGCTCATATTTAATAGACGTGTAAAAATCAAAATTCACTATACAATATCGAATGGAATAAAGAAACCAAAAAAAAATTATTAATTATGATTAAAAATAAGTAATATCGAAAGTTTCGTTCCAAACATGCGCACCTAAACTCGTCAGAACGGCCGTGGTACCTATGTTCTGCCTTTGACAAACATTTGAAAATATGTTCAGTTTCTGGTCTAATATTTAGGAAATCTTTTTCAAAAATACACAACATCATTTTAAGAACTTATCCAAAACTAATTTATTTTAAATATTTAATATGTTTAAATATTCAAATAAGTTACTTCAAGAATTCTCAGAAACATGTATATTTGGAACGAAACATTCGATATTACTTATTTTTAATTTTAATCATTAGGAGTACAAATAAGTTTCCGCCGTTTTATTGTAGATGGCGCGGCACGGAGTTTCGGTTAGCTTTCGCAGATGATAACCGGCTTGAAAAATAGTTTGGACATTCAAGAACAATATAACCTATTAATATCATTGATTTTATATTGGTAAAATATAATTTTCATAAGTTGAAAATGTCAAAATTTGAGCCAAGTAAGCGTCAGTTGCGGGAAATATTAGTTTACTTCTTTAATTTGAAGAAATCTGCTGCTGAGGCGCATCAATTGCTCGTAGAAGTATATGGTGAGGGTGCTTTGAGTGAGAGAACGTGTCGAGAGTGGTTTGAAGAGTTTAAAAACGGCGATTTCGACGTAGAAGACAAAGATCGCAGTGGAAGGCCAAAAATTTACGAGGATGCAGATAGGAGGAATTATTGGATGAAGATTCATCGCAAACACAAAAAGAACTTGCTCTAACATTAGAAGTCACTCAGCAAGAAGTCTCACATCGTTTGAAATCATTAGGAATTATTCATAAACAAGGAAATTGGGTTCCGTACGAATTAAAGCCGAGAGATATTGAACGCCGATTATGCTCAAGTGAAATGCTGCCAGCTAGACATTTACATCGTATCGTAACTGGTGATGAGAATTGGATACATTATGACAATCCAAAAAGAAGAAAATCATGGGGATTACCTGGCCACGCGTCAACATCAACAGCAAAACCGAATATTAACGAAAAAAAAACTTATGCTGTGTATTTGGTGGGATCAGCTAGGTGTAGTGTATTATGAGTTGCTTAATCCGAGCGGAACAATTACTGGAGCCCTCTATCGAACACAATTGATAAGATTGAGCCGAGCTCTGAAGGAAAAACTCCCTCAATACTATTCTAGACACGAAAAAATTATTCTTCTGCATGACAATGCTTGTCCACATGTTGCGGCTCCCGTGAAAAAGTACTTGGAAACACTTGATTGGGAAGTGTTACCCCACCCGCCGTATTCACCAGACATTGCACCGTCCGATTATCACCTGTTCCGGTCCATGGCACATGCACCGTCCGATTATCACCTGTTCCGGTCCATGGCACAAGCTTTGACGGCGCAGCGGTTCACATCTTATGAGGATACCAAAAATTGGGTTGATTCGTGGATAGCCTCAAAAGACGAGGAGTTCTTCAGACGTGGGATTCAAATGCTGTCTGGGAGATGGGAAAAAGTGGTTGCAAGTGATGGGCAATATTTTAAATAAATTTATATTACCGTTCGTCTATAATAAATATTTAATTAGTGTTAAAAAACGGCGGAAACTTATTTGTACTCCTAATAATAATTTATTTTTTTGGGTTTCATCATTCCATTTGATATTGTGTAGTGAATTTTGATTTTTATACGTCATTTAAAATGAGCAGTGCTTATTTTTAGACATTAATTTAATTCTAAAAATTTTTTAAAAAGTTTTCTGAAATTAAATTGTAGAAGACTAGCAGATTAAATCTGTTTTGATATTCAAAGCTTGTAATTATCCTTCTATCAAGTAAAAAACCGCATCTTATTATTTTATAATTTATTCCTCTTTTTCGTCCTGCCAGTACATAGGCGATTAGTTGCATCAAGACAAATATATCGATAATTGTTGTTGCTAGAAACAGTGTTTCTAAACATCCTTTGATTTGTGTGAAAGTTACAAAAGTGCTGCCTCAGTACGTCGATAAGAGTTTATATTTCCAGAAACAAAAAGAATATCTCTCCCGTCTATATTACTCAATATCCATTGAAAATTTCCGGGAACAAATTGACATAAATGAAAAATGACATAAATTACAGTTCGGCCTGTATCGCAGATAAAGGATGTAACCGAGCAAACTTCTTCGAGTGGAGGTACGCGTATGCAGGAAAATGTCTCACTCGAATAAACCGAATAAATTATTCAGCGAGGTGGAACATAAGAGGATGGCTCTACACTACCGATCCATCCGTATAGATAGGAAATGAATTTTCGATCTCGATCGCCTTAAGAACTTCGCGAGGAAGTTCGAAATTAGTTTTGGGACATCTTGAAAATCCTATTAGATGTTTTCCAGTCAACAGGGATCTCCTCAAATGCGGAACGAAAACCAAAACTTTCCTTTATTATTCTCGATCAATTACCGGCCAGCCGAAAGACGACAGAGGTGATTGATAAATCTGTGTTGAGGAAGGGCTTCTTCACCAGTTCACTTCCAAAATGAAATTGACTTGGTATGAAATACTGCAAATTTTACTGAAGGCCTCTTTATTTCTTATTAACTTATAGTTCATCTAGAAAGTGTCCAAAGCTCAATTGTAATTATTTAGTATATATTTGCAATTCTTGAATTAGAAAATTATAGAAAAGTATTCATTTTATTTGAAAGAAATTTGAATATCAAAACAAATTAAAATATGTTCATCTTCTACAATTTTAATTTCAAAAAAATTTTTATTCAAAAAACTTTTAGAATTAAATTAATATCTAAAACAAGCACCGCTTACATTTAATGGACGTATATAATCAAAACTCAATATATAATGTCAAATGGAATAAATAAACTAACAGATATACGAAAGTCATTAAAATTAATAAATAAATATTTGAAGGAGACAAAATTTTGTTTTTGGTCTTACCTTTAAGAACACCAATTGCCTTTTAAAAAACATGAACACACTTAAAGGACTTCTCAAAGAATAAAATTTATTTGAAATATTTAATATATTTAAAAATTCGAATAAGTTAATTCAGAAATCTCTCAAAACATGCACTATATCTTCAAAAAACAAATATAATTCTAAGCAATCCCTTCTTCGGTCCTGAATAATATTCCAAATATCAAAATCAAAAAAATTAACCTATATCAAACAACGCACCACGTGTAAATGAATAATGTTTCGAGACACAGATCAACTTTATAATTCAAGATTGATCTATGTTCTAACAGAATCAAAGAACAGTGTGAGTGGTGCGTTGTTTGATATAGGTTAGTTTTTTGATTTTGATATTTGGAATATTATTCAGGACCGAAGAAAGGATTGCTTAGAATTATATTTGTTTTTTGAAGATATAGTGCATGTTTTGAGAGATTTCTGAATTAACTTATTCGAATATTTAAATATATTAAATATTGCAAATAAATTATATTCTTTGAGAAGTCCTTTAAGTGTGTTCATGTTTTTTAAAAGGCAATTGGTGTTCTTAAAGGTAAGACCAGAAACAAAATTTTGTCTGCTTTAAATATTTATTTATTAATTTTGATGACTTTCGTATATCTGTTGGTTTATTTATTCCATTTGACATTATATATTGAGTTTTGATTAGATACGTCTATTAAATGTAAGCAGGGCTTGTTTTAGACATTAATTTAATTCTAAGAGTTTTTTGAATAAAAAATTTTTTTAAATTAAAATTGTAGAAGATAAACATATTTTAATTTGTTTTGATATTCAAATTTTGTTATATTTCTTCTATCAAGTAAAAGGCCTTTCTATTTTATTTTATATATAATATATAATTATATTTTGGCTTCAATAAATCTCATTATGGAATGTCAATGAATTGAAATAAGCCTTAAAAATAACTCACACTGTTCTTTGATTCTGTTAGAACACGATATTCAAATTTTGTTGTATTTCTTCTATTAAGTAAAAGGCCTTTCTATTTCTTTTCATTTACTTATACCACCTCCATTCAACTGTAAACACTTGACTTAACGTCGAGGTACACCCGAAACTAGATCTTCTCCATAATTTTCGATGATGGTAGTCCAGGATTGTGAAACAGACTGAATTAAATCTTCTTTATATCGTGGCGCTCTTCGTTAAACTTCAATCTTCTTTAGTCACCATATATTTTCAATAGGATTAAGATCTGCTGAAGCTGCTAGCCATGAAATGGTTGTCACTTGGTGTTCTTGCATCCAAGCTTGAAGTATGGCATCTTGCATTATCCTGCTGAACACTCCACCCCTTTGGATATAAAGCATGGTCCGTTTCAAAGAGAAAATCGTTTAGAATGCCTCAATAATTTTCACTATTAATGGTACCATCAACTATACAGAGAGGCATAGCACTATGGTGAGATATTGCTCCCCAAACCATAATTTGGGTGGGAAATTTGAACGGTAACAGGTTGTTTTAAAAGGATTCTTAAGTGATTTCCGCCAAGTTAGGAACAACTTTCATCAAATATAAAGACATTATTAAAATTAATTATCCCCTTGAAAACGTTGACAAAATTCTATCATTCGTTCTTTTTTAAAGGTTTCATTATAGGGTTTTTTTTGGTTGCCATGATATGTAGCCTTATCATTTCATTGACATAAGGTTTGTGGACATACTTTTATATTTCGTTAATATTCAAATCTGTTGGCCAATTTGCGAAACCTTTGACTCGGATTGTGTCTTCCTAAGGCCACTAAAGCGTTTGAATTATTTATTTTAATCTTACGGGGTCTTCCTGAAACTGGTCTATGCCTCATATCTATGCCATTTTTTATCCTCTTTATTGTATCATATGCAGCACTTTTTCCCAGTTCAGTCAATTGCACTAATTTTTAAACGTTTCGAAAACCTTTTGTATACAAATATTCTACCTATTTTCCTTTGAACTAGTTGCGACATTATTTCATAAATTGTATACCTGTTGACAATCAACAATAGTTGACAAATAGTGTTGCCATGCAACTTAGGCCATAGCCCACTATCTGCACAACCTATTTTATACATTACTTCTGTCATAGAATGTTACAAAAAAGAAGTATATTGAAATTATGAAAAATAATGAATTCCGGATACTTTCTAAACGGATTATATAATGAATGTGACGGAAGTAACTGTTTTCTCACACTTTAATTTCTCCGTTTAAATCCAGGCGTTTTGAAATATCAACGTACAGATTTTTCCATGGCACAGTTTATTAAGTATCAATTATAAGTACCCTTCTACAAGGGTGTCCCGGGAAGAAAGCGACAAACGAATACCATGAATTAACGTCGTCAGTGCTTCAGTTTAGGATATACTGGGTGATGTTCAAATTTCACAGTTCAATAACTCTTGAACTACTCGACCGATTGATTGCAAATTTTATATTTTGTCACCCTGTACAATCGCCAGCTTTAAATATTTCTAAAGTCGAATAAATCGGATCCGGACCAGGAAAATTTTAAACTTTTTTATTTTAAATATAGGATCACTATGTACGTGAATATTATGTTTTTTTCGTTCTCGTAACAACAGAGAATTAATTCATCATAAAAATTACACATCTCAGCTTGGAACCGTCCAGGATGATCAATAAATATTCCCTTATGAGTGAATATTCATAGTTCAACAAATCTTGAACTTATCGGTAGAATTATTTCGAATTTTGTCACCCTTTACGACTGCCTTCCTTGAATTTTTCTCAAACTAAAAGTGCAGATGACAGTTTTCAAATTTTCCACAGTCCATGTGTCAAAAATTTCGGTAATTGTTGATTTCATCGCCAGTGAATTGCGATCTATCGCAATTTCTGTGATCTGTGATCCTATGCAAGAAGCAAATTAAGCAATTAAATTTGACATCGTTGGTGATTTGTTCTGTTCGGACCAAAAAAATCATTAATCAAAGCTCGGTAGCGCAATTCATTTACCGTAACAGTTACACCATCCTTATTTTTGAATACGTAAGGTCCAATCACACCACCAACCCAAAAACTGCAGAGCAGTAACACTTTGAGGACGTATAGGCTTTTCAACAATCACCTTCGGATTTTTCGAGCCTCAAATGAGACAATTCTGTTTACTAACTTAGCCTTCCATGTTAAAATACGCTCTATCACTGAAGATGATCTCGACCCCAGCCCCTCGTGTTAACTGAACTTTAAAAGTCTCAATACCTAAGTTTTTATGCAAAAAAGGTGTACAGACGTTTGTGGAATACCTGATTTCAAAGATCGATGAGAAATCGACCAATCTGGATTTTCGTCAACACTACTGACTACAGCAGCAATATTCTTCATTCTTCTTGAGCGACGTACACCGTTTCGATTCTTTACAACACTAACTTGTCCCAACAGCTCAACTTTTTCCACAAGTTTCACACCAAGAAGCTTCTTCACGACGACCCAAAATTGCTTTAGTTTTAGGAACTGTGACTGCAAAATTTTCACCATATTTGTAATGGATTTTAAGAATTTAAGCACGTTGTTGAAGCGTGTATCGTTCCATTTTTAGTGAAAGCGTAGTTGTTACTTGTCGAATGTCAAAAGATGGTAGCTACTCAGATAGAGAGCTATTCAAAATGGAACCTCTTATTGGAAAACCCTTTATTCAGTATTTATTGAAATTTGAACTTGGTTGCTGCGTTTCCAAAAGTAAATAATAAAGTCCAGATTCCCAGTATTGATTAAAAATTTGGGAAATATGGAAATTAACTGACTCTCATTGACATTTGCTCATTCCGTATTGAGTATCTAGCTTGATGTTCTGCGCCATGTTGGCTTGTTTAATTTAACATCGATTCATCATCTACCAGGAACTGGATTCACAAATTACAAGGTTCTAATACGACAGAACATTAATTATTGCCCCCATAACAATTTCCTCCCTTAATATGGGAAAAGATAACGCGAATATGGGAAGTGAAGTTTTTGCCTCACACATATTCAGATAATCTTCTTCTACGTCGCCTTCTGAACATTTATCATTGTGAAATGAAAATGTATGTATCAGGTTTTCTGATAGAACAGTTCACACCTATGCAAATCAGTTTTGAACGAGTGGAGACTTGCGTGTGAACCGTGCTTAATTCAAATCGTCCGTGTATTGCTATGAATATCATTAGTGGAGTCCCCCTGTTTTCAGAAGGCTTAGATGGCTCTTTTCCCATCGATGAAGCAGTAACGATGCTAGATAACATTCAGGTGTGTTATCACTCTTTTTATAAACTTCACCCATGTAGTTTTTCATTTTCACCTCGTTTCAATTAATGACATACTCAGAGGGTGAATAAACTTCATTAAAGATTGATTAGAAATGGAGATTTTATTCTATTTTGAAAATAAAATCTTTCGTCAATTTTTCAAATTTATTTATCTTCTTCAGTCAAAACTATTAATACCGGAATACCGCGAATCAAGAAAGCAGATTTGAAGCAAAAAAGACCATTCAGGAGCTAATAAAAATTAATGTTAAAATAAAATAGAAAGGCTTTTTACTTGATAGAAGAAATATAACAAAATTTGAATATCAAAACAAATTGAAATATGTTTATCTTCTACAATTTCAATTTCCAAAAAAATTTTTTTATTTAAAAAACTTTTAGAATTAAATTAATGTCTAAAACAAGCACCGCTCACATTTAATAGACGTATATAATCAAAACTCAATATACAATGTCAAATGAAATAAATAACCCAACAGATATACGAAAGTAATTAAAATTCATAAATAAATATTCAAAGGAGACAAAATTTTGTTTCTGGTTTTATCTTTAAGGAATACTACTTGCCTTATAAAAACATGAACACACTTAAGGACTTCCCAAAGAATATAATTTATTTGAAATATAAATACTATTTCAAATAAATTATATTCTTTGGGAAGTCCTTTAACATGAACACACTTAAAGGACTTCCCAAAGAATATAATTTATTTGAAATATAAATACTATTTCAAATAAATTATATTCTTGGGGAAGTCCTTTAAGTGTGTTCATGTTTTTATAAGGCAAGTAGTATTTCTTAAAGATAAAACCAGAAACAAAATTTTGTCTCCTTTGAATATTTATTTATTAATTTTAATTACTTTCGTATATCTGTTGGGTTATTTATTTCATTTGACATTGTATATTGAGTTTTGATTAGATACGTCTATTAAATGTGAGCGGTGCTTGTTTTAGACATTAATTTAATTCTAAAAGTTTTTTGAATAAAAAAATTCTTTTGGAAATTAAAATTGTAGAAGATAAACATATTTCAATTTGTTTTGATATTCAAATTTTTTTTTAATTAATGTTAATTTCAATAAAGTGTTTTCCAATAAGATGTTTCATATTGAATAGCCCGCTATAGGGGCATTTGTCACTTTGAAACTGTCATGTTTCGACTTGACAAGTAAAAACTACGCCATTACTTAAAATGGAATGACGCATTGAAATTCTTAGAATGCAGTAGAAAAATGGTGAAAACCTCTTATAAAAAAATCCCTTAGTTGGACGGGTTTCGGTGACCATTTCACTTAACAATTAACAGTGCTGTGACCTAATGTGGCGTAAAGACGCAGTAACAATCGTAATCAGGACACAACTGAACTTACTCGCACAAGATGAAAAAGCTTTTGATTATTTGATTATTATTATCTTGATACTCCTAAATCTTCTGTGAAGATCCCTCATAAGCTTTTTCAGCTTGTGCGAGTTAGGAGTTCAGTTGTGTTCTGGGTAGGCTTTGTTACTGCGATCTTGCGCCACTTTAGGTCACAGCACTGTTAATTTTTGACCTAACAGTGAAATGGTGGCAGACACCCGTCCAACTAGAAAATTTCTTTTCCATCTGAACAGGATTCGAACCGGACCTCCTGGTCACGAGCCCGATGCTCTCCCACTGAGCTATCCACACTCATGAGCTTAGGAGATCTCCACAAAAGATCTAAGAGTATCAGGATAATATATCAATATCAGGTTAACTGGGTGAGATTCTATTTTGACCACAAGCTGATTGATATTGGTAACTGGTAAAATATGAAAATCTTCAAGTTATCTGTCACGAAGGTTATCATGCTCACAAATGGAAAGGAGAATTCGAACTCTAGTTGGAGACCAATTTTATCTCAAAATTCACAAAATGCATACAGCTGGAGGACATGATATTCCTCCTGTTAAGAACACATAAAAAGGATATCACGCAATATTTTTATGTGTAGTAGGTGTTAATTAGAACAACTGAAGTGAAAAATAAGCATAAATTTCCCCCTATTCTAGATTTCTGTTCAGATACCTTCCTTGAACACAAGTTGAACGTTTTAAATCTAGCTCAAAATTTCACGCATATTACCAGCAAAAAGCTATAAACCCAGAAGCGTTGTATGAAGTCAGTTTACTCCAAGCTTTACGAGATTTTGGAACAATATAATGAATTGATTAAATTTCGACGGTGAAACAGGTTTATGGAAATTATGCGACAATCACTTAACTGATCACGTTTTCAGTGGTGTGATGAATTGTGTTTTTTTTGTGGCCGCTAGGGTCTAGTCGGAATAGATGAAGTGGTAATTTGATGGAGTGTTAATTACTCAGCGGAGAAAATTACAGACGACATATCAGATGGAACGTGAACTCACCTTTGACATCATGTGTTTCGTACCACGGTTAGTTTACCGCAGTATTTTACCTATTATTTCAGTATTTTGAAAAAACAGACAATTGCAAATTAATTAATCACAATGATTAATTAGGATTAGTTTGTGGACAGTATCTTTGTTGAGTAGCGTTGATTTTAACTTCAAATAACACTTCTTTGCAGTAGTTTCAAAAAACGACGAGAAATTTAAGTAAAACACTCATAATATAAAACGATTATATTCTGGTATCACTATGTTTGTCGTAATCGCAATAATCTTGTCCGACCAATTTGACTATTACGAGAATAATGGCATATAATGGTTGGCATCTTTCAAAATTGAATTTCTCAACAGCTTTTTTAATAGACAGGTTGACAGATGACACAGATGTATTTACTCAGAGATAACCGGATTGTCTGCGTTTGATTATCTCATTCCCAAATCTTCTCCAAATATCGCTAGAATAACTCTTCTATGTGCTCTTCTATTTTGCACGAAACGAAGAGTTGCAATGGAATGAAATAAGAAATTACTTTGTTTTCTATCACTTTTTGAAAAGTGATAGAAAAAGTGATAGAAAATGAACTATCACAAAGTAACGGACTACTCCATCCAATATTTGAAACAAGAAGAGTTGCAATGATAATGAGTTGTTCTAGTTGGAAATATTCTCATAGCACCGACAGTTTGGAGTGGTGAACCTATTCATATGAATTGAATATACGCGCATCTGTCAGTCAAATAGCAAGCACGACATTTTTGCTAACGAATGTAATGAAATCTTTTACAAACATAAATATTCTTTCTCATTTAATACTTTCACATTTTGTTTCAGAAAATCCTAAGTTCACAGCTCCTATAACAAATGTGACCGTTCCAGTCGGCAGGGAAGCGATTCTCACATGTTTGGTCGAGGATTTGGGACAATATAAGGTTGGTAAAAAATTTTATTTCATATTTTATCGTGAAATATATTTCTATATCCATACTTAATTTTAGTCCAGGAAATACCTTTGTAAGATATTAAGTATCGTGATGAAATAATTTATAGGATCATTTCGGCAAAAACTATTGAACGTAGCAGGTTCTTACTATGTCCGAAAAAAGCCAACAGTTAATTTAAAATACAGCAATCACATACATACAAAAAAAACATAAATAATTATAGTCATGCAAGGATTTCCATTGCAACTAACTCAAGTTCTTGCAATTTTATTGCAGAATTTATTTTTTTTTACATTTTTACTGAAATGAGTTCTAGAAATGATTATGTTTCACGACCAAAAAATTAAAAAATTCATCATTACTTGTCCAATCCTGTCCTTGTACGAATATTAACAGCTTAAACATTTCAACATTTTTCTTAGTTAGTTGTTAAACTTTAAAAAAATCTCACTTTTAATTTACTGTTCGCAAGAGAAGATATTTTTCACTCCTCATGTCTTTCACAGCGAAAGATCAGCTCCAGAATACTCTAGTGAAGTATGAAGTGCTTCAAAAAAAATGCCTCTTTTATCAGGTGTCATCGGCAATCCCAGAAATTCTACTATATTTTAGAAAATATTTCGGCTTTATGGAATCTCACTCTCTGCGAAATACAAAAACTTTAATAAGGAATAAGATCTATAGTAATAAACAGTTCTAGAAATCAAGACAGTGTAACATACATCTGTATAACAATTCTATAGTAAAACAAACTCGACAAGGCAAATTGCAGACATGCGCACGTTTCAAACTAATTGGTTTTCGTCAGTGTCAATGTATGCTAGTGAATCCAAATCTGTCAAATATCTATATTCGCTGTACACAGAGACTCTGAGATATTAATGATACACTAGCGCTGTCTAGAGTATGCAAGATACATACAAGACATACCTTTGCGAGTTAATTCAAGTAAAGAAATGTATTCTCGATAGTTTCACGTTACTAACGCAGAATAAACTTTCCTCATGCTCAAATCAAACCATAATTGGCCGTAATGCTCATAATTAGCAAATTCACATTAAAATAAATTAATTCGGCTGATCTGTACTAAAAATCATCAATAAGAACTATGAGCTATGGTAATAGAAAGTTCTATAAATCGAGACAGTGTAACATATATATGTTCTTGATTGTTTCGGTCTCTACTTGACGGAAATTCATCGTAAATGATTTATTTCTGCTTATTTGCGGAAATAAAGTGTTTTACTTCAAATCATTTACATATATATGTATCTAGAATTTTCTATTACCAAAGTTCATACTCCTTATTAATGATTTTGGTACAGATCAGCTGAATCAATTTATTTTAATATGTATATGCTAATTATGAGCATTTCGTCAAATTATGGACTGATTTGAGCATGAGGAAAATTTCGTTAGGATATTGTGTTTTATTCTCTAAAATGAAAAAGGTAATTGTCTGAATAATGACCAGACTTCCATTTGAAACCCTCTATTTCTCTTTTTGGACAGAGGTATTTACTAATTCAGATATGAGTAATACACAATTATGATTACCAGTAATAAAACTGGTTTTTAATTCTTTTGACTTCAAGATGAGATTCCGTGAAGTATAGAGAGACCGAGAAATTTCATTACGTATCTTCAAACAGCATCTTAACTGAGACAATTTAGAGAATCTGATATATATTTCAGACACTCACGTATGTTATTCTAGGACAGGGTTTCAGCAATAATAATATCCGAGGTTATGTGAATATAATTGCTTTTCCATGATGAAGAAACCATAATAATTTAGGAAATATTTGTTGGTTAAAAATTAAATTGTGTTATAGAATCAGCAGGCTTGTGGAAATAAATCAAGAGTCGACGGAAAACAGACTAGATTGAAATAATCTGTCACAAAATGTTTTAATCTAGAATTATAGTAACAAATTCCAGTTTTTCCACATTCTAGTATTCAAAATGAAATCTCTTATTGGAAAATTTTCATATTATGACCGAGTCATAGTTATCGGAATGTCGTGGAAACTTTGCTTATCAAAGACCATGTACTGGATGAACATGTGAATAATTTTATATTCCATTTTGAATGTCAAGATCCAAATAATATAATTAATGAAAATTCAAATAACCAATGAGTTTCGTTAATAGCAGTTGCATTGAAAAGTAATGCCGAGATATTATAGAAGCATTGTGAGTTAACAAGGAAACAAAATAATAGAGATTATTTTTCCGACCCAAATATCGACCAATAGAATTGCACCATTCGACGTCACGTGGTACAACCTACATGGTATTATACTGATAATTTTTTGATTATTTTCTCTGGTAGTTGCTATATATAAAAAACAAAACATGATCCAGTCAAATTAACCACACGTCAAACTGACAGGTTGAATTCAATTGTGAAAATTGGAGATTTTGCATGAAAATGAGTCGATTTGGAGTTTGTTCTCTGTCCACCATCGATAAAAAAGTCAAAGCAAATGTTCCCATTAATACGGAGAAGGCAAAAAAAACAGTTTGGAACCAATTTACTACTTTTTGTACTGAAAGGGAATACACATTGAGTGCTGAAACGAGTGAAGCGCAATTGGCAAACATTATGAAAGATTACGCTTACAATATGAAGAAAATGGATGGAGAAGACTATAAGGAAGCTACAATAAAAACAATGTGGAATCAGACTGCCAAATCACTTCAAGAAAAGTATTTGAACGATTTCGACATCAAAATCAACCCATTTTCGGATGCTGCATTCAAGACCGCTCGAGGAGCTCGTGATGCCAAGCGTAAGGCTCTACAATCTATTCCGGAAAAACGGAGGGCAAGTGCAGCAGCGTTGGAGGAAAAAGATTGGGATGCAATGACCACTGTTTGGGACGAGGAAACTCCTGATGGCCTCCAAAAAAAATTATTCATGATAATATCAGTGGAATTGGCTTGGAGAGGTGGTGAGGGCAGCATGGCGTCAATACATCACTTCAAGGCAGAACAGCGAAATGACGGGGAAACAACTGGGAGAATTGAATACAATCCAATTTTCAGCAAGACCACACAAGGTGGTGATAAAAAATTATCAGACAGCAAGTGGCTGGTGGAGAATCGGGAAATCCCTGACAAGTGCCCAGTGAGACTGTTCCAGAAATTGAGAAAGAAGAGAGATGCCAATATCAAGAGCGACAGACTATTCCTGACCCAAAATCCATTCTGGAATAAAGTTCCAGGCGCTAGGTGGTACAAGGATTCCCCAGTAGGCCAAAACACGATTTCAAAGTGGGTTAAGGAGTCAGCACAAAAAGCTGGACTTGACCTTGGTAACAAAAAAATCACCAATCACTCCAGTCGTGCAACAGCCGTCTCCAATCTAGCGAAATCGGGCCTGGGAGAGCAGCAGATAATCAAAATAACTGGACATGCCAACAGTAACTCCATCAAGCCGTATCTCCAACTCGACCAGGAACACCACGAATTAATTGTCAAGAAACTGCGAAGGAGTGAGCCTACTGCAGAAAATGCCATCAACAGCATAAACCTCATGCCATCTACCTTTTCTGGGACCATTACCGATAACTCTGACTTGAAGAAAACATGCACCAATGTTTACAACAATTGTATTTTTAATTGCACTAGCCTGAATCTTAATTAAATGTTGTTTTATTCATTATGAAATTCTTATTTGTTAACTGTTCATTTCATCTCATGGTGCAATTCTATTGGCCGACATTTGGGACGGAAAAATAATCCCCCGAATACCACACGAGCTTCAAAATTATCTGGCATTTCCCTCAAGGTTCCCTGAAAACAAATAAAGTCGTCAAGTTTTTCAGGAAAAATCACTCGCGCTTCGCGCTCGTGATTTTTTAACCTGAAAAACTTGACTCCTTCATTTGTTTGCAACGAACCTATCGGGAAATACCCGATAATTTTGAAGCTCTTGTGGTATTATAAGTGAATATAAATGATGAATATGATGAATTCGTAACTACATACTGATATTTCGTTTACAACATTTATGAATATGGATTATCGATAATTATGCGCTGTCGAACCTAAAAATGATGAGGATTATGAATTGAGGATTTCAAATGTGATATTACCTTTTCCCTATTCATTTGGTTTGGGGACAATAATTGGTCAATCATTCATGAAGTCCATTCAGGTTGAATATCCCCAAAAAATTCTATTTGAATTATCACTCAGATCATCTTTGTGATAAAACTGCTTTCGTAGAATAATTTATCACCATAAACTCTCTGAGTGATTTGTTGAATGGACTTTTGAATCTTATATCAGAATTGAGTTGTGTTTTTTCACCTATGACAACATGAAATAGTGTGAAGATCCCTCAGAAGTTTTGTAGCTTGTACGTGTTAGGGGTTCGGTTGAGTTCAACTGCGTCCTTACGCCATCTCAAATACAATATTGTTAATTTTTAAGAATACCTCAAATATGTATATCAAAAACATTGTACTCACTCCATTTCATAAAAAGAAGAACACGCAAAATATCTCGAGCTACTGGCGCATTGAAATATTCAACAGGTTAACCTTCGAACTAAGGGACTCACCAGAAAGAAACTCCAAAAGAAGATACAAGATATTTAACTGAAAGGTGCATTTATTCCTTAGAAGTATTCTTTTTTTTTAATTTGGCTGGAAATAACTCAAATTGTCTTACAACATTAGATATATGTAGACTCTGAAGTGAAAGAATTTCTACTTATAGATAATATTGAATCTATGCATCCTATTTGGTCATTTTTGTTGAACAAATAAAAATGGAATATTCTGAAAATTGCAAGGATTCATATAAGAGAAAAATAGCACATTTAGCTATATATATATTGTCATGGTATTTACAGTTAAAATAAATAATTACATAAATATAAAGGAAAACACTCACTGTTGTATATAAGTTGACTCGTTAGAGTATAACCAGAGCAAAATTAATTAAATAATAACCATTCTAATACAAATATTAATAATTCAACTCATTAAAATACTCACAAGCTAAAAATTATGAAGAAAAAACATATTCAGGATACATAACAACTAGTCGAATGAAAATTCTTTGAACAGTAATCAAAAAACAGTAATCTTGTTGACAGTTTATAAATAGAATTCACAGGGAGATTTCAATTCACAATTATTCAATATAAAACCAGCCAAAATTGCAATAAACAGAAGTAATTTGAAGTTAGATATACCATTTGAAATTGATGAAGAATTTGTTGAAAATATTTGTTATTATCAAGAATCACATATAAACTTTAGTGAAATTGTTGACAAAGAACAAGCTAAATTAAATATAACTTACCAGAATTATGTGAATAGGACAAATTTGATCAAAAATCAATTAATTCAATGAACGATAGCATCTACGTCAGATATTTTCAAATGATTAATGTAAGAGATATCCTTGAAAATGTTTAGGCATCAATAGAATTGTAATGGCATCTAAGCTAAAGAAATTTAATCAATTTCATAAGTAATATTAAGTATTTTATATGTTATAAGCATTAGAAGTTAAAATTTGTTAAATTTTGACACTTGAAATACTTTACGAAGGAAAAGCAAGACTTTCACTGTTCTGTTCAACATGAAACATACATCAAAATGTAGTTTAAAAAATAAGATAATTTTCAAAAGTAATTTCAAACCAGGAAAAATTGTAAATTTTGTAAAATCATCAAAAGCATCATTTTTATATAATTTTGACAGAAGCTAGTAAGCTTTGAAATTCAATTTTTCTTGAAAACTATAAATAGGGCAGACACAGAAAAAGTCGGCAGTCTCCAATTATATGCAGAGTAGAATCCTTGTCGGTCCATAATTAAAAAAAAGTGCCAAAAAAGTATCATCATCCAAAAAAAGAAGATTATTTGGTTATTGTGAATGGAAATTGAATCCAGAAAATACATTACCTGAATGTGAATGGAAAAATATCACATAGAAATCAAGTTTCAAACGAATTGGATATATTGAAGAAAATCAACAAGGTAGCCTGTGAATTTCAGAACGTTCTAGAAGTGTTGTTTCCAACGAAACCAATGTTATTCCTGAAACGAAGAAAAAGGGACAATTAAAAGGAACAATCATAAATTGATGAACAAACTTACCATAGGTATTCAAATTCAATCCTGTTAATATTTCCAAAAAGAAATTTAAAAATAGCAAACACTGTTTACATTAGAATTACGTTAGGTTATTTAGATAAGGTTAGGTTAACATAGAATTAGATTTAGGTTATTGATCACTGATTATAATATTTCAAATTACTTTTATATAATATAATTTTAAAAAAATTCAACCTTTTAGAGAATTCAAATTGAACCCTCCCTCAAATATTTATCAAATCAGATTTAATAATATTTTAATTTCAATTATTCAAAATTATAATCTTAAGAGCTAGCCGGAAACATAGAATACATCACCTACATACAAGGGTGATCTAATTAGTATTCATTCACTAAATTTCATTAATATAATACCATAACAAATTATATATATATATATATATATATATCTATATATATATATATATATAATATATATATTAGGGTGTCCGTTATTTACGAAATTGATTATTTCTCTTGCGACTCCCTCTAAATTTATAGTTTATCATCTAAAACAAAATATAAGACCATCATAAGCCTCTAATTTTCATAACAACCCTTGCCCCAAATACGATACATTTTCCATTTAAATTGCATGGGATTTTGCCACTTTTTGCAAATATTTCTTTTTTTTCTTGGACTTGTTTGTTCGTACCAATAACAAACTCATATTCTTGTACAGAATTGAACGCTCTACAAAAAAGGTCTCCTAAAATGTTTCGATAAATTTACTTCTTCAAAAGTTATTCAAAGTTAAAGTTGACCTCAAGATCAATTCTTGAATTTTTGCACTTTAACGGCAAAATTATGATTATTTTTGTGCAATTTATTCTTTTATTTAAAAAAATATATACTTTTCGTTATCCTATGGTAAAAAACTTTTTTATACATGGCAAATAATTGATTGCATGACAGGTTAATTTCAGTTTTTATCATTTCTGAGCTTGTATCTATTTGCAACACTTAATCAACTAATTGTAATTAAATTGGGTAAATTTCTGTGCTTTTCGAAAAATTTCTTTCCAATGAGTTAACATTTTGAATTTACTCCTACAAACATTCTTACCAACGTACGGATTTTTTCTACGCAAGCGTACTCTAGCTCATTTAGTAACTCGACTATAGTCAAGGCGGCGTTTTATGCTTTTCGAGAATTGTAAACTAACATCTTCTCTTTACACGTTGTAACACATTGTTGTGGACGTTTTGTCACACATTAACAATTGTTGTTCATTTAATTAAAAAAAATGTTAAGAGATAAAATACCAGAAGTAAGTTCGAAAATCGATCAGTTCTTGAATACTTGTTTACCTCGTAACGATTACAAAGAACGGTTAGAATTGAGCAAAATATTTTCAGGCACGATGGATGTTGAAGAAATCAAATTTTATAAACCGGGGGCATTCCATCATGCTCGATGGATATCCAAAGCAATTTATATTTTAAAAATATATATTTTCCGAGACAGTATTAAGTTAAGCGCTCAAGATGAAAAAAATCTTCAGGAAATTTCATTATTTATTGTTTTTGTTTATGTTCCATATTGGTACTCTTCACTTTTAGCTGCAGCTGCACCAAATCAAGATCTTGAATTTATCAAATCTGTTTATAACTATAGATCAATCGATAAAAATTCATCCAATGCAGTTCTTGAAAAATTTCGAAACCATTTATGGTATTTGAGTCCTGAAGCTGCAGCCTTATCATTTTTCGACAAAAATATATCTCTTTGTGGCAGGCAAAAAATGGTTGAGGCTTTAAAAGTGAATAATGAACAGTTCGATGTTCCTAAACGCTTTATCTTTGATCTGGGTGATTTTAAATGGTTCACAAATAAAAACATTGATTATTTTATAAATTCAAATTATTTACAATTTTTTGAAAGGTTTTCAATTGATACAAGCTTTCTGCAGTTAGACAGTACTGAATGGTTAGAGGATATTTAAGAGGTTTAGAAATTGTAAAAAATTTGGGAGTAGTTAATGATACAGCAGAAAGAGCTGTTAAATTGTCAGAAGAATACATTAATATTTTAGCTAGAAGTGAAGATGAAAAACAATTTGTGATTCAGGTTGTAAGCGAGTATAAAAAAAGTATCAAAATGTAACTAAACAATGTTTAATTAAATAAGTCAAGTATACTGAAATGGTTTAAATTTCATTCAACTTGGAAGGTTTTTGGTTTTCACCTTAACAACATTAGAATTTAATATTTTCTGGAATAAAAAAATAAAATGAACAAAAATAATCATAATTTTGCCGTAAAAGTGCAAAAATTCAAGAATTTATCTTGAGGTCAACTTTAACTCTGAATAACTTTTTAAGAAGTAAATTTATCGAAAAATTTTAGGAGACCTTTTTTGTAGAGCATTCAATTCTGTAGAAGAATATGAGTTTGTCATTGCTACGAACAAACAAGTCCAAGAAAAAAAAAATATTTGCAAAAAGTGGCAAAATCCCATGCAATTTAAATGGAAAATTTATCGTCTTTGGGGCAAGGGTTGTTATGAAAGTTAGAGGCTTATGATGGTCTAATATTTTGTTTTAGATGATAAACTAAAAATTCAGAGGGAGTCGCAAGAGAAATAATCAATTTCGTAAATAACGGACACCCTAATATATATATATATATATATATATATATATATATTGTCATGGAATTTACACTTAAATAAAATAATTACATAAATATAAAGGAAAACACTCACCGTTGTATATAAGTTGACTCGTTAGAGTATAACCAGAGCACTTTTAATTAAATAATATCCACTCTGACACAAATATTAATAATTCAATTCATTAAAATACTCACAAGCTAAAATTATGAAGAAAAAGCATATTCAGGATACATAACGACTAGTCAAATTAAAATTCTTTGAACGGTAATCAAAAAACAGTAATCTTGTTGACAGTTTATAAAAAGAATTCACAGGGAGATTTCAATTCACAATTATTCAATGTAAAAACAGCCAAAGTTGCAATAAATAGAAGTAATTTGAATTTAGATATCCAATTTGAAATTGATGAAGAATTTGTTGAAAATATTTGTTATCATAATGAATCACATATAAACTTCAGTGAAATTGTTGACAAAGAACAAGCTAAATTAAACATAACTCACCAGAATGATGTAAATAGGACAAATTCGATCAAAATTCACTTAATTCAATGAAAGATAGCATCTACGTCAGATATTTTCAAATAATTAATGTAAGAGATATCCTTCAAGATGTTTAAGCATCAATAGTATTGTAATAGCATCTAAGCTAAAGAAATTTAATCAATTTCATAAGTAATATTAAGTAATTTATAAGTTATAAGCATTAGAAGTTAAAATTTATTAAATTTTGACACTTGAAATACTTTACGAACAAAAAGCAAGACTTTCACTGTTCTGTTTAACATGAAACATACATCAAAATGTAGTTAAAAAAATAAGCTTATTTTCAAAAGTAATTTCAAACCAGGAAATATTGTAAATTTTGTAAAATCATCAAAAGCATCATTCTTATATAATTTTGACAGAAGCTAGTAAGCTTAGAAATTCAACTTTTCTTGAAAACGGTAAATAGGGCAGACACAGAAAAAGTCGGCAGTCTCCAATTATATGCAGAGTAGAATCCTTGTCGGTCCATAATTAAAAAAGTGCCAAAAAAGTATCATCATCTGAAAAAAGAAGATTATTTGATTATTGTGAATGGAAATTGAATCCAGAAAATACATTACCTGAATGTGAATGGAAAAATATCACATAGAAATCAAGTTTCAAACGAATTGGATATATTGAAGAAAATCAACAAAGTAGCCTGTGAATTTCAGAACGTTCTAGAAGTGTTGTTTCCAACGAAACCAGTTTTATTCCTGAAACGAAGAAAAAGGGACAATTAAAAGGAACAATCATAAATTGATGAACAAACTTACCAAAGGTATTCAAATTCAATCCTGTTAATATTTCCAGAAAGAAGTGTAAACACTGTTTACATTAGAATTACGTTAGGATATTAAGATAAGGTTAGGTTAACATAGAATTAGATTTAGGTTATTGTTCACTGATTATAATAGTTCAAATTACTTTCATCCCTACTAATCCCTACTAATATTATAAATGCGAATGTAAGTTTGTTTGTTACGCTTTCACGCAAAAACTACTGAACCGATCATCATGAAACTTTGTACATATACTCTTGAAGGTATTAGAAGTAACATAGGGTACTTTATATTTGAAAAAAAAAATTTTTTTACGAAAGATAAAACAATTGTTTGTCAAAAAATCGTCAAATTTAGCTACTTCAGTAATGAAGTTTTACTATTATTATACCCTTACCCTTTATCTTTCATACTTATTTAATGACTCCACTGCGGGCGAAGCCGCGGGTAAAAAGCTAGTTAGATATTATAAATATAAATGCGAATGTAAGTTTGTTTGTTACGCTTTCACGCAAAAACTACTGAACCGATCATCATGAAACTTTGTACATATACTCTTGAAGGTATTAGAAGTAACATAGGGTACTTTATATTTAAAAAAAAAAAATTTTTTTACGAAAGATAAAACAATTGTTTGTCAAACAATCGTCAAATTTAGCTACTTCAGTAATGAAGTTTTACTATTATTATACCCTTACCCTTTATCTTTCATACTTATTTAATGACTCCACTGCGGTCGAAGCCGCGGGTAAAAAGCTAGTCCCTACTAATATTATAAATGCGAATGTAAGTTTGTTTGTTACGCTTTCACGCAAAAACTACTGAACCGATCATCATGAAACTTTGTACATATACTCTTGAAGGTATTAGAAGTAACATAGGGTACTTTATATTTAAAAAAAAAAAATTTTTTACGAAAGATAAAACAATTGTTTGTCAAAAAATCGTCAAATTTAGCTACTTCGGTAATGAAGTTTTACTATTATTATACCCTTACCCTTTATCTTTCATACTTATTTAATGACTCCACTGCGGGCGAAGCCGCGGGTAAAAAGCTAGTATAATATAATTTAAAAAAAAATTCAACCTTTTAGAGAATTCAAATTGAACCCTCCCTCAAATATTAATCAAATCAGATTTATAATATTTTAATTTCAATTATTCAAAATTATAATCTTAAGAGCTAGCCGGAAACATAG
Source organism: Megalocaria dilatata (assembly GCA_034642435.1). Lineage (NCBI taxonomy): Eukaryota > Metazoa > Arthropoda > Insecta > Coleoptera > Coccinellidae > Megalocaria > Megalocaria dilatata. The sequence continues at coordinate 45,316,827 of CM067860.1, forward strand.
AATACATCACTTACATACAAGGGTGATCTAATTAGTATTTATACTAAATTTCATTAATATAATTCCATAACAATATGTATATATATATATATATATATATATATATATATATATATATATATATATATATGTAAAAATAAAACTGTTATTTTTAAGGAAAACAACTTTGTAACTTCTATGTTCTATGATTTATGTTCTATGTCTAAGATTTTAACCTAAAAGTGTCACATGTCTATTTAGTTAGTTGTTAGAAATGTGAATCGAGAAACCCGAAGAAATAGCTTTGTTTTTGATTTCTTCCAGGTTAGTAAGCTATTTTTTCATTTATTTCCTTTTATTTCTTTGTATGTCATTATTTTATTTTGTGTATGGTATTCTGTTATAATTCAAACTAAAGAAAATAAAATCTTCCAGAATCATGACATCAAATCGTTTATTTCCTCAATTATAAAAATAAGAATTGATTACATTCTTATATATATATATATATATATATATATATATATTATAGCTCATGTAGATAAAAATTTTAAAAAATTAAAAAAATTTAAATCTGCTCAGTACTGAAAAGACCATTATTTCTTATTCAACTTCAAGATTTGCGAACGTCAGGATTACATTTAAGTGACTCCATAACTATACAAAACCATGTTGTCCTCTCTCTAAAGGTGAAAAAATCTCGTTAAATCAAATAAGAGACTCACTGGGGTCTAGTTAACATAAGCCCACCACCCTGTACTGCCAGTCGAATACTTTGACGCTGTATTTAGCTCCATAAAATTGAATAGAATGTTTGTATATTGCCGAATTTCTGGTTCTCAAGGTTCGCATGAAATTTATTCCTATCTAGAATAGTAGCATGACATTAATTATTGTTTTGTTCACTACACACTAACGAAGGTCGATAGCTCCTATTGGAGTAACAGAAATTCAGAAGGAAGCGCCGATAAAGTACCACAATAAGATGTAGAAAGACAGACCCCCACCTCAAATGTCTCCTGCAAGTTCCTTTGAATATCCGGTTCCAATCCATATATTATCACTGAAGTTTCCTGATTGCTTCAAAAGGAATCAGAGTATCGTGGCCCCTGCATTCGAATATCAGCTTACTTAGTCTTCAAAACTGTTCAATAAGCTCGATCCGTATCGAACAGTTTCCTGAGCTTCTCTTATATTTATATTCCAATTCAACATCTCGTTCCATATTGAAGTTCTGTCGTATTTCCTGTTGACGACGCCAATCGACTGGCAGGAAAGTTTAATTGCTCGGAACCACGTTAATTCGTGAGCCATTTGATGATAACGTTCTGATCTCTGTAATTAAATTTTATTGCGAAATGGCTTGATTACTGATAAGAGAGTTGTAAGTCTCTTATAAGGGCCCCCGAGGAAATTCTATTTATCCTCAAGTTTTCACCAACTTTCGGAATCAATTATTTCTTGGAGCGCTTCTACTGGCATCTGTGTTAAGCGGAAAAATTTCGAATTTGCATCGAGTATATTAATATCTTGTCATACATTATACACCTATGGTATGAGATAGTTATAAATGAACTTTGATGCGTGTAATCCGAAAGTGCTTACGACTATTGATGCCATCCATATTCTGAGTAATTCCACTCAGACAAACAGACATCAAAGAGCAATTAACCCAATGATAAGGAGATCCTCTAGAAAATAAAAGGCAATTACCCTGGACATAATTAGGTACACCTCCATTATCTTGGCTTTCAAAGCAGTAAGAGCATATAACCTGTTATATAGGGGTGAATAGCGGACGAGCACCCATAAGATATCTTATCAGATGGACAAGAGAATGACTTGGTCGAAGAGTTAGGTATCACAGCACTTGTTGGAGAATTATAGGCAGCCTTTAATTTGACATGGGTTGCATACCTCTCAATTGTGAGGATTTTATATTTACTTTTACGCAGAAGAACAAGTGAAAACTTGCAGTGATCTCGCCATAGAGATTCTTGTATCTTAGAACCTTTCCAGCTAAAACGTTCCTCCGATTAACCACCGGTGAACTACGAAAGTAGTAGACCTTTTTGTTCTTCATCTTAGTATTAGAATATGTATATACGTTCTTTTTTTTTAATAGTTTTAAGTTGTACATACGACGTGCAGTCACTTTAGAAGAAGTTGCGTACTAACCTGTACATAAATACTCCTTAGGTTAAGATTTTCTCTCTCTTTATATTTACATTTTGCACTGATCCCAGAAAAATGTCTTTACAAGATTGATAATACCAATTAGTCTTAACGTTTTCTATACTTCTTAAGTGAAAACTATATGCTGACAAATATTCTGTGGTAGAAATTTTAACCCTAGTCTGGAAACCAAACATGAAACCTTTTCTCGTCTTATGTCGCTCAAGTTTGTTTAGATAACAGCCAATGCTTCCAAAAACATATGCTTCTATGAGGTATTGACTATCACTATGGGAATATTTAAAATAATTAATAAGGAGTATAGGCTATGGTAATACAAAGTTCTAGAAATCGAGACAGTGTAACATACATCTGTATAACAGTAGTAATATCTTTGGAATCTCTGTGTATAGCGAATATAGATACTGGATAGATTTGGAGTCACAAGCATACATTGCGACTGACGAAAACCAATCAGTTTGAAACGTGCTCATGTCTGCAGTTTGCCTCTGTGATTTACAAAACCTTGTCGAGTTTGTTCGATGGTTATACAGATGTATGTTACACTGTCTCGATTTCTAGAAGTTTCTATTACCATATCTCATACTCCTTATCAATGATTTTTGCTACATATCAGCCGGATTAATTTATTTTAATATGAATATTTAGAACAACCAGTGACGCATCCTCAAGAAGGGTCTACGGGAAATATCATCCTGTAGATTATCAGAGGTAGTTGGAGTATGATGTATACTTCGATTTTCATCAAATTTCATCTTTCCTATGACGAAAAAACCCCGAAAAAAATTTCAAGTCTCACACTGGAATAAATAATAGATTACTTCGTTTTCTGTCTTTCTCTCATTATTGGGAATACAGTGATCCGAGTTAAGTAGTTTCACTGCATTTTCGAACTACGAAATTCACGCAAATGGAAAACGAATTTATTCCATATTTAAAATGAAATACCACAAAGTAATTTTTAACGAACTGTAAACAAAGCGTTTGCATGTTTATGAGACTTTCATTCTTGACATTATTCAAGTAATGAATTCTCTTCGTCTTAACCTCTCATTTAGGAACATTCTCTATGTGATAAGATAAACGGATTGAATAAGTTGAATATTCACTTTTAGTTTAATTTTTTTTCCACATAAGGTGAGACATCTATAATTTTATTATTTTTTCAGGTGGCCTGGTTAAGAGTGGATACTCAAACTATATTGACAATACATAGTCACGTGATAACAAAAAACCAGAGGATAGGAATCACGCATAGTGAACACAAAACCTGGTTCCTTCATATCAAAGAAGTTAAAGAATCTGACAGGGGTTGGTATATGTGTCAGATCAATACGGATCCAATGAAGAGTCAGATTGGATATTTAGACGTAGTCGGTAAGTACCTGCATAAACAACTTATCACTGGGACATAGATATTAACTCAATGAAAATTTTTTTTTCTCAATTTTCTCCGCGAACTGCGCCTAAAGTTCTCTCACATCTCCAACCCCGGCTGCACCCTACCTATACATCGTAGGCGTACGCAGCCATGCTTAACTTCTGCTTATTGGACAACTCTTAGATAAACCTGTGGTAAACCAACAAGGTTTAGAATTCATGAAAGGGCTGTAATAAAACAGTGACTAATGCATTGAACAAGCAAATTCAACGCGAGGTTCAATTCCCAGAATGAATTTGTTTGTTTTTATCTCCGAACCACTTAATGTTAAACTTAGGAATTCGCTATCGAAGCACGTAGGTGCGGCGGCTTCAAGAAAGGAAATTATTTTACTCTGGCCTATAATTTATAATAACAAACTACACATTAAAGAGTTCATAAGAGCTAATTGTAAGAAACGTAAACACATTCCTTCAGATGAGTTTGGGAACGGAAATTTCCAGAGAAAAACGCTGACGTCGAAATTAACACGTGTGGCTCGATAAAGGGCTGAAATTTTGAGGAGTGCTAAGTTGCAAATTTGAGCGGATGAACGGATCAAAAATTTGGAAGGAGAAAACCGACGCGTACGAGGTATTAAATGGGCCAAATGAGAGTTTGTAAGAGTCTTGACACGTCGGAAAAACTAGTAAGATCGTCGAGAAAAGATCGCGGTGCGAGGCTTGAATTGGTCTCAGAATTTAGCATATTATAACTATATTGAGTGGTATTAGTAATTGTTTATTTTTGTTTAAGAATTGAGTCAGAAGAATTAGAGAAATTGAATAAAGTGCTAAGTTCCGGGACCAAGGAATTAAAGAGTACTAGTAGTCGGTCGTTATCGTTTATTGTTCGTGTTGAATAGATCGTTTCTTGTAGAAAATCCGTGTGCCCAGTTTTGTTTTGAATGTATGGTCTTAAGTCTAGGAGTAAGAAGTATCTAAAAATTTTGATATAATATTCAGGTTGAAATTGTCTAATTGAAGTAGAGTCCAAATTTAAGAAGTAAATTGACATATCTCTTCGTAATTGTTATGTTTAAAGAATTTAAACAGATTTAAGAATTATATAAATGATTCGTAGTCCAAATTTAAGAAGTAAATTGACATATCTCTTCGTAATTGTTATGTTTAAAGAATTTAAACAGATTTAAGAATTATATAAATGATTCGTAGTGCTTGAGTGATCCACATCGCTCTCTCCTTAATTATTCAGTGTGTCATTTTTATTTAAATTTTATTGAGTTTATGATTGATAAAACTACTGTACTTTGGTACACTTTATCATTATACTGTGTGTGGTTTACTTTACTTAAAAGTGTGAAGTGAAGAGCTGTCATCGGATATTCGATTTTGGTGTGTCCAAACTAGGAATTAATTATTGAAAAACATCTATAACAACACACAAACATCAATTACAACAGAGAATAAAAGATATAAGAGATATTCATTCAAAATTTCGATTTCCAATTTAAACAACATACTTATATTGTTACCCAGCTGTGAAGTCAAGAGATAATAAAAACACGAATAAACAAAACGACTAAGGCTAGCCATAAACGAATTTTCATCGAGCTATGGAATCGGAATCAATAAATGCGATTAGAAGCTTAAAGGAAGAAGTAATAAAAAACAGAAAGGAAATCAAATCTGCTATTGAAGCTACCAAAACAAGACTTTTGATGAAAGTAGAGGAATTGAAGCAAAAAGTTCATCATCTTGAAAAAAAAATCAATCGTTGAAACATAAAGTAGAGACATTGGAAAGATATTCAAAGAAGAACAATATTATAATATTCGGCTTGAACAACAGAGAGAACTCACCTAACTCAACACACTGTTGGAAGTTGATGTTAGAGCTTCTGATTACAATAATATATACCCCCTCAATAACACAGAAAAACCTCCTGTAAAAATTGAATTCCTATCCTATTTAAAAAAACTTGAGATTTTGAGGCAGTCCAGAAAATTAAAAGGAACAGGTGTAGCCATCTCACATGATCTCACATATGAACAAAGACGTGAAAATAGGATTCTGAGAACCTACTTGAATAAAGCCAGACAAGAACCTGCCGATAGATTTTATATAAAGGGCAATAAATTATACGTCAACGATAGGGTGTACACAGTAGAAGAATTAGAGGAATTAGATCACTTGGACGAACGCAACGCAAACAGTGCTCCTCCAACGCCGAATTTACGAAATCCTGAGAAAGAATTTGAATCTCTAGAGGAAGCAACCATCTTCAATTCACAGGGAGATCCTAAAGAAGCAGAAGACAAGAAAGCTGTTACTGATATCAACACACCGAAGACCATCGGAATCAAGAAGATTATTAAACCCATAGCTGGTGGACCGGCCTTGAAAGAGAGAACACGAAGCCAACGCTCAAACAAGTAGATTGAATCAAACACCCCTAGTTTATATATGTTTTAATTTTTTGAATCAGTATATTATCATTTTAGCCACTTGATTTTAGCTGATGCTTTTATCTATTCTCACGTTGATGCTTTCAATTTAGCCAAAAAAATACTTGATGCTTCGTACTAGTACTCTTTTGATTTGTTAAATTAGTATGCAATAATTTTAATTACTTGATTTTGGCTCATGCCTTCATTGACTCATACATTGATGCCTGTTTTTTCTTCAGTTATTTATTGGTCCACAGTATGGATGCTTTATTAGGGATTTTGAGGGTAATATGCCGGAGACTTTTGTATACGGGTCATATGAGGATTGCAGAAACAAACTAAAATCCATAAAGGGGTTTTCGGTATACAACCAAAATATTTGTAGCATATGAAAGCATTTTGAGGATGTTCAGATTGATCTTCATCAAATAGATGAAGATTTTGATTGCTTGATCTTAACTGAAACCAGAATCATTGAAAACACCGATTTATATCGACTGAAAGGGTATGATCTGATATATAGCGGGGGTGCACTCAATCAAAATGATGGAGTAGTAATTTTCATAAGGAATTGCTACAACTATAGTACACAAAATATCAAAATACACCAATCTACGGCAATAAAACTTACAGTTAAATTGGAAAAAAGTAATTTAGTTATCGTAGGGATATACAGGTCACCATCAACAAATATTCCAGCATTCAATGAGTGCCTTAAAAATTTCATTGGGGAATACTTGAATGATAACAGGAATCAGGTTATACTTGGAGGAGACATAAACGTAAATATACTTTCTGAATCAGAAGACTCGAATGAGTACCTTAACATTCTGAATGAAAACAATTTAATCCCTCAAATAAATACATATACGTGAATTCAAGGAAATGCGCATTCATGTTTAGATCATTTATTCACTAGAAATATAGTTGACAAAATTATCCCAATTACGCTAAAAAGCTCTTATTAGCGACCATTTTACTACGATGCTTAAATTTGAGAATACTTCCGAAAAATCAGATTACAGTTTGGTGAACAAGCATACGATAAATTAAAGAAAAGTTAAAACACTGATTGCTGAGGAGACCTGGAGTGACTTCCTCCAGAACGAAGATGTAGAAATTTTGGCTGACAGTTTAACACAGAAAATCCAAATGTGTGTTCAGAAGTCAATGGTTAACATAAAACCTCTAAGAAAGAAGAAAATCTGGATTACTAGTGGTATAATAACATCCATCAACAGAAGGAATAAATTGAACAAAGAACGGCACAGAGATTGGAAAAGCGTTGAACTACAGAGTAAATATAAAACTTATAGGAATAACCTCAATCTGCTCATAAAGAAAACAAAAGCAAAATTCTTCAAAGACAAAATTGAAAAAAGTAAAAACAATCCTAAGAAACTATGGGAAACACTAAAGGCATCCACAAGTCAAGATAATAAAAAAACTGAAATAAAGAAAATTCGCCTACAAAATAACGTTATTTCAAATAATCCTTTGGAAATTGCAAACCACTTTGTTGATAAATATACCAACCTAGGAGAACAACTAGCCCAACAAATCATAGAACCAAAAAATTACAGAGAAAAGAGAAAACGCATTTTGAACACCATATATTTGGAAGAATGCACTGACATAGAGATAAGGCAAATAATACACAAACTTAAAAAAAACAAGGCACCCGGGCTAGACTCAATAAACTCGAATACATTAAAAATTTTATGTGATAATATATGCAAACCAATATGTCACCTATCGAATGTAGTTCTGAGGAAAGGTACATTTCCTAGTTCGTTCAAAAAAACCAAAATTAAACCGATATATAAGAAAGGTGACAAACTAGAATGCCTAAACTACAGACCCATATCGTTGATTTCCTGTCTTGCGAAAATAATAGAAACTGTAATTAAATCACGTTTGAGCAAATTCTTGGAAAAATATGATATCCTTTCCCCACTGCAGTACGGTTTTCGAGAAGCTAGGTCCTCTCAAGATGCAATAGCGACTCTAACCACAAAAATATATAAATCCCTTGATGAAGGAAAACCATCACTTTGTATCTTCGTGGACCTGGCTAAAGCTTTCGATACCGTGAGCCATGAGAAACTTACTGAGACACTAGACGATCTGGGAATGAGAGGACCATGCCTTGAGTTATTAAAAAGTTATTTGGCAGAAAGAAGTCAATGTGTCGATATTCAAGGAACTTTCAGTGAAATCAAAACCGTCAAATATGGTGTACCACAGGGCACTGTATTATGTCCTTGTCTCTTCAATATTTATCTGAATAATTTGTTTTTCCTTGATATCGAAGGCCAGATTGTAAGCTTTGCAGATGATACTGCTGTTTTCTATAATGCAAATAATTGGACAAACTTATTCAATAAGGCCCAAGCAGATTTTTCAAAAATAAAAGAATGGTTCGACTCCAGGCTTCTGACCATCAACTTTGATAAAACACATTACGTGCCCTTCAGCATACAGAAAATGAATTTAGATAACTTTCTCCCAATTTCTCAAACGACCCCACCAATGACTTTTTCTATACTACCGGCCACTTCAACCAATTACCTGGGCTTGACTATTGACTGCAACTTGAAATGGGATCATCATATAACAAAACTATCAGGGAAACTACGAAGTTTGCTCTACTTATTCAAGCTTTCTAAAACGATGGTGAATGTTGACCAGGTGAAGTCTATCTACTGTGCCTTGGTGGAATCCCAACTCAGATATGGTTTGATAGCATGGGGCGGTGCATATAATCATCATCTATCCCCAATCATAATTCTACAAAAATGGATTTCAAAAATAATTTATGGAAAAGAAAGAACATTTTCCACAGTGGAACTATTTGACCTGTCGCGAGTCCTGGATATCAAAGAACTTTATTTTCAGTGCATAATAAATAAAGAAATATTCACAAAAAACGAAAACCCTACAAAGAATAAGTACTCTACAAGAAATCAGCCTCTTGCCGTATATATTCCAAAGGTAAACAGAACCCTTACCCTGAGAAGCCATGTGTTTCTCGGTCCAAGAGTATATAACAGAATACCATTGGAAATCCGTGAAATAAATTCACCTACAATGTTCAAGAAAAAAAATAAGAACTGGCTGCAAGCGAATACAGTTATTTCGCAGCTCCTTTCAACCTAGGATATTATTATTCAATACGGTACGAATATGATTCGTGTATCAATGATTGTGCTCTGCGTTTTACTAATACAAATATTTTTATTTCCCACATTGGAGTGATATCTATATATCTCATTGTGCGTTATTTTTTATATATATTTTTAGAACTCTGATCTGTATCTATACTATTATTTTAATGTATTTTTTAATGAATCTATTGTTCTTCGTCTTGTATATACCAATGATTTTAATTTTTATTTGTATACGTTTCTATGATGATTGCTTTGAGTAGGTTTTGTGTACATTTTGTGGTGCATTGTTTTTTCTGTGCATCTATTGCTTCTTGTCTTCCATATACCTATGTTTTGTTATTTCTTTTATATACATTCAAATGATGATCGTTTTGAGTAAGTTTTTTACATTGTATACATTTTATCGTGCATTCCTCATCTCCACTGTAACTTCATTCGTATCATGTTTTAAATATTTCAAGACTTTGGTCGAATAATATAGGCAGACGGTACTGTGACTATCATGATGAAAACAGTACACCACATACAAGTAGTCTTCACTACTTTCGTGGTGTTTTTTTACATGTGTGTTCATTTATATGTGCCTATATGACATGAATATGATGCGCGGAAGAACATACATTCTGTCAAGAAAGTACCGCGAATTATCGATTTAAATCTGGCGGGGCAATGAGGCAGGTAAAAAATTCCCTAGGTTGGTACCACTGTCCTTAATTACTATGCCAAGCTTGAGCGGGATCTGTCAACTAGTGTGTTTGCAACAGCTGATTAAGTCAGTCGATGTCAGAGTGCGTGCCGATTTTTACTATGGGTGATTACGTTGAGCAAAGAATTTGTTTAGAGTTTTGTGTTTCAAATGAATTTTCGTGTGCCGATGCATTGAAAATGTTGCAAAAGGCCTTTGGTGATAATGCTCTATCGAAAACTCGTGCATATCAGTGGTACAGAGCCTTCAAGGACGGTCGTCAAGTGGTCGAAGACTTGCCTCGTTCCGGACGCCCATGGATGGCTTCGATCGAAGATAACGTCGATAAAATTAAGGAAAGGGTGCTGGAAAACCGTCGTACCAGCTTGAGAGAGATAGCACATGATCTTAAGATATCCCACGAGTCCGCACGTACGATTTTGATTGATATTTTGGGCATGAGAAAGGTGGCCGCACGACTCGTACCGTAAGACCTGAATTTTCTTCAAAAACGTCATCGCGAACAGGTTGCTTCATACATGCTGGATCACTGTAATTCCGATTCTACATTCATGGAACGCATTATAACTGGTGATGAGACCTGGGTCTACGAGTACGATATGCAAACAAGCCAGCAATCATCGGAATGGGTGGTAAAAAATGAGCCGAAACCGAAAAAACCACGCCAAAGCCGCTCGAAAATGAAGGTGATGCTCATTGCTTTCTTCGATATCCGTGGCGTGGTGCACTACGAATTCGTTCCAGAGGGTCAGACGGTAAACAAGGAGTATTACCTAGGCGTTATGAAACGTTTGCGTGAGCGTATCCGTAAGAAGCGGCCAAATTTGTGGGCGAACAACTCATGGATTTTGCATGACGATAACGCGCCTTCTCACCGAGCTACGATTGTGACTGACTTTCTCGCCAAAAACTCAACAAACGTGCTTCAGCAACCATCGTATTCGCCGGATTTGGCTCCCTGCGACTTTTTCCTCTTTCCAAAACTAAAATTGCCCCTTCGTGGCACCCGTTTTGAGCCGATTGAAGCAATAAAACAAAATTCGGCGCGAGAGCTAAAGTCCATCCCGGAAAGCGCCTATAAAAAATGTTTCGATAATTGGAAGTGCCGTTGGCATAGATGTATTGGAGCAAATGGAGCCTATTTTGAAGGCGACCCAATAAATTTTGACGATTAAATGTAAAAATGTTGTTTTAATTGAAAATTCCCGGTACTTTCTTGACAGAGTGGTATTCCATGATTTTGAAATTATCATTATCCTGTAATCACCAAATTTTTCACCACACCGATTCATTCGTATTCATTTTTATCAATAGTTTTATTTTATATTGTCATCGACCATCTATGAAACTTTTATTTATTAATCTTATATGTTTCATTTCCACACACAAGTAGCACTAACTGCTTCTGTTGTATTATTTTATTCACAATCTGTATTTTATTCATAATCTGTATCTTTATTATGATGTGAATAAATTATTATTATTATATGAATCTAGTTAAATAATTATTATTAATTATTACTTCTTAAAATCCATAATTGGGTTTCGTTACCATTTTCATTCGCACAGAGAAAATTTATTAACAAAAGACAAAGACCTTCCATTTTCGCGAAGGCCGTACCCTTCCTAGGACCGCTCGACTAGGATTTGTTTACACCCCATTCGTAAATAAGTCAATATAGTAATGTTTACCATCCAACTACCTCCCACAAAGAGGTGGCTTATTACATACCAATCATGGCGAGAAAGGAAACAATAGGGATGAACCTCTAGACACCCCATCGAAGATATGTTCTTCCATGAAACAGTGGACGTCTTTTGGTTCAGTAAGAAATTTGTACTCTTTATGATTACTAAACTTGATAATACGTACCATTTCGGAACATCTTGAAGCCACATGTCGAATAAGTGCTTGCGATCTAGTCGCCACAGTAGAGCCTGTATCTCAACAATTTGACCACCCCTGTATTTTCAGTTTTGTGTATAAAATATTTTAACATTATTTACAATATAGAAACTCGATTTCTGCGCTGTAGAAATTGAACTCTTACGTTATTATGGAATTCATAACAAAACATAAGTATTGTAATAGCCGGTGCGGAATTTACACTGTACACTGAGTACTGTAAGTCACCTCAGAGGAAATATTAAACCACAAATGGAGGATTACCTGAAACTGACATCAATTAATCGGCTTTGCATAAGATTGTCTAAGTTTATCGTGTAACTTCCACCAGCGCTAAATAGTAGAATTGCCGCAAATCGTATCAAAACCGTTTTATCGGGCCCTAAAGCATCCTTCATCCATTAAGCTCATACTACATAATCTTCTGAAGGCATCATAAACCATTCCTGACTTAAGGACCCTATCAGGTAGCGACACTTCACCGTACCGCTTAATTAGTCGACTAATAGATTGCTGCGACCATCCTTGGCGCACTAGGACCTGTAAGATAACTCCAGCCACAATTCCTCTCCATCCAATAATATGCAAATGTATGTAAAATAGCCATCAAATTACATGAACGGCGGGCAATAATGAAGGCAAAACCTTGTAAAGCGTACGCTTAGTCTAGTTGTCATCATATCCCCTAGTTTTGACACCATAAAGCTCCGATCACCGGGCAGTGGCGGCCCGTTAATTAATTTATACACCATATTCCCCCCGCCATCCAGACGAAATTCGAAGCGATGCCTGTCGTTGTTTGCCAACGTTATCCCACACGGGCATTAGAGTTTTCGTTATCGGAAATGGGCTTAACGCCATTTCAAAATTGCATGGAATTCGTCGTTGCTTTGCTGGCGTATTAATTTCGATGTTGCCGGGAATTATGAATGTTCGATTAAAACGAGTCCAGGAACGTGAAAACGTTATTTTTATTCGTGATGCATACGAAACATGGCAGGCTTCTGATCCCTTCGAAGAATGGTTTTATCTGAAGTATTTTCCTGATTATTGCAGTAGCAACTTTCAGACATATTCAATACATGCTATCATCTGTGCATTCAAAGAAAGAACTCTATTTGCATTCATTTATAACTTCAGAATTTCAATCTTGAGAAACATTTAGTTCACCCTCTCGTGATAATGAAATACCGTAGTAAAAAGGTCTGAAAGAGAGTAGCTATCAATAATTTTTGACATTAGTTGAGTTTAGTAAATTTGTAAAGTGAACTCAGGGAAAGTGAAAGTCGGTGAAAAAGCTTTAAGAAAAAATTCTGAACAAAAATCCACTTTTTGTCTATACAGGGTGACAAGAAAAACCTCGGGCAAATTGTTTTCATTTAACTTCATTAAACAAAAGAAATTTAACGAAACAACAACGAACAATAATAGCATAAACATTTGGTAATAATATACTTAAGCGGTTTAAAAGTGGCTTATATGCCTTCTATCATGTATAAACCTCCATTTTTTTAATTTTATCATAAAATACTTCGACATTTAAAAGAATTTGTTCAGTCAATTTTATAATATATTTTTCTGCTTTCCGTGGTGAGTTCTTGATAATTTATGAGCATATCGACAACTTACGTAAACTCAACTGTTTTTTTACACCGTGCCAAGAAACTTTCTCGCAGCAAACTTCAAAACAGCAGATTACGCTGAAAATAGCGAAACCTAATTGGTTGGTCTACCTGCTAATTCGGCAGAATGAATTCCACTGCTTGTTAGCCATTAACTCGAACAACAAACCTGTGTTACTTCTGGTAATTGCAATTCATTCCATCTGATTCAAAATATCTCCCACATTAATGTTGGTTTACTCGGAATTTCGAAGTTGGGGATACATGTAGAGGTAGAAACATTATTTACCCCTTATCAGTGAAAATAATACGGAATCCGTCAGATTAATCTACTATTCGTAGAGAGCAGTAGAGCTTTGCTGATATTCGATTGAATATCAAAGGATCATCGAATTGGGAAGCGGGATTTGAAATTTCGGTTTCAATCTTATAAATGATTTTTCAGTTGGAGGTTCCATTTTGAATAGTGCGCTATATCGGTAGCTATCATCTTTTGACATTTGACAAGTAAAAACTACGTCATCACTGAAAATGGAACGATATACGTTTGAAAAACGCATTGAAATTGTTGAATGTATTTATTATACACTAGCGCCATCTAGTGCACCTATATATAGTTATTTTCATTTGGATATAAGTTTTTCGGAGATTTTTCAGATTTTATTCAAAGAGGTTCCGAAGAACTGATCCAGATGATGTCTGAATGGACTGAGCTTTGATTCTTAGTTACGGAGTGAAAATTATTCATCAATAAAGTTGAGAAAGAACATTTCAGACCGCTCAACGGTCCATTCATCTAAATCTACGTAATTGGGATGCACCACAGAAGGTAGGAGAGATAGACTTCGCTATTTTCTGTTTTTCTGTGAAGATACGTTTTTATAGTCGAATTGAAGAAATATCTACAAGACTAAGAGGAAGTCTTTGATTTAAAACCACACTACTGACTTCCTGAAATTCTACGGCTCTATGGTGTATCAGATTCAGTTGTCATCTTATATCCGTAGTTTTTTTAGGGATAGAACTTTGAATTGAAAAAAAACACATTCAAATTAAGATTGAAGCCAAATTTTTTTTTATTTGAAAGATAATTTTGTCATTTATGTTTTAAAAATGATTTCCGACATATGTCCACCATGACTAGTTCTCAGGAATCGCATTCGACCAGACCAATTTTGGACCACTTTTTCGAGTAATTCAGGCCTTATTTCGTCAATAACACGAGCTATGTTGACTTCCAAAGGGTCTATTGTTTCTGGTTTATCTGCATAAACGAATGACTTTAGATAACCCCAAAAAAAAATAATCCAGTGGAGTTATGTCGCATGATCTTGGAGGCAAATTAATTGGAGCATTTCTCGAAATGATGTTATCGCCTTCCTCTCAATAAATCAATTGTTACGGTACCAGCATGAGGCATGAGCACCATCTTGTTGGAACCAAAACACTTCTGGGTCGATACTATTCAAATTTCGAAACAAATTGATCATCGATCACCATTTACTGAAACATTAGCTCCAATATCGTTTTTAAAGAAATATGGACCGATGATGCCTCCAGCGTGTAAAGCACACCATACAGTGCATTTTTTAGGATGCACTGGAACCTGCAGAACTTCTTGGGGATTGTTTTCACTCCATAAACGGCAATTTTGCTTATTTACATAGCCGTTCAACCAGAAATGAGCTGAATCACTAAACACAATTTAACGACAAAAAGTGGATCAACTTCAAGCTATTCTAGGACCCAATCAGCAAACAAACGATGCTTATTAGGGTCAAATGGCTTTAGTTCTTGAACCAGTTGGATATTGTATGTGTGTAGACCAAGATCTTCACGCAAAATTTTCCATATGGTGGATGCACAGAGTCCGACTTGTTGTGAACATCGACGAATAGACAAATCTGGATCATCATTAACACTATGATTTACAGCAGCGACCTTTTCTTCTGTACGTACAATTCTTTGTCTTGTTGCTGTTGCATCGAGTAGAGAAAATGTTGACCGAAATCTATCGATAGTTCGAAGAATAAGCTGCTCTGATGGACGATTATGTAAACCATAAGTTTCACGAAGTGCTCTATAAGTTTGGCGAATAGAACACTGATTTTGAAATTAAATTCACAATTTGCAAATGTCAAAACAACATTTCTTACCTTCTGTCAAATCACAGTTATCCCTATCGAAAGTCCTATCACTCTATAAAAATACCCGATAGGAACCTACAAATTACAGGCAAATACAAGTCTGTTGAGAAATCAATTTACGTTCACCATTAATCCCCATCAAGGAAATCTATATGAAGGAAAATGGAAAGTTAAATGACTTCCTATTCGTTCTGTATATATGTCCAACGGTTCGTCTAGCTCACATTAAAATAAGGATTTGAGCTGTTTGACGTGACATATTTTAGAAATCTCATTATTTGAAAGTAAATTACGCTCGTACTGACATTACAACCGCTGAACCTCTTCAACTGAAACTGCATGAAATCATAACATGAACTCCCTTGCTCTTTAGAAAGTAATCATTATTTAGGTCATATACGGAAAAATACACTATAAAAAGGAATTTTTATGAGACCATCCAAACATTTACGATTAATAAATACGTCAAGATATGCAATATGGCTCATATATACTTATAATAGCATTTCACTTTATGGCTTCTTTAATTAATTCATAATCGAAAATGCCAATGTGCCAATGATTTCGTTCAGTGGAAATTACGTTCTTGAGTTCTGAAATTATTGAGGTCCTCCACTTGAGCAACATTAATTGAATTGATAATCGTACATCCTATCGATTATTACTTTTGACGTAATTCATAATCCATCAGAAAAAGACCACTAACTAAAATATGAGGGCATTTAGATTTTAACAGTAGCTCATCTTGATTTCTTCAGGTTCAGAAGTAGGTGGTATCGTGAATACCTAATGCATGAACTCATTTATGTTTATCGTGACTGAGGAAATCTTGAGAAATTATTTCATTTCTCAATTTACTCTTTCTGGAGATTGGATTGCCCAATGGTTCAGGCAGATGTTCAAGAAGAGAATCCACGAACATCAAGGAAGTTACACTTCAAAGTCCACACATTCCACATACGCCAAACGTTTAATAGGATTTGAACGTAATTTCAATAATGAATATGGAATTATTCATATCGAGAGTAAAGGGTTTAGATTAACATTCTTAGAATCACTTAAAATCAACCTGAATTAATATAGTTAATTCCCTGAAGATTCTTTTGAACGAACAAGCGGATACCAATACGGCACCACTATTGAATAATTTCATGTAGTTTCGAAAAACCAACGACAATCCCAATAACTTTTATTGCCATTGTCGGTTTCTCTTCACCTACTTGGGTATTCCCAAACAGCTGTCATCCTACTGTCAGTCCCATTTGCTGTAATACTTAAATCAACAATATATGTTCTGGAAATGGGATGAATATATTCCTCTATTTCAACGAGAGATGAAAATCTTTATATGTTACTCTTTCCTTCATGCAAGATGAGACGAAATAGGAAAAATGAGAATAAATCTAAATTTATCGATCATTTATTTTTGATTAATTATAGTTATTTCACAACTGAATCCAAATTCAATAGTCCGTATTACCATCTTTTCTTTCAATCAACTGCCCAATATACCTAGGCATCCCACGAATCAAGTCATCCATGAAATTTTCAGGCATATCGTTCTATTCTTCCTGAAGGACTAAACTCAAAACCTGAAAAGTTTAAGGTGGGTTTTGGTGATTGGATATTGCTCTCCCTAAGTGATCCCATACGTGTTCAATTGGATTCATCTCGGGTGAGTTTGCTGGCCAGTTCATTCTCTGGATATTGTTCTCTTGAAGAATGTTTTGAACCATTCGTGTGCGGTGTGGTGGAGCGTTATCATCCTGATAAATGAAATTATCTACAAATTCGTTGCGCAGAGGAACAATGATTTTTCTACGTAAATGGCACCAATCATTGTTCGTTCAACGATAATAAGAAGGTTCCGTCGACCGAAAATTATACACCCCCAGCACATTATTGATCCGCCTTGAAAGGGCACAACTTCCCGAGCGGAATTATAATAATAATAATAACGTTTATTCAGCAGAACAAAATGGTACACTGGCAATATATACGGACACTTTCTATTTTAACATATTATATGCTAAATAAACAATGGAACCCACAAAGTATTGATACTGTACGTGGGTAACAAAAAGAACATGTGTATTCTCAATAAATTTAACACCTTATTCTGAAAGTAAAAAAACTCATTAATTACTGCGTGCTAGAAACATCACAACTGAACAAGGAAGGAAGGAAAACAATCAATTTTTCATAGCTATTAATTCGTGAATGGTTTGTCTTTCTTTACTAGGGATGAACCGTTTCAGATGTCTTTTCAAGGAATTAGCGGAATCTAATTTCGTCAACTCAGATGAGAGGTAATTGAAAAATCAAGGCCCAAGTAGGACTGACTCTTTTGAGTCAATCCTTTTCAACAGAATGGTGTTTTTAAATTTCTGTCTTGTAAAATGATCATGGCACACTGGGGCAAGAGTTCTTTTCCTCTCGTATTGTCGAAGCACCACCGATCTGAAGAAGTGCGTCCTGATATCCAACACCCCAGACTCCTGATATAGAAGATTTGATGAATAGGTTCTTTTCCGGTTATAAATGATCTTCAGTATTCTGTTTTGAACTATTTCCACCCTTTTAATGTTTTTTTGGGATGCGCTGCCCCATCCAATAATTCTGTAAGTAAGTCGCGACTCAACCAGGGCACTATAGATAGTTCTTAAATGGATAGTGTCTATAACATCTTTCAGCATTTTGAATTTAAATATCAGCGATCTCACTGTTTGTGTGATGCATTCGGTATGCCTATTCCAATTCAGGTGATGATCGATAATCACCTCAAGATATCTGATATAATCCATTCGCTCCAGATTGAATACCACATTGCCATCCTCTATTTGCAAGCCCTGAAAATCTGGCAGATCAGATCGGTTACAAGCGAATGGCATATATTTGGAGTTCTTCACATTGATAGTCAACAACCTCTCATCGAACCATCTTTTTACTGCAACTAAATCCTTTTCTACTCTTGCTTTCAGTACTTCCCAGTTTTCATCGGCATAGTGAATCACAGTATCGTCTGCGAAGCTTATAATTTTTCCATCTATTTTAAGGCAAAATAGGTTATTCATGTAAATACAGAATAGTACTGGACCCAACACCGTAACCTCAGGTACTCCATATTCAACCAGACGACTACTGCTTCGCGATGATCCTACCTGACACACTTGCTGACGATTCGATAAATAGTTTTTCATCAACTTCTATACCAGTCCCCTTAACCTATTTCTTCAAGTGAGTTCAAAAGCCTTGGGTGGGTCACCGTATCGAACGCCCTGGTGAGGTCAAGAAAAACACCCAGGGCGCACCTGTCATCCTCCACCGTTGTGTATACCACATCTAATACTTCAGCAATAGCATCCTCAGTTGACTCTTTCTCTCTGAAACCGAATTGCATTGTTGATAGTATACTATGATTCTTCAGGTAATTATTTACCCTCGATTTCAGAAGTTTTTCAATAATTTTGTTGAAGTTAGTGATGACTGAAACAGGTCGATAGTTGGTTATTTCTGAACTATTTCCATCTTTGAACAACGGCTTTATTACAGTTTTCTTAAACAATCCTTTTTCTAAAATTTTGTTCATTAGGTGCAAGTGGGGATCCACAATGCTCCCTGCAATTTCCCTTACTGTTTCAGCCTTAATGTCATCCACTCCTGGAGTTTTACCATTTTTGAGGCTACCTGTCATCTGCAACAGTTCATCTCTATCCGTAGGAGTTAAAAAAAATGAGGCAGATTCTGTCTTTCTCTTGAACTTATTGTTCGGTGAATGTATCTTCCGTGCTAAGTATTTACCAATGTTACTGAAATATTCATTAAATACTTCTCAAATTTCAGTCTCATCCGATGTTGTACGATCTTCATCTATTTTTATGTTTTTGATTTTTTGGTCTTTTTCCTCCTGCATATTTTCTGAACCACACTCCACACTCCACTCCACACCACACTCCAAAGTGTCAGGGGAACTCTTCGAGTTCCCCTGACTAGTATCTATCTGTTTTTTATAGCAATCTGATTTAACTTGCTTTATAAGATTATTCAATTTATTTCTATATATGTTATATTTATTTCTCAAGTACTTTCAGGATTTTTCCTCATAAGTACATACATTCTGTCCCTAACCTTTATTGATTTCATCAAACCCTTTGTAATTCAACATTTTCTCCTCGCTCTAGTCTGCCTGGACCTCTCCAAATACTTTCTCGTCGACTATCACTTTGTAAACCGAATCGTGACTCATCCGAAAAAAATACGTTACGCCATTGTGGTAAAAGCCAGTCGTGGTGGTATGTCCAGGTGATAGCCGAGGTACTCTTAAAGGTTTTCTTGCCCTAAAATTTGAAGAATGCAACCGTCTCCTTATGGTACTGGTTGAGACTACCCGTCTATAGGTTCCAAAAATTTACTTCGAAGGGCTGTTACAGATACCGTTCGATTCTTTCGAGTAAAAATTTGCGATATAATGGTCTTCTCTTTCAGATGTAACTCTGGGTCGACCAGGCACCGGATTTCGCGGAATATTTAAACGTTGCGCAATCTGGTAGTTTGACAAAGCTCCTTGCTGTAGGGCTACTATTCTTGCCCGGTCAAACTGAGAAAATCTCCGAAAATTATGATCAAGGGGTCATTCGATTCGGAATGGCATCTAGATGATTTTTGGAAAAAATGAAGTTCCGCTTGCAGAAATTGCAAAAGTTATTAACAATCAACTGAAAAAAAAGTTTTTTTTTTTAGTTGATTTAGTTTTTTTTTTAGTTTTTTGTAAATATCTAAATAACTAATAAAGATTTTTGAAATAAAAAAAAAGATTCAAAAAGAGTCGACACCCGGAATTGTAGTTCCAATATTGATAATTTTCCCAGAAGGATGAAAATACGACCGAAAACGGGTACTCTGGCTTTCATAAGCCTTTGGACACTTTATTAATAAAACTTATTTTAACAGATTAAATATGAAAGTTGATTAATGAAAAAATTGAGGGGCATACTGGATAGATGAATGAACAATAACCCGCCAAAAAAAAATTTTATCTCAATTTTTCAATTAGTTATGCAATACTTAATCAATAATTTTTTTCTGCTTGGACATGAACATTGCAAGTGTGATAATTGTTGAACTATTAACTTGAGATTTTTTTTCTCTCTTGGAGCAATTTTTGGAAGACTTCAGAATAGGAAAAATTTAAAAATGTTTATTTTTCAGTTTTTTATTAACAATTTTCGTTGTTGCAAAATTAAAAACTTAGATTAATTATCGAAAGAATTTTTTTTTCAAATTATCATTAATGGTCTATTATTATGTTGTAGGAAGCTACATATAAATATTTTTTTTAATTTTTATCTCCTATTGTTTGAAAAATTGTTATAAACAAAAGCGTTGTTTATAAAATAATTGAAAATTTTTTTAAGGAATATCAATCTTTGATGCAAATAATGATTTAAAATAAAAAATATTAAGGAACCTTTTTTTCTTTAAAAATCATTATTCACTTTTTTTTCCATATAAAAAAAAATTTTCGTTTTGTTAAATGTTTCATTGTTTATATAATAAACTATTTGTTATAAATAAATAAATTTTTACTTTATATTTTTTCCCTATTCTTCTTACTGCCACAAATATAGACATGATTGTTTTTTTTATAAATTTTTTTATTATTTTTTTATTTTTAAATATAATTTTTCTTTAATTTCGTCATAATTAATACCAGAAAAAATCATGTCTGTATTTGAGGCAGTAAGAAGAATAGGGAAAAAATATAAAGTAAAAATTTATTTGTTTATAACAAATTGTTTATTATATAAACAATGAAAAATTAAACAAAACGAAAAATTTTTTTTATGGAAAAGAAAAGTATATCATGATTCTGAAAGAAAAAATGGTTCCTTAATATTAGTTAGAAGTGGGAGAGAACGATAGTTAATTAACAAATGCGTTTTTCAGCAATAAAAATTTTTTAAGGAGAAAATTTTTTTTTAATCATTATTTGCATCAAAGATTGATATTCCTTAAAAAAATTTTCAATCATTTTATAAACAACGCATTTGTTTATAACAATTTTTTGAACAGTAAGAGATAAAAATTTTAAAAAAGGTATTTCTTTGTAGCTTCCTACAACATAAAAACCGATCATTAACAACATTTTGAAAAAAAAAAATTTTTCGATAATTAATCTAAATCTTAAGTTTTTAATTTTGCAACAACGAAAATTGTTGAAAAAAAAAATTAAAAATAAACATTTTT
The DNA here is from genome assembly GCA_034642435.1 of Megalocaria dilatata. NCBI lineage: Eukaryota > Metazoa > Arthropoda > Insecta > Coleoptera > Coccinellidae > Megalocaria > Megalocaria dilatata. The sequence continues at coordinate 45,338,629 of CM067860.1, forward strand.
GAATTTTTCCAACGGGGATCTATTCTGAAGTCTTCCAAAAATTGCCCCAAGAGAGGAAAAAATCTCAAGTTAATAGTTTAACAATTATCACAATTGCAATGTTCATGTTCAAGCAGAAAAAAATTATTAATTAACTATTGCATAACTAATTTAAAAATTGAGATAAAATTTTTTTTTGGCGGATTATTGTTCATTCATCTATCCAGTATTCCCCTGAATTTTTTCATTTATTAAATTTCAAATTTAATCTGTTAAAATAATTTTTATTAATAGTGTCCAAAGTAGGCGTGGCTTTTGAAAGCCAGAGTACCCGTTTTCGGCCGTATTTTCATCCCTCTGGGAAAATTATTAATATTGGGACTACGATTCCGGGTGTCGATTCTTTTTTTTTAGGAAATTTCCTTCTCTTTTTGAATCTTTTTTTTTATTTCTAAAATCTTTATTAGTTTTTTAGATATGTACAAAAAACTAAAACTTCTTTTTTTTTAGTTAATTGTTAATAACTTTTGCAATCTTTGCAAGCAGAACTTCATTTTTTCCAAAAATCATCTCGATGCCATTCCAAATCGAATGACACCTTGGTCATAATTTTTGGTGACTGCTGGAAAAAGTTGACTCAAAAGGCACCTGTTGACTAGACTATATTCTCCCGAACAAGATACATTTTTGCTGGTTTATTGTTTTCATTCAAGTGATTAGATATTGAAGATTCCACACACAAAAAATTTTCATGTTACATTCGACAAGTCGAGAGTTGATAGTTTCAAATGTAGAACATGATTAAGCTATATTGTGGCGATACAATTATCGTCCAACAATAACAAGGTTGAGAAAAATTAATTTTGTTCCGTACTAAATATTCTGTGTTTTAGAGGAAAAAAATTCGCGATGAAATTTCTAGCCCCATAAAATACATCGAAGCCACAGGGACCCGCTACTAACCCTTGTCTTCCATTCGCGTATAATTATCCAAAACGAAAATTATTCCACTTCGTTTGGATAAAAACTGAATTTCTAGTGTTTTCAAGCTTTTGTTCACAAGCAACAACCGCGTACCGTGTGTGCCTGAAAATTCGAGACGGGAAGTAGAACAAAGGAGACAACAAGGGTTGGAATTGTGAGAGTGGAAATTTCTCTAACATAAAAAGAGAAAAGTACGGCTCAAGGAGAGGTGTATGAGCGCCTATCGACGCTTCTAATGAATAGCATGAACCGAGAAATGAATGCTGTGAAGCTCGGATTGTTCGCCTCAGGCATTGTGGAATGCGTTTGCAACAGAACAACTGGGATCTTCGAAAGAGTTGCTAATTTCGGTGAAATTAGCGGTGCGAACATGTCAAGAAGTTTTCCGAACTTGGAGAATATTTCGTGCGAACATCTCCTGCAGTGAAACCTTATATACTACACTGAAATAAGTGATGCAACTGAAAGGAACGTTTGTATACTGGAAGGGCTAGTCCATTACTTTATGATACTTCATTTTTGAATGAAATTAAATAAGAAATAACTTTTTTTGTCGAAGCGAAATTAATCTAATTGTTTTGGGTGACTAATGTTGCATTAAGGTTCCTACGAAAGTCTAGAAAGTATCCGGAATAAACAAAGCTCGATAGTAATTACTTATTATTATATATTTTTAATACTTGTATTAGAAAATTATAACAAAATGTTCATCTCATTTATTTAAACAACCTCTATTTAACTGTAAACACTTGACTAAACGTCGAGGTACACACGAAACTAGATCACCTCCATAATTTTCGATCATAGTCGTCCAGAACTGTATAACAGACTGAATTAAATCATCTTTATTTCGTGGTGCTGCTCGTTCAACTTGAATCTTCATTAGTCCCCATACGTTTTCAATGGGACTAAGATCTGGTGAAGCTGCTGACCATGAAAGGGTTGTCACCTGGTGTTCTTGCATCCAAGCTAGAGCTTAAGTACGGCATCTTGCATTATCTTGCTGAGAACGCCATCCCTCTGGATATAAAGGGTTTCAAGGAGAAAATGGTTCAGAATGCCACAATTTTTTTCACTATTAATGATACCTTCAACTATACATAGAGGCGTAGCAGCGCGCTGAAATATTGCTCATCAAACCATTATTTTGGTGGCAAGTTTGAACGGTAACGGGTTGATTTGATAGGATTTTCAAATGATTTCCACCAAGTCTAAAATATAATGAAAGTTAGGAAAGATGATTTATCCAGATCAGCATATAACATTCACAGAAAAAAATATGCCGAAAAATTTACAGAGCTGAAAAAAAAACTACAATTTACATAAGATAATGAATTCAGAAAACAAAAATAACATTATATGGAAATTGATAAATAGGGAAAAAAAAATCAAGTGCGTAAGGATGAGACAAATCTTAGACCAGATGAATTGAACGAATACATCACCAATATCGGAGCTAGTATTTCAGAAAGGTAAAGTACAAGAAAATCCAATCAATCTCTTGCGTAAAACTAAGATTGAAACTGTTCAGTCTATCTACCTTCATGAATGCAAAATAACAGAACTCAGGAAAGCTCTAAGACAGATAAAATCCAAGCAAACCAGAGATATCTATGGAATAACATCAACCATATTGAAGGAGATTTTTCCGTGCATTGAGGTACTATTATGTAGTATGCTCACCAAATGTCTAAAAGAGAGCACTTTCCGGATCAGTTGAAGAAGGCTAAAATAGTACCCGACCAAGAAAGAGGAGATATGCAATTACCAGAAAACTGGATACTTCCTGTGTTCTCAAAATAATTTAAAATAATATTTGAAAATAGATTACTGAGTTTCTTCAAACATAAAATGCAAACAACAGCATGAATTCTTGATGGGCAAATCAGTGGAGACGGCACTGAAGGAGGTGTTTGAAAAATAAAGGGAAGCATTTGGTGGGGGACCAAAATCTAGTTTACAAGCATGTTGCTTATCTAAGGCTTTCGATAGTATGTCGCACTCAGTGCTTTTAAACAAGCTTGAATACTATGGAATCAGGGGTGAGGCTCTTGATCTGATGAAAAGTTATCTGACGAACAGGATGCAGAAAACAAGCTTTAGAGGCAGTTCTTATTCTTGGGACACAGTAAGTCATGGTGTACCGCAGGATTCTGTGTTGGGTTCGTAATATATATGAATAATTTGCCAGCTATATTTGTATGAATTATGTTATCTGGCCAAATTTATTTATTTATTGTTTGTTTGACTCTTGTTTTGTTTTATAGTTTTTTTATTTATATATATATATATATATATATATATATATGTATTTGTGTCCTTTTCGACAAAATTGTACCTGACTCCCCATGAAAATTTTAATGGGTTTAAAATTTATTCATATTCTGTGATATGTATGTGCTTTATTAGGATAAATAAATTAATTATTATTATTATAATTTTTAACAGATATGAAGACATTATTTAAAATATCTTCTCGAAAACGTTGACAAAATTCTATCCTTCGTTCCTTTTTTAAAGGTGTTATTGGAGAATTTTGTTTTGATTTCTTTGATATATAGCCTTGTCTTCTCATTGATACACAGACGGTTTCTGGACATACTCTTATATTTCGTTGATTTCCAAATCTGTTAGCTAATTTGAGAAACTCCAGGCGCGGATTATGTCGTCCTTAGGCCAAAAAAGTGTTTGAATTGTTTCCTTTAATCTAACGCTGTCTTCCTGAAACTGGTTTATGCCTCACATCCATGCCATTTTTTACTCTCTTTAATGTCTCATATTTTTCCCAGTTCAGTCAATTGCACTAAATTTTTAAGGTTTCGAAAACCTTTTCTATACAAATATTCTATCTGTTTTCTTTTCATGAATTGTATACCTGTTGACAATAAACAATATTTGTACTGCATGCAACTTTGCAACTTTGGCCTATACCTGGCCAGGTGAAAGTCGACAATACCTTGCCTATTTTTGAAGAAATCGGACACCATACTAGACTTTTTGCGAGCTTGTTTCAATGCGCTCATCATTTCGTCATTGTTTTTGATGAATTCAGTCTTAACTTGATCGATAACCATTTTCAATTAATAGTTAATAAAATGTTATTTCCACGAACGTTTCAACACACTGTGACAGATTATACATCTGATTTGTTTACGTAGCATCTTCAATATCAGTAGCTACGCACTAACAAAATATATAGAAACTAGAAATAATATATTCATGATATCACTTTTTGTATAATTCCCCAAGAGTTGGAAAGTATTGGTGCTACAACACCAATCTCATTTGCCTACATTAGACATATTCAGTGTGAAAGAAAGCAATATGGTATTTCCGACAAATCAGTCGAAAGGACCAGATCCTCATCAATCAACTAGACCCTACACCTGTCAACCTCCCGACTCACACTAAGAGGAGGGAAACAGTCCGAACCGAGAAACGAAGTCATAAAAAAACTATACGACAACCGTATTCCAGCGACCCTGTAAATATTTTTTCAGGATTGACGCTTTTCTCCCTCGATTTTGTCACATAAAGCCATATTTCCTCAATTTCATCGATAAAAAACTTCTGTTCTGTATACAGGTACGAAGCAAACGTCGCAAATCGAATGTTACTACCAAAACTCAACTTTCTTCTCTAGGTGATATGAATTCCAAGTTTGAATACGATTCGTATTGCTGTAGCTATGTGAACCTATCAGAAGTTGACGAGCTATTCAAGCAATGTTTTTAAACGGTGAAAAATTACGCCCAATAATTTTCTATCACTTCCGAAATCGAATATCTTTATTACAATAGAATATAATGCATGCGACCCTCCACAATCGAACAATGACCTAGCTGGCTGATGTTTCTCAAGGTCGGGATCTGGCAGTATATTTTTATATTCTAAAATATTCATTGAATTTGTTCAAACTTCAGTGTTTAAAAAGCACAAACCAATAGTTTCTAATCTTTAATCATATTTAACGTCCGATGACGTATACAGGCTGCATACAAGTGCATTTAAGTTTTCGAACTTTTAGAACCGCGATATCTCACGAATGGTGATTTGTCTGACCTGTTTTTTACGATAAAGCTTACCGTTTCATAGAAAAATGGAAGAAACCTGAAATTTCCACCTTTGACCTTGGATAAATTATTTTGTAGAAGTAGAATCGAAAAGGAATTTTTATATTTCATTCGTTATGGTTTATCTAATTTCCATTTAAATTTTCAGCTTTTCGCAAATTTTGGTTAAGTTACAACTTTTTGTTTTGTCTATTTTCACTGGACTATTTGATTTAAAAAACTAAATAAAAACAAACAGCTTGAGTTTCACTCTATGTCCTGTTCCTAACAAATGGTTGGAATATGTAGAATTACTTTTATTATTGAGGAAACTCTTCAAATGTTCACAAATTCTATGACAGAAAGTTCTTCCAGTCTGTCCTACGTAAACTTTAGGGCAATCACCGCAGGTTAACTTATAAACCCCCGATTTATCATCTTTATGTGTACGGTTTTTATTATTTTTAATAAATTTACTCAAGTTTGAATTCGTTTTAAATAGTAGATAATCTATTAATCAACAACAGATGCAATACAATCATCAAAGAAGATATGTTAGAATGTCAAGATATTTGCACTAAACTAAATTATTTTTCATTCAAAAATAAAATTTATAAATCTGAAGAAAGGATTATGGGAAATCCCTCAAGTCCTTTATTAGCAGAAAAATTCATGGAAAATATTGAAACTAAAATTCACCAAAATCCCCTTAAGAAATACTTTTTATATTGGTATAGATTTGTAGACGATATTTTCTGTTGCTTCACAGGTACAGACAGACTTTTGAAAAAATTCTTATTCTCTCTCTTATTCATCAATGAAATACATCCTTCGATTAAATTCACTATGGAAACCGAACATAATGATTCTATTAATTTTCTTGATTTAACTGTTACTCGAATAAATAATTCACATGATTTTTCAATATTTCACGAACCAACCTATTGGGATTCTATTATACACAATAAATCAAATCATCCTTTAAATCAAAAATTATCAGCATTTAATTGTATGATCCATAGATTAGTTAATATTTCCGTGAATCGAGAAAATTATATTTCAGAACTTAACACAATCAAACAAATTGCTGTTAATAATGACTATGATCCTAGGTTGATAGACAAATTGTTGATGACTAAGAATAAAAAAATAGCTTTAAATATGGTGTTTCATAATATGAAAGAAAGTTTTAAATACATTTCCTTAAAATACACTAAAGGTATTTCTGAGAAAATTGCTACATACCTCAAAAATAAATATAATTAAGGAACTTCATTTACAATCAATTCAACCTTGGGTAACTTTTATAAAAAAAATAAAGACTGTACACATAAAGATAATAAATCGGGGATTTATAAGTTAACCTGCGGTGATTGCCCTAAAGTTTACATAGGACAGACTGGAAGAACTTTCCGACATAGAATTTGTGAACATTTGAAGAATTTCCTCAACAATAAAAGTAATTCTACGTATTCCAACCATTTGTTAGAAACAGGACATACTTTCAACCATAATTTTAAAATTCTAAATATAAAAAGTAAAAGTTATGCCTTGAATCTGTTAGAATCCCTAGAGATAAATAAACATAATAAAATTGGAATATTACTTAACGAACAAATAGATTTAAATAACTCACCTCTGTTAAATATATTCGGATAAGCTGGAATTTGCAGAGACCCTTTTTTGGGTTTTAGTGCTCAATAAAAATTTATTGTCCTTACTGTAATATAAATAGCAACCGATTTCGGAAGCAAGCTTAGTTATTCAAAATGTGATCTTGCCTGATGATGCTACTGTGATAACGAAACGATTGTTGTGAACATAACAATAAAAATTTGTGAAAATCAGAATAACCTTATTTAAATATTATTTAATATGGATTTTCCCCAAGTGAGGACTGATACAATTCAATAGAGAAAAGATTTTAGTTTCAAGATGGGTCATAAAAATTTCACTCAAAAGTGGTGATAAGGAAGAACCCATAGGGACAAAGAAAAGAAAAATTATATATGATGAATTTCATACCACAAATGAGTAATAAAAATTTAATTTGCTATAGACTGAAACAGAATAATATTAATATAATAATGTTATATTATTTGCAAATAAGAAAAACTTAGGTAAAGCGGATTATACTAATCATATTGTAATCAATGCCCTGCATTTTACATAGGTGAAACATGACGATCTATAAACGTAAGGGTAGAAAAACACAAGAAAAGTATATTACATAATGAAATAACATCTGGCTTTTCGGAACATTGTATTAATAACAACCACTTCATATATTTCAGTAGAACTGAAATTTTACACATAGGTAATAAAAGCAGAAGAATTTATCTTTTGAAAAGTTTGGAAATTTTTTTAAGCACATGGTAAGAAGCTACAAATTACAAATGAACAACTTCAATTTAATTTATCACGATTGCTCTTATCTGTAAAAGATTAGGACCCATCTAACACCATATATTTACACTGTTCAAAATTGTACCTGTGATCTACCCTACTACTATAAATAGGATATTAAGTTTTATTCTCTTCAGTTTTGAAAATGGGCTAAAAACCCGAAACATGTTAACAGACATCAAATTCATTCACCTGGGTCTACGAGTACGATATGTAAACAAGCCAGCAATCATCGGAATGGGTGACAAAAAATGAGCCGAAACCGAAAAAACCACGCCAAAGCCGCTCGAAAATGAAGGTGATGCTCATTGTTTTCTTCGATATCCGTGGCGTGGTGCACTACGAATTCCTTCCAGAGGGTCAGACGGTAAACAAGGAGTATTACCTAGGCGTTATGAAACGTTTGCGTGAGCGTATCCGTAAGAAGCGGCCAAATTTGTGGGCGAACAACTCATGGATTTTGCCTGACGAAAACGCGCCTTCTCACCGAGCTACGATTGTGACTGACTTTCTCGCCAAAAACTCAACAAACGTGCTTCAGCAACCACCGTATTCGCCGGATTTGGCTCCCTGCGACTTTTTCCTCTTCCCAAAACTAAAATCGCCCCTTCGTGGCACCCGTTTTGAGTCGATTGAAGCCATAAAACAAAATTCGGCGCGAGAGCTAAAGTCCATCCCGGAAAGCGCCTATAAAAAATGTTTCGATAATTGAAAGTGCCGTTGGCATAGATGTAATGGAGCAAAAGGAGCCTATTTTGAAGGCGACTCAATAAATTTTGATGATGAAATGTAAAAATGTTGTTTTAATTGAAAATTCCCGGTACTTTCTTGACAGAGTAGTAAACAGTGATACTTGAGTCAAGTTATTTTCATTCATTTTATTAATATTAAACATGTCAACAGACATCAAATAAACAGTGATACTTGAGTCAAGTTGTTTTCATTCACTTTATTAATATTAAACATGTCAACAGACATCAAATAAACAGTGATACTTGAGCCAAGTTGTTTTCATTCACTTTATTAATATTAAACATGTCAACAGACATCAAATAAACAGTGATACTTGAGTCAAGTTGTCTTCATTCACTTTATTAATTTAAACATGTCAACAGACATCAAATAAACAGTGATACTTGAGTCAAGTTGTTTTCATTCACTTTATTAATATTGAACATGTCAATAGACAACAAATAAACAGTGATACTTGAGCCAAGTTGTCTTCATTCACTTTATTAATATTAAACATGTCAACAAACATCAAATAAATAGTGATACTTGAGTCAAGTTGTTTTCGTTCACTTTATTAATATTAAACATGTCAACAGACATCAAATAAACAGTGATACTTGAGTTAAGTTGTTTTCATTCACTTTATTAATATTAAACATGTCCACAGACATCAAATAAACAGTGATACTTGAGTCAAGTTGTCTTCATTCACTTTATTAATATTGAACATGTCAAATAAACAGTGATACTTGAGTCAAGTTGTTTTAATAATAATAATAATGTTTATTTTCCAACAATTTACAGAATGTAATAGAACAATAGATATAATTAGAATAGTAAAATAAACATGATAAATCACTGAAGCTTTGAGCTTGTGTGTCATAATATCTTAATAATAATAAACTAATACCTATACAATAATTGTCATAAATAGACTCATGTGCAAACATAATAATTTACTTATGTAAATGCGCTTAGGAGAGGTCCTTTTTGTTATATTGGTCCTGTTTAGTTTGACTTATTCGAGTAGTTCATATTAGAGTTTTGTCGTAATTCGGGAAAGGAGAAATGTATAATCTTTTATTTGGACAATAACATTTGGGTAATATGGTTCTTTACAAAAACTTCAAGTCGATGAGATCATTAAAATAATTTCTCTCGGTGGTTGTTATCCACACTTTAACATGATACTTGAACGTCTTATGATTTTTCATAGTCTTGATAATTTCCGGTAGCAAACTGTACACCTTAGGTGCCAGAAATTCAGCAGATCGTTGGTCGATAGTTTTTCCTCGGTTTGGCACAACCGTAGAATGCTCTTTTGTTCGGGTGTCGTATTGATGTACAATGGGTTGTAATTTTATTTTATTTTTATGGATATTTGTCAATATTCGGTGACAGAACAATTGCCTCATATCAAGAATAGAGTTCTCTGAGTATAGCAAGTCACTGGAATATCTTATGTTTCTTTTAAAAATTATTCGCAGAATCCATTTTTGTACAATATTCAAGTTATACAGATTACTTCCTGCCACACCCCCCCAACCCAAGATTCCATAACTCAGTTGTGATTGTACGAGAGCAAAATATAATGTTTTCAGATTTTTCGTATTAAGGAATTCAGCAAGGTATCTGAACTTACTCAGTAAACCCCTCAATTTATTTTTTACATTCTCGATGTGACAGTCCCATCTCAAATGTCTGTCTATTATTATGCCCAGATACTTGGATCGATCTTTTTCTTGTATGCTCGTGTTGTTGTCTACTATGAGAGGTTCTAGATTAGGTAAGCGATTGGAATAAGAGGTAAAAGGAAGATAATACGTTTTTTGCTCGTTCAATGTAAGCTTGTTGAATTTGAACCAGTCACATATTCCTTTCAAGTTTTGTTCTGCTATTGCCTTCAAACCTGCCCATGTTTCCGCTTCATACAAAACGGCCATATCATCTGCAAAGCTGATGAGTTTACCTTCAGATCTAAATGTCATTAGACTGTTCACATAAATTGTGAATAAAAGCGGTCCGAGCACCGTCCCCTGTGGGACTCCATAAGTGACGGCTCCAGAATCACTTCTAGTTCCTTCAATTTCTACCATTTGTTTGCGGTTTGATAAGTAGGCTTTCAGTAAATTGTAGGCGGGTTTTCTTATGCCATAGGAATTGATTTTTTGTTGTAGACATTCATGGCAAACGGTATCAAAGGCTTTTGACAGATCAAGGAAAATGAATATGAGTGGTTTTTTTTATCTAGTGCCCTATATATATCTGATGTTAAATTTAATATGGCATCTTCTGTACTACGTCCTTCTCTGAATTCGAACTGATTCTCAGAAAGTATGCCAAACTTTTCCAAGAATTTGTAGATTCTTTTCTTAACAAGTTTTTCAAAAATTTTGGAAAACACCGACAGCAAGGAGACTGGCCGATAGTTTTCCATTTCGTCTTTACTTCCGTTTTTGTGTATCGGTGATGATCCCCAATTTAAGGCAATCTGGAAATTTACCTAGCTCAAAACATTTATTAATTATGTATGTTAATGGAATAGCGATTTCTTCACGCAACTGTTTGAGCGTTCAGATCTAATGAGGTCCCATCACGGTGATTTTTTCGTTTTTAAGTCAATGATGACGTCTATCACTTCTTTTTCATACGTTGGTTCCAAGTATATACTATTCTCGATGTTGTCAATATCGTCTGAAAAATCTTTGGGTTTGATTATTTTTTTCGCATAGTTTTCTCCTAGTTTACTGTAATGAATGTTGAATTGATTCACGATTTCAATTTTAGATTTTATGATATTTTTGTTAACCTCTATGGATTCAATTTTTGTTGTTTTTTCTTGTTTGGGACAAATATTATTGATAGCATTCCATAGGCCGCTGGAGGAGTTCGAATTCTTTTCTATGATCTTGTTCACATATTCTTTCTTTGCTATGTTTATAGTTTGTCTGAGACTGTTTTTGAGTATTCGGTACCTTTCTTTCAGCCTACAGTTATCAGGATCTGAGCGAAGTTGAATATAAATATTTTTTTTTTTTCATTAACTTTGCTTAATATTTCCGGCGTTATCCAGGCTTTTCTTCTCTTTTTTGTTTTAATTTTTATGGTTTTCGTATGCTTTTATACATATTATTTTAAAATATATATGAGGCTAACCATCAATTCATTTGTGTCTTGTGAATTGTAAATACATGTCCAGTCTTCATTACTGATATCAGTTTTCAAAGTATTGTAATTAATATACGTTTTATATTTATTCTGTTGTTGGTCATTTTTTATAATTTTGCTACAGTTATACTCCAAAAGAATGGGAAAATGGTCAGTTATATTGTAGTCGAACACATAGGACTGATAGTTATTTTGCTTATAAAGATTTTTCACAAAAATATGATCCATGCATGTGTTGCTGCTTGGTCTTGTTATTCTATTTATATAAGATATGAAACTAAAGGAATTCAATACATTTTTATAATCCTCTGTTTCGCCATTGCCTTTGAGCAAATCGATATTTATATCTCCAATAATTATGTGAAATTTATTGTTTTTTTCAAATCCAAATAGTCGTAGAGTTCTGTGTTAAAAATATTCTTATCGGTACTAGGGGATCCATAAATTGCTGTTAAGAGTAGTTTGACCTGATTTATGGTAACTTGTAATTCTATAGCATTGCTCAAAGCGATTTTCACAGTCCTATATATTCAATTTTAGAATTGATGAAAATCATTACTCCGTAATTTCTGTTCAATGATCCTTGGCTATAGAGATTGTCATAGCCCTGTATTTTATAAGTATCATCAGTGACAGTGAATGTTTCTGTTAAGATGATAATGTCAAATTGTTGAGTGAACTGATTCAGAAAAATGAGTAATTCATCAAAATTTTTGTTTATACTACGGATATTCACGTGAAGAATCCTGAATGTAGAGTCACTATTTTTTAAACGATTTTCGTCAAAACTCTTTGAGTTATCGATTAGTTGTCCTAGTATGAGTTTGTTCTTATAATGTTTAATATACGGATCCATCTTCGCTGTCACTGCCCAATCATCTAGTTTTTATTTTGAGACCTGAGGGATGGCTTTCTGTCTCTGGTTTGTGGGTGATTTGAAGATATAACTCTATCTCTTGTTTTGTTTTTCGTGTCTTCGTCTCTCTTCTTCCTCTCCTCAACCGGATCTTTTTTTTGTTCGTTCTTGTTTATAGAAATTTCTGTAGATTCCTGTAGGTTTGCTGTTTCGGAAAACTCTGAATTTCTTTTAGATGGTGTCTGAGGTTCACTTGCTGCTTTTTGTGTATTGTTTATCTCGTCTCTACCTTCAAGATCCAGAATTTCCTCCACAGTGTAAGCTTTATTCTTCCTAAATAATTTTTCGCCTTTTATGTAGCAGTGATCTTGAGTTGAGCTTCGAATTTCTTTCAAAAAGCTTCTTAGGATTTTGTTCTTTTCCTGTTGTGTTTTTGTCAAGTCTTGAACTATGCTAATTTTGGTACCCTTAAGCTTCTTACAGTTTTGCAATACACTTATTTTTGAGAGTGTTGAGATAAATTCTACCTCGATTGGACTTCTTTCTGATTTTCCAAGCTTATATATATTATTGATATTAAGTTTATTTATTTCTGTGCCTAATAGGGTATTCAAATTTCTGCAAAAACCTTCTACTGATATCTGATTTTCTTCTACTGGTAGTCCAAATATTATTATGTTATTTTTTCTCTCACTCCTTTCCAACTTTTCTACTTGCTGTCTGAGTTGCTCATTTTCTCGTTCCAATTTTCTAATTTTTCCATTCAGGATTGTTTCTATTTTCAGTTTTACATTCTGTCAAGAAAGTACCGGGAATTATCGATTTAAATCTGGCGGGGCAATGAGGCAGGTAAATTTTTTTTTCCTAGGTTGGTACCAGTGTCCTTAATTACTATGCCAAGCTTGAGCGGCATCTGTCAACTAGTGTGTTTGCAACAGCTGATTAAGTCAGTCGATGTCAGAGTGCGTGCCGATTTTTACTATGGGTGATTACGTTGAGCAAAGAATTTGTTTAAAGTTTTGTGTTGCAAATGAATTTTCGTGTGCCGATGCATTGAAAATGTTGCGAAAGGCCTTTGGTGATAATGCTCTATCGAAAACTCGTGCATATCAGTGGTACAGAGCCTTCAAGGACGGTCGTGAAGTGGTCGCCCATCGACGGCTTCGATCGAAGATAACGTCGATAAAATTAAGGAAAGGGTGCTGGAAAACCGTCGTACCAGCTTGAGAGAGATAGCACATGATCTTAAGATATCCCACGAGTCCGCACGTACGATTTTGATTGATATTTTGGGCATGAGAAAGGTGGCCGCATGACTCGTACCGAAAGACCTGAATTTTCTTCAAAAACGTCATCGCGAACAGGTTGCTTCAGACATGCTGGATCGCTGTAATTCCGATTCTACATTCATGGAACGCATTATAACTGGCGATGAGACCTGGGTCTACGAGTACGATATGCAAACAAGCCAGCAATCATCGGAATGGGTGGCAAAAAATGAGCCGAAACCGAAAAAACCACGCCAAAGCCGCTCGAAAATGAAGGTGATGCTCATTGTTTTCTTCGATATCCGTGGCGTGGTGCGCTACGAATTCGTTCCAGAGGGTCAGACGGTAAACAAGGAGTATTATCTAGGCGTTATGAAACGTTTGCGTGAGCGTATCCGTAAGAAGCGGCCAAATTTTTGGGTGAACAACTCATGGATTTTGCATGACGATAACGCGCCTTCTCACCGAGCTACGATTGTGACTGACTTTCTCGCCAAAAACTCAACAAACGTGCTTCAGCAACCACCGTATTCGCCGGATTTGGCTCCCTGCGACTTTTTCCTTTTCCCAAAACTAAAATTGCCCCTTCGTGGCACCCGTTTTTAGTCGATTCAAGCCATAAAACAAAATTCGGCGCGAGAGCTTAAGTCCATCCCGGAAAGCGCCTATAAAAAATGTTTCGATAATTGGAAGTGCCGTTGGCATAGATGTATTGGAGCAAATGGAGCCTATTTTGAAGGCGACCCAATAAATTTTGACGATTAAATGTAAAAATGTTGTTTTAATTGAAAATTCCCGGTACTTTCTTGACAGAGTAGTATATTAACTTCACTTGCTAGTATACTTTGTTGAAACTCTCTTTTGCTGTTCAGAATTTCCTCCCTTGAAGCTTCCATAATTTTAGTAGATCTGGCAACTATGGGATATATTCACATCAATCATCTGATATATTTAACTTCCCTGCGTTATCTTGTTTACGGGAAACAGATGTAGATAAAATTGACGAACGATAAATCTCCTTGTATTTCGAGTCTTTTATTTTCTTGAAAACTCTGCAACTTATATTAAGTATCGAAAAACCTATACCACCATTTTATGCTAGAAGTTCTTACACTTTTTTTGGAACTAGATATGAAAATTTTCACCCAGGTTTGACCACCTTAATCTCACTTCATTCGGCTTGATATTTACACGCTTATCTATTGATGCTAATCTCACAACAGTTAATTGACTTTATTAATATTAAACATGTCAACAGACATCAAATAAACAGTGATACTTGAGTCAAGGTGTTTTCATTCACTTTATTAATTTAACAAAGTTTCACCGAGTGAAATGCGAAAAATCAATATCATGGACTATTTGATATCACCATAATCTACACCCTTGTATCCAGTCATGTTTTTTTTCTGTTCCAGTGCCCCCCGACATCCTGGACTATCCGACCAGTACGGATATGGTAGTAAGGGAGGGGACAAACGTCAATCTGAGATGCGTGGCGCGTGGCTCGCCGGAACCCACGATCACGTGGCGCAGGGAGACCGGTGAGACTATACGTTTATCGAAGGACGAGGAAGGTAAGCCACCCCCGTTTTGTTTAGCCCAATTTCGAATGTAAATTTCGTTAGAGAAACAATTCTTTCCGGTGTTTTTAGAAACTGAGTCGATTAGGGGAAAAGTACGTAACGTTGCATGTAGAAGGAAGTTCTGGTAAATTCCCTTACATCTTAGAGTTGAATATTACCACCCACAGATCACTGAAGACTGAATAGACACTTCCCTATAAAAACGTGAAGCAAGTTCATCGCTTTACTAGTAGCGACAGGTGCATGAAACAAATTTCAACTAGAGAAAACTGTATTACCTGCTCTAAAGAGAACGTTACCTGCGCTTATAGAAAACTGCATATCGATACTTGGCGCGAATATTTGAATTATCTTCTTTCAGATTCTCCAAGGGATAAAATTGAAAGAAGTGTTCAGAGAATACTATGTTTTACTACGAAAATATTGAAATGTCTACATTCAAACAAATGTACAAAAATACATTTAAATTTTTTCGTAGTAAAACATGGTTATATCCAAAAATGTTTTTAAATCTCCAAACTCACTATTTGAATAACAGAAACTAATTACACTGGTCGACAAGTTTTTTGTAACACAAAGCAGATCTTTATTCATTTTATGGAAATATATCGGGTGTTTTCTTTAGAGTGATATAACTCTAAATTGAGATAAAACACATTTAAATTAAGATTGAAGCCGATTTTTTTGTATTTGAAAGATAATTTTATGACATTTATGTTTTAAAAATAATTTCCGGCATATGTCCACTACGACTAGCTCTGAGGAACCGCATTCGACCAGATCAATTTTGGACCACTTTTTCGAATAACTTAGGCCTTATTTGATAAATAACACGAATTATGTTGGCTTTCAAAGCATCTGTTGTTTCTAGTTTATCAGCATAAATCAATCACTTGACATAACCCCAAAGAAAATAATCCAGTGGAGTTATGTCGCATGATCTTGGGGGCCAATTGATTGGACCATTTCTCGAAATAATATTATCGCCAAATATTTATTTCAATGAATCAATTGTAATCAATGAAGTGTAGCACCATCTTGTTGGAACCAAACCACTTCTGGATCGATACCATTAAAATTTTGAAGCAAATAATCATTGATCATCGATCTGTAACGAGCACCATTCACTGTAACGTTAGCTCTAGCATCGTTTTTAAAGAAATATGGACCGATGGTCCCTCCAGCGTGTGAAGCACACCATACAGTGCATTTTTCAGGATGCAATGGAACCTGCAGAACTTGTTGAGGATTGTTTTCACTCCATTTACGGAAATTTTGCTTGTTTACATAGCCGTCCAACCGGAAATGAGCTTCATCACTAAACACAATTTTACGATAAAAAAGTGGATCATCTTCAACCTGTTCTAGGGTTCAATCAGCAAACATACGTCGCTTATTATGGACAAGTGGCTTTAGTTCTTGAACCAATTGGGTCTTGTATGGGTGTAGACCAAGATTTTTACGCAAAATTTTCCATGTGGTAGATGCACAGAGTCCAACTTGTTGTGAATGTCGATGAATAGACAAATCTGGATCATTATTACCACTATGACTTACAGCAGCGATATTTTCTTCTGTACGTACAGTTCTTTGTCTTGTTGTTGCTGTTGCATCGAGTAGAATAAATTTTGTCCGAACTCTATCGATAGTTTGACGCATAAGCTGCTCTTATGGACGATTATGTAAACCATAGATTTCACGAAGTACTCTATAAGTTTGGCGAATAGAACACTGATTTTTAAAATAAATTTCAACAATTAGTAAACGTTTTTGCGGCGTGAGTCGCTCCTCAATAATTTGTCAATGCTTACTAAACAGAAATGTCAAAACAGCATATGACTTCTACCTTCTGTCAAATCACAGTTATTCCTATCGAAAGTTCTATCCCTCTGAAAAAACACTCGATACTCTTAATAATAGGAAAAATATTTCAAAAGCTCTCGAGCTCTTTTGGAATGCGTTGTTGCGAGGGAGCTTTCACCTCTTAATTTGGGAGACGGCGTTTCGTTCTGAGTCTGCGCACCTGAAACTCTTTAGACAGGCAGGCATGGTGCGCAGCTTTGCCTGTGACGCCCGATGACCTTGTCCCTCATGGGAACGTAAGTCATCGAACGGTTGTACTGTGCCCTACTTCACCCCAGTGGAGCGGATCTTTAAGATATTGTATGCTACCTGTCGTGCCCCCTCATATGCTACATCGGAAGCTATATCAGAGCAGAGTTGAAATCTTTGCCACGTACTGAGCGGACACGCTACATACTCCCTTTCCAGTGAGCGTCGGTAAGTTCACGGAATAGAGCGTTGGGAACCAGGCAAGGAAACAGTCCGCTGCTGGTATGGTCGCGGAGCCATCTTCAACGGGGATCCGTGGAACGAAAGGAAAAGGCTACCACGGAATGATGTATGGGGACAACTAAGGCATCCAAATGAATGGGCAGGTTCGTCGGGGTCACCAATGAGGCACTTTAGGAAAGTGGTATTGCGAGGAAGCTTCCACCTTTTATTTAGGCGTTTCGTTCTGAGTCTGCGCAGCTGAAACTCTTCAGACAGCCGTGGTGCGCAGCGCTGCCTGTGACGCCAGAGTGAACGTTAGTAATCTTAACCCCGTAGAGGGCGGATCTTTGAGGTATTGTATGCTACCTGTCGCACCCCCTCAAATGCTACATCGGAAGCTGTAGCAGAGCAGAGTAGAATTCTTCGAGAAGAGCTGGAACGCCACGTACTGAATGGGCACGCTATACCCTAACACGCACCACTTTTCAATAGCTCAATAAGACCATTAGTAGTCAATTTTATGTGGGAACGGTTGAAATGGATGTATTTCATAACAAGAAGAGTACCTAAACCGTGTAGTTTACGATATTAGACATGAAATTAAGGTTAAAAATCAGTCTTTTGGCAAGTTTTGAAGTGACTGGTTCACTGTGTGCAGATAAGAAAATGTTTTAAGGACGAAACTGTCGAGACAGCTGCAAAATCTCTCCTGGCAAATTTTGTAATATTTGTGGAGAATTTATGGTGAAACCACAAGCCGAGCCATTTTCTGAAAATGTTAAAAAAGCCTACTTCCAATATTTTGTTGTTTTAATTATTGACGAAGACCATCCCCATGTGTGCTGTGTTAGTTGTAGCGTGTCATTGGTGCAATAGATAAATTGGAAGAGAACAAGCATGCCTTTTGAAGTCACTATGGTATGACGAGAAACCACTTATCACTTATAAGGTTGCTATTTTTACCTGACAAAGACTTAAAGTTATTCCAAAAAGGAAAAGCACAAGATCGACCATCCAAATTTGCATTCTGCAATACGGCCTGCTCCTTATAATGCAGATTTACCGGTGCCTATCGCACCTTCAGATCCGCAAAATGTTGTTTCGGAAGATATTGGAGACAACGCATCATCAGGCAACTCCGAAGAACAGTGCACCGACCCTACTTTTACTCCGGCTCCCAGTTACGGGAACCACATTTAATTGTTCAAAGTGACTTAAATAATTCAGTACGTGATTTGAGGTTTCGTAACATTGTAACTTCTTCAAATGCTTTCAAACAAAGAGTAGAAAATTTTGTTGCATACAATATTCAAATGCAGGTAGTCACTCTACATTGCCATTATATGAAGAAGAATAAATTTTGAATTCATTAATCGCTCTACCTTCCAAAGAACATACTGCCTGATAGGGCAAAAGAGTTAATTAACTATATAAATGATAAATTCATAACGGGCAACGCTTGATCAGCCATAAATTATTTCCGATTCAATATTGACTATACAACAATGGTCGATGCAATGGAATTTGACATTGATGCGGGATTTATAATTCACCTGGTGTAGCTGTTTCCCCAAATTGACTGATTGGGTTCATTAAAGCGACAATATTTTGTATAACATACCGATTTACTTTAGTTATCTGTTCACGAAGTATGCTCGCATAATATTTTCAATGGGGAAAATTTATTTAGCTGTCAGTTATAACGAAATTTAACCCGATTATTCTGTTACTAATTAACAGTTCTATATTATACTATACACTAGGGTGATTCAAAAAAAATAAAAAATTTTTTTTTTTCCTGCAAATAAGCTTAAAAGTTTCAATTCAATGTAAAAAGATGCCAGTAAAAAGTTGAGCGCTTAATATTAATATTAAGGACGTCCGCATCGCACCTTTTCATTTCCCATAAGAATAACAATTTATTTTTGCACATTCTGATTTTTATTGCTAGCCCAAAGTAAGTCATGAAGAAAATTCCTGCGCATATTTCTGTAGAAAATTGAACGCTCTACAAAAAAGGTCCCCTATGATTTTTCGTCAAACCTAATCGCTTTAAAGTTATTCAAAGTTAAAGTACAATATGCTGAAAATTCGACCGTTTTTATCGCATTGAAGCGGGTTAAATGGTTTTATTGGGATTCCTTATCAGAAAACATCATGTTTATTTTGAATCATGTCTTGCAGAAAATATTTATCAATAATATTTTACAATATTACTGCCTGTTAAACTCTTTAAGAAAATTTGTCGTATCAGTATGGTTTAAAATCATACTTTTTTTCTTTTTTTTTTGACCTAAAAGTAAAAAATTGTTTTTCCAGTCATTACAAATACTTATGACAGAGGTAAAAAACAAGTTGATTTTAAAAAAAGAATATATTCACTTCACTTATACTTTAAAATTGTTCTCAAATTATGCGATGATGGCTCAGATATAATTTTGAAAATTAAAATTAATAATGATTACTTTAAAAAAGCAAACAGAAATAACTGTAAATACTTCACTTATGATAATTTTCAACTTTTAGACAAATAAATTGAAAAAATTTTTTTTTATGAAACAATTTGGTATCTATGATTGTTTCGGTCTTTACTTGACGATTTTCATCTTGAAAATATGAATAAAAACAATATTCTAATTTCCGCTAATATTTTATTGACACTACGATCGTTACGTCATACCATGACTTCTTCAGGTGAGTATTACAAGATACTGAGTATACCATGAACAAGAACTTCATTTTATAGTACATGGATATAACAAAAATAGAAGAGGGGGTGAAGAGAGTTTTACAATACTTTTTTTGTTTTTGAATCACCCTACTATACACTCAATAAGCGTCAATTCCTTCAGTCAATACTGTTATAAAATTCATTAGTAAAATAAGTAATCATACAGGAAAAGACTTACCAAGGCATATAAGTGGACTCCTTAGAGAGCAGTTAGATCAAAACGATTCACTTGAATCAATTCTGATAGAACTATTGATAATTAAAATCGTTAAAATACTTACGGAAGAGGCTATTCGGATTACACGTCAATTAATGAAAATTATTTTAAGGCGTTAGTGAAAATGGGAAATTCGAACATACTGAAAGGGAGTGTTCACTTCATCATAATTCCATGTTGAAAAGAAAGAAATTAAAATAGTTTGAATTTTCATATATATTAGGAAACTATCAGAATAACTTCGTTATTATACATTAATATTATTTACTATTATTTAAGGTGAGCGGGCGTCTGTCCACCCTACCACTGCGTCCGCACGGACTATTGTGGTTCACCCCTAATTTATATCTCCCCGACGAGATCCAGTTTTTGGATAAAACCGATAATCTTGTTCAGGGCTAATTTTTTCAGTTCGCTGTGGGCTATAAAAGCCTGGCCAAAGACCTCGAATCTGATGCGACTCACCGCTGGGCACTCTGAGACGATGTGCATGTGCTCAAGACAAAGCCTGCATTCATTGTCTTCAGCCAGACCTATTTTGTGCAAATGCGCTTTCAGTCTGCAGTGACCTGTCATAATTCCGACAAGTGTTCTCAGTTTGGCCCTATCCAGACCTAGCGCTAGGTGCGCCATCTTTTTGTTCGAAGCTGTTCCAACAACTTCGAGTGTTTCAGGCCAGAATGGCTCCGCCAGAAAGACTCTAGCCTTGAGTTCATTCTGCCTGTTATCGCCTCGTTAGCCACGTCATGTGGTATTCCCAGGAATGGTTCCGGTCCTACCAGAGGCAGCACAGCTCCAGCAAATGCCAGCCGATCCGCCTCCTCGTTACCCAAATAGTTTGAGTGGCTCGGTATCCAAACCAGAGTGACTCCTTTATACATACCGAGCCTGTTTAAAGCCGTGCGGCAACTCCAGACTGTTTTGGATGTAAAACTGCTGGATTCCAGAGCTTTTAGTACTGACTGTCAGTAAATATTTTGATTTTACCGTGCTGCCGTTTTATCAGCAGTTCCGCCGCGGTCTCAATGGCAAATATTTCTGCCTGGAATATGGTTGCGTTTTGACCGAGACTCAATGAGATGTTAATTCTCGGTTTACTCCCATAGCTCCCGCTCCTGTTCCGTTCGTCGTTCGCGAGCCGTCTGTGAACAAGCCAAGGTCGGTTCTCAATAGAACCTCAGCATGCTGGGTCCATTCGTCCCGGCTGGGGATATTTACATTGAAATTCCGTTTTGGCTCGTGACTTTTGACATTAGATCCGAGGCATCCATAGGATACTGTTGGTTATTGTTATTATACATAGTAAGTTCTTCAAATGCTTCAAACAACTAGTTTGAAATTTGGTAACATGCTGTAATTAAATAAAGGGTTTTACAATAAGAGGTTTCGTCTTGATATTAGGTTTTCTTATTTTAGCATTCTTTTTTATAGGATGGTGTAAGAAATCTGGCTCGGGTTCCTTATATTGGTTCTATCATTCATGACGTTTTTGTTTTTCTTCATAAAAATCATCTCCTTTGTGCTTATTCTGTCATTATTAGTTTCCAATGTATAATCTTTGTGTTTTTGAAAACTGGGTTGTGGCTATCTATTATTATATGTTTGTTTAGTGCTGTGCTGGAGTTTTTCATGTTTTTGTGCCTATTAAATCTGTTGTTCAATAATTGTGATGTCATGTCTATATATACACACATCG
This sequence comes from Megalocaria dilatata, assembly GCA_034642435.1. Taxonomy (NCBI): domain Eukaryota; kingdom Metazoa; phylum Arthropoda; class Insecta; order Coleoptera; family Coccinellidae; genus Megalocaria; species Megalocaria dilatata. The sequence goes on from CM067860.1 coordinate 45,360,578, forward strand.
TCAAAAGTCTTGGAACCCCATATCAACTCTCAACTTGTTGAATGTAACATGGCAATTTTTTGTGTGTGGAATCTTCACTATCTTATCACTTAAATGAAAACAGTAAACCAGCAGAAGCTGTTTATTGTTCGGGAGAATACAGGTGCATTCGAAGCTAATCAGTTTTCAGCGAATAACGAAGGTTCTAATATTGAGAATATTCCGTGGAAAACGCCAGGATATCCAATTTCTCTGTTTGACTGGGCGAGGATAATAGCCCTACATCAAGAAGCTTTGTCGATCTACCAGATTGCGCAATGTTTGAATATTCCACGGACTTCAGTGACGCGCATAGTGGCGCTTTTCCTGGAAATCGCAAATTTTACTCGAAAGAATCGAACGGTATCTGTAACAGCCGTTCCAATTCATTTTTGAGGACCTATAAACGGGTAGTCTCATCTAGTACAATAAGGAGATGGCTGCATTCCTCAAATTTAAGAGCAAGAAGACCTTTAAGAGTACCTCGGCTATCACCTGGACATAGACCTACACGTCGGTAATGAGTAGAACACCACCAAGACTGGCTTTTACCACATTGGCGCAACGCCCTTTTTTCGGTCGAGGCACGATTCGGTTTACACGATGATAGTCGACGAGAAAGGTTTTGGAGAGGTCCAGGCAGACTAGAGCGACTCAATTTCGCCCGGGAAGTTGTGCCCTTTCAAGGCGGATAAATAATATGCTGGGGGTTATAATGTTCTGTCGGCGTACCCCTCTTATTATCGTCGAACGAACACTGACTGATGCCATCTACGTAGAAAACATCATTGAACCAATCATTGTTCGTCTGCGAAACGAAATTGGGGATAATTTCACATATCAGGGTTATAACGCCCCACCACTCCGCATATGAAGCGTTCAAAACATTCTTCACGAGAACAATATCCAGAGAATGAACTGGCCAGCAAACTCACCAGACATGAATCCAATTGAGCACGTATGAGATTACTTAGAGAGAGCAATATCCAATCGCCACAACCCACCTTCAACTTCTCACGAATTGAGTTCAGCCCTTCAGGAGGAATGGAATGATAGGCCTGAAAATTTCTTTAATGACTAGATTCGTGGGATGCCTAGGCGTATTGGGCAGTTGATTGAAAGAAGAGGTGGTAATAGGGACTATTGAATTTGGATTCAGTTGTGATTTTTCTATCCAATTTATTGCAGTTGAAATAGAGGAAAATTTTCATCTCATTTCCAGAACATAGATTGTTTATTTATTGTGAAACCAAGGGGGCCAAATCTTTTGACGAAGTGTGTAGTTTCTCACAATCGTTGCATGGTATACTGTATACTAAGTTTGATTTTTTCATAGTTGGAATTTCACTTTTTAATGGTAAATAATGTTTTTAAAGTATAATGTACCTTCAGAATGTTACCTATATTTTCAGATAAGTTTTGTACATAAGGAATCGAGATGTATTTTTGTTCTTTGATTTCCCTCGTTGTGAAACCTGTGCGTTCTTTGTTTGATGATCTTGTTCAGTAGATCATTCAGGTAGTTATTGTTAGTTAAGATTCTTCCAACTCTGTTTAGTGTTCTTTAGTCATCTTTTCGTAAAGATGGGCTAGTAAGGAAAACTGAACTGCCTGTTGTACCTATTATGACACTTTTTTTTGGCAGAAGGGATGATCTGATAAAAAGTTCAAATATCTTTCTGATCAGATTGTCTTTGTATACTATTGTGTGAGTATGACATTATCACTTCTAACTAGGGTTAAATCTGGGAAATTGATCTTGTTATAATATTTGATTCTTTTTTTATTGTAAATTGCATCCCATCTTCTGTAGAATAATATTTAAACCTTCATTTTCTCGATAATAAGCTCCTCCACCAATTTCATCACTAGTTGTGCAACAGGGCTTGACATAGGTGAGCCCATGGCACATCCATCTATTTGTTGGTGAAAATCACTTTCGTGTTGAGAATAATTGGTCGACAGCGTTAGTTCGCCAACACTGATAAATTCTCCATGAGGTAGAGAAGTGTTTTCCTATAGTTTATTACATTTCCTGCTTAACGCATCCTTTAAAAGTTAGTTAGGGATGTTGGTATACAGGAAAACAGGTATTTCAAGATAATACTATTTTTCTGCTGAGATATGTCACCTCTTAATTCTATTTTATATGTTTTTATTACTGTGATATCTTTTTACTGACTTGTCGAATAACTGGAAAATTTTAATTTGTTTGCTAATAAAATGTCCTCAACCGAGGATGAAACATCTTTTTAATATAAATAGTACTTTTCTGTTTTCTTGCAGAATCCGATATCCTAAGTAAAACCAAGATCATTATATATGTATATATATATAAATAATTCTGATATGAGAAATAACATTTAAAAATAACTTCCTTCTGGAACGGATCACCCTGAAATATCAGTTGGCCTCATCCTGAATTATGCGCTGCTGCTTTGGCGTGTGATATAATTTACCGCTTGGATTCGGTTGAAATATATCCTTCCGATTGGGAAAAATGCACGCACTTTACTTTCCATCGTAATTAGACCATCGATCAACCGTACTGCTCTGATGTTAGCCCATCAGGATCCCGGCGAAATTGATTTTCCTCCCAAAATATGAATCAGTCGGCATGGCAGACACATCAGTCAGAACGAGGAATGACCAAAGCAGTTCTGGTTCAGTATTTCGTTTTATGCCAGAATTCGTTTCGAACGACAAAGCTACTTGGAAGTTTGTGAAATAGTGAGAAAATGTGTTATTTCCAGACCCAGGAAACTTAAAAGGCATACCTGAAAGGTCCCTCACGTATTTTTACGGTATATGGCGGACGTTGGGTCAAGGAAACCCTCTAAATTATGGAATTAGATAGGAGAAATTCACACAGGGTTTAAATACCTAAAATCATTATGTTCAAACACAGAGGTAGATTGATCCTGAAAAAATGTATTGATGGAAAACTTGGAGGTTATAACTGAGAATTAAAAGTTATATCATATGCTCCCTCTTCATTCATTTGTATGTCATGACAGGTATTAAGCACACACCAGCACCATCTAGAGTATGCGATATATATACCTGATATATCTTTACGAGCTAATTCATGTTAAGAGATGTATTCTCGATAATTTCACGTTACAAATGTAGAAAAAACTTTCCTCCTGCCCAAGTCAGACCATAATATGCCGAAATGCTCATAAGTGGCATATATACAGGTGTTTCTAAAAAAGGTGATACCGTCTCTAGAATAGGTAGAAAACTGAAAAATAATTGGGGTTTGTTCAGTAAGAAAATTTCGTAACGTCATCCGTATTCAAGATTAGGGACGTTCACGAAAAAAATTCATACACATTTTTTATGATTTTGCCGAAACTACTGGCAATTGTGTAATGAAATGTTTTGAAAGATGATACATACCATGAATTTTTTTTTATATCTGACTTTCATAAAGGGCGCTGATTACACGGTTTGTACCAAGTATCGGGTGTTTTTTAGAGTGATAGAACTTTAAATTGAAATAAAACACATTTAAATTAAGATTCTTTTTTATTTGAAAGATAATTTGATGACATTTATGTTTTGAAAATAATTTCCGGCATATGTCCACCACGACTAGCCCTGAGGAATCGCATTCGACCAGACCAATTTTGGACCTTTTTTTCGAGTAATTCAGGCCTTATTTTATCAATAACACGAAATATGTTGGCTTCTAGAGCATCTATTGTTTCCAGTTTGTCAGCATAACCCCAAAGAAAATAATCCAGTGGAGTTATGTCGCATGATTTTGGAGGCCAATTAACTGAATCATTTCTCGAAATAATGTTATCGCCAAATCTTTCCTTCGAAAAATCAATTGTTACGGTAGCATCATGAGGTGTAGCACCATCTGGTTGGAACCAAAACACTTCTGGGTCGTACCATTCCAATTTGGAAACACATAATCATTGATCATCGATCTGTAACGGGCACCATTCACTGTTACATTAGCTCCAGCATCGTTTTTAAAGAAATATGGACCGATAATGCCTCCAGCGTGTGAAGCACACCATACAGTGCAATTTTCAGGATGCAATGGAATCTGCAGAACTTCTTGAGGATTGTTTTCATAGCCGTTCAACCAGAAATGAGCTTCATCACCAAGCACAAGCTTTTCTAGGGCCCAATCAGCAAACAAACGACGCTTATTATGGTCAAGTGTTCTTGAACCAGTTGGATCTTATATGGGTGAAGACCAATATCTTTACGCAAAATTTTCCATGTGGTGGATGCGCAGAGTCCGACTTGATGTGAACATCGACAAATGGACAAATCTGGATCATCATTAACACTATGACTTACAGCAGCGATATTTTCTTCTGTACGAACAGTTCTTTGTCTTCTTGTTGTTGCATCGAGTAGAGAAAATGTTGTCCGAAATCTATCGACAATTCGACGAATAAGCTGCTCTGATGGACGATTATGTCCATTTTCACGAAGTGCTCTATAAGTTTGGCGAATAGAACACTGATCTTGAAAATAAATTTCAAGAATTTGTAAACGTAGTTGCGGCGTGACTCTTTCCATGATCATTTGTCAACGCTTACTGAACAGAAAAGTCCAAACAACATGGCTTCTTTCTACCTTCTGTTAAATCACAGTTATCCCTATCGAAAGTTCTATCGCTCTAAAAAAAACACCCTATATATCATTACTTTATACAAGCATCGGTCATTAATTCATAATTTTCAACACTAACTATTCCAAAAACGGTACACAGTATCCAGTTTGACCAAGAGTACCATTTTGGCGTAAAATTTAATGATGTTCAAGTTCACTTGAAATTTTGATTGATAAATTCAATCTCAAAAAAGTTATGTTCACTACTACTTGGTACGAACCCTGTAACTAGCGCCCTCTATGCGAGTCAGATATAAAAACAAATTCATGCGATGTATCAGCTTCCAAAACATATTCGTATGAAATGTCATTACAATGTTGCCAGTTGCTTCGGGAAAATCATAAAAAATGTGTATACTTTTTTTTCTTCAACGCCCTTTATCTTGAATATGGATGGAGTCATGAAAATTTTTTACTGAGCAAACCCCAATTTTTTTCTATCCTACAGACGGGGTCACCCTGTTTTAAACACCCTGTATATTCAAATAAATTAATTCGGTTGATCTGTACCGAATATCATTAATAAGGAGTGCGAGCTATGGTTATAAAATCTATTAACATAGCTCGAATTTATTTATTCGAAACATAAAAACGTCAACACAACATGTTAAATTGTTCATTATGACGCATACTCACCATCTACTTCAATTACCGCTTTCCATTTGCTTGTCAGACACTCAATTCCACGGGCAAAGAAATTGCCCATTCTGAAAATAGGACGTATGTGGAAGCAGATCCCATTATCCCTTATTGGCAGTGGGATTCTACGACAAGACCCTCAACATGCTGACTTGCGCTCTCGTTTTGAAAGACAATATGTTTTTCTTGCTAGAACTTTTCGAGTAAATTGTTGCAAACGGTGCTTCTGTTGGAACATTCAATAAAGTAGAATCAACATTAGAATGAGAATAAAGCATAATCATACAGCAATATATGAATAAACTTATAACTTCCAAGTAACACAGTTATATTCCTTAATGGAACCTCATAAGAGGGTGTCAGTGTAGGTTGTGTTTCAGGAAATATTGAATTCGAGGAGATTATTCCTTCTGATAATTTCAATATCTAGAAAATTTAGTGAATTGTCGGGGTTTTTCGTTTCCATGGTATATTGATTTGTGTTTAGAAGTGAATTCAGAAAGTTTTAAAAAATTTTTAGTTCCCTGATAGAGCCCAGTCAGATACAAGAAACATCAAAATATCTCTTCCAATAAAGAACTTTCTTGAAAAAAATTGTCTGCCGTGGAAAAATTTTGTTTTCGAAATAAGTCAATAAAATTTCATAATAAGAAGAGGTTTTTTACTTGATAGAAGGAATATTACAAAATTTGAATATCAAAACAGATTTAATCTGTTAGTCTCCTATAATTTTAATAAATTAATGTCTTATAAATAATAACTCTCTGAAATTAAAATTATAGGAGACTAACAGATGATATTGTTTTGATATTCAAATTTTGTAATATTCCTTCTATCGAGTGAAACACCTCTTCTTATTATTTTATTTTATAAATATCAAGTGGTTTAAATAATACCAAACTTTGTGTAATTTTTGTGACGAACATAGAATACCTTGGATTTTAAAGTTAGTGTGTTCAAGCAAGGATATGCACTTTGAGGTGAGTCATTTGTTGCTAAATGATTTTATTTTTTAAATGTAAAGTAGGACCGATGAAGACCTTATGTGAATTCCAATTGTTTTTTGGGGATATCATACACGTTTTGAGTTATGAGTAATAGAAGTGACTTATTAAAATATTTAAATATATTAAATATTTCAAATAAAGATCAAAACAGTCGTGACATATATAAGAGCAAGTATAGAGAACTGAAGAAGAAAATAAAAGAAACTAAAGACCGATTCTGGGAGGAAAAGTGTTACCACATCGAGAACTATATAGGTGGAGCACAATCAACGGAAGTGTGGAGAACAATTAGATCACTCAAAACCAACGAGACACATAAAACACTGAATATAATTAACATGAAGGACTGGGAAGATCATTACAAAACGCCTTTAACTGAAAACAGAGACTACGCAAGGAAGGAAGCAGAAGAAGGATATAGCCATGATCACCATAACCCTAATATGACAATAACTATAGAAGAAACGCAGCAACAACTGAAGAGAATGAAGAATGGAAGATCTCCCGGCCCTGGAGATATACCGATAGAGTTGGTCAAATATGGGGGTACAGAAATAGTCAAAAGACTGACGACTTTTTTGAATAGATGCTTTAATACGATAACAACCCCAAAAGAATGGAAACATGCCTACCTGGTTTCGGTTTTCAAAAAAGGAGACCGGAGGGATCCCAATTGCTACAGAGGCCTCAGCATTACCAGCAGCTTGAGCCGCCTTTATGGTAAAATTTTAAGCTCTAAACTCAGCAAAGAGATGGACAGTAGCATAAGTGAACAGCAATCTGGATTTAGAATGGGACGCTCATGTGTGGACAATCTATTTGTGCTACAACAACTGGCAGAGAAAAGAATATCGACAGGAGAAGAGGTACACATGGTCTTCGTTGATTTGGAAAAGGCTTATGATACTATTCCCCGTCAGAAACTATGGGAAGCATTGAAAATATTGAAGATCAATAAACAAATGCTGTTGATTGTCCAAGAAATGTACAGAGATAATACTGCCTCTATCAGAATTGGCAAACAGTTATCAAAGCCAATTAATATATCAAAGGGGCTGAGGCAGGGATGTAGTTTGTCACCTCTGTTGTTCAACCTTTATGTCGAGGTGGTGTTGGCTAGGTGGAAAAGGAGCTGCGGAGAGATGGGTATACCTGTGGGGGACCACAAATTATGCTCATTGAGCTTTGCAGACGATCAGGTCATCTTAGCACAGGATTCTTTTGATATTGAATATATGATCAAAAGATTGTACAGGGAATATGAACAATGGGGCCTGAGCGTGAATCTGAAAAAGACCGAATATCTGGTCGTAAATAGTGAAGCAAGTTTTGAGGTGCTCATTGACGAAGACACGAAAATTAAACAAGTAGATCAGTTCACGTACTTAGGTGCGGTCGTTGACAGAAATGGCATTGGTGGAGTCGAGATAAAACAGAGAATTCAAGGGGCAAGAAAGATTATTGGTTGTCTTAACTCTTTGTGGTGGGATAGAGGAATCTCCAATCGTACGAAGATACGGGTAGGAAGAACGATGGTGGAATCGACTCTGTGTTATGGCAGTGAAATATGGACCATTAACGCTGACCTAAAACGCAGACTGAACGCAGTTGAGATGGACTATCTGAGACGAAGTGCAAGAACATCAAGGCTACAACATGTCACCAATGATAGCATAAGGGATCGGTTACAGGCCAGAGAAACCGTAATAGACCGAATCGAAATCCAAAGTCTAAGATGGTTTGGACACTTAATGAGAATGCCCGAATATCGATGGCCGAGGCGGTTATTTGAGTGGGTCCCACCAGGACGGAGGAAAAGAGGAAGACCGAGACACTCTTGGAATGAGGGAGTGCACCAATCTATGGAACAGAGACAGTTGAACGTGGAACTGACACAGGATCGCGAGGCTTGGAGAGGAGGACTGGGTAGACGGCACTAGGCTGTATCTTACTAATATGTGATATACCATATTGTTAAGCCCAGTATATATATATATATATATATATATATATATATATATATATATATATATATAAATATTTCAAATGAATTATTTTTTTGAGAAGTTCTTAAAATTATGTTTGGTATTTTTGAAAAGGATTTAGTTTTAATGATACTTGGATCAGAAACAAAATTTTGTCTGCTTCGAATATTTATTTCTTAATTTTAATTGACAATTTATATTTGTTGAGTTATTCATTCCATTTGATATTATATATTGAGTTTCGATTTTATATGTCTATCAAATATAATCTGCTTATGAGACATTAATTTAATTCTAAAAGTTTTTGAATAAAATTTTTTGAAATTAAAATATATATAGGAGACTAATAGATTTAATCTGTTTTGATATTCGAATTTCATAAAAATTTCATTTTAAGGTGGGGATAAGGGTAAACCCATAGAAATCTAGTTGTTGATAAATTTTGTGGTTGAATTTAAAATAATTTCATCAGGCATATTTCGAGTTAAACCATTCTTTCACGTATAATTTGAGTGGTGAGTGATAGATTTTTATGTAAAAGGTCTTTAATTATGTGTCTTATTTCTATGTTTGGTATGAAGCGGAATAACTTGATAACATCGAAAGAAATAATCTATACGGTAGGGGATTTTGAGGATTTAAGTTCATCAGTAAGTTGAATGGTGTTTTTGATCATGAGATGTAATGAATTTATTTCCGCGCATAAAACCTAATTATGTATTAGCTCTTATCGAAGAAATGTTAGTTGAAGATGAAGTGAATAGTGTAATAAAATCAGATATTCATATACTGAAAATTGGCTCGGATCAGAATTCATTCTGTTATCATGTATTTTTCATAGTGCAAGAAAAGAATAAGGCAAACTAAGAAGCAATGATTATAATCAACTGTGATTTAACTTTTAGTGCATCAGTTCAATATGGACCTTAATTTTAAAAAACGAAGGGTTCATAAGAGCATGACATTTGACAATATATCCTGCATAAAGTGTATCGTGTTGAAGTTTTTCGTAGCATGTAAACGTGTAAAATGATGGTGCGATCATAAGAATTCATTACCCGAAATAACCGATACACACAACACTCTTTTGATGTTAACTTCACGTTGGCACGACGCTGTTTATCGAAAAAGCATAATCCTGAATTTATTCACAAACGTGCTCGATAGCCATTTCATGTCGCAATTAACAAAATGCCGGTCATATATTGGCGTCCTTTTTTCAGGGCTGCAATTAAACGCCGCGTGGAAAAGTTGATAATAGGGCCCGACTGAAATTATAGGCATCGAATTAAATGCACACCTCTCTGGAAAATCTATTTGTATTCTTTCCGATTCGAATATTTCTGAAAATGAATTTCCAGTTTCCGAGTATTTTCGATGTTGTTATAGAGGATTTTTCAGTATGGCATTTTTCTATCATTTTCTCTGTTCAGATACTCATGGTGAAAAATTTTATGTATGCTGCGCGCCAATACCATGAAAATTATCGAGTCAATTTCTACGAATTCATCGAAAAAATTGTAAACAAATTCTTCCGTTTCTCATTTCCAAACAAAGGGAAATTATAGGATTGAAATGAAAAATCTGAATACAAAAAATAGTACTGACTAATATGCTCTTGCTCATTCCAGAATCGAATGAATGAAATGAGGCAAAATATCAGTTAACATAAAAGAATAATGTACTTTCAAAACAGGAATATGGAATTATGTTTTTATTTAACGACAATTTTCAACCGCTCTACTACCAACATATAGATAAAAATTTCCAAACCTATATATTACGAATGAAAATAATAGGATCACATCAATTTTGCATGGTGAACTGTGGATACAGATATAATTTATTCTTCTGCAAAAAATAATATCCAAAATGAAAAATGGAGAAGTTATATAGATATTATATATCAGTTATAGTAATATTCAATGTCAAAAGGGAATGTATGTATTGATTCCACATCTGCTGAAATTATTTGGAACAAGTCTGGCTTGAGGGTTATCCCTACATGCTGTACATTAACTAAAGTGATCTATATACCAAAGGTGGGACGAACAGAACCGGAACCCCCATCGTTCAGACCAATAAGTTTGACTTCGTTCTTGCTGAAGAGTCTGAAAAAGGTGATTGATGTCCATATTAGGAAAAAGATGCTAATTGACAGTTCCTCTAGCCCTCATAAATACACCTTCGAGGCTGGAAAACCGGCGGAGCTTGCATTATAGAATTTGGTCGGAAAATTAAACCAATCTCTCGATAATCGAGAGATAACACTAACACCGTTCCTAGACCTTGAAGGTGCCTTTAACAATAATGCTGCTGGATTCTCTCGCTGAGGCTATCTCTGCCAGAAGAATCTACTCGCTAATACCCGGATACAGGCAATGCTATGCGGCAGAATAATAACGACCTCATACCAGGATGAAGTCCTCGAGTTCAAGGGTGCGAAGAGCTGTCCGCAGGGGGTATTCTCTCACACTTACTGTGGACTCTTCTCGTTGATAAACTGCCAGCGATCATTTCGCCGTGGGGAGTCGACATTCAAGCATTTGCTGATGACCTGTTAATCACAGTGAAAGGTAAATCGGAGGTGACGGTATCGGCCGAGATACTGGACACTGTCGATAAATGGTGTATAAGAGAAAATATGCCTCTTAACCCACAAAAGGAAGTTAACACCAAAGAATGGAAGTTGGATGGTTTAGAACCGCCAACTATCCGTGGTGAAACAATACAATTCTCTTATGAGGTAAAATACCCGGGAATAGTCCTGGACAAAACTCTCAGTTGGAATACACACCTAGACAAAGTGTGTCATAAAGCCAGAATGGGATTCTGGACCTGCAGGCGAATCTGTGGTAAAACCTAAGGTTTAAAGCCCATACAGATGTATAGCTAAACGTCATGGTATTCAGACTACAGATAATGCAAGGCGCTGTAGCGTGGAGGAAAAAAGGCCAACAAACGATAGGCCAACAAAATCTAACCCGACTACAGAGACAAGCTTGTCTTGGAATTACAAGTGGATTTCACACCTCATCCACGGCAGCCATGGTATCCTACTAAATCTACCACCTTTCTACTTACTAGTGCAGAGGGAGGCGGAACAGATCACATACAAACTATATCAACTGGCAATCGTCAGGCCAGAGGCAGTAGTGATGGGAGGCTCAGGACTGCAGGATCAGCTTTAAACGGGCGCCACTCTATCGATGCCCTCGAATCTAATGTCAAAAGCTACGAACGAAGAACGGCATTTCAATGTAATCATGGACAATGCAAGCTGAGGTTCTCTCGAGGACCGACCTTGGCTCATTCACATACAGCTCGCGAACCACCAACAGAACGGAAGCGGGAGCCTATGGGAGCGAATCGAGAATCAACATCTCATTGAGTTTTAGTCAACACGAAACCATATTTCAGGCATAACTATTTGTTACTGAGACCGCAGCAGATCTGTAGGTAAAACGGCAAATCCACCACACCAAATCAGAATATTTAATAATAGTAAGTCGTATATCGGAAACAGTCTGGAGTTACCGCACGGCTTTAAACAGGCGGTATGTATAACAGAATCATTCTTGTTTGGATACCGAGCCACTCAAACTATTTGGGTAACGAAGAGGCAGATCGGCTGACGTTTGCTGGAGCTGCGCTGTCTTATTCCTGGGAATTCCATATGACGGGCTAAACCGACGATAACAGGCAGAATGAACCCGAGACTAGAGTCTTTCTGGCTGAGCCATTCTGGCCTGAAGCATTCGAAATAAGAGATGGCGGACCTAGCGCTAGGTCTGGATAGGACCAAACTAAGAACACTTGTCGGAATTATGACAGATAACTGCAGGCTGAAAGCAAATTTGCACAAAATCGGTCTGGCTGAAGACGATAAATGCAGGCTGTGTCTTGAGGACACTGAAACAGCCATGCACATCGTCTCTGAGTGCTCAGCGGCGAGTCGCATCAGATTCGAGGTCTTTGGTCAGGCTTTTATAGCCCACTGCAAACTGAAAAAAATTACCCCCACAAGACTATCGGTTTTATCCAAAAACTGGATCTCGTCTAGGAAGTATAAATTAGGGGTGAACTACAATAGTCCATGCGTAAGCAGTGGTTGGGTGGACAGACGCCCGCTCACCATAAAATGAGTGCACCTTAATGTTCAACGACTACAAATCTGTCAAGTACCTATAGTCGCAATGTACAGGAACATCAATTAAATGTCTCAGCTACAACTTCAAATTACTGAGTGGACCAAAACACATTAATTTTTTTCAGTTAATCGTTTGTTATTCAAGGGACTTGGAAAGAACTTCAAATTATCGAAAGATCCAATTTATCGAGTGTCAAATTATTGTGAGTGCAGCTATTCACCCGCCATTGAAGCTCTAAGCTCTTATATCATTGACTCAAAACTGATATGAGAGTGCTGAAGGAAACCTTAAGAAGTAGACAAAATATAAAAAATAATAGGGCCTCTTTAGTCTGGGTTCCCGGTCACTGGAAATCAAAGGAAATAACGAGGCCAATGCACTTGTCAAAATAGAGGCACAGACGCCCTCCACTGGCCCGGAACCGTTCTGTGGTATAGACAAATGCCCCTATATGAAAGAGTTTCGAGAGAGTGAAGAAACCGAAAGAAAAACACTCTGCTGGAATCTCTCTGAGTAATTCCAAAAAAGTTTCTTGGGAACTTCGATACTGCAAGATCCAAAAAGTACTTGAGTCTCAGCAAAAACTTACTTCACCTCCTCACTGAGCATTTGATGACTATCGGTGAAGCAGACACTGACAAGTGCTGATTATCTGGAGAGGAAGAAGAAACTCCGGATCATCTAGTTACAGAATACCTAGCAACTAAAAAACAACGCATAAAATGCTCTTGAAAAGAAACCTATAGTAACTCCCTGAAGACATCCCAAGTCTATGGGAACTCAGAAGACCAGCTGTAGTACATCTTCAATGGAACTATAAGGAGAATATTATTTTCCATTCTATCAGGAATATTTTTTATATGATCATTTCCTGCTAAACAAATGTTCTTCCGAATACTTCATATGATTCTTGTTGTTATATACGAAACCGTTTATGTGGTTACGAACACCAGCTTCTGTCGGCACGTGAAGCTTTTATTTAAATAAACGTTCAAAGGTATTAAAGCTGCTCACTGCGGCATTTCTATCGAAAAATCATAATCATTATTCGCTTTCCAAACGTGTTCTACAGTCGTTCCAGAGCGAACGTGAATATTTCCATAGTGGTGAAACTATGTTGCCATTGAAACGAACAATGTGCGTAATTTATTTTTATAGTCATGTTCGAAACGTTTATAGGTCCTGAAAAACTGCGAAAATATTTTGTCACTCAACATGCGTTCCTCTGACGTAAACGGCATTTATATATATAAATATTATTCTACTGTTCCGTTTGTTATCTCCATTGGACAGAAGCATGGGTGGATAATATAAATCGTTATTGTTGAGCAAAAAAGTGTTGTATTCACGATATGAATTATGCTATTGAAAGTGTGAAGAAGGAACGATATAATTAAATATTATAAATTTACATTTTCTTTATTACAAGGTTCTGATTTTTGATTACATTCTTTAAAACACTTCGAGAGTTGCAAGGTACATTAATTATGACATTTATTTTATCTACTATCTTAAACATTTTTGAATTATGCTATTGAAAGTGTGAAGAAGGAACGATGTAATTAATTATTATAAATTTACATCTTCTTTATTACAAGGTTCTGATTTTTGATTACATTCTTTGAAACACTTCGAGAGTTGCAAGGTACATTAATTATGACACTTATTTTATCTACTATCTTAAACATTTTTATGCTTGAACAAAATTTGATATATATATATATATATATATATATATATATATTGTTATGGAATAAATTTAATAAATAAATGATAAAGGTAATTAATTATTGATTTCCAAAGTTTTGAATCACCCTTGTATCTAAGTGAATGATTTCTGTGTGCGCCAGCTAACTCTTAGAATAAATGGAGGTTCATACTTGATAGAAGGTATATAAAATTATTCAAATATTTTAATTTTAACAGATATATTCTGTTAGCCTTCTACATATTTGATTTCAAAAAATTATATTTAATATTATAACTTCAGGAATTAAATTAATGTCATATAAGTACTACTTATATCAAATGACATATAAAATAAACATTCATTAAAAGACATGCAAATTATATAACAAAATCCAATGAATATAAATAGTTAACAAAAATTCTATAAGTTAAATATTTTGAGTAGACAAAATTTTGTCCCTGCTTATCCCTTTTATGAAAACAGGTATCTTTCAAAAATGTTCAACATAATCTTAAGAATTTCATGAGAAAGCTATCTTACTTAGAATACTCAATATTATTGGATATCTAACTAAGTTACTTTTTAGAAAATCTCAAGATATGTAGAAACATTACTAAAAAACAAGTTTTGAGAAAGAGTTGGCGTCGTCAGTATTCATATTCAATAAAATATAACATCAATCAACAAAAAATATTTTCTCACCTTTTAACAATTCTGATAGCTTCTGGTAAATGAATATATAATGAAAATATAAATGGAGTGTAATGTTAACTCAAATAAATAATTATGTGGTTAACCATTGAACTAAAAGATTGAAAGGCAATTTAACGCCTTCTGTTATAGCACAAGAAGAACCATATGTATAAAGAATGTTAAGGAAATCAAATAATTATATATTATAAATAAAATAATAAAATATGGACCGATGATGCCTCCAGCGTGTAAAGCACACTACAGTGCATTTTTCAGGATGCAACTTGCAAAACCTCTTGAGGATTGTTTTCACTTCATATGTGGCAATTTTGATTGTTTGCATAGCCGTTTAACCAGAAATGAGCTTCATCACCGAACACAATTTAACGATAAAAAGTGGATCAACTTCAAGCTGTTCTAGGGCCCAATCAGCACACAAACGACGCTTGTTATGGTCAAATGGCTTTAGTTCTTGAACCAGTTAGATCTTGTATGGGTGTGGACCAAGAACTTTACGCAAAATTTTCCATGTGGTGCATGCACAGACTCCAACTTGTTGTGAACGTCGACGAATAGGCAAATCTGGATAATCATTAACACTATGACTTACAGCAGCGATATTTTCTTCTGTACGTACAGTTTTTTGTCTTGTTGTTGTTGCTGCATCGAGTAGAGAAAATTTTATCCGAAATCTTTCGATAGTTCGACGCATAAGCTGCTCTGATGGACGATTATGTAAACCACGAATTTTACGAAGTACTCTATAATTCTGGCGAATAGAACACTGATTCTGAAAATGAATTCCAACAATTTGTAAACGTTGTTGGGGCGTGAGTCTTTCCATGATAATTTGTCAGTACTTACTGAACAGCAATGTCGAAACAACGTGGCTTCTACCTTCTGTCAAATCACAGTTATCCCTATATCCTTTTTACTCTAAAAAAACACCCCATACTCATTTTATGATTTTTGCCAATCTTCAAATAGCCCTACCATTTAGAATTGAAAACAATGAAAAGATTAGGAACTTAATCATTCAAGAAATATTCTGATCGAAAACCAACACATCGTTAGTTTGACGTGTGTCTTCCTGAGATAAACTCTGAAACTGACATGCAGAATTTCATTTCAAGGTTATCAACAGATTTCTTAAAATGTCATGAAAAAAATCAAATGTTTTTCTAGACAATTATTGATTTTATTTTATCTACATATAAATTTTCCATAAATATAGTTGAAATTTTTCAGATTTCTGATATTAAGTTCTTCTTCACTCACATAAATATACTTTATCGTTGAGAACAAAAAATTTAGCGTACAAGGATTCAATACATAACATTCAAATATTTAAATGACATCTACAAGTATCCAAGATGGAATTGCGTCGAAGTATTTTCTGCGGATTATTGATGAACTTACCCCTAGCAGATGTGTGCGTCACAAAAATTAATCGACGTCTTCAGTGCGATGTTATAATTAAAGAACAGAAAGTTGTTATTTTCTCCTTCATTTTCTGCATTATAATTAAAACTCTCCGCAAGATCCACCCTTAATGAAATATTCACTGCTGAATGTTGACAGATGTTGAGCCTCCAGTATTATGGATATTTCTATTCAATTCTGAGAAGCAGTTTTTCGATTGAATGTTTGCCATTTCAAATTGCTTTCCTCTAGCGCTGATTGGTAACGGAAAAATACAAATTTCCATTTTATAAAAAAAGTTTGACTTCTGATATTTTTTTGATTTGTGAAGGAAAGTTCAACTGAAACCAATTCAGTAACATTCACAGAGTATCTCTTGAAAACTCAAATACACAGTATATCGAAATGTTCAGTGTAGAAGAAATTATTTGTGTCATTAATCGTGGCAAATCAATTCCCCGCATACAATGGAATAAGAATATTTGATTGATTCGGTCTTTACTTGGTGGAAACTCATTTTAATTAAAAAAAAAAAAATAAGGAGGAACGGTTTTTTACTTGATAGAAGAATTATTACAAAATTTGAAAATCAAAACAGATTTAATCTGTTGTCTTCTACAATTTTAATTTCAAAAAATCCTTTGAAGAAACTTTAAGAATTAAATTAATGTCTTTATAAGCACTGCTCATATTTAATAGACGTCAAAATTCATCATACAATATCAAACGGAATTAAGAAAAACCAACGAACATAAACTGTCAATTAAAATTAAAATATAAATAAGCAAACGTTTTTTGTTTCGTTCCAGGCATGCGTAATGAACTCTTCAGACAAACTTACGAAGCCCTGTTTGTTACAAATTAATACAAAATGTATTGTTTTCCGATCCCATATGAATGAAAAATAACTCTTTCTCAAGAATATAAAACATAATTTCAAGAACTTCTCAAAAACTAATTTATTTGAAATATTCAATATATTTAAATAAATTACTTCAAAAAATCTCAAAACATGTAGCACACTCTCAAGAAATAATTAAAGTTACGATAAGATCAGCTCAACTTTACATATAAAAAAATAATAAAATCAATTAAACAATGTATAGACTTACTCTGTGAATCTTAGGAATACACGGTCCTCAATAGAAAATAAAAATGAACACTTTTATATATCCAAGGTACTTATGTTCCCAGTTCATAGAAAATCATACAAAGCTCATAAGGCACTCGGCCTCGGTTAAAACCGTTCAACACTGTATAATGAATTTCTTTATTTAAAAAACCTAATATAATTATATATTATATATAAAATAAAATAAGGAGGAACGGTTTTTTACTTGATAGAAGGATTATTACAAAATTTGAAAATCAAAACAGATTTAATCTGTTGTCTTCTACAATTTTAATTTCAAAAAATCCTTTGAAGAAACTTTAAGAATTAAATTAATGTCTTTATAAGCACTGCTCATATTTAATAGACGTCAAAATTCATCATACAATATCAAACGGAATTAAGAAAAACCAACGAACATAAACTGTCAATTAAAATTAAAATATAAATAAGCAAACGTTTTTTGTTTCGTTCCAGGCATGCGTAATGAACTCTTCAGACAAACTTACGAAGCCCTGTTTGTTACAAAATAATACAAAATGTATTGTTTTCCGATCCCATATGAATGAAAAATAACTCTTTCTCAAGAATATAAAACATAATTTCAAGAACTTCTCAAAAACTAATTTATTTGAAATATTCAATATATTTAAATAAATTACTTCAAAAAATCTCAAAACATGTAGCACACTCTCAAGAAATAATTAAAGTTACGATAAGATCAGCTCAACTTTACATATAAAAAAATAATAAAATCAATTAAACAATGTATAGACTTACTCTGTGAATCTTAGGCATACACGGTCCTCAATAGAAAATAAAAGTTAACACTTTTATATATCCAAGGTACTTATGTTCCCAGTTCATAGAAAATCATACAAAGCTCATAAGGCACTCGGCCTCGGTTAAAACCGTTCAACACTGTATAATGAATTTCTTTATTTAAAAAACCTAATATAATTATATATTATATATAAAATAAAATAAGGAGGAACGGTTTTTTACTTGATAGAAGGATTATTACAAAATTTGAAAATCAAAACAGATTTAATCTGTTGTCTTCTACAATTTTAATTTCAAAAAATCCTTTGAAGAAACTTTAAGAATTAAATTAATGTCTTTATAAGCACTGCTCATATTTAATAGACGTCAAAATTCATCATACAATATCAAACGGAATTAAGAAAAACCAACGAACATAAACTGTCAATTAAAATTAAAATATAAATAAGCAAACGTTTTTTGTTTCGTTCCAGGCATGCGTAATGAACTCTTCAGACAAACTTACGAAGCCCTGTTTGTTACAAAATAATACAAAATGTATTGTTTTCCGATCCCATATGAATGAAAAATAACTCTTTCTAAAGAATATAAAACATAATTTCAAGAACTTCTCAAAAACTAATTTATTTGAAATATTCAATATATTTAAATAAATTACTTCAAAAAATCTCAAAACATGTAGCACACTCTCAAGAAATAATTAAAGTTACGATAAGATCAGCTCAACTTTACATATAAAAAAATAATATAATCAATTAAACAATGTATAGACTTACTCTGTGAATCTTAGGAATACACGGTCCTCAATAGAAAATAAAAGTGAACACTTTTATATATCCAAGGTACTTATGTTCCCAGTTCATAAAAAATCATACAAAGCTCATAAGGCACTTGGCCTCGGTTAAAACCGTTCAACACTGTATAATGAATTTCTTCATTTAAAAAACCTAATATAATTATATATTAAATATAAAATAAAATAAGGAGGAACGGTTTTTTACTTGATAGAAGGATTATTACAAAATTTGAAAATCAAAACAGATTTGATCTGTTGTCTTCTACAATTTTAATTTCAAAAAATCCTTTGAAGAAACTTTAAGAATTAAATTAATGTCTTTATAAGCACTGCTCATATTTAATAGACGTCAAAATTCATCATACAATATCAAACGGAATTAAGAAAAACCAACGAACATAAACTGTCAATTAAAATTAAAATATAAATAAGCAAACGTTTTTTGTTTCGTTCCAGGCATGCGTAATGAACTCTTCAGACAAACTTACGAAGCCCTGTTTGTTACAAAATAATACAAAATGTATTGTTTTCCGATCCCATATGAATGAAAAATAACTCTTTCTCAAGAATATAAAACATAATTTCAAGAACTTCTCAAAAACTAATTTATTTGAAATATTCAATATATTTAAATGAATTACTTCAAAAAATCTCAAAACATGTAGCACACTCTCAAGAAATAATTAAATTTACGATAAGATCAGCTCAACTTTACATATAAAAAAATAATAAAATCAATTAAACAATGTATAGACTTACTCTGTGAATCTTAGGAATACACGGTCCTCAATAGAAAATAAAAGTGAACACTTTTATATATCCAAGGTACTTATGTTCCCAGTTCATAGAAAATCATACAAAGCTCATAAGGCACTCGGCCTCGGTTAAAACCGTTCAACACTGTATAATGAAACGTTTGCTTATTTATATTTTAATTTTAATTGACAGTTTATGTTCGTTGGTTTTTCTTAATTCCGTTTGATATTGTATGATGAATTTTGACGTCTATTAAATATGAGCAGTGCTTATAAAGACATTAATTTAATTCTTAAAGTTTCTTCAAAGGATTTTTTGAAATTAAAATTGTAGAAGACAACAGATTAAATCTGTTTTGATTTTCAAATTTTGTAATAATCCTTCTATCAAGTAAAAAACCGTTCCTCCTTATTTTATTTTATATATAATATATAATTATATTAGGTTTTTTAAATAAAGAAATTCATTATACAGTGTTGAACGGTTTTAACCGAGGCCGAGTGCCTTATGAGCTTTGTATGATTTTCTATGAACTGGGAACATAAGTACCTTGGATATATAAAAGTGTTCACTTTTATTTTCTATTGAGGACCGTGTATTCCTAAGATTCACAGAGTAAGTCTATACATTGTTTAATTGATTTTATTATTTTTTTATATGTAAAGTTGAGCTGATCTTATCGTAACTTTAATTATTTCTTGAGAGTGTGCTACATGTTTTGAGATTTTTTGAAGTAATTTATTTAAATATATTGAATATTTCAAATAAATTAGTTTTTGAGAAGTTCTTGAAATTATGTTTTATATTCTTGAGAAAGAGTTATTTTTCATTCATATGGGATCCGAAAACAATACATTTTGTATTATTTTGTAACAAACAGGGCTTCGTAAGTTTGTCTGAAGAGTTCATTACGCATGCCTGGAACGAAACAAAAAACGTTTGCTTATTTATATTTTAATTTTAATTGACAGTTTATGTTCGTTGGTTTTTCTTAATTCCGTTTGATATTGTATGATGAATTTTGACGTCTATTAAATATGAGCAGTGCTTATAAAGACATTAATTTAATTCTTAAAGTTTCTTCAAAGGATTTTTTGAAATTAAAATTGTAGAAGACAACAGATTAAATCTGTTTTGATTTTCAAATTTTGTAATAATCCTTCTATCAAGTAAAAAACCGTTCCTCCTTATTTTATTTTATATATAATATATAATTATATTAGGTTTTTTAAATAAAGAAATTCATTATACAGTGTTGAACGGTTTTAACCGAGGCCGAGTGCCTTATGAGCTTTGTATGATTTTCTATGAACTGGGAACATAAGTACCTTGGATATAAAAGTGTTCACTTTTATTTTCTATTGAGGACCGTGTATTCCTAAGATTCACAGAGTAAGTCTATACATTGTTTAATTGATTTTATTATTTTTTTATATGTAAAGTTGAGCTGATCTTATCGTAACTTTAATTATTTCTTGAGAGTGTGCTACATGTTTTGAGATTTTTTGAAGTAATTTATTTAAATATATTGAATATTTCAAATAAATTAGTTTTTGAGAAGTTCTTGAATTTATGTTTTATATTCTTGAGAAAGAGTTATTTTTCATTCATATGGGATCGGAAAACAATACATTTTGTATTATTTTGTAACAAACAGGGCTTCGTAAGTTTGTCTGAAGAGTTCATTACGCATGCCTGGAACGAAACAAAAAACGTTTGCTTATTTATATTTTAATTTTAATTGACAGTTTATGTTCGTTGGTTTTTCTCAATTCCGTTTGATATTGTATGATGAATTTTGACGTCTATTAAATATGAGCAGTGCTTATAAAGACATTAATTTAATTCTTAAAGTTTCTTCAAAGGATTTTTTGAAATTAAAATTGTAGAAGACAACAGATTAAATCTGTTTTGATTTTCAAATTTTTTAAAAAAATGTATATGAGAATAAGGTATATATATACATTCTGTCAAGAAAGTACCGGGAATTATCGATTTAAATCTGGCGGGGCAATGAGGCAGGTAAAATTTTTTTTCCTAGCTTGGTACCACTGTCCTTGATTACTATGCCAAGCTTGAGCGGGATCTGTCAACTTGTGTGTTTGCAACAGCTGATTAAGTCAGTCTATGTCAGAGTGCGTGCCGATTCTTACTATGAGTTGAGCAAAGAATTTGCTTAAAGTTTTGTGTTGCAAATGAATTTTCGTGTGCTGATGCATTGAAAATGTTGCAAAAGGCCTTTGGTGATAATGCTCTATCGAAAACTCGTGCATATCAGTGGTACAGAGCCTTCAAGGACGGTCGTGAAGTGGTCGCCCATCGACGGCTTCGATCGAAGATAACGTCGATAAAATTAAGGAAAGGGTGCTGGAAAACCGTCGTACCAGCTTGAGAGAGATAGCACATGATCTTAAGATATCCCACGAGTCCGCACGTACGATTTTGATTGATATTTTGGGCATGAGAAAGGTGGCCGCACGACTCGTACCGAAAGATCTGAATTTTCTTCAAAAACGTCATCGCGAACAGGTTGCTTCAGACATGCTGGATCGCTGTAATTCCGATTCTACATTCATGGAACGCATTATAACTGGTGATGAGACCTGGGTCTACGAGTACGATATGCAAACAAGCCAGCAATCATCGGAATGGGTGGCAAAAAATGAGCCGAAACCGAAAAAACCACGCCAAAGCCGCTCGAAAATGAAGGTGATACTCATTGTTTTCTTCGATATCCGTGGCGTGGTGCACTACGAATTCGTTCCAGAGGGTCAGACGGTAAACAAGGAGTATTACCTAGGCGTTATGAAACGTTTGCGTGAGCGTATCCGTAAGAAGCGGCTAAATTTGTGGGCGAACAACTCATGGATTTTGCATGACAATAACGCGCCTTCTCACCGAGCTACGATTGTGACTAACTTTCTCGCCAAAAACTCATGAAACGTGCTTCAGCAACCACCGTATTCGCCGGATTTGGCTCCCTGCGACTTTTTCCTCTTCCCAATACTGAAATTGCCCCTTCGTGGCACCCGTTTTGAGTCGATTGAAGCCATAAAACAAAATTCGGCGCGAGAGCTAAAGTCCATCCGGAAAGCGCCTATAAAAAATGTTTAGATAATTGGAAGTGCCGTTGGCATAGATGTATTGGAGCAAATGGAGCCTATTTTGAAGGCGACCCAATAAATTTTGACGATTAAATGTAAAAATGTTGTTTTAATTGAAAAGTCCCGGTACTTTCTTGACAGAGTAGTATTTAGTATATGGAATAAGGTATACTTTTAACCGATATCGTCTAAGGCATCTCACTTTCAAAATGCGAATGAAAGCAGACTGCACAGCCTTTCGATCCCCATTCACCAGTGCCATTGATACATAACAGTCGTTTATTCGTCATCGCATCGCGCTGAGGCTTTGACTCTTCCACTGCTCCACTGGACCCTGGTCGTCGTCTTGATTTACATTGAAATTTGTATCTTTCCGACTGCCTTTTCCATACCTGTATATAATTTTTCCATTAGAATTCATTCAAAAAAAGTGAGCGACATATATGAATTCTTTAATTTACGGGAACATAACATATTATACCACAACATAAACTTTATTCTCATAATCGATGCAATCATACAAGTGAAAAGAGGATGCAATCATACAAGTGAAAAGAGGACACTGTAAAAAAATATCACTACTTCAACAAGATCTGAAAGAGTATTCCGTAAATTCCCTAATCGAATATGATTCTATATCTACAATAAGTTTAGTTATTTTGATATAGATATTTCGAATAATTTTAAATTAGATACATTGATGAACTCCTCAGGTAGTACATTGAACAATCTCATACACATATATTTTATGTTTCTTTCAGTGAATGTCAATGAATACCTCAGAAAGTAGTATGGAACAGTACGTCTCGTGTTTTTTATTCAACAGATCTTGAAAATATTGGGGATGTTTTCTCACAAATAGAAGACATTTCAAAACATGATGATTAAAGTAAAACAACTTATTTTCCGCTAATTTATTTAGACTATTTTACATTAATCATCAAGATGTATTTCCGACAAGTAGAGACCGATACAATCAAACATTTCCAAAGAGATAGTCCCGAAAGTGTGAACACGGAATTATGTCTAAAATTACCTCTGCATGATTCTTTATATTTAAGTCCTATTATTGGCTTAAGACGTATTTCTGCACAATGAATATACTATCACTGCTTCCACCTCATATGAGAAGCATGTACCTCAGAAGTGAAACAAAATTTGCATGATAAACTGTCTTTAAAAGTTCCATGTCCACTCTCCGTAACAATATTTTGATCATGTAGAAAACTTAACTGAGTTTTTTGATGACCTGGTTCACATGATCATTCCATTTCAGGTGACAATCAAACGAAACTCCAAGAAATGTCGAAGACAAAAATCTGGTCTGGGTGTTATCCAAAGTTGACTATGGATGCATATTTTTAGACTCAATCGTTCTAAAAATCACACACTCAGTCTTACTGACATTAAGAAGTAACTCATTTTGAGTGCACCAATGCTGTACTGAATCGAAGACTCATCTAGTTTGGTTAATACCCGAATTATGATTCTTGCTACGCAGCAAAGCTACGCTAATTTATTTAGACTATTTTACATTAATGATCAAGATGTATTTCCGACAAGTAGAGACCGATACAAAAAAACATTTCCAAACATATAGTCCGGGAAGTGTGAGCATGGAATAATTTCTTAAATTACCTCTGCATGATTCTTTATATTTAAGTCCTATTATTGCCCTCAAGGCGTATTTCTGCAGAATGAATACACTATTTGAATCACTGCTTCCACCTCATATGACAAGCCCGTTCCTCAGAAGTGAAACAAAATTTGCATGATAAACTGTCTTTAAAAGTTCCATGTCCACTCTCCGTGACAATACTTTGATCATGTACAAAACTTAACTGAGTTCTTTGATGACCTGACTCACATGATCATTCCATTTCAGGTGACAATCAAACGAAACTCCAAGAAATGTCGAAGACAAAAATCTGGTCTGGGTGTTATCCAAAGTTGACTATGGATGCATATTTTTAGACTCAATCGTTCTAAAAATCACACACTCAGTCTTACTGACATTGAGAATTAACTCATTTTGAGTGCACCAATGCTGTACTGAATCGAAGATTCATCTAGTTTGGTCAATACCCGAATTATGATTCTTGCTACGCAGCAAAGCTCCGCTAATTTATTTAGACTATTTTACATTAATCATCAAGATGTATTTCCGACAAGTAGAGACCGATACAATCAAACATTTCCAAACATATAGTCCCGGAAGTGTGAGCATGGAATAATTTCTAAAATTACCTCTGCATGATTCTTTATATTTGAGTCCTATTATTGCCCTCAAGGCAATGAGTATTTCTGCAGAATGAATACACTATTTGAATCACTGCTTCCACCTCATATGACAAGCCCGTTCCTCAGAAGTGAAACAAAATTTGCATGATAAACTGTCTTTAAAAGTTCCATGTCCACTCTCCGTGACAATACTTTGATCATGTACAAAACTTAACTGAGTTCTGTGATGACCTGACTCACATGATCATTCCATTTCAGGTGACAATCAAACGAAACTCCAAGAAATGTCGAAGACAAAAATCTGGTCTGGGTGTTATCCAAAGTTGACTATGGATGCATATTTTTAGACTCAATCGTTCTAAAAATCACACACTGTCTTACTGACATTGAGAAGTAACTCATTTTGAGTGCACCAATGCTGTACTGAATCGAAGATTCATCTAGTTTGGTCAATACCCGAATTATGATTCTTGCTACGCAGCAAAGCACTCGCATCGTCAACACACAACAAGAGGTCGAGTTCATTGGTATATATCCAAAATAAAAAGGGTCCCAGATTACATCCTTTGGGAACTCCTAGTCTTTCACTATCAATACAAAACCTCTAAACTCGATTAGATAAGTAGCTCCTGAGCAACTCTCGTTGACAAACGCGAATGCCATATAAAGAGAGTTTCTTCAAAAGGCATTCATGATTCACGCTATCGAATGCCTCAACAGGCTCAACAGGCACTTCATCACTCTCCAAGGCATCATCAATATCACATACTTCCGTTTTTTAGATAATCATTGATTGACATCATGTACATTTCCTTTCTTATGCAGGGGTTTGATTAAAGCCATTTTGAGGGCAGATGGAAATACTCTTTCACTGAATGAGCGTTACATAATATGAGCCACCGACCCTGCTACCAATTGTACTTTTAATAAGAGTTATAGGTATACCATCGTGTCCACAAGAGTTTGTATTTCTCATCTTTTTCACTATGTTGATGAGCTCTCTCTTGGTAATAGATAAATGATAAAATGATCTACTATTCACTATTTGCTATTTGATTCTGATTTATCGGTTCTTCATCTCGTACAAGGTTTGCATTTCCAGAAAAGAATCACTGAAAGCATTTGCCAAATTTCAAGGTCTTCAATATTGCTGAAAATGTTCTTCTCAGTTGATCTTTTATTAATTTGGATTAAATTCTCATCATGAATGATGAAAAAATTACTTTCAGCCAATTTTTTATTGAATGGTAATTATTAATGAATATTTCCAATTTTGACTGTTAGGTCTCTATCAAGTGAACACATTAAAAGTAAATCCAGTTGTATGGGCTCAAATTATTTCAATACCTACTACTGTCTGCACCTCCACTTGATAATGACCGTACGATCGAAACCGGTTGTTATATCATTGAAGAATAAAGTTCGTCGGAATAGATTGTTTTCTTTGTCATCATGTTTATTCTCCATCCAACTGCTCAGCCATGGACGGTTAAATGAAATGATTAATCACTGTTGTTATGGAAGAAAATGTAATCCGATTATCACGTAACACAAAAACAGCCGCCTAAGAGAAAACAAGCCGCCCATTATCTATTTGCACTTAAGGATATCAACACAATAACTTGCACTCAAGGGCCGAAACAGTCGATGTTTATGCACCTGACAGGGTTTTCCATCAACTTGATGACCGATTTTTGTTACAGCTACCAGTGTGGAGGGTCCCGTACTCAACATAACACGAGTGAGTAGGCATCAAATGGGGCCTTACCTATGCATCGCCTCGAATGGATTGCCACCCTCTGTCAGTAAAAGGATTATGCTGGTAGTTCATTGTGAGTATCAGCGGGTAGTTGTTAGTGTTCATTTACATGTGAGCCCTCACCGGCTCATTATGTTTTTCACCCTGCATCGGCACTGAAACAGAATACCTTGAGCCGCTTTTGTTTCCATCGATGTGGCAAATGCAGCGTGACATTGTTTTCAGGTTTTTCACGCGCAGCGCTGTTTTCAATTCGCACGTTCGTTTCCTTGGCTGACAGGGTTCGTTCATTCCTCATCTATATGTACGGAGGGAGTTCAATGTAGTCTCATTATAGGCATGAAAGAAAACTCAGAACATTTTGGAAAAATTCTATTTGTCAATGTGGTCCCATAGAACTTAAATACATTTATTTGTTAGATAGAGAAATAACCTTCTCAAAACCTTGTAAAAAATAATCTTCCAGCTTTTCCTCAAAAAAGGAATTAATTGCTACCTTCAGTTCTTCATTGTCGGAAAATCGCTTTCCACGAAGATATTTTTTCACATTTTGGAATAGGTGGTAGTAGCTGGGGGCCAAGTCTGGGCTGTATGGAGAATGAGTAATTTCTTCGAAGCCACAATCGTGCATAGCAGTCTTCGCCACGCGGGCCTTGTGCACCAGCGCAAAACCCGCACTGTGAGTTTTCTTCGCATTTTTCTTTCAACTTCTTCTCTTGAATAACGCAGAGTGGTTGCGTATGATGCTGCTGTGACGCTTTTACCCTTTCAATTGTATTCTATCAATGACATACCTTTAGAATACCAAACGACCGTAGCTATTATTTTTCCAGCGGATAGGGTTACTTTAAACTTCTTTGGGGTATGATAAGGGTTCTGCCTTATCATCACGCATTAGAGAGAACCACTCCAAAGAGTTGAACCCACCAAGCTTTCAGTTTCGGCTTTTGTCCGAGAACCTACACCGTGACTGGTAGCAAAGAAGCACTATCCAACCTCTACTGGCTCTGCATAGTCAGAACCCGAGTTCTTTGGGACGCCGAAAGGGCTTCTTATCTACCCACCCGATCCACGCAGTCCAATGGATCAAGATAGTCTCAAGATTTAATGCCTCAATTGAACCTGGTACGAGCACTGTCAATCCAGCCTATACGTCAAGACCCGCGAACACTTGTGAAGTCTTTCAATTAATCCCGGCTTCAAGCGCCAACGGTTTAGCCGTATCGTCGAGATCCACAAACCCCAGAAACGTCTCGCAATCGATCCTAGTTCAAGACGAGGCTGTTCCAACCGTCAAGTCTCGCTAAACCCTGAAGCATTTCTTGAGAAATCCTGAACATGGGTTGCTGCGAATAGATAGAAGGAATATCCTCCTAGCCCAGAATGCGGACTGTCAACCACTGCCCCCTCGATTCCAACATCAATTGGAGGCCAGGGCGTACTAATACTTCCCGAGGTAACGCAGTATGCTACATAACGCACTCGGCCATTGGACAGAAATATCCGGAGATTTACTGCAACAGGGTAGAGTAAGTTAGCTTTAAGGCAGAGACCCTGTGCTGCGACGGACTCCCTTGTCGCTGGGTTGAACAACGCGGCTCAGCACTGAATTCCACCTTTATAACGAAACTAGGGCCCCATTCAGTTAAACTTGCGCCTCAGTTGGACAACAATAATTCTAGAAGATATGTAATGGCACTTTTTGATATAACACTGATCGAGGACGAGCCTTCCTTTGCTCGTCATTGTCTTCCTACGCCACTGTAAACAAGTTTATAATTTGCGTATTCTTTCTGTCCTCGACCATTTATCTTAGTTTCTTGGAGGGAGCAAACATAGATGTTATCTTTCTGCAGCTCATATAGTAATACCTCTTCATACTATTTCTTGCGTTGTTTTTTATCATAAAAAAAACTTGTTCTTGGTTCCGGTTCTGTGAGCATTCTTCGTTTTTACGTCAGCTAGATTGCTAACCCGTTCTGAGAACCCTCCTTTTTTTTTTCGGGCTTGGGACCGGCAACAACTTCGACAGAGTACTCAACCCATCCATCGATGGTGCATGCAGAATTTATTTGAATGTAAGTATCGGGTGTTTTTTTTTAGAGTGATAGAACTTTCGATAGGGATAACTGTGATTTTACAGGAGGAAGAAGCCTTGTTGTTTTGACATCTCTGACAAATTATCATGGAATGACTCACGCCGCAACAACGTTCACAAATTGTTGAAATTTATTTTCAAAATCAGTGGTCCATTCGCCAAACTTTCAGAGTGCTTCGTGAAATTTATGGTATACATAAACGTCCAACAGAGCAGCTTATTCGTCGAACTATCGATAGATTTCGGACAACATTTTCTCTACTCGATGCAACAACAACTACAAGACAAAGACCTGTACGTACAGAAGAAAATATCGCTGCTGCAAGTCATAGTGTTAATGATGATCCAGATTTGTCTATTTGTGGACGTTTACAACAAGTTGAACTCTGTGCATCCACAACATGGATAATTTTGCATAAAGATCTTGGTCTACACCCATACAAGATCCAATTGGTTTAAGAACTAAAGCCGCTTGACCATAATAAGCGTCCTTTGTTTGCTGATTGGGCCCTAGAGCATCTTGAAGTTGATCCACTTTTTTATCGTAAAATTGTGTTTAGTGATGAAGCTCATTTCAGGTTGAACGGCTATGTTAACAAGCAAAATTGCCGTATATGGAGAGAAAACAATCCTCAAGAAGTTCTGCAGGTTCCATTGTACCTGAAAAATGTACTGTATGGTGTGTTTTACACGATGGAGGCATCATCGGTCCATATTTGTTTAGAAACGATGCTGGTGCTAATGTTACAGTGAATGGTGCTCGTTACAGATCTATGCTCAACGATAAGTTGTTTCAAAATTTGAATGGTATCGACCCAGAAGTGTTTTGGTTCCAATAAGATGGTACTACACCTCACATTGCAACCGTAACAATTGATTTATTGAAAGAAAGATTTGGTGATGACATTATTTTGAGAAATGGTCCAATTGATTGGCCTCCAAGATCATGAAACATAACACCACTGCATTATTTTCTTTGGGGTTATGTCAAGTCATTGGTTTATGCTGATGAACCAGAAACAATAGACGCTTGGAAAGCCAACATAACTCGTGTTATTGACGCAATAAGCCCTGAATTACTCGAAAAAGTGGTCTAAAATTGGTCTGATCGAATGCGGTTCCTCAGAGCCTGTCGTGGTGGACATATGCCGGAGATTATTTTCAAAACTTAAATGTCATAAAATTATCTTTCGAATAAAGGAAAATTGGCTTTAGTCTTAATTCAAATGTGTTTCATTTCAATTTAAAGTTCTATCACTCTAAAAAAAACACCCGATCTGTTAATTATGAGCATCACAACATAACAGGAACTGAGTTGATCATGAGGAAAGTTTTCTGCGTTTATAGCTTCAGAAAAAATCGGTATTACAGCTCTTTGCTTGAACTGTCTCGCTAGGGTATGTCATGTCATGTCACATTTGCGTGTACTAGATGACGCTGGTATATGATAAATACATTGGAGTTCTTGTGCAGATCAAATATAGATACGTGGCAGATTTGTAGTCGTTGGACATTACAGGGCAGTGGCGAGAACTAACAAGTTCGAGTCGTGCACATGTTTGCTAAATATAACCCTGTGATGAACAAAATCTAATCCGGCTTGTTTGAGTTTGGAATTGTTATAACGATGTATGTTACACTGTCTCGATTTGTATAAATTTCTATTAACGTAACTCATACCTCTTTTTAATGATATGTGGTACAGATTGTCAGTCGAATGGATTCATTTTAATGTAGATGTTTTCCAAATCTGCCTAAAAGAAAATGATGAAGGGAATTAAAATGGAAAAAAGGGATATTCAGAGGTTCAAACAATGTGAAAAGAGATATATATCCTTTTCCGAACCAGTAGCTTCGAGATACTATCTGGAGAACGGACACCGACATGCATTCTCTACATCCAGGGAACACGGAAGTGCTGAAACGTTTCCCATAAAAACTTTTCAACTAAGCATTTCCAGTCTCGTCCTATCTGTTTGTAGTGTCGTAATGTCTGTAATCTTGAGTTGTTCTACATACGTTCAATTTCTTACTGCTCCATCCAAGGCATTTATAGCTGGTTGCCAACTGCTTAGATGAAGTTTATAGATCGATACTCGTTTTCGCCGAAGATTGTTTTTGACTGATGGAAATTAGAATTCACCACTTACTGAACACATGAACACAAAATGTCATTTTCTCAGTGTTTTGTGAACGAATTCAACACGTATTTATGAGTATCAGTTAATAATTTGAAAATTAAAATGTTGTATAACAAAAAAATTGTACAATGTTTTCTAATGAAATATAGTGTAGGTCCAAACATTTCAAATTTAATGGAATGGTGAAACGAATTTACAGAATTATTAATAAATCAGCTAATAATTTATGAATTGAATTAATTGAGTTTCTTTAGTATATACAGAGTATCCAACGAAAATCTTCCTAACACAGATCTGGAAAATATTTTGTAGATTATTCAAAACTCTTAGGTTCTTGAGTTTGGGTGTTTCAAGTGTTTGTTCAACATCACCTTTTGACGGTAAATTAAATATTACATTATTTATTTTGAAAATTTCGAATGGGTTGTGTAAAGAACATAAATATCTTCAAACTAACCAACACAGGAAATGTTGAGAGCGGCTGCCACCTTCATGGGGTGGTTTTTTCGGAACAAACTCATGATGGAAATTCGGCCCCCCCAAAACTGATAGTTTTTTTTTAAATCTTGGAAAATGCTCCGTATCCGAATTTTGAGGGGAGATCAAATTTTCGTTGGAACACCCTGTATTCACCTGTCATTTCGCTGAAGTTATGATAATTGATTACTCGTGAACTGAACAAATTCTAGTGGAATATTCTTAATTTTCTTCCAGTTCCGCCAATGATTTGGATACAGAACCAACTGGTCGGTGCCTATGAAGGCCAACAAATAACCTTGGAGTGTCACTCCGAAGCCTTTCCGAAATCTATCAACTACTGGACTGACGACACCGGAGAAATTATCCCTCAGAGTGAGTACCGTTTTTTACTCCGGCATAAAAAGCGAACGTGTTGCTTTTCTGATCGATTCCGACCGAGGTCTAGAGTTTCATCCTTCCTGGATCGTGTCTGGAGTGCTATACTCTGAGTGGGACGTGTATTTTCCCTACACAGAGATCAGGAAGGAATGTCTTTGTGGAATTTATTGGATTCGCGATTTCTCCAAGTTTTTTGAGTGCTATCATATCGATAGACACGACAAGAGATAGATGGAGAAGAGGAGATTGCAGCCATTATTGAATATGCATTTTAGATATCTTGAACTTGAATTTTACCTAAATAACTTTTGATTTTTCAGGGAAGTATATACCTTTTGGTTTCATTTAATATTTGGGGTCATATAAAATCATCTTGATTTTACACGTTTCACGACAGTCTTTGATATTGACTAAGCGTGAACCTAAGTTTTTCTTATTTGTACAAATAGTATCAATATTATTTTGTTTCAGTCTATTGCAAATTTTGTTTCTTATTTGTGGTATGAAGTTTATGCTATGGGATTCTTTTTTCTTTATCCTGAAGGATAGGGTAAAGAGAAGCTAGAGATTTTATGCTGTTTCTCAAAAATTAATTCATCTATTACTTTCGTATTGTAACCCTTATTCTACGCTATTGACTTCAAAACTTGGATTTCTTTGTTAAAGTTTTTTATTGAGAGAGGGGTTGATAGCAACCTATGTAAAAAGGCGTGAAAAGAAGAAATCTTAAGGTTCTTATCAACCCCTCTCTCAATAGAAACCTTTAACAAAGAAATTAAAGTTTTGAAGTCATTAGCGTCGAACAATGGTTACAATGCGAAAGTGATAGATAAATTAATTTTTAAGAAACTGTTTAAAGAAGCTCTAGCTTCAATTAACCCTATCCTTCAGAACAAAGGAAACGAAGAATTCCATAGCATAAACTTCATACCACAAATTAGTAACAAAATATGCAATAGACCAAAACAAAATAATAGTAATACTATTTTAACAAATAAGAAAAACTTAGATTTACTCAGTCAATAGCAAAAACTGTCGTGAAACGTGTAAAAAAGCGGTATATATGAATTCCTTGCAATTTACATAGATCAGACAGGACCATCTATGAACATAAGGGTAGAAGAACACAAAAAAAGTATATTTCACAATAAAATAACTTTGTATAAATAAAAACCATTTTATGGATTTCGGTAGAACTGAAATTTTACACGAAGGTTATAAAAAAAGAAGAATGGACCTTTTAGAAAGTTTAGAAATTTGTTCAGCACATCGAAAGCTTCTACCAATCACAAATGAACAACTTGAATTTAATTTATCACCTATTATCTGTAAAAGATTGGAACCAAACCTACAACTTATTTTTATACTCTTCAAAATTATACCTGTTATCTACCCTACTATTATAAATAGTATTTTAAATTAAGTTCTCTTCAGTTTTGAAAATGGGCTAAAATCCCGAAACATATTTGTTAACAGACATGAAATAAACAGTGAAACTCAAGCCAAGTTGTTTTTGTTAATTTAAAAATCTTTCACCAAGTGATAGGTGAGAAATCAATAATATCATTCAATGAAATGTTGATGAGGATTCGGTAGTTATAATATAATTACAACTTTTTTCATGAAACATCAAACATGTATTGTAGTTTTTATTCGAGGTATCAAATAACAGCCTTGACGCCCCCATTTTCATACACAAGTATCGGGTGATTCTTTTAGAGTTATAGAAATTTCGATAGGGATAACTGTGATTTGACAGAAGGTAGAAGCCATGTTGTTTTGACATTTCTATTCGGTAAGCATTGACAAATTATCATGGGAAGACTCACGCCACAACAAAGTTTACAAATTGTTGAAATTTATTTTCAAAATCAGTGTTCTATTCGCCAGAATTATAGAGCACTTCGTGAAATTTATAGTTTACATAATCGTCCATCAGAGCAGCTTATTCGTCGAACTATCGATAGATTTCGAACAAAATTTTCTTTACTCAATGCTACAACAACAACAAAACAAAAGAAAATACCGCTACTGTCTTTTCGTAATTTTGCGTAAAGATCTTGGTCTACACCAATACAAGATCCAACTAGTTCAAGAACTAAAGCCACTTGACCATAATAAGCGTCGTTTGTTTGCTGATTGGTCCCTAGAACCGCTTGAAGTTGATCCACTTTTTTTATCGTAAAATTGTGTTTAGTGATGAAGCTCATTTCTGGTTGAACGGCTATGTAAACAAGCAAAATTGCCGTAATAGGAGTGAAAACAATCCTCAAGAAGTTCTGCAGGTTCCATTGCATCCTGAAAAATGCACTGTACTTTACACGCTGGAGGCATCATCGGTCCATATTTCTTTGAAAACGATGCTGGAGTTAATGGTACAGTGAATGGTGCTCGTTACAGATCGATAATCAATGATAATTTGTTTCAAAAATTGAATTGTATCGACCCAGAAGTGTTTTGGTTCCAATAAGATGGTACTACACCTCATGCTGCTACCGTAACAATTGATGTATTTAAAGGAAGATTTGGGGATAACATTATTTCGAGAAATTGTCCAATTAATTGGCCTCCAAGATCATGCGAAATAGCTCCACTGGATTATTTTCTGTGGAGTTATGTCGAGTCATTGGCTTATGCTGATAAACCAGAAACAATAGACGCTTTGGAAGCCAACATATTTCATGTTATTGATGAAATAAGGCCTGAATTACTCTAAAAAGTTGTCCAAAACTGGTCTGGTCGAATGCGATTCCTCAGAGCCAGTCGTGGTGGACATATGCCGGAAATTATTTTTAAAACATGAATGTCATAAAATCAAATGAAACATATTGTAGAAATTACTATGTTTTTCTACCAAAAAATATATATTACACATTTTTTTGTAACTCGAGTTTCGGAAAATGAACTATCCCATCATCAGACAACTGAAGGCCTAACAGTGGTACAGAGGTATTTGAACAAAAGTGATAAATATTTTGAATATTTCAATAGATTCTAACACCTAATAGTGGTACAGAGGTTTACAATCGGAACGTGATAAAAAACTGGGTTAAAAAGGAGGGGCCTTCTAACAGATATCGGAATGTCGGCAATCGACAAAGAACGTTGTTAAACAGATGGTACCCATTTAAATATCTCAAATAATTTTTGCGGTTACATAGCTCCGTACAGTCATTCATTATTTTGTTGTATATCTCAAATATTTGGATTTACAAAGCTCCATACAGGCATTCATAATTTTTTGAATTATTTTTATTGTGAACGAATTTGAAAATTTCAATAATCAAGTTTCTTTTCTTTTGAATCTACACGTAAAATTTTCTTAAGATTTTCTTTTATCGAAATGATTTACTGTTTTCTAAAGAATGAGTAGCAAAAGTTGAATTGTTGTTTACTTTTCATTAAATTCATTTTATGTTCGTTGAAAAAGGTTAGGTCTTCAGTTGTCTGATGATGGGATAGTTCATTTCCCAAAACTCGAGTCACAAGAAAATGTGTAATATATTTTTTTTTGTAGTAAAACATGGTAATTTCTACAATTTGTTTTAATTATGATCAACTACCAAATAGTAACGGCTGAAACAATTCAGTATCTGTCATATAATTATATTTCAAATAAAAAAAAAATTGTCTCCAATCTTAATTCAAATGTGTTTTATTTCAGTTTAAAGTTCTATCACTTTAAAGAAAACACTCGATACTTCTGTGCTTTTCACTATTCAATAAGAATATTTTCCCAATAGCGTTCAGTCTGTTTTACAAAAAAATTACAGCAAAATTTTCTCATACTCAGCAAATTTGATAAAATGATTCATACGAAATATTTTTCGTATAATATTATTCTCCAATACAAACATTATGATTTTTTTCAGATGACAAATTTGATCCATCTCACTCGACTGCAGGATACAAAACACAAATGAAGTTGACAATAAAATCTGTTAGCCCTGATGACTACGGTAACTACAAATGTGTCTCCAAAAACTCTTTAGGGGACACTGACGGTACTATACAACTTTTCGGTGAGTAAATTCCGAAAAAAAGTTCAATACTTTCTACTCAGCAGAAGCCTTTAAAAATTATCTCTCATATTCCACATTTTATTCAAATAATAGTTTGGGGAAAAATAAATCCCTCATTCTTTCGGAAGTAATTGCAGTGATCGATATTTCGCAAAGTATCGATCGAACAATTTCAGATTTATGCTCATTATCAAGGTGATATTTTACACTAAAATAATTCTTTAGCTATTTTCTGTTTGGTCTATCCAGTTTTGAGTAACAGGGTATTAAAAATGGAATTCAATAAAGAGAAAATTCCATAAATTTTACAGTAATGATGAAGGCGAAAATGGAAGACAGTCGGCTGAAATTGAACTTTTTGGTACAATGAGAAATAGTGAAAAATAAAATAAATGGAGGTTTGTAATTGATAGAAGGTACATTCTGTCAAGAAAGTAGCGGGAATTATCGATTTAAATCTGGCGGGGCAATGAGGCAGGTTAATTTATTTTTCCTAGGTTGGTACCACTGTCCTTAATTACTATGCCAAGCTTGAGCGAGATCTGTCAACTAGTGTGTTTGCAACAGCTGATTAAGTCAGTCGATGTCAGAGTGCGTGCCGATTTTTACTATGGGTGATTACGTTGAGCAAAGAATTTGTTTAAAGTTTTATGTTGCAAATGAATTTTCGTGTGCCGATGCATTGAAAATGTTGCACAAGGTCTTTGGTGATAATGCTCTATCGAAAACTCGTGCATATCAGTGGTACAGAGCCTTCAAGGACGGTCGTGAAGTGGTCGCCCATCGACGGCTTCGATCGAAGATAACGTCGATAAAATTAAGGAAAGGGTGCTCGAAAACCGTCGTACCAGCTTGAGAGAGATAGCACATGATCTTAAGATATCCCACGAGTCCGCACGTACGATTTTGATTGATATTTTGGGCATGAGAAAGGTGGCCGCACGACTCGTACCGAAAGACCTGAATTTTCTTCAAAAACGTCATCGCGAACAGGATGCTTCAGACATGCTGGATCGCTATAATTGCGATTCTACATTCATGGAACGCATTATAACTGGTGATGAGACCTGGGTCTACGAGTACGATATGCAAACAAGCCAGCAACCATCGGAATGGGTGGCAAAAAATGAGCCGAAACCGAAAAAACCACGCCAAAGCCGCTCGAAAATGAAGGTGATGCTCATTGTTTTCTTCGATATCCGTGGCGTGGTGCACTACGAATTCGTTCCAGAGGGTCAGACGGTAAACAAGGAGTATTACCTAGGCGTTATGAAACGTTTGCGTGAGCGTGTCCGTAAGAAGTTAAATTTTTAATCATGGTTAGACGACATTGATCGGACGTGGAAGTTGCTCGGTTAGTTACTCTTATTGACGAAGGTCAATTCGAAAAAAAAATTCTTTAAGAAATTTTTTTTTTTTAATTATTGTTTTTTTAAATTTGAGCACTTTCTGGAGCAAAAATGTGGGAGAAGCTAGGAAAATTTTTTTTTCTCATTTTTAAAAATTATGAGCTTTTCAGAGCAAATAACGTGATCCTTTAATTTTTTCAAAAATTCGATCGAGTGAAACAAAAAAACGGCTGGCTGGATTAATTTGGTTTTTAACAGGCTTTTTGTGGACATATTAAACTGTAAAAGGCACACATAACATTAGTATTTTCCTCAATATTTTCGATCTAGCGCTTGATTTTCCAAAAAACCACCAAAAGCCCTTTTTTGTTGCATTTTCAAATTCACGTGACAAAATGAAAAAAATTTATTCAAGTTCCTGAAACACACCTTTAACTTTCTGTGCGATCATTGGTTGCTGAGATATCGATAATCAAAGACAAATGGACGCTTTTCCATTTGAAGACCGATATCTCGGCAGAAAGTAGACGTATCAAGGTGATTAAAAAAATAAATTGAAGCTAAATGAACAAAGTATCCGATCCTTATAAAAATTAAGCTGAAAAAATATTTTCCACGCCCGTAGACCTAAAAAAATACTTAAAAAATTTTGAAATTTTTTTGTTGCTGGTTTTTCTACGATTACTCGAAAACCGCAGAGGTTAAAAGCTACAATTAAAACATATTTGTCAAAAATGTTTAACATAATCCTAAGAATTTTATAATAAAACTATCTTACTCAGAATATTCAATATTATTGAATATTTAACTGAGTTACTTTTTAGAAAATCTCGAGATATGTAAAAACATTACTAAAAAACAATTTTTAAGAGAGACTTTGCTCGTTAGTACCCAATAATATTCAATAAAATATAATATCAATGAAGAATAAATATTTACTCACCTTTAACAATCTAGAAAGCATCTTGGCAAATGAATACTGAATTTTAAATGATGTAATGTGGACTCAAATGAATAGTTCTGTGGTTTTCCACAGAAGACGTCATTTAAATGTTCAGTATTCATTTGCCAAGATCCTTTCTAGATTGTTAAAGGTTAGAAAATATTTTTCGTTGATTGATATTATATTTTATTGAATATGATTGAGTACTGATGAGCAAAGTGTTTATTAAAACTTGTTTTTTAGTAATGTTTTTACATATCTTTAGATTTTCTAAAAAGTAACTTAGTTAAATATTCAATAATATCGAATATTCTAAGATAGTTTTATGATGAAATTTTCAGGATTATGTTAAACATTTTTGACATACTACTCTGTCAAGAAAGTACCGGGAATTTTTAATTAAAACAACATTTTTACATTTAATCGTCAAAATTTATTGGGTCGCCTTCAAAATAGGCTCCATTTGCTCCAATACATCTATGCCAACGGCACTTTCAATTATCGAAACATTTTTTATAGGCGCTTTCCGGGATGGACTTTAGCTTTCGCGCCGAATTTTGTTTTATGGCTTCAATCGACTCAAAACGGGTGCCACGAAGGGGCAATTTTAGTTTTGGGAAGAGGAAAAAGTCGAAGGGAGCCAAATCCGGCGAATACGGTGGTTGCTGAAGAACGTTTGTTGATTTTTTGGCGAGAAAGTCAGTCACAATCGTAGCTCGGTGAGAAGGCGGGATTTGGCCGCTTCTTACGGATACGCTCACGCAAACGTTTCATAACGCCTAGGTAATACTCCTTGTTTACCGTCTGACCCTCTGGAACGAATTCGTAGTGCACCACGCCACGGATATTGAAGAAAACAATGAGCATCACCTTCATTTTCAAGCGGCTTTGGCGTGGTTTTTTCGGTTTCGGCTCATTTTTTGCAACCCATTCCGATGATTGCTGGCTTGTTTGCATATCGTACTCGTAGACCCAGGTCTCATCACCAGTTATAATGCGTTCCATGAATGTAGAATCGGAATTACAGTGATCCAGCATGTCTGAAGCAACCTGTTCGCGATTACGTTTTTGAAGAAAATTCAGGTCTTTCGGTACGAGTCGTGCGGCCACCTTTCTCATGCCCAAAATATCAATCAAAATCATACGTGCGGACTCGTGGGATATCTTAAGATCATGTGCTATCTCTCTCGAGCTGGTACGACGGTTTTCCAGCATCCTTTCCTTAATTTTATCGACGTCATCTTCGATCGAAGCCGTCGATGGGCGACCACTTCACGACCGTCCTTGAAGGCTCTGTACCACTGATATGCACGAGCTTTTGATAGAGCATTATCACCAAAGGCCTTTTGCAACATTTTCAATGCATCGGCACACGAAAATTCATTTGCAACACAAAACTTCAAACAAATTCTTTGCTCAACGTAATCACCCATAGTAAAAATCGGCACGCACTCTGACATCGACTGACTTAATCAGCTGTTGCAAACACACTAGTTGACAGATCCCGCTCAAGCTTGGCATAGTAATTAAGGACAGTGGTACCAACCTAGGAAAAAAAATTTTACCTGCCTCACTGCCCCGCCAGATTTAAATCGATAATTCCCGGTACTTTCTTGACAGAATGTATATCTGTTTTCATAAGAGGGATGAGCAGAAACAAAATTTTGTCTACTCAAACTATTTAATTTATAGGATTTTTGTCAACAAATTATATTTATTGGATTTTGTTATCTCATTTGGATGTCTTATAATGAATGTTTATTTTATATGTCGTTTGATATAAGCAGTGCTTTTATGACATTAATTTAATTCCTGAAGTTATAACATTAAATATAATTTTTTGAATTTAAAAATGTAGAAGGCTAACAGAATATATCTGTTCATATTAAAATTATTAAATAATACTGGAACTTGGAGGAATTGGACATTATTTTAATGCAAGAATAAATAAATGAAATAAGAAGGAACGGTTTTTTACTTGATAGAAGGATTATTACAAAATATGAAAATCAAAACAGATTTAATCTGTTGTCTTCTACAATTTTAATTTCAAAAAATTCTTTGAAGGAACTTTAAGAATTAAATTAATGTCTTTATAAGCACTGCTCATATTTAATAGACGTCAAAATTCATCATACAATATCAAACGGAATTAAGAAAAACCAACGAATACAAACTGTCAATTAAAATTAAAATATAAATAAGCAAACATTTCTTGTTTCGTTCCAGGCATGCGTAATGAACTCTTCAGACAAACTTACGAAGCCCTGTTTGTTACAAAATGTTGTTTTCCGATCCCATATGAATGAAAAATAACTCTTTCTCAAGAATATAAAACATAAATTCAAGAACTTCTCAAAAACTAATTTATTTGAAATATTCAATATATTTAAATAAATTACTTCAAAAAATCTCAAAACATGTAGCACACTCTCAAGAAATAATTAAAGTTACGATAAGATCAGCTCAACTTTACATATAAAAAAATAATAAAATCAATTAAACAATGTATAGACTTACTCTGTGAATCTTAGGAATACACGGTCCTCAATAGAAAATAAAAGTGAACACTTTTATATATCCAAGGTACTTATGTTCCCAGTTCATAGAAAATCATACAAAGCTTATAAGGCACTTGGCCTCAGTTAAAACCGTGCAACACTGTATAATGAATTTCTTTATTTAAAAAACCTAATATAATTATATATTATATATAAAATAAAATAAGAAGGAACGGTTTTTTACTTGATAGAAGGATTATTACAAAATATGAAAATCAAAACAGATTTAATCTGTTGTCTTCTACAATTTTAATTTCAAAAAATTCTTTGAAGAAACTTTAAAAATTAAATAAATGTCTTTATAAGCACTGCTCATATTTAATAGACGTCAAAATTCATCATACAATATCAAACGGAATTAAGAAAAACCAACGAATACAAACTGTCAATTAACATTAAAATATAAATAAGCAAACATTTTTTGTTTCGTTCCAGGCATGCGTAATGAACTCTTCAGACAAACTTACGAAGCCTTGTTTGTTACAAAATGTTGTTTTCCGATCCCATATGAATGAAAAATAACCCTTTCTCAAAAATATAAAACATAATTTCAAGAACTTCTCAAAAACTAATTTATTTGAAATATTCAATATATTTGAATAAATTACTTCAAAAAAAATCTCAAAACATGTAGCACACTCTCAAGAAATAATTAAAGTTACGATAAGATCAGCTCAACTTTACATATAAAAAAATAATAAAATCAATTAAACAATGTATAGACTTACTCTGTGAATCTTAGGAATACACGGTCCTCAATAGAAAATAAAAGTGAACACTTTTATATATCCAAGGTACTTATGTTCCCAGTTCATAGAAAATCATACAAAGCTTATAAGGCACTTGGCCTCAGTTAAAACCGTGCAACACTGTATAATGAATTTCTTTATTTAAAAAACCTAATATAATTATATATTATATATAAAATAAAATAAGAAGGAACGGTTTTTTACTTGATAGAAGGATTATTACAAAATATGGAAATCAAAACAGATTTAATCTGTTGTCTTCTACAATTTTAATTTCAAAAAATTCTTTGAAGAAACTTTAAAAATTAAATAAATGTCTTTATAAGCACTGCTCATATTTAATAGACGTCAAAATTCATCATACAATATCAAACGGAATTAAGAAAAACCAACGAATACAAACTGTCAATTAAAATTAAAATATAAATGAGCAAACATTTTTTGTTTCGTTCCAGGCATGCGTAATGAACTCTTCAGACAAACTTACGAAGCCCTGTTTGTTACAAAATGTTGTTTTCCGATCCCATATGAATGAAAAATAACCCTTTCTCAAAAATATAAAACATAATTTCAAGAACTTCTCAAAAACTAATTTATTTGAAATATTCAATATATTTAAATAAATTACTTCAAAAAAATCTCAAAACATGTAGCACATTCTCAAGAAATAATTAAAGTTACGATAAGATCAGTTCAACATTACATATCAAAAATATAATAAAATCAATTAAACAATGTATAGACTTACTCAGTGAATCTTGATTTTATTATATTTTTTATATGTAATGTTGAACTGATCTTATCGTAACTTTAATTATTTCTTGAGAATGTGCTACATGTTTTGAGATTTTTTTGAAGTAATTTATTTAAATATATTGAATATTTCAAATAAATTAGTTTTTGAGAAGTTCTTGAAATTATGTTTTATATTTTTGAGAAAGGGTTATTTTTCATTCATATGGGATCGGAAAACAACATTTTGTAACAAACAGGGCTTCGTAAGTTTGTCTGAAGAGTTCATTACGCATGCCTGGAACGAAACAAAAAATGTTTGCTCATTTATATTTTAATTTTAATTGACAGTTTGTATTCGTTGGTTTTTCTTAATTCCGTTTGATATTGTATGATGAATTTTGACGTCTATTAAATATGAGCAGTGCTTAAAAAGACATTAATTTAATTCTTAAAGTTTCTTCAAAGAATTTTTTGAAATTAAAATTGTAGAAGACAACAGATTAAATCTGTTTTGATTTTCATATTTTGTAATAAATAAATGTATTTCTTTAATTGAATTACCACCAAAGTTTATAACTCAAATTTTTTCTTCTATAGTATACGTTTCTACTTACGAAGAGTTTATTTGATTTTCAACTATTATGGACTTACATACAAGAACCTCTAAGTTCTATCTGCCAACTGAATTTCATACGAAACGAAATGAAGTATCTTACTCCCCACAAGGGTTACATCTGTGTGAGTAAGAAGATGATTCTTTTCGAGTTAGACGGTGGAATATTCATTATCGTAACGAGCACGTCTTTCGATTATTCCAATGTTAGACTGGACGGTCGGAGTTCACTGTCTTATAAATTGAATACCTCAACATTAATGAAACTAAACTATGAGTGTGGATAGCTCAGCGGGAGAGCATCGGACTCGTGACCGGGAGGTCCAGGGTTCGAATCCTTTTCAGGTAGAAAAGAAATTTTCTAGTTGGACGGGTATCTGCCACCATTTCACTGTTAGGTCAAAAATTAACAGTGCTGTGACCTAAAGTGGCGCAAGATCGCAGTAACAAAGCCTACACAGAACACAACTGAACTCCTAACTCGTACAAGCTGAAAAAGCTTCTGAGGGATCTTCACAGAAGATCTAGGAGTATCAGGATAATAAAAATAATAAAATAATAATTAAAACGTGATTTTCTAAACCTGTATAACGGAACTAAAAAATTCGAACAGTTTATCATTCGCTTCGGTAATTCTGATCGTGATCGTAAATCCATTAAAATCTTCTCCTTATCAGAAAGCGAAACATCAGACTACTGAGAGAATCAAACAAGAAAACTATAAAACGAAGCATTCAACCTACTTAACACTCAGCCCTAATGAAATTAGGAAAGTTTGCGAATGGTTTAAAAGCAAGAACGTATAATTAGGGATAAAGAGATCCCGGCGCATTGAATAAATCCGTGGAAGAGAGAGAGATCTAGTTC
Source organism: Megalocaria dilatata (assembly GCA_034642435.1). Taxonomy (NCBI): domain Eukaryota; kingdom Metazoa; phylum Arthropoda; class Insecta; order Coleoptera; family Coccinellidae; genus Megalocaria; species Megalocaria dilatata. The sequence continues at coordinate 45,404,310 of CM067860.1, forward strand.
AGCTAAAAAGCACCCTCGAGGCATATAATTCGATTGCTCGGTCCGTTGGTCAAAGATGAATTATTCGAAACGCGGATACGATGAAGAAATTTACGAAGTTCTGGCGAACGACACGGCAGGGTGGGTCCATAGATCCTCGGCGTCTTGAGATGCAGCTCAACCTGCGGTGGACAAGGCCTAAGAATTGTTGCCACTCGAAGAATCTTCTAGTCATGGTGTCGCAACTTTGAACTTTCCAAAGCTGAGTACTATCCTCGTTCAATTTTTTTTTAGGGGACAAGTAGAATTCATGTTTCGTGCATCCGAAATTATAACATCTTTTCAAGTATATTGAATTGAACCAGTCCTTATTTGGTGAAAATCCATATTAAATAATATTCAAATGAGGTTATTCTGATTTTCACGAATTTTTATTGTTATGTTCACAACAATCGTTTCACTATCACAGTAGCATCATCAGACAGATTCACATTTTGGATAACTAAGCTGGTTTCCGAAGTCCGTTGCTATTTATATTACAGTGGGTACAATAAATTTTTATTGAGCACTAAAACCCAAAAAAGGATCTCTGTAAATTTCAGATATCTGAATCTATGAATATATTTAACAGAGGTCAGTTATTTAAATCTAATTGTTCATTAGGTGATATTCCAATTTTTTTGTGTTTATTAACACAATAACTTTTACCTTCTATATGTAGAATTTCAAATAGCTATTAATAATGACTATGATCCTTAGTTGATAGACAAAATGTTGATGAATGAAAATAATAAAATAGCTTTAAATATATTAAATCTTAGTATAAAAAAATTTTTGAATACATTTCCTTAAAATACACTGAAGGTATTTCTGAAAAAATTGCTACATACCTCAAAAATAAATATAACAAAATTTGAATATTAAAACATATTAAATCTGTTAGTCTTCTACAATTTTAATTCCAAAAAATTTTTATTCAAAAAACTTTTAGAATTAAATTCATGTCTAAAATAAGCACAGCTTACGTTTTAATAGACGTATATAATCAAAATTCAATATATCATGTCTAATGGAATAAATAAACCAACAGATATAAGAAAGTCATTAAAATTAATAAATAAATTTTTAAAGGAGACGAAATTTTGTTTCTGATCTTACCTTTAGAACACCAATTGCCTTTTAAAACATGAACACAACTTAAGGACTTCTCAAAGAATATAATTTATTTGAAATATTTAATATATTTAAATATTGGAATAAGTTAATTCAGAAATCTCCCAAAACATGCACTATATCTTCAAAAAACGAATATAATTCTAAGCAATCTCTTTTTCGGTCCTAGATAATATTCCAAATATCAAAATCAAATAACTACAACTATATCACAACTCACACGCGTTCAGGAGGGATGCTTCAAACAGACTTTAAAATTCAAGATTGGTCTATGTTCTAACAAAATCACAGAACAGTATTAGTTATTTTTAAGGTTATATTTAAAATAAATAAATAATATAAATAAATTATATTCTTTGAGAAGTCCTTAAGTTGTGTTCATGTTTTTAAAAGGCAATTGGTGTTCTTAAAGGTAAGATCAGAAACAAAATTTTGTTCCCTTTAAGTATTTATTTATTAATTTTAATGGCTTTCTTATATCTGTTGGTTTATTTATTCCATTTGACCTTATATATTGAGTTTTGATTATATACGTCTATTAAACATAAGCGGTGCTTATTTTAGACATTAATTTAATTCTAAAACTTTTTGAATAAAATTTTTTTTGAAATTAAAATTGTAGAAGACTAACAGATTTAAACTGTTTTGATATTCAAATTTTGTTATATTTCTTCTATCAAGTAAAAAGTCTTTTTCTATTTTATTTTATGTTCAATATATTATTATATTTTGGCTTCAATAAATCTCATTATGGAATGTCAATGAATTTAAATATAACCTTAAAAATAACTTATACTGTTCTGCGATTTTGTTAGAACATGGACCAATCTTGAATTTTAAAGTTATTCTGTTTGAAGCATCCATGCTGAACACGTGTGAGTTGTGATATAGTTATTGGATTTTGATATTTGGAATATTATCTAGGACCGAAGAAGAGATTACCTAGAATTATATTTGTTTTTTGAAGATTAAGTGCATGTTTTGAGAGATTTCTGAATTAACTTATTCGAATATTTAAATATATTAAATATTTCATATAAATTATAATCTATTCTTTGAGAAGTCCTTAATTTGTGTTCATGTTTTCAAAAGGCAATTGGTGTTCTTGAAGGTAAGATCAGAAACAAAATTTTGTTTCCTTTAAATATTTATTTATTAATTTTAATGACTTTCTTATATCTGTTGGTTTATTCATTCCATTTGACATTATATATATTGAGTTTTGATTAAATACGTCTATTAAACGTAAGCGGTGCTTATTTCACACATTAATTTAATTCTAAAAGATTTTGAATGAAAATTTTTTTGAAATTAATATTGTAGAAGACTACCAGATTTAATTTGTTTTGATTTTCAAATTTTGTGATATTTCTTCTATCAAGTAAAAAGCCTTTCTCTATTTTATTTTATAAATAAATATAATTTGAGAACTTCATTTAAAACCAATTCAAACTTGAGTAAAATCATTAAAATAATAAAGACTGTACACATAAAGATGATAAATCGAAGGTTTATAAGTTAACCTGCGGTGATTGCTCTAAAGTTTACATAGGACAAGGGTTTGAAGGGTTTTCTCAATAATAAAAGTAATTTCACATTTTCTAACCATTTGTTAGAAACAGGACATACTTTCAACCATAATTTGGAAATTCTACATATAAAAAGTAACAGTTATACCTCAAACCTGTTAGAATCCCTAGAGATAAATAAACACAATAAAAGTGGAATATTACTTAACGAACAATTAGATTTAAATAACTCACCTCTGTTAAATATATTCAGATAAGCTGGAGTGTGCTCAATAAAAATGTATGGTACTTACTGTAATATAAGTAGTAACGGATTTCGGAAACAATCTTACTTATTCAAAATGTAAACCTGCCTGATGATACTACTATGATAGCGAAACGATTGTTGTAAATATAACAATAATAATTTGTGGAAATCCGAATAACCTTATTCAAATATTATCATTCAAGGATTGGTTCCTTCCGGGAAAAAGTTGACAGTTTATCTTAATATTTTCAGGATATGTTCAAACGACGAGGTGTCAAAGTATTTTATATTAATGAAGTGTGAGTTGTAATAAATTGAGGAGTATGGAAAAATATTGAAAATAATAGGTTTTTCATCAAGAGGTTCATATTCGAACTTAAGTAGGCACACAAACGATATTTTTTATTGCAATGCGTTTGAATAAAAACTACATAATATTTATTGGAATGATATAAAGATTTATATCTACTACCTTCAATGAATTTCTCACGTTATTTTTTTTATCTTTCGATCAGAATAACCGTTTCATGAATGAGAAATTGTACTTTTCATCAGCTAACATATAATCATATGAATCAAAAAATCATTGAAAAAATTAAACATAACAAATATAATCCAAATACAAAATACATGACCATACACACATCGTCAAAAGTCTTGGCCTTCCCCCCCAACAACTCAAATTATTGAATGTAAGATGACATTTTTTTGTTTGTGGAATCTTCAATATCTTATCACTTAAATGAAAATAATAAACCAGCAAAAATGTTTCTTATTCGGGAGAATACAGGTGTATTCGAAGTTAATCAATTTTCTGTGAATAACCAGAGTAATATTGAGAATATTCCGTGAAAAATTCCGGGACATCTAACTTCTAAGATTGACTGGGTAAGAATAGTAGCCCTACATCAAGAAGCTTTGTCGAACCACCAGATTGCGCAACATTTGAATATTCCACGGACTTCAGTAAGACGCATCCTGAATACCGGCAGCTTTGCCCGGAGACCGGTGCCTGGTCGACCCAGAGTAACATCTGCAAGGGAAGTCTATTATATCGCAATTTTTACTCGAAGGAATCGAACGGTATCTGTAACAGCCATTCGAAGTCATTTTTTGAGGACCTATAGACGTGTAGTCTGAACCAGTACCATAAGGAGATGGTTGCATTCCTCAAATTTAAGGGCAAGAAGATCTTTAAGAGTACCTCGGCTATCACCTGGACATAGAACTACCCGTCGGCAATGGGCAGAACACCACCAAGACTGGCTTTTACCACAATGGCGCAACGTACTTTTTTCGGACAAGTGACGATTCGGTTCACAAAGTGATAGCCGACGAGAAAGAGTTTGGAGAGGTGACCAGACAAACTAGAGGGACTCAATTTCGCCCGGGAGTTGTGCCCTTGCAAGGCGATACAATAATGTAATAAGCTGGGTGCTATAATGTTCGGTCGCTGTACCCCTCTTATTATCGTTGAACGAAAAATAACTGGTGCTATCTACGTAGAAAACATCACTGAACCAATCATTGATCCTCTGCGCAACGAATTTGGGGTTAATTTAATTTTTCAGGATGATAACGCCCCGCCACACTGCACACGAAGGGTTCAAAACATTCTTCAAGAGGACAATATCCAGAGATTGAACTGTCCAGCACACTCACCAGACATGAATCCAATTGAGCACCTTTGGTATTACTTAGGGAGAGCAATATCCAATCGCCAAAATCGACCTTCAACTTAGGAATTGAGTTGAGCACTTCAGGAAGAATGGAACGATATTCCTGAAAATTTCATTAACGCCTTGATTCGTGGGATGCCTAGGCGTATTGGGCAGTTGATTGAAAGAAGAGACTATTGAATTTGGATTCAGATGTGGAATAACTACAAAGCAAAGAGTAACAAACAAAAATTTTCTATCGAATATATTGCAGTTGGAATGGAGGAAAATATACATCGTTTTATTGAAACTCATCAGTAATGTCCAATCTAAACTATGACTATTATACTAAATTTATATACCCATAAGTTCCCATCTTGAAAGAAGTAGGCAAACTCTTCGTTAACATAAAGCAAGTCTAAACCATAAAGTCAGCTCACTTTCTTACTTGTGATAAAACTGGAAAAATAAGGGCACCTTCACAAATCATTCTGATTTCGAAAACAACATGATAGTATTGATCCGTTTTATTCTTAAAATATTGATAAGATACTGAATTGTTTTAGCCGTTACTATTTGGTAGTTGATCATAATTAAAACAAATTGTAGAAATAACTATGTTTTACTACCAAAAAATATATATTACACATTTTCTTGTGACTCGAGTTTCGGGAAATGAACTATCCCATCATCAGACAACTGAAGACCTAACAGTGGTACAGTGGTATTTAAACAAAAGTGATAAATATTTTGAATATTTCAACAGATTCTCGGTAACACCCAACACCTGAAATATTCAAAATATTTATCACTTTTGTTTAAATACCACTGTACCACTGTTAGGTCTTCAGTTGTCTGATGATGGGATAGTTCATTTCCCGAAACTCGAGTCACAAGAAAATGTGTAATATATATTTTTTGGTAGTAAAACATGGTAATTTCTACAATTTGTTTTAATTATTGATAATGAAGTGAAATGGTTCCTATTAATAAAGGCTTTTTAAAACATTGATCCTTGGATAATGTTTGTTATGTTCAATTACTTCGCTATTTTCTTGATATTGATTAATTATGTATCAGTTGATAAAATTTGAAATTTGTCGTACCTGGAACGGTGTTTCTGAGACAATAATATGTATCTAAAACTATGAAATATATGAAGATATTTATTTCAGTATTCCATAGCATTTACAGATTATTTCAATTTCAAAAAAACTATTTCTTAATAGAAATCATTTCACTTTAACAAAAAATTTAGTTGCAGTTCATTCACATATTTTTTCTTAATGATAACACAGGTGTATCCATTCACAAAAAGGGCGAGATATTTTTCTCTATTTCTTATATGATATGAACATTTAGATTGAAGACACAAATTTAGTGAGCAAACAATGTTGAGCGTTAAAGAAACCATAGTAGCAACAGTCAGATCTTTGGTGATATGAATTGGCGTGCAAAAGCTCCTGACTTCACGTCAGAGCTTTTCACATTTATTGTCTTCTCTGAAGAGTTATCGCAATAATAGCGAAGAATAAGAAAAAGATTTACCTGCATGGGGAAAGGAAGGGAAGACAAGTGTGATGACATTTCAACAATATCTTTATACACCATATGGTCCTAGCTTGAACTATTTAACCAGTAGAACGTGTTAGTGCTGGAATTCTCTAGAAAATCAATAATTACAAGATATCCTACATCAACTTCCAAAAACTTGCATTTAAATCATTATCAGATTCTTGGAGTCAATAGTCATACCTTGACTATCGGAGCAGGGTGAAATCTGAGTTTGGATGAAGCCATAAAGATTTCATGCTCCAGAGGACATTTAATAATGTCGTCTCATCAATAACGTCTACACAATTACGCATAATCTCTTTCAGAAATCCCTCTTCGGAAATCGTTAGCTGTTTGAGTTGATAAATTGCTTTTTGGCAACACGTTTCTCCACTCCAGGTGTCTGAAATCTCGTTTAAGGTTATCGATTGGATAAGTTGTTGTTCTTTCATTATGAGCTTTATTGATTTAAATTAAAGAGTGGAATTTAATATGATTAATTCCTTATAAATTAGGATTACTTAATCTGATTTCGAGAAATATGGTAATTTGACTTCTGAAATCTCGGTATATGCCACTTGACCATAATAAGCGTCGTAAGTTCGCTGACTGGGCCCTAGAATAGCTGTGCATCCACCACATGGAAAATTTTGCGTAAAGATCTTGGTCTACACAACATCCAACTGATTCAAGAACTAAAGCCACTTGACCATAATAAGCGTCGCTTGTTTGCTGATTGGGCCCTATAGCTTGAAGTTCATCCACTTTTTCATCATAAAATTGTTTTTAGTGATGAAGCTCATTTCTGGTTGAACGGCTACGTAAACAAGCAAAATTGCCGTATATGGAGTGAAAACAATCCTCAAGAAGTTCTGCAGGTTACACTGCTTCCTGAAAAATGCACTCTATGGTATGCTTTACACGCTGAAGGCATTATCGGTCCAAACTTCTCTAAAAACGATGCTGGAGCTAATGTCACAGTGAATGGTGCTTGTTACAGATCGATGATCAATGATTATTTGTTTCAAAATTTGAATGATATCGATCCAGAAGTTTTTTGGTTCCAACAAGATGGTGCTACACCTCATGCTGCTACCGTGTCAATTGATTTATTGAAAGGGAAATTTGGCGCTAACATTATTTCGAGAAATGGTCCAATTAATTGGCCTTCAATATCATGTGACATAACTCCACTGGATTATTTTCTTTGGGGCTATGTCAAGTCATTTGTATATGCTGATAAACCAGAAACAGCAGACGCTTTGGAAGTCAACAGAACTCTTGCTATGGATGAAATAATGCTTGAATCACTCGAAAAAGTGGTCCAAAATTGATCTGGTCGAATTCGGTTCCTTAGAGCTAGTCGTGGTGGACATATGCCGGAAATTAGTTTTAAAACATAAATGTCATAATATAATATTTCAAATAAAAACAAATTTGGCTTCGATCTTAATTTAAATGTGTTTTATCTCAATTTAAGTTCTATCACTCTAAAAAACCACCCGATATCAACCACAGAACGATTATTATCACTATTCCATTTAAACCTGAATGTCTCAAGTTACAAGCAACAGGTTGATAAAAAAAATCGAAAAAGACACCCTGTGGCTGATATGCTGAAATTTTTGGTAAATTAGGGTGATTAAAGTCTGTAGGAATACATATATCAGTGGATGTAGACTTTCTGAACAGCATATCATTAAAAACAAAAATACGCTCCTTAAATTACCGACTAAAGGTAAGTTCACGAGCAAACCATTTGAAATTTGATACTTTAATTTACTCGGATGAGAAAACAACGCTCAAATTCCGCCAGCTCTTTCGAGAGCATCGTGTTTCATTGGACGAATTCGATATTGTTACAATTCGCTGGTACTTTGTAAGCAACTCCAGCTGCTATTACTGAAGTAAATAATTCGATTCGTACTGTAAATATGAAATAAATCTCTTTAATGACGTTAAATATTGAAATCTCCCTTTAAGTGGGACCGATCGGAACCTTAATCACTAACAATTATTGGTTCTGAAATTTATGGTGAAGTTTATGTTATTGAGGAACTTGTTTATTAAATTTGTTAAGGAATCATTTACAATAGCGGCTAAAATGAATGTGAATGAATGTGTTTTCAGTTTTACGTTAGGGTATATTTCTTAAATATCATTTTTATACTGTTTCCTGGTAAGTGAACTGTCGTTTAAACTCTTTAGTATTGTAGCGAGAAAGATGAGTTTCTGTGTTGACTGTGACTTGAGTGAATGGAAACGGATTAATGCGTTGACTGTGACTTGAATGAATGTTGATTGTGACTTGAGTGAATATTGAATGTGACTTGAGTGAACATTTACTGTGACTTGAGTGACAATTTACCGAATCGCAGCGCGTTAATTCTTTGACTGTGACTTGAGCGAATGAGTGAATGAGTTGACTGTGACTTGCGTGAATATTGACAAACTTGTTAAAAGAGCATAGAGTTAATGCCGTGACCCCTTGCTCGAGTTAGTTCTTTAACTGTGAATGTAGCCTTACTTGTTCGAATAGCAGAGAGTTATTGAGGACTTCAAGATTGACTCGATGACATTTGTCTAATTACTTTTTTTATGACTAGTATATTACGGTTTCTAAGGAAAATGTAAAATTTTTGAGTGGGGGAAGTGTACCTGCTAGGTAAAATCACGACGACCTTTGTTTTATTTAGAAGTTTCAGAAAGTTTTTCTATCGAAAATTTTCATTTGTAACCTCCATCAAGTGAATAAAAGTATTCACGCATTGATGTGTTTCAAAATATTGTTTCTGTGAATTAAGAACCTAGATAAAATAGAAAAAGTTTTTTTACATGATAGAAGAAATATAACAAAATTTGAATATTAAGACAGCTTTAATCTGTTAGTATTCTACAATTTTAATTTCAAAAAAATTTTTATTCAAAAAACTTTTAGAATTAAATTAATGTCTACAATAAGCACCGCTTATACTTAATAGACGTATATAATCGAAACTCAATATACAATGTCAAATGGAATAAATAAATCAACCAATATAAAGAGAGCAATTAAAATTAATAAATAAATATTTGAAGCAGACAAAATTTTGTTTCTGATCATACCATAATGAAACCAATTGCTTTTCAAAAACATAAAACACAACTTAAGGATTTCTCAAAAAATATAATTTATTTGGAATAAAATAGAAAGGCCTTTTACTTGATAGAAGAAATATAACAAAATTTGAATATTAAAACAAATTGAAATATGTTTATTTTCTACAATTTTAATTTCAAAAAAATTTTTTATTCAAAAAACTTTTAGAATTAAATTAATGTCTAAAACAAGCACCGCTTACACTTAATAGACGTATATAATCAAAACTCAATATATAATGTCAAATGGAATAAATAAACCAACAGATATACGAAAGTCATTAAAATTAATGAATAAATATTTAAAGGAGATAAAATTTTGTTTCTGGTCTTACCTTTAAGAACACCAATTGCCTTTTAAAAACATGAACACACTTAGAGGACTTCTCAAAGAATATAATTTATCTGAAATATTTAATATATTTAAATATTCGAATGAGTTAATTCATAAATCTCTAAAAACATGCACTATATCTTCAAAAAACAAATATAATTCTAAGCAATTTCTTTTTCAGTCCTCAATAATATTCCAAATATCAAAATCAAAAAACTAACCTATATCCAAACCCTCAACACGTGTTAAAGGACTAATGCTTCGAAACACAGATCCACTTTATAATTCAAGAATGATCTATGTTCTAACAAAATCAAAGAACAGTGTGAGTTATTTTTAAGGCTTATTTAAATTCATTGACATTCCATAATGAGATTTATTGAAGCCAAAATATAATTATATATAATATATAAAATGAAAAAGCTTCAATAAATCTCATTATGGAATGTCAATGAATTTAAATAAGCCTTAAAAATAACTCACACTGTTCTTTGATTTTGTTAGAACATAGATCAATCTTGAATTATAAAGTTGATCTGTGTTTCGAAGCATTAGTCCTTTTACATGTGTTGAGGGTTTGGATATAGGTTAGTTTTTTGATTTTGATTTTTGGAAGATTATTGAGGACTAAAGAAGGAATTGCTTAGAATTATATTTGTTTTTTGAAGATATAGTGCATGTTTTTAGAGATTTCTGAATTAAATCATTCGAATATTTGAATATATTAAATATTTCAGATAAATTATATTCTTTGAGAAGTCCTTTAAGTGTGGTCATGTTTTAAAAAGGCAATTGGTGTTCTTAAAGGTAAGACCAGAAACAAAATTTTCTCTCCTTTAAATATTTATTTATTAATTTTAATGAGTTTCGTATATCTGTTGGTTTATTTATACCATTTGACATTATATATCGAGTTTTGATCATATACGTCTATTAAATGTAAGCGGTGCTTGTTTTAGACATTAATTTAATTCTAAAAGTATCTTGAATAAAAAATTTTTTTGAAATTAAAATTGTAGAAGATGAACATATTTCAATTTGTTTTAATATTCAAATTTTGTTATTTGAAATATTCAATATATTCAAATATTCGAATAGTTAATTCAAAAATCTCTCAAAACATGTAATATATCTTCAAAAAACAATTAGAATACGGATAATCTCTTCATCGGCCCTAGATAACATTTGAAATATCAAAATCAACTTACAATCAGTATATCATACCTTGAGAGTGTAATACGGAACTTGTTTTAAAAACAAACTAACTTTAAAAATCCAGGTAGTCAGTTCATCACAAAATTCACAGAAAACTATAAGGTATTCTATGGTTTTCTTCAAGCAATTGACATTCCAGAATGAAAATTATTCAAGCCTAAATATAAGAATATATTATATGTAAAATAAAATAGAAAAAGGCTTTTTACTTGATAGAAGAAATATAACAAAATTTGAATATTAAAACAGATTTAATCTGTTAGTCTTCTACAATTTTAATTTCAAAAAAAATTTTATTCAAAAAACTCTTAAAATTAAATTAATGTCTACAATAAGCACCGCTTATATTTAATAGACGTATATAATCAAAACTCAATATACAATGTCAAATGGAATAAATAAACCAACCAATATAAAGAAAGCAATTAAAATTAATAAATAAATATTTTTAGGAGAAGAAATTTTGTTTCTGATCTTACCATAATGAAACCAATTGCTTTTCAAGAACATAAAACACAACTTAAGGATTTCTCAAAAAATATAATTTATTTGAAATATTCAATATATTCAAATATTCAAATAAGTTAATTCCAAAATCTCTCAAAACATGTAATATATCTTCAAAAAACAATTAGAATACGGATAATCTCTTCATCGGCCCTAGATAATATTTATAATATCAAAATCAACTAACAATCAGTATATCATACCTTGAGAAATTGATATTGAATAAAAATTTTTTTGAAATTGAAATTGTAGAAGACTAACAACAGATTAAATCTGTTTTTTTTCTTATTTTTCGATTCGAAGAATAACTTGAGGAAAAAGTTTCTCATTCCTGAGACATTATCAGAGACGTCATAAAGCTGGTAATCACTAACCCAAATATGGATACAGAAGGGCAAACCTCTGTGGATTCATCCTTAGAGAATGATTTCGTAAATGGTAATGTGAGGGGAAATCACAGGCTCGTTATCTTTATGAGGGTTCATTCATGTTCCTGTATTAATTCCGTTTATATCTGGCATATAATTTTCATACGTTCAACCGTTAAATTCTTTGATGCGCCATACACAGGAAAACGACGATGAAAAACGACCGAGAGCTTCGTTAAGTTGGTAGAACCTCTTTGCTCTTCATTCAGATCTCGTAATATTCTACTGAAGTTTGAGGTTTTGTTCCTTCTATATGTTCAGTGCTTGATTCACTTACATTTTGACTGAACTAGATTAATATCAACGTTATCTGAACTATTTTAATGGTGATGTAGAGATAAGAGTCGATATTCTAACAAAAATTTGCAGTGCTTTCTCTTATAACGGATTTTGCAATAGGAATGATACAATCTACCATAATTATAATGGCAGCACTGTGTATTATATCTGACATTTTCCATGTTATTCGAGTTCAGTAGGTTATGCCATATAATCGTAGAAAGACACACGCTTCAAGAACGTTTAGAAATTATTGAATTATTTTATGAAAATCAGTACTCATTTATGGAAACTAAGAAATTTAAGAAGACTTCATGAAGGACAATATTTAGTTAATCGAATTTCTATTCGTCATATTATAGACTAAATGGAACGTGAGCTTTTTTGCACTAAAGTACATGTACGACAAAGAAATGCGTGCAAACAAGGGAATACTGACTTGATTTCAGTAACTATAGGAGAAAATCCAAATTTACTACAGTGACTATTACCTATTTCCAAATGTGAAAAAATATCTTCGTGGAAAGCCAAAGTTCTTCATCCGACGATGAAGAACTGAAGATAGCAATTAAAACCTAATTTTAGAAGCCGAAAGAACAAGGTTTAGACAAGCTTATTTCTCGATCTAACAAATGTATTGAAGTTCTATAGGATTACATTGAAAAATAGAATTTTTCCAAAATTTTCTTTCACGCCTATACCGATAATAAATCAACCGCCCTTCGGCTTAGGTTATTTTTGAGTTTTCACCTAAAATTCACTTAGGAACAGTCAATAATAAAAAACTGGCTGTTGGCGTGTAATTATTATTCAGGTTCATGTCCCATCGAAATCCTTCACGATTCAACTCATTCATTCACAAGTAGTCACATTCAAGATTCGAACAGTATTATAATTCATTCATGAGCTATAGAATAAATTGCAAGAAAACAACCACAAGCTATCAAATGACACATAAAATCTTTGAATGAGATGCGATTCAAATGAATAAATTCACGTGAATACACATAAAATATCCCTTTTCAATCGCGCTCGCTGTTCCGAGAATAACATTTTCATTCGAGTCATTAATGAAAAGACCCAACCTGAATATGTTCCACTTGAGCCATTAACAATTATCCGCCATGATGTTATCAGTGAATAGCAGAACTGATAAACGAGGGTGAACGATGTGCAAAATTCAAAAAAGTTCATTCAATGTTCAATCACTCCACCGCATCACGTTGTGGATATTACCGAGGCTCGTTTGATGTAGTCTGTTTTAATTTCTGAAATGGAGGGACTTGTTGAAGGAGACAAAGCTTGGAAGGTATTCATCTTCAGCCTCGGTCCTTGGTTTGTGTGCTGAGGTGTACGTATATACATATACATCTTCTTATACACACTGTTTAACGTTGGCTTTCAATGAGCGCAGAAACATTGCTGGGTGCATTGAACTGCATTCGAGCAATTACTCATGTGAATTCTTCAAACTGTCGTAGGAAATATTTCAAATGCTTATCATTTCGAATATGATAATGAGTAGGAGCTAGGCTGAACAGGAAATCCTTCGAATCGGGACAGTGCAACTATCATGTATTTTTTTAGAGTGATAGAATTTTGAATTGGAATAAAACACATTTGAATTAAGATTGAAGCCAAATTTTTTTTGTTTGAAAGGTAATTTTATTGTATTTATGTTTTGAAAATGATTTCCGGCATATGTACATTCTGTCAAGAAAGTACCAGGAATTATCGATTTAAATCTGGCGGGGCAATGAGGCAGGTAAAAATTTTTTCCTAGGTTGGTACCACTGCCCTTAATTACTATGCCAAGCTTGAGCGGGATCTGTCAACTAGTGTGTTTGCAACAGCTTATTAAGTCAGTCGATGTCAGAGTGCGTGCCGATTTTTACTATGGGTGATTACGTTGAGCAAAGAATTTGTTTAAAGTTTTGTGTTGCAAATGAATTTTCGTGTGCCGATGCATTGAAAATGTTGCAAAAGGCCTTCGGAGATAATGCTCTATCGAAAACTCGTGCATATCAGTGGTACAGAGCCTTCAAGGACGGTCGTGAAGTGGTCGAAGACTTGGAAGGAAAGGGTGCTGGAAAACCGTCGTACCAGCTTGAGAGAGATAGCACATGATCTTAAGATATCCCACGAGTCAGCACATACGATTTTGATTGATATTTTGGGCATGAGAAAGGTGGCCGCACGACTCGTACCGAAAGACCTGAATTTTCTTCAAAAACGTCATCGCGAACAGGTTGCTTCAGACATGCTGGATCGCTGTAATTCCGATTCTACATTCATGGAACGGATTATTACTGGTGATGAGACCTGGGTCTACGAGTACGATATGCAAACAAGCCAGCAATCATCGGAATGGGTGGCAAAAAATGAGCCGAAACCGAAAAAACCACGCCAAAGCCGCTCGAAAATGAAGGTGATGCTCATTGTTTTCTTCGATATCGTGGCGTGGTGCACTACGAATTCGTTCCAGAGGATCAGACGGTAAACAAGGAGTATTACCTAGGCGTTATGAAACGTTTGCGTGAGCTTATCCGTAAGAAGCGGCCAAATTTGTGGGCGAACAACTCATGGATTTTGCATGACGATAACGCGCCTTCTCACCGAGCTACGATTGTGACTGACTTTCTCGCCAAAAACTCAACAAACGTGCTCCAGCAACCACCGTATTCGCCGGATTTGGCTCCCTGCGACTTTTTCCTCTTCCCAAAACTAAAATTGCCCCTTCGTGGCACCCGTTTTGAGTCGATTGAAGCCATAAAACAAAATTCGGCGCGAGAGCTAAAGTCCATCCCGGAAAGCGCCTATAAAAAATGTTTCGATAATTGGAAGTGCCGTTGGCATAGATGTATTGGAGCAAATGGAGCCTATTTTGAAGGTGACCCAATAAATTTTGACGATTAAATGTAAAAATGTTGTTTTAATTGAAAATTCCCGGTACTTTCTTGACAGAGTAGTACATCACGACTAGCTCTGAGGAACCGCATTCGACCAGACCAATTTTGGACCACTTTTTCGAGTAATTCAGGCCTTATTTCATCAATAACACGAGTTATGTTGGCTTCCAAGGCTTCTATTGTTTCTGGTTTGTCAGCATAAACCATTTCTCGAAATAATGTTATCGCCAAATCTTTCTTTCAATAAATCAATTGTTATGTTAGCAGCATGAGGTGTAGCACCATCTTGTTGGAACCAAGATACCTCTGGGTCGATAACATTCGACTTTTGAAACATTAATAAATTATTGATCATCGATCTGTAACGAGCACCAGTCACTGTAACATTAGCTCCAGCATCGTTTCTAAAGAAATATGGACCGATGACGCTTCCAGCGTGTAAAGCACATCCTACAGTGCATTTTTCAGGATACGATGGACCCTGCAGAACTTCTTGAGGATTGTCTTAGGTCCAACTTGTTGTGAACGTCGACGAATAGGCAAATCTGAATCATCATGAACACTATGACTTACAGCAGCGATATTTTCTTCTGTATGTACAGTTCTTTATCTTATTGTTCTTGTTGCATCGAGGAGAGAAAATGTTGTCCGAAATCTAACGATAGTTCGACGAGCTGCTCTGATGGACGATTATGTAAACCATAAATTTCACAAAGTGCTTTATGAGTTTGGCGAATACACTGATTTTGAAAATAAAGTTCAAAATTTTGTAAACGTTGTTGCGGCGTGAGTCTTTCCATGATAATTTGTCAATGCTCACTGAACAGAAATGTCAAATTAACATGGCTTCTACCTTCTGCCAAATCACAGTTATCCGTATCGAAAATTCTAATCACTCGATAGATTTCTGTGACAGTTGATCACCTCTTCTAGCCAGGAAACTTTTCCTGCAAGATTGCGATTATTTCGTTGCTTGTGTTGCACGTCTTATTGGAAATAAACGTCCTTCTCATCAATATTTTCCAATTCTGACCTTGAAAAATAAACGATCATAGCTCGGTAGCGCAATCCATTCACCGTTACAATTGAACCAGCCAAATTCTCGAATAAGTAAGGTCCAATCGCACCTTATTTATTCGAAAATGAGGCTGGTGTAACTGTTACAATGACACGTTGAGGATGGAGAGGCATTTAAACAATCATTTTTGGATTTTCCGAGCTCGAAATGCGACGTAGCCTCCGAGGTGCTTCATCACTGAAGAAGATTTTACGATGAATATCCAGATCATTCTGATGCATTTCAAGGACCCAATCAGCGAGTATACGACGTTGTTGCTGATCGAATGGGTTGAGTTCTTGTGTTAACTCAAATAATTATTTAATCTAAAATTGTGATTGCATTTGACGCGCATAATATTCACTCGATGCAGCTGTAAACTGTTAGTAAACACTCTATAAGAAAGTTGATAATATACTTTAATTATGTGGCAAATTCAATGATTTGTACTTCTTTTTCAGCTATACCAAGGCCGTCGAAGTTATCAAATGGTTCTTCAAGAAAAGGTGAGTACTAAGTATAAAAATAATAATTTTATAGTGTTCTGTACAAACAGGAACCCCTACAGTATACTTCAATGTAAAGTCTTTTCAACAATTGAAAATTACTGATGATTATATACAGGCTGTTTAAAAAAAGATGACCCAGTCTACAGGATAGGTAGAAAACTGAAAAATAATTAGAGTTTGATTAGTAAAAAATTTTCGTAACGTTATCCGTATTCAAGATAAAGGAAATTGAAGAAGAAAATGTATACACATTTTTTACGATTTTCCGAAACTACTGGCAACATTGTAATGAAATTTTATAGGAATATGTTTTCGAAGCTGATACTTCCCACGAATTTGTTTTTATATCTATCATAGAGAGCGCTAGTTACACGGTTCGCACCGAGTAGCATTGAATTTAACATAATTTTATTAAGGTTAGATTTGTTAATCAAAACTTCAAGTGAACTTAAACATCATTCAATTTAACACCAAAAGAGTACTCTTGGTAAAACCTGATACGTTTTCGAAATATTTTGATTTGAAAATTATAAAGATAAACCGATGCTGATATCGGGTGTTTTTTTTTAGAGTGATAGAACTTTCGATAGGGGTAACTGCGATTCGACAGAAGGTAGCAGCCACGTTGTTTTGACATTTCTGTTCAGTAAGCATTGACAAAGTAGCATGGAAAGACTCTCGCTGCAAAAACGTTTACATGTTGTTGAAATTTATTTTCAAAATCAGTGTTCTATTCCTCAAACTTTTGGAGCGCTTCCTGAAATTTATGGTTCACATAATCGTCCATCAGAGCAGCTTATTCGTCGAACTATCGATAGATTTCAGACAACATTTTCTCTACTCGATGCAACAACAACAATAAGACAAAGGACTGTACGTACAGAGGGAAAAATCTCGGCTGTAAGTCATAGTGTTAATGATGATCCAGATTTGTCTATTCGTCGACATTCACAACAAGTTGGGCTCTGTGCATCCACCACATGGAAAATTTTGCGTAAAGATCTTGGTCTAAACCCATATAAGATCCAAATGGTTCAAGATTTAAAGCCACTTGACCATAATAAGCCTCGTTTGTTTGCTGATTGGGCCCTAGAACAGCTTGAAGTTGATCCACTTTTTTATCATAAAATTGTGTTTAGTTATGAAGCTCATTTCTGATTGAACGGATATGTAAACAAGCAAAATTGCCCTATATGGAATGAAAACAATCGTCAAGAAGTTCTGCAGGTTCCTTTGCATCCTGAAAAATGCACTGTATGGCGTGCTTTACACGCTTGAGGTATCATCGGCCCACATTTTTTTTTTAAACGATGCTGGAGCTAATGTTACATTGAATGGTGCTCGTTACAGATCGATGATCAATGGTTATTTGTTTCAAAATTTGAATGGTATCGACCCAGAAATGTTTTGGTTCCAACAAGATGGTGCTACACCCCATGCTGCTACCGTAACAATTGATTTATTGAAAGAAGGATTTGGCGATAACCTTATTTAGAGAAATGATCCAATCAATTGGCCTCCAAGATCATGCGACATAAAACTGGATCATTTTCTTTGGGGTCATGTCAAGCTATTGGTTTATGCTGATAAACAAGAAACAATAGACTCCCGACATAAAGATATAGAGATGCTATTATACACAATAAATCCAAATCATCTTATTGACCAAAAATGATTAGCATTTAATTCTATGATCCACAGATCAGTAGACATACCCACGAATCGAGAAAATTATATTTTCTCGGTTTTCTATATCGATAGATGAGTTGTTGATGAATAAATATAATGGAATAGTTTTAAATATGGTATATTCGAATACAAGTGAAAATTTTAAATACATTTCTTCGAAATATACTGAATGTATTTCTACCTACCTCAAAAATAAATATAATTCAAGACCTTCTTTCAAAACTTATTCAAACCGGAGTAAATTTATTAAAAATAATAGAGACATTACACATTAAGATAAGTTATATTAGTAATGATTGCAAAAAGTTCACATAGCCCAGACAGGAAAATCTTTCTGACAGAAAATTGAAGAACATCTGAAGAGTTTGCTCAATAACAAAATTAATTCCACATACTCAAACCCTGTGGTAAAAACGGAAACTACTTTCAACCATAATTTTGAAATTTTACATATAGAAAGTGAAAGTTAAGGCTTAAATCTGTTTGTCACCAGAGATAAATGAAAACAACAAAATCTAAATAATGCTCAGTGAACAATAGGGCTTAAATAACTTTTCATTGTTAAATATTTTCAGATGAATTGAAATTTCCAGAGATAGAAGCCGATTTCTGAAACAGATGATGTAAGATATATACCACTTATCTAACGAGACGACTGTGTTAGCAAAAAAAAGTGTCATAATAATAATCTTGGTTGTTTCAGTCTCTACTTGACGGAAATTCATAAAATAAATACAAATAAGCGGAAATAAAGTGTTTTACTTCAAATCAATTCATAATAATAATAATAATAAAATATGTTAAATAACCTCATTTAATATTATTATCAAGAAATGATAGTCAATCCTGTACGCGAACAAAAATATGTTTAGTAAACGGAGGTTTAGGGCAACGAACATACTATTTTCATCATGTAAAACAATTAAAAACCGCGCATTCGATTACGTGAATTCCTTCCTCCGGTGTTGATGACGCTCAAAGAATCTATCAATCGAAAATACGTTGATATTGCTAACGTTCGAATTGTAGGAAAAACAGATTTCAAAGGGAACTCTGATTGGAAACCACAATCCTCCAAGAGTGGTATTTCACAATTAAAATACCGAAATTTGGGCGGCAAGTACTAATTTAAATTAGAACAGGAGGGGGTAAAAAATCTCTTATTCTATTCCGACAGTGGATAAGCCAGCTATGAAACAAACTCATATAACGAAAAACGCGTCATTTATAAAGGAAGTTTTAGTAAATATGAGTTATCTTTAAGAATTCAAGGAATAATGCATTGAATAATGGTTTATTTTTTAAATTGTTATATTCTGACTGAGAGAAGAGGGTATTCAAAATGCAACCTGAGAATACTTTTACCTTTATGGATATTGGAATGAATTTGTGTTTTCCCCACACAAAAAATAGCTTGGTATGTTGACATACCTTTTTGAATTCTTCCTTGTAATTGATCAAACGTTAACCAATTAGTATGCAAATTCTTCTTTAAACATGCTCCAAATGGGATAACATAAATAGAGGTTAATACTTGATAGAAGGTGTATAAAATTATTTAAATATTTTAATATTAGCCTTCTACATATTTAATTTCAAAGAATTATGTTTAATAATAATAACTTCAGGAATTAAATTGAAATAATGTCATATAAGTATTATACCACTTATATCAAACGACATTTAAAATAAACATTCATTATAAGACATCCAAATGATATAACAAAATCCAATAAGTAAAAATTGTTAACCAAAATTCTATAAATTAAATATTTTGAATAGACAAAATTTTGTTTCTGTTGATCAATAATATATAATAATATAACAAAATCCAATAAGTAAAAATTGTTAACCAAAATTCTATAAATTAAATATTTTGAATAGACAAAATTTTGTTTCTGTTGATCAATCCTATGAAAACAAATATCTTCCAAAAATGTTTAACATAATCTTAAGAATTTCACATAAAACTATCTTACTTCATTTACCAGAAGCTTTCAAAATTGTTAAAAGGTGATTTTGTTGATTTATTCATTCAATTTCAACAAATTATTTTTAATTTAAATAAATTAAATATTTTGAGCAGACAAAATTTAGTTTCTGCTTATCCCTCTTATGAAAACAGATATCTTTCAAAAATGATAAACATAATCTTAAGAATTTCATCATAAAGTTATCTCACTTAGAATATTCAATATTATTGGATATCTAACAAAGTTACTTCGTATAAAATCTCAAGATATGTGAAAACATTACTGAAAAACAAGTTTTAAGAGAGACTTTGCTTCGTCAGTATTCAAATAATTCATATTCAATAAAATATAATATAACATCAATCAACAAGAGTGCTGAGAATTTCTCAGGACTCATTTACCAGAAGTTTCTAAATTGTTGAAGGGTGAGTAAATATTTGTTGTTGACTGATGTTATATTTTATAGAATATGAATTATTTGAATACTGACGAAGCAAAGCCTCTCTTAAAACTTGTTTTTCAGTAATGTTTTTACATATCATGAGATTTTATACAAAATAACTTAGTTAGATATCCAATAATATTGAATAATCTAAGTAAGATGATAGTTTTATGATGAAATACTTAAGATTATGTTAAACATTTTTGAAAGATATTTGTTTTAATAAGATTGATCAGCAGAAACAAAATTTCGTCTATTCAAAATATTTAATTTATAGAATTTTGGTTAACAGTTTTTATTTATTTGATTTTGTTATATCATTTGGATGTCTTATAATGAATGTTTATTTTAAATGTCGTTTGATTTAAGTGGTATAATACTTATATGACATTATTTCAATTTAATTGCTGAAGTTTTAATTATTGAATATAATTTTTTGAAATTAAATATGTAGAAGGCTAATATCAAAATATGTTTTTTTAGAGTGGTAGAACTTTCGAAAGGAATAACTGTCATTTGATAAAAGGTAGAAGCCATGTTGTTTGGATATTTCTGTTCAGTAAGCATTGACAAACAATCATGGAAAAACTCACGCCGCAACAACGTTTACAAATTGTTGAATTTTATTTTCAAAATCAGTGTTCTATTCGCCAAACTCATAGAGCACTTTGTGAAATTTATGGTTCACATAATCGTCCATCAGAGCAGCTTATTCGTCGAACTATCGATAGATTTCGGACAACATTTTCTCTACTCTATGCAACAACAACAATAAGATAAAGAACTGTACATGCAGGAGAAAATATCGCTGCTGTAAGTCATAGTGTTCATGATGATTCAGATTTGTCTATTCATCGACGTTCACAAGTTGGACACTGTGCATCCACTACATTGAAAATTTTGCGTAAAGATCTTGGTCTACACCAATACAAAATCCAACTGGTTCAAGAACTAAAGTCACTTGATAATAATAAGTGTCGTTTGTTTGCTGATTGGGTCCTCGAAGAGCGTTAAGTTGATCAACTTTTTTTTCTTAAAATTGTGTTTAGTGATGAAGCACTGGTTGAACGGCTATGTAAACAAGCAAAATTGCGTATATGGACAATCCACAAGAAGTTCTACGGGTTCCATTGCATACTGAAAAATGCACTGTATGGTGTGCTTTACACGCTGGAGGCATCATCGGTCCATATTTCTTTGAAAACGATGCTGGAGCTGATGTTACAGTGAATGGTGCTCGTTATAGTTCGATCATCAATGATTATTTGTTTCAAAATTTGAATGGTATTGACCCAGAAGTGTTTTGGTTCCAACAAGATGGTGCTATACCTCATGCTGCTACCGTAACAATTGATGCTTTAGAAGCCAACATAACTCGTGTTATTGATGGAATAAGGCCTGTATTACTCGAAAAAGTGGTTCAAAATTGGTCTGATCGAATGCGGTTCGTCAAAGCTATTCGTAGTGGACATATGCCAGAAAATATTCTCAAAACATAAATGTCATAAAATTATCTTTCAAATAAAAAAAAATTTGGCATCAATCTTAATTTAAATGGCTTTTATTTCAATTTAAAGTTTTATCATTCTAAAAAAAATACTCCATATATATTCACCACAAATATAGCAAAAACAATCAGGATTAAGCATACAACATCTTTTGGAGGCAGTCATATCGAATACAACAACAAAATATGGTGTCCAATAAAAAACGAAAATCCAATTGAAAATAGTGAATGAGGGTAGTCAGCTATGTCTCCAAAATGAAAGCTGTTAGAAAAAATGTTTTGTCATATTTAATAAATACGCGTCATCTGAGAAAGAAACAAAAAAAAAATTGTAGGAAACACAATGTTTTGTTGTTGGCTAGCTTAATTGGTCCATACTCTATAGAAGCATTTTATATCAAATTGAAATTTGGCCAGAGATAACTTGGGCACCTGTCTATACTCGTTTATGAACAGATGAAACCACCGAAAAGATTTATAACATAAGATAATATGGGAATTTCAGGAAGCAATTTTGAGAAGTATCTAGTAATTGCGATGCTGCAAACTACCTAAGTCACTCTGTGTGATACGAGCATGAGCTCCAGAGTGTTACTGAGGGCGTGATACGAACTTTAACGTGATATAATCGGAAGGAACAAGTTATGAACAGTTCGAACACAAGTTGTTGCCCCTGAGGTGCAAGCACTCTAACTGACTAATGGAATATACATACTGATCGAAAAGGCTACATCAGCTTGAATGCGTTAACATTTTGTATGGGTCTTCAGATTGCAAAACGAGTATGCAGTTGATTTAAAATTCTTTTCGAAATTAGATACATGAAAGATGTTTTTATGACTACAGGCAAAAATGTAGATACATCATCAATAATAATAATATAATAATATTCTTTTTTATTTATTTCTATTGTGAATCTGGAACACTTCAACGAAATCAGATAGTAACTCAAAGAGAAAAAAATAATAGCAGAAGAACTATGAGATCTTTGCATCCCAACTACACACATCGTCAAAAGTCTTGCCCCACCTATCAACTCTCAACTTGTTCAATGTAACAAGACCATTTTTTGTGCGTGGAATCTTCACTATCTTATCACTTGAATGAAAACAATAAACCACCAAAAAATGTTTCTTGTTCGGGAGAATACAGGCGTATTCGAAGTTAACCAGTTTTAAGCGAATAACGAGAGTTGTAATATTGAGAATATTTCGTAGAAAATGCCAGGACATCCAATTTCTCAGTTTGAACGGGCAAGAATAGTAGCCCTACATCAAGAAGCTTTGTCGGACCACCAGATTTCACGGACTTCAGTAAGGCGCATAGTGGCCCTTTTCCTGGAAACTGGCAGCGTTGACCGGAGACCGGTGCCTGGTCGACCCATAGTAACATCTGCAAGGGAAGACTATTATATCGTAATTTTTACTCGAAGGAATTGAATGGTATCTGTAACAGCCATTCGAAGTCATTTTTTGAGGACCTATAGACGTGTAGTCTGAACCAGTACCATAAGGAGATGGTTGCGTTCCTCAAATTTAAGGGCAAAAAGATCTTTAAGAGTATCTCGGCCATCACCTGGACATAGAGTTACCGGTCGGTAATGGGCAGAACTCCACTAAGATTAGCTTTTACCACAATGACGCAACGTACTTTTTTCGGATGAGTCACGATTCGGTTTAAAATGTGATAGTCGACGGGAAAGGGTTTGGAAAAGTGCAGGCAGACTAGAGCGACTCAATTTCGCCCGGGAAGTTGTGCCCTTTCAAGGTGTATAATGTTGGGTCGCCGTAGCCCCCTTATTTTCAATGAAAGAACAAATGACTGGTGCCATCTACGCAAAATACATCATTGAACGAATTCATTCTTCCTCTGCGCAACGAATTTGGGAATAATTTAATTTATCAAGATGATAACTCTCCACCACACCGCGCACGAAGGGTTCAAAACATCCTTCAAGAAAATAATATCCAGAGAATTAACTGGCCAACAAACTCACCAGACTTGAATCCAATTGAGCATGTATGGGATTTCTTAGGGAGAGCAATATCCAATCGCCAAACACCTTTACCTTTCAGGAATTAACTTTAGCCCTTCAGGAAGAATGGAAAATTTCATTAATGACTTGATTCCTGGGATGCCAGGGGCATTGGGCAGTTGATTGAAAGAAGATGTGGTAATAGGGACTATTGAATTTGGATTCAGTTGTGGATTAACTGTGATTAGTCGAAAATAAACAATTGATAAATTTAGATATTTTCTTATTATCCCCATTTTGTCTCATCCTGCATAAAGCAAAGAGAAACAAACAGAGATTTTCTATCAAATATATTGCAGTCGAAATAGAGGAAAATATTCATCTCATTTCCAGAACATAGATTGTTTATTTCTTGAGAAACTTAGGGAGGCCAAGACGTTTGACGATGTGTGTATATTATTATTATTATCCTGATCCTCCTAGATCTTCTGCGAAGATCTTTTTCAGCTTGTGCGCGTTAGGAGTTCAGTTGTGTTCTGGGTAGGCTTTGTTAGTGCGATCTTTCGCCACTTACTGTCACTGGCAGACTTTGAGTCTCTCCCAAAGATGATTAAATAATTTAATACCACAGCACAATCGGAAGTATTGAAATCTAGTTGTTCGTGATAATTCAGTGATTCTATGTTTCTTCGAGTATACAGCGAACAATTGAACATGAAACACAAAGTAATGAGTTTCATTTGTTCTAACTCCGACTAATTTGTATGAAACTTCATCAGATTAGTTTAATTACGGAATTTTGATTTGGACTCAACAATCGATGATTTTTCGAATAAAGGGTTTTCCAATAAGACGTTTCATTTCGAATAGCCTGCTATCTAGGCAGCTTTTTACATTTGGCAATTAAAATCTACACCATTACCAAAAATGCAACGATACACGCTTTAACAACACGTTGAAATTGTAAAAATTTACTACAAAAATAAAAATTCCTGGTTGATTCCTTGAAAACAACTGTTTATCAGTTAGAGAATCGTAAAACCTTTTGGTAATTGGTTTGTTTGCACAATGATGATTCATTTGAGGAGATGACCTCACATTCACCATTTCTTAGTCAAATCGAAACTTATGAAAATCTGCAGAAGAATCCTTTCATTTTGGGAAATAAAAGTTTCTCAATTTTCTTCGTGGAAATGCCCTCTTCAGACTGGATTTTTAGCTTCATTTTGAAATCATTTACATGCATAACGGTTCTCTCTCTATATCAGAATTCTTCGAAGAATTCATTTCTCGATAATTTGTGCATATAATTCAGAAATCAATTCATAAACTTTGTCCATAATGCTGAAGAATCAATATTTTTTAGAACTTCACTTGAAAAATTTCATCTACATTATCCAATAAACTCTTATTGATAATAAAACTGATTTTCGTACATCACATTTTCTGATCAAATTTCCTTCATTATCCTGAATTTGGATATTCCACACTTAGTATAATCGGTACTTCCTTACTTATTATATTTAATTTATATTTAATTATTATATTATATTCAATCCTTTCAGACGAGTTCGTTATTAAATAATACACATTTAAATGTTTGATACGATCTTTACTTGGTGGAAACTCACTTGAATTAAAAAATATATAAGAGACAGTATTTTAATTTTCACAAAAAAGTTTTAAATGTTTATAATAAAGCAATTGTTTCAGCACGATGTTGCTTCTTCGGTTAACTACATTCTACTGGGTGATGGTGTCCAGTGTAATCGAGTTTATATACAGGGTTAAGTATGTGACAAAATATGGAAGAATAATTTATAAAAACTCAAGGTGTTTATTGGAGTTTTCCGCTGAACAATGCCATGAGGGAAAGATATTCAGTAATGGAGACTTGTCACCATCTGTTTGTTCATTCAAAAATAGTTCACGGGCATTGTACCTGTTGATTTCAAGAAATTCTAAATGTGTTAATCCAGAATTTTTCTTTTCGACTTGGATAATTTCATAGTTATTGTTGAAATTATGCCTGAATTCTTTAAGATGATTACCATATGTCTAATGTATGGAATCCGATATTTAACTCCTTTGGTGTTCTTGGATTCTTTTCTTGAATGATGTACCTGTCGGGCCGATGTATATTAAAAGGCAATCGCTGCAGGTCAACTTGTAGACTCCATATTTATTCAATTTATTTGTTTGATCCTTTTATCATTACATAAAAAATAAGAATCGAACTAATAAAGAAAATAAATCTGGAGTCTACAAGTTGACTCGCAATGATTGCTCTTCAGTATATATTGGCCAGACAGGTAGATCATTCAAGAAAAGAATTCAAAAATATATATCGGATTCCGTACATTTGGCATGTGCTAATCATCTTAAGGAATTCAGGCATAATTTCAGCAATAACTATGAAATTATCCACGTCGAAAGCGAAAGTTCTAGATTGACACTTTCAGAACTTCTTGAAATCAACAAGTAAAATGCTCGTAAAATTCTTTTGAATGAGCAAACAGACGTTGACAAGTTCTGAATACTGAATATCTTTCCCTAATGGCATTTTTAGTGACAAACTCCAATAAATACCTTAAGTTTTTATGACGTGTTCTTACATTATTTTGTCGCGTAATTAAGTTTGTATTTGAACTCGGTTACACTGGGCACTATTAGCCAGTGGAATGTAAATACCTGAAGAAATCACATCATGGTGATATAATTGTTGCATTATGAAAAATTTTGTGGAAATTAAAATACCGTCTCTTATATAACTTTTAATACACATTTGATTGATATTCTTTCAAAACTCGTACACTTACTTCATTTAGACTTTTCCTAACACAAGTTCTGTTCAGTGAGCCTTGATTTTCAAAGATCTTTCTATTTGTTTATTATTCAGGATTTTCAGAGTTCAAAAGTATTTAGTTGTCTAACATAAATAGAGGTTAATTCTTGATAGAAGGTATATAAAATTAAATAAATATTTTAAAAAAATTTTAAAAAATTATCGTTCTACATATTTAATTCCAAAAGATTATATTTAATGATTATAACTTCTGAAAATAAATTAAAATAATGTCGTATAGGTACCACTTATAATCATGACATAAAATAAACATTCATTATAAGACATCCGAATGGTATAACAAAATCCAATAAATAAAAATTAACCAAAATCCTATAAATTAAACATTTTGAATAGACAAAATTTTGTTTCTGCTTATCAATCTTATGAAAACCAATATCTCTCAAGAATATCCAACATAATCTTAAGAATTTCATCACAAAACTATCTTACTTAGACTATTCAATATTATTGGATATCTAACCAAGGTATTTTATATAAAAACTCAAGATATGCAAAACATTACTGAAAAACAAGTTTTAAGATCGACTTTGCTCATCAGTATTCAAATATTCATATTCAATAAATATAACATCAATCAATAATGAATATTCAACTCACCCTTTATCCTCTAGAAAAAGTTCTATTGAAATGAGACCTTTAAATATGGTATTCACTACACGCAGAAATATATCTGTGGTTTACCCTTGATCTAGAAGATTGAAAGACAAATTTAACGGCCTCTGCTATAGCACAAGGACTATCTGTATAAAGAATGTTAAGGAAACCAAATAATTATATATTATGAATAAAATAACATAAATATAGGTTAATTCTTGATAGAAGGTATATAAAATTATATAAATATTTTAAAAAAATTTTTAAAAATTTTAAAAAATTAGCCTTTTACATATTTAATTCCAAAAGATTATATTTAATGATTATAACTTCTGAAAATAAATTAAAATAATGTAGTATAAGTACCACTTATATCATGACATAAAATAAACATTCATTATAAGACATCCGAATGGTATAACAAAATCTAATAAATAAAAATTATTAACCAAAATCCTATGAATTAAACATTTTGAATAGACAAAATTTTGTTTCTGCTTATCAATCTTATGAAAACCAATATCTTTCAAGATTATTCGACATAATCTTAAGAATTTCATCACAAAACTATCTTACTTAGACTATTCAATATTATTGGATATCTAACCAAGGTACTTTATATAAAAACTCAAGATATGCAAAACATTACTGAAAAACAAGTTTTAAGATCGACTTTGCTCATCAGTATTCAAATATTCATATTCAATAAATATAACATCAGTCAATAATAAATATTCAACTCACCCTTCATCCTCTAGAAAAAGTTCTATTGAAATGAGACCTTTAAATATGGTATTCACTACACACAGAAATATATCTGTGGTTTACCCTTGATCTAGAAGATTGAAAGACAAATTTAACGGCCTCTGCTATAGCACAAGGACTATCTGTATAAAGAATGTTAAGGAAACCAAATAATTATATATTATGAATAAAATAACATAAATAGAGGTTGATTCTTGATAGAAGGTATATAAAATTATATAAATATTTTAAAAAATTTTTAAAAAATTTTAAAAAATTAGCCTTCTACATATTTAATTCCAAAAGATTATATTTAATGATTATAACTTCTGAAAATAAATTAAAATAATGTTGTATAAGTACCACTTATATCATGACATAAAATAAACATTCATTATAAGACATCCGAATGGTATAACAAAATCCAATAAATAAAAATTATTAACCAAAATCCTATAAATTAAACATTATGAATAGACAAAATTTTGTTTCTGCTTATCAATCTTATGAAAACCAATATCTTTCAAGAATATCCAACATAATCTTAAGAATTTCATCACAAAACTATCTTACTTAGACCATTCAATATTATTGGATATCTAACCAAGGTACTTTATATAAAAACTCAAGATATGCAAAACATTACTGAAAAACAAGTTTTAAGATCGACTTTGCTCATCAGTATTCAAATATTCATATTCAATAGATATAACATCAATCAATAATAAATATTCAACTCACCCTTCATCCTCTAGAAAAAGTTCTATTGAAATGAGACCTTTAAATATGGTATTCACTACACACAGAAATATATCTGTGGTTTACCCTTGATCTAGAAGATTGAAAGACAAATTTAACGGCCTCTGCTATAGCACAAGGACTAT
Organism: Megalocaria dilatata; assembly: GCA_034642435.1. Taxonomy (NCBI): domain Eukaryota; kingdom Metazoa; phylum Arthropoda; class Insecta; order Coleoptera; family Coccinellidae; genus Megalocaria; species Megalocaria dilatata. The sequence goes on from CM067860.1 coordinate 45,433,503, forward strand.
CTGTATAAAGAATATTAAGGAAACCAAATAATTATATATTATGAATAAAATAACATAAATAGAGGTTAATTCTTGATAGAAGGTATATAAAATTATATAAATATTTTGAAAATTTTTTGAAAAATTAGCCTTCTACATATTTAATTCCAAAAGATTATATTTAATGATTATAACTTCTGAAAATAAATTAAAATAATGTCGTATAAGTACCACTTATAACATGACATAAAATAAACATTCATTATAAGACATCCGAATGGTATAACAAAATCCAATAAATAAAAATTATTAACCAAAATCCTATAAATTAAACATTATGAATAGACAAAATTTTGTTTCTGCTTATCAATCTTATGAAAACCAATATCTTTCAAGAATATCCAACATAATCTTAAGAATTTTATCACAAAACTATCTTACTTAGACTATTCAATATTATTGGATATCTAACCAAGGTACTTTATATAAAAACTCAAGATATGCAAAACATTACTGAAAAACAAGTTTTAAGATCGACTTTGCTCATCAGTATTCAAATATTCATATTCAATAAATATAACATCAATCAATAATAAACTTCTAGATCAAGGGTAAACCACAGATATATTTCTGTGTGTAGTGAATACCATATTCAAAGGTCTCATTTCAATAGAACTTTTAATAATCTTTTGGAATTAAATATGTAGAAGGCTAATTTTTAAAAAAATTTTTAAAATATTTATATAATATTTAGTTGTCATCAATGCATTGAATGCCAGCGACTACATATCTGTCAAGTACCTATATTCGCTATGCACAGAGACACTAAGGTATTAATAATCCACTAAGGCCATCTAGAGTATGCAAACATACATGCAAGACATACCTGTGCGAGCTAATTCAAGTAAATAAATGTATTCCCGATATTTTCACGTAACAAACGCAGAAAAAATTTTCCCTACGCTCAACTCAGACCATAATATGTAATGCTGATAATCAGCATAATCGTATTCAAATAAATTATTTCGGCTGATCTGCAATTATGAGTCAAGTTCACATCTTGAACTTCAAGATGTAAACTTCATATAGCCACAGTATTTACGAAACAATGGTCGTTTATAATAAATTGTGGAAATAATTACATAATTTTATTTAATCATCATATGAATGATGAAATCCTTTCTAGATTTCTCCCCAGTATATCTCCATATCGAAGTCTTCTTCATGACATGCCGCCATTTTTCCAGGGAAATTCTATTCGGGTTGCATAGAATGATGAATGGCCTGAAACAACCCTGAAAAGCAGGATAATCTTTTTTCACTAATGGAATTCACAAGATAACTCCTCAGAAATCCCCATAATCGGCCCTGTTGTTTCTATCGATGTTAGCAACCCTTTTTTAAGGGGACGCGCCGTCACTTTCTACTTTATTTATCGTGAAGTTTGAGCGATCATTCAACGGCGTTATTAATTATGCTCCGCGAAGACATTCAGATCCACGGCGGAGGACCAGAACCGCAGCGAATAAGAAAAAGCTGAAGGAAGTAATTGAAATTAACAATGGGTTTTTTCCGCTTTCATCGTCACGAACTTATTAATCACGAATTCGTGTCTAACAATTGGATAAAAAACGTTATCTTGCAGTAATTAATTTCCAGTCCTGGAATGAGTCCTCTAGCGATGAAATTCGGGAAGGATAAGATCGGAAACAATGTTCTGGATAAGTAGGTTGGAGTGTTTTCGGAGTAATTACTGGAACGGGAGTTTTGACGCCTTATGATCGTTTGAAGGAAATGATTCGAAGTGGAAGGTTGAGGCTCTAGGTAATCGAAAGGGTTTCTAGCAGAGTGCCTTTATTTCGCGAAAATTCAAATGAATTTGGTCAAGAACAATCAGATTAATTATTTGATTCAAACAGTTCTCACCTTTTGGATCCACTAATTGAATAAAATATTAACTGAATATCAATTAATTCGAGTTGTGATTGAAATTTCAAATTTAAATCGGTGTACACTTCATGAAGGATCTCGTAATTTTGGAAATGTTGGGAGTAGAAATAAGTTCGAGTGGTTTTAATAACAGATATTGCTACTATTTTATTATTCCATTGTTTCATCTAGCAACAACATCATTTCAAAAAGTCATCATTAGCCTTTTCTTAGTATCGGGTATTTTTTTTTAGAGTGATAGAACTTTAAATCGAAATAAAACACATTTAAATTAAGATTGAAGCCAATTTTTTTTTATTTGAAAGATAATTTCATGATATTTATGTTTTAAAAATAATTTCCGGCATATGTCCACCACGACTAGCTTTGAGGAACCGCATTCGACCAGATCAATTATGGAACATGTTTTCGAATAATTCAGGCCTTATTTCATCAATGACAAGAGTTATGTTGGCTTCCAAAGCGTCTATTGTTTCTGGTTTATCAGCATAAACGAATGACTTGACATAATCACAAAGGAAATAATCCAGTGGAGTTATGTCGCATCATTTTGGAAGCCAATTAATTGGACCATTTCTCGAAATAATGTTATCGCCAAGTCTTTCTCTCGATAAATCAATTGTTACGGTAGGAGCATGAGGTGTAGCACCATCTTGTTAGAACAAAACACTTCTGGGTCGATACCATTCAAATTTTGAAACAAATAATCATTGATCATCGATCTGTAACGTGCACCATGCATTGTAACATTAGCTCCAGCATCGTTTTTAAAGAAATATGGACGGATTATGCCTTCACCGTGTAAAGCACATTATACAGTGCATTTTTCAGGATGCAATGGAACCTGCAGAACTTCTTGAGGATTGCTTTCACTCCATATACGGCCATTTTGCTTGTTTATATATCCGTTCAACCAGAAATGAACTCCATCACTAAAAACAATTTTATGATAAAAAAGTGGATCAACTTCAAGCTGTTCTAGGGGCCAATCAGCAAACAAACGACGCTTATTATGGTCCAGTGGCTTTAGTTCTTGTACCAGTTGGATATTGTATGGGTGTAGATCAAGATCTTCACGCAAAATTTTCCATGTGTTGGATGCACAGAGTCCAACTTGTTGTTAACGTCGACGAATAGACAAATCTGGATCATCATTAACACAATGACTTACAGCAGCAATATTTTCTTCTGTACGAACAGTTCTTTGTCTTGTTGTTGTTGCATCGAGTAGAGAAAAGGTTGTCCGAAATCTATCGATAGTTCGACGAATAAGCTGCTCTGGTGAACGATTATGTAAACCATAAATTTCACGAAGTGCTCTATAAGTTTGGCGAATAGAACATTGATTTTGAAAATAAATTTCAACAATTTTTAAACGTTGTTGCGGCCTGAGTTTTTCCATGATAATTTGTTAATGCTTGCTGAACAGAAATATCAAAACAACATGACCTCTATAATACATTCTGTCAAATCCCTATCGAAATTTCTAACAATCTAAAAAAAACACCCGATATCTGTCATTTCGCTGTAAGTGTAAAAATTCTGCGTTCTTTGATTCTATGCTGTAAACATCCCTGTCTGTCCTATACAGGTTTTAAATGAATATTTGCGAAAAAATTTAGGGGGTGATTCGTTATCAAAAAATAGGGTGGGGTCTTTCTTATAATCTCAATTTTTTTGAGCCCCATTGCTTAGTTACAGTCCTCTGAAAATTGCGCCCGAATAACAGTTTTTAATTTTTTTTAAACCAAAAAATTGACAATAATTGTAACTGAATCAAAGTGAATCAAAACTAGTCAGTTGTTATAACAAAATGACATACGCTTTCTAGATAAATTCTAGTTCGGAAATAATTCTAGCCTCTACGACTCACATTATCATGTTGATAATTTTTTTTCTCGGAAACCTTGAATTTTAGCAAGAAATTACAAGAGACCTTAATTGTTAAGAATGGATCAAGGTATCCAAAATTTATTTTCATGGTGTAAAATAGAAACATGGAGAAAAGTTTTTTGCAAAAGACGGTTTGCTCCTTGAAATCATAAAAGAACACCAGTAAACATTTTCTTTGGTGCCTTCTTGCTCGCATGAAATATCTGCTTAATTCTATTGTTGTCATTTTTTTGGTTTTAAGAGAAAAATTAAAAACTGTTTTTCGGGCGCCACCTGTAGGAGGCTGTTATTAAGCAGGGGAAGCTCAAAAAAATTAAGTTTTTATGAATCACCCACCCTATTCATTTTCATTAGTGTTATTAGTAAATGGGATAATCAGATTACTTACATCATTGGCATATCGCTCCGATACCGAGAATATATTGATCGTCCCTCGTAACTACGACGAAGATTCGAGTCTAAAACAAGACGAGACAATTGGGTTTCTTCTGAATTGAAAACAAGAAATCTGGAAAGGCGATTATTTTCTTGTGAGTAGCAGCATCAAACGTCTAGTGACTAGTTTTGAAAAATTAATCTTTTACGACAACCTACTTCACAATATTATATCAACATCAAAGCCGAACATTCATGGTTAGAAAGTTGGGACCAAGCGAGCATTGTTTACTACGAGGTACTAGAACATGGTGATTTCATAACAGGTGGTCAGTACAGACTGTCATTACTTCGCTTGAACCGTACATTACGAGAAAAACGGCCGGAGTATAAGGACAGACATGATAAAGTAATTCTTTTGCATGGCAACGTTCGGCTTCACATCGCAAAAGTTGTCAAAAAGAATTCAGAAAATAATCAAGTGGGATATCTTACCGTACCAGCTGTATTCTCCAGACAATGTTCCTTCTGACTACTGGCTGTTTCGACGAATGCAACACGATTTGGCAAGTCACCGCTACACTTCTTTCAAGAAATCGAAAATTGGCTTCAAAACTGGATAACCTCAAAAGACAAGAAGATTTTCCTATACGGAAATCAAAATTGAAGCGTGGAAAAGTAGTAAGCAATGATGGACAATATTCTGATTGATTCTTCAATTCATTATTATTTGAAATAAATGCATTTTTGAGCTAAAAACTGACCGAATCAATTTGTACTCCCAAAATCCTCCCAGTAATCCTAAAAATGCTATTCTGCACAGTTGTCAGAAACAGCATGGCGCTGACTGTCACGATTGAACTGTTGTATGCTCCACACTTTCCAGTCACTTATAGAATGGATCAAGGTGGAACGTCACATTAACATGCGATATAATAATTTATTTCACTTAAAATCCAGAGCTGGCAATGGAGTTCAGCGGACTAAATTATATCTGTTCTGCCGTTCGCAACGGTTCGTAATAAGAATTTGGAGTTGCTTTCATAAAGAGGATAGCGGTAGAAGAAAAAAAATCAATTGAATTATGTCTCGTCCGTAGATTACTTACATTCCAGAAATTGCCCTGAGTAAATAACTTTTTCAGTTCCTCTTAACAGATCTGAAAAATTCATTATTTGCCGACTGTTTTCTTGGAAGATTACATGGAATTTCTCGTCTTAATCAGAGTACTTTTTCACCATGAGAATCTGTTGTATGAATACAAAGAAAATTCAAATTTTAATTTCAATTTGAGTACAGTGCATCAAGCAAACATTATTTGCTATACTCAAATGATTAAAATAGTCCTTCTCTAATATTCCATCTGTAAATGTGCAGCATAATATTTAGGTTGATATCTTGTTTCAAGAGATCGCTTATTCAGATCAAGAAAAAAATAACGTCATAACAATATCGAATGCATTCACAATAATGAGTTCAATGTCCAATAACTGGTTGAACGTAAATATTTGATTGATTCGGTCTTTATTTGGTGGAGACTCATTTCAATTGAAAAAATGTATATGAGACACTAATTTATTTCCACAAAAATGTTTGTACTACTACAACAATTATTTCAGGACAATGTGGTTTCTTCAGGTATTACATTGTACTGTCTGATGGTATTCAGTGTAACCGAGTTTAAATACTTTGTTGGATATGTGACCAAATAATGGAAGTACAAGTCATAAAAACTCTAGGTGTTTATTGGAGTTTGCCGATGAAAATGCCATTAAGGAAAGATATTCAGTAATGGAGACTTATCAACATCTGTTTATTCGTTCTAAAGGATTTTACGGGCATTATACCTAGTGATTTCAAGAAATTCTAAAAGTGTTAATCTAGAACTCTTGCTTTCAACGTGGATAATTTCATAATTATTGTTGAAATTATGCCTGAATTCCTTAAGATGATTGGCATATGTCGAATTTACAGAATTGGATATATAACCCCTTTGATGTTCTTGGACACGTTTCTTGAATGATCTACCAGTCTGGCCAATGTACTACTCTGTGAAGAAAGTAACGGGAATTTTCAATTAAAACAACATTTTTACGTTTAATCGTCAAAATTTATTGGGTCGCCTTCAAAATAGGCTCCATTTGCTTCAATACATCTATGCCAACGTCACTTCCAATTATCGAAACATTTTTTATAGGCGCTTTCCGGGATGGACTTTAGCTCTCGCGCCGAATTTTGTTTTATGGCTTCAATCGACTCAAAACGGGTGCCACGAAGGGGCAATTTTAGTTTTGGGAAGAGGAAAAGTCGCAGGGAGCCAAATCCGGCGTATACAGTGGTTGCTGAAGCAGGTTTGTTGAGTTTTTGGCGAGAAAGTCAGTCACAATCGTAGCTCGGTGAGAAGGCGCGTTATCGTCATGCAAAATCCATGAGTTGTTCGCCCACAAATTTGGCCGCTTCTTACGGATACGCTCACGCAAACGTTTCATAACGCCTAGGTAATACTCCTTGTTTACCGTCTGACCCTCTGGAACGAATTCGTAGTGCACCACGCCACGGATATCGAAGAAAACAATGAGCATCACCTTCATTTTCGAGTGGCTTTGGCGTGGTTTTCTCGGTTTCGGCTCATTTTTTGCCACCCATTCCGATGATTGCTGGCTTGTTTGCATATCGTACTCGTAGACCCAGGTCTCATCACCAGTTATAATGCGTTCCATGAATGTAGAATCGGAATTACAGCGATCCAGCATGTCTGAAGCAACCTGTTCGCGATGACGTTTTTGAAGAAAATTCAGGTCTTTCGGTACGAGTCGTGCGGCCACCTTTCTCATGCCCAAAATATCAATCAAAATCGTACGTGCGGACTCGTGGGATATCTTAAGATCATGTGCTATCTCTCTCAAGCTGGTACGACGGTTTTCCAGCACCCTTTCCTTAATTTTATCGACGTTGTCTTCGATTGAAGCCGTCGATGGGCGTCCGGAACGAGGCAAGTCTTCGACCACTTCACGACCGTCCTTGAAGGCTCTGTACCACTGATATGCACGAGTTTTCGATAGAGCATTATCACCAAAGGCCTTTTGTAACATTCCCAATGCATCGGCACTCGAAAATTCATTTGCAACACAAAACTTTAAACAAATTCTTTGCTCAACGTAATCACCCATAGTAAAAATCAGCACGCACTCTGACATCGACTGACTTAATCAGCTGTTGCAAACACACTTGTTGACAGATCCCGCTCAAGCTTGGCATAGTAATTAAGGACAGTGGTACCAACCTAGGAAAAAAAAATTTTACCTGCCTCATTGCCCCGCCAGATTTAAATCGATAATTCCCGGTACTTTCTTGACAGAGCAATATTTTCAGATAATCCATTGACATAAGATAACGAAAAATATTTCTGTTTATCGTCCTCTTTTATGATTGGGTACACGAGATTTAATGCCATTTTCTTTTGTTTATTGAATACCATTTTGTCTATAAGAAAGGAAGTTTAACCGTTGTTCGACACTATTTGTTTAATAATATTTAATTCTTTCAGAAAGTTATCTGAATTCAAAGGGACATTCAATAATCTATGAATAAAACTATTATATGCTGACATCTTTTGGTTGGTGGGTGGTTTGAAGTTTTATGTATTGTGACGTCTGTATATGTTGGTTTGTGAAAAATACTAAAACCATGTGAGTTATTTAGTCTCGTTATTGTGAGGTCAAGAAAATTAATACTTTGATTCTTTTCTTCTTCGATTGTGAATTTGAATTTTGGGTGGAGTTTATTAATGAAATTCGTAGAAAGATATGTAGTTGTCGGTCGGTGCCTTTGAAACAACAAAAAATGTCATCTACATATCTATACCAATGAAGGAAATATTTGCTTATCGGATTTAGGTGTATTTTTGACTCTAGATCGTCCGTGAATATTTCAGCTAAAATTGAACTGAGTGGATTTGCCATTATTAAACTATTGTCAGAAATATAGACGGTTTCGTTACATTGAAAGTAGTTTTGTTCAAGACATATTTTCAGGCAATTAAGTATATCATTCATTTTGTTGGAATTGGTATTATTTTTAATTAAAAGTTTTTTTACAATTCGTATTGTTTCAATTGGAGGTATACTAGGAAATAAATTTTGTGCATCAAAAGAAATGAATCTACAATTTTTGGGCAATTGGATGGATTTAATATTGTTGAATGCTATTTTTAATAGGGTATTTAGCTAAAAAGTTTGTTTGGGTTTGAATAATAGAAAAAAAAACTTTAGATAATTTTATGTTTGGTGATGTGATGAATGAAACTACCGGTCTAATTGGGTTATTTTCTTTATGAAGATTCAATAATGAAACTATAATATCATATAATAATTATATTATATAATTATTATTTGTAGATTAATTTCTTTTGATGTACAAAATTTATTTCCTAGTATACCTCCAATTGAAACAATACAAATTGTAAAAAAACTATCAATTAAAAATAATCCCATCAAAATGAATGATATACTTAATTGCCTGGAAATATATCTTGCACAAAGCTACTTTCAATTTAACGGAACCGTCTATATTTCTGACAATGGTTCAATAATTGGAAATCCACGCAGTTCAATTGTAGCTGAAATATTTATGGACGATCTAGAATCAAAAATACACCTAAATCTGATAAGCAGATATTTCCTTTATTGGTATAGATATGTAGATGACATTTCTTGTTGTTTCAAAGGCACCGAACGACAAGTACAAATCTTCACGAATTTCATTAATAAACTCCACCCAAAAATCAAATTCACAATAGAAGAAGAAAAGAATCAAAGTATTAATTTTTTGACCTGACAATAACAAGACTAAATAATTTACAAGATTTTAGTATTTTCCACAAACCCACGCATACAGACATCACAATACATGAAACTTCAAATCACCCACCAACCAAAAGATGTCAGCATATAATAGTTTTATTCATAGATTATTGAATGTCCCTTTGATTTCAGATAACTTTTTGAAAGAATTAAATATTATTAAACAAATAGCGTCAAACAACGGTTACAATCCTTTTCTTATAGACAAAATGGTATCCAATAAACAAAAGAAAATGGCATTAAATCTCGTGTATCCAATCATAAAAGACGACAATCCACAGAAATATTTTTCGTTATCTTATGCCAATGGATTATCTGAAAATATTGCTGAATATTTCAAAAGTTGTTTCAATTATAACGCGGCTTTTAGGACAATTAATAACCTTAGTACCTACATAAAAACAATAAAGATCGAACAAATAAAGAAAATAAATCCGGAGTTTACAAGTTGACTTGCAAAGATTGCCTTTTAGTATACATTGGCCAGACTGGTCGATCATTCAAGAAACGTGTCCAAGAACACCAAAGGGGTTATATATCCAATTCTGTACATTCGACATATGCCAATCATCTTAAGGAATTCAGGCATGATTTCAACAATAATTATGAAATAATCCACTTTTAGAATTTCTTGAAATCAACAGGTATAATGCCCGTAAAATTCTTTAGAACGAATAAACAGATGTTGATAATGAATATCTTTCCTTAAGGGCATTTTTAGATGCAAACTTCAATAAACATTTGGAGTTTTTATGACTTGTGCTTCCATATTTGGTCACGTACCTAACAATGTATTTAAACTCGGTTACACTGAATACCATCAGACAGTACAATATAATACCTGAAGAAGCCACATCATGGTGAAACAATTGCTGTAGTAGTACAAACATTTTTGTGGAAATAAATAACTGTCTCATATACATTTTTTAATTGAACGTAAACTATATTCAACAGAGACCTTCGCGGATATTACGAAAGAGCCAGAAAATTTGAAAAAATTCTATTTTTAATGTAGTCCCCTAGAACTTCAATACGTTTGTTAGATCAAGAAATAAGCTTATCTAAACCTTATAAAAATATTCTTCCGGCTCCTCCTCAAAATAGGTATTAATTGCTACCTTCAGTTCTTCATCGTTGGAAAGTCGCTTTTCACGAAGATATTTTTTCACATTTGAGAATAGGTAGTAGTCACTGGGGCCAATTCTGAACTGTACGAAGGATGAGAGATTTCTTCGAAGACACATTCCCGCACAGCAGCCTTGTCAATGCAAGCCTTGTGAACCGGCATTTGTCGTGAAGCAGCAACACCCCCGCTGTGAGTTTTCCTTTAATTGCTTCTCTCAAATTACGCAAAGTGGTTGCGTAAGATGCTGGTGTGATGCTTTCACCCTGTTTAGTGTATTATATCAATAAATACCTTTAGAATTCCAAATGACCGCAGCCAATATTTTTCCAGCGGATGGGGTGTCTTCGAATTTCTTTGGGGGCTGTCTTATCCCCAGTAACTAGCTGGTTGAAAATAATCAATGGGTCTTCTCCACAGAGCTCTAAAAACTCATTACAGCATTCGATTCGGACTTACTCTTTAACTGTGATGAGCATTCTCGGTTCCCATCTTGCACTGACCATTGAAACGTTAAGATGCTCATAAAGGATGATTTTAATCTTCAAGTACCAGCTTTTCTACTTCGCCCAGTGAGGATCGTCTTCAGTGCTTTCTCTGCCTCTTTTGAATTCACTTGATCAAGGTGGATAACAACGCGGCACAGTCTGGATAAACAGCAACCATCACTTCATGAATGATTTTTTGACTTTTTTCCTGCTTGGTGTGGAACTTTATAACGGCGTAATGCTCGATTTTCTTCATCATTGTGGCGTCAGACATTCTAGTCGTCTTTCACGGAGGATACCCAGAAAGTTTTAATGATCGTAGACTAGGGAAATTTTATACTTATACCCTCAGATAGTGTCATTAGTAAATGAAATAATTATATTACACACATTGTCAGAAAATCACCGCGATACCGAAAATACATCGAACGCCCATCGCATCTGACAATATAAACCATAAATTTTGTTCACTGTGATGTTTTCTGTTGAAATACCTTCTTTTCTACCATTGAACTTGTCAATATGATCTGTTATTCTAAGAGCACTATCAATCTACTACAACGAAAAATGTATCTTTTGTTGAACCTTGAAATAATCAGTGTTTTGCTTCAAGTCGTCAAGCTTCAACATCTTTCCTCACTGAATTGTGCTGGTCAACCCATTTGCGTTTTTTAGCTTTTGTAGCTTGGGTTTGAACTAAGGTTTTGTCATAATATCTGCCATCTTGTCTTGTGATGACGATTTCTTAACTTGCATGAAACTGTGGACAAATAAATGCCGAATATGTATATGTTTCGTGCCTTGGTTTTTTCATGGGTACTTTTCAAACTAAATTGCAGTTTCTTTGTCGACCATCAATGTCATATCTGCGCCTCCATTGTAGAAATACAAAATGTATTTTGACTGTGCCAGGATATTACTCCATCTACGAACATACTAAATATTTTGTTATTGATCGACCTAAATCATCATCACCACCTTGATGTGCGTCACTGAAAATCTTCGATTTATCTTTGGTTGATTTATAGATTATTCCAAGCTCAATCGTGCCTCTTAAACAGCGGAATATCCTTTTCCTTTTTGAGGAGTCAGAATTGAAGGCATTCTTTGAGTTTTCCTAAAAGGTCATTCACTGCATAATCAATGTTTTTCGGTCAATAAGTACATTGAAGCACCAACTACCTCTCTACATGGAAAAATATTCTTCAATTCAGCCTCATTCACCTTCTCCATTGAACGTCTTCTTTAGATTTGGAAGTTCATACGTTCATCTTCAATCTTGTATACCAAATAAGTCCTGAATCTTTTCTGTGTAAGCAGAGTCATTTGCTTGGATTGTTTCACCTTTTTGCCTACTTAGCGGACTATCGTGTTGCAAAAATATCTGTAATGTTCTAATTTTGAGCTGAAAATAGCTCAATCTCAAAAAAAATCACCATCGATTTCGTGCTTCATGCCACCAATCGTTTGTGAAGGGTTAGCTTAGCACTTACTTTCAACGGATCCTTAAAACAAGGTGAAAATGAGCTTCATGGCAAAAGATGATTTTTCTGGGAAAAGGCTGGAAAAATCTTCGATCTTGGGATCAGTAGTCTATTGAGCGAAGTTGAAACGCATATGATGGTCACTAGTTGAAGTTTATAAGCCTTCTTACAGAGGTTATTCTTCTCAGAAAAGTTCGAGAAATGAAATAGAAAAAGGCTTTTTACTTGATAGAAGAAATATAACAAATTTTAAGATCAAAACAGATTTAATCTGTTAGTCTTCTACAATTTTAATTTCAAAAAAATTTTTATTCCAAAAACTTTTAGAATTAAATTAATGTCTACAATAAGCACCACTTATATTTAATAGACATATATATTCAAAACTCAATATACAATGTCAAATGGAATAAATAAACCAACCAATATAAAAAAGGCAATTAAAATTAATAAATAAATATTTGAAGGAGACAAAATTTTGTTTCTGATCTTACCATGGTGAAACCAATTCCTTTTCGAAAACATAAAACACAACTTAAGGATTTCTCAAAAATATAATTTATTTGAAATATTTATTAGGAGTACAAATAAGTTTCCGCCGTTTTATTGTAGATGGCACGGCACGGAGTTTCGGTTAGCTTTCGCAGATGATAACTGGCTTAAAAAAAGTTTGGACATTCAAGAACAACATAACTTATTAATATCATTGATTTTATATTGGTAAAATATAATTTTAATAAGTTGAAGAAGTCAAAATTTCAGCCAAGTAAGCGTCATTTGCGGGAAATATTAGTTTACTTCTTTAATTTCAAGAAATCTGCTGCTGAGGCGCATCAATTGCTCGTAGAAGCATATGGTGAGGGTGCTTTGAGTGAGAGAACGTGTCGAGAGTGGTTTCAAAAGTTTAAAAAGGGTGATTTCGACGTAGAAGACAAAGATCGCAGTGGAAGGCCAAAAATTTACGAGGATGCAGAATTGGAGGAATTATTGGAGGAAGATGCATCTCAAACACAAAAAGAACTTGCTCTAACATTAGAAGTCACTCAGCAAGCAGTCTCATCGTTCTTCTATAATAAATATTTAATTTGTGTTAAAAAACGGCGGAAACTTATTTGTACTCCTGATAATATATTTAAATATTCAAATAAATTAATTCAAAAATCTCTCAAAACATGTAATATATCTTCAAAAAACCATTAGAATACGGATAATCTCTTCATCGGCCATAGATAACATTCAAATATCAAAATCAACTAACCATCACTATATCATGACTTACAACTTAACACGTGAACTTGTTCAAAGAGACTAACTTTAAAAAACAGGTTGTCAGTTCGTCACAAAATCACAGAAAACTGTAAGGCATTCTATGGTCTTCTTCACGCCATTGACATTTCATAATGAGAACTATTCAACCCTAAATATAATCATATATTATGTATGAAATAAAATAGAAAAAGGCTTTTTACTTGATAGAAGAAATATAACAAAATTTGAATATCAAAACAGATTTGATCTGTTAGTCTTCTACAATTTTAATTTCAAAAAAAATTTTCATTCAAAAAATTTTAGAATTAAATTAATGTCTACAATAAGCACCGCTTATATTTAATAGACGTATATATTCAAAACTCAATATACAATGTCAAATGGAATAATTAAACCAACCAATATAAAAAAGGCAATTAAAATCAATAAATAAATATTTGAAGGAGACAAAATTTTGTTTCTGATCTCACCATTGAATATTTCAAATAAATTATATTTTTGAGAAATCCTTAAGTTGTGTTTTATGTTTTCGAAAAGGAATTGGTTTCACCATGGTAAGATCAGAAACAAAATTTTGTCTCCTTCAAATATTTATTTATTAAGTTTAATTGCCTTTTTTATAATGGTTGGTTTATTTATTCCATTTGACATTGTATATGTATTGTATATTGAGTTTTGAATATATACGTCTATTAAATATAAACGGTGCTTATTGTAGACATTAATTTGATTCTGAAAGTTTTTTGAATAAAAATTTTTTTTTTTAAATTAAAATTGTAGAAGACTAACAGACTAAATCTGTTTTGATATTCAAATTTTCAAAAAAAAAAAAATTTTGTGTCCATGTTGATGTTCAGTCTCATTCTGGGCTACAGCGACAATGTTTCCAAGTGTGCTAACTGGACGGGTACGTGAACTGGTTGTTTATCAAATGTGGATGCACTTTCAAGAACTCGCTCCAAAAATTGATTCACATATTGCCGCAAAGGCATTTCATTTCTATTAAATTTTTCACGGAAGTTTCTAACAGTTTGTGTGGAAGTTTCACCATTTTGGTAATGACTTTTTGATATTTTCCAGTATTGCTGAAGCGTAAATCAACCCATTTCGTTAATGTCAAATATTGAACTAATTTTATGCTAAAACACGATTAACAGGAAAGTTGTCAGACTCGAAATAACTTCACTCCCTTCAAAATCCAAACGCTAGATGGCCACGCTTTATTGAAAGGTAGCAATACGAGTGACACAGGGCAAATGATGGCAGAAAAGTGTATGAATCCTAGTTTGCGAATAACTGTAGCTATACAAATTCCTGACAAATTTACAGTAGAGCCAACCCTGCTCATAAATTATATAAACTAGCCCCATCCGAATTCTATTCGTTGACGATCCACAGAAATACTCAGTCGTGCGTTCAATGCGTGGAACTTTTGTTCATGTCGGATACACAGACTCAGTGCATTAACATTTGTTTATACGAATCAGCTCAACGAACTGTTTGTTTTCAACTTTGAAACCAGTCGACAGGCAGACCCGAACAAGAATAACACGATTTGATCAGAAAACATTTGAAATCGAGCAGAAAACAAACTAACAGAATACTATCTAAAATATCGCACAGTTTCGGCCGTTACTATGTCATAGTTGAGCTTCATTGAAATAAATTCTTACACAGGGTCCTGAAATAATATCCATAGCTGCCGAAAGAGACATCTTAGAAATTTCGTTCAAAATAAGGCTCCTTGTCTGAAGTTTTCGAGGTTACGTTTTGCATTCTTGGAAAGGGATTTGATTTTCATAATATACAGTCCGTTTAGAAGGTATCCGGAAAAACGGAAAGCTCAATTGTAATTATTGAGTATATATTTAAAATTCTTGAATCAGAAAACAATAACAAAATATTCATCTTATATACTTATACAACCTCCATTCATCTATAAGCACTTGACTAAAGGTCGAGATACACACGAAACTAGATAACCTCCAAAATTTTCGGTGGTAGTAGTCCAGGACTGTGAAACTAATTGAATTAAATCATCTTTATTGCGTGGCGCTGCTCGTTCAACTTCAATCTTCATTAGTCCCCATATGTTTTCAATCGGACTAATATCTGATAAAGCTGCTTGCCATGAACAACTGGTTGTCACTTGGTGTTCTTGCATCCAAGCTTGAGTATGGGCATCCAAGCTTGAGTATGATAATGGCATTATCCTACTGAAAACGCTACCCCTCTGGATTTGAAGTATTACTATTATTACAAAAAGCAGAAGAGAGGAGGTTCCACCTATAAACTCTAAAGGAAAGATAATTACAAAATATGAAGAGTACACAATACAGCTCTGTGAAACAAAAAAGAAAATTTTGCAGTAAAGTGCATCCAGCCGGTTCTTGATGGCATCCACAGTAGAAGCGAAGATAATGCGGCCTGGAAGAGAGCTCCACCTGGCGAAGATAATAATAATAATAATAATAATAATAATACTTCTTTATTTCAAATAAGGCTTACAGATAAGATGCTCACCTGAAGTGAAATAGTGTCTAAATAAAATTAATAGGTTAGCTCTCTAATGTGACATTAAAAAAATCTCCTAGCTCATAAGGCTCAAGTTTTATAATCAAAGATTTCACTCTGTTTTTGAAGATTCTTAAATTATTTATGTTCTTAATTTTATTTGGCAAATGATTAGATATTCTTATACAACTATATGTCGGGTGTTTTTCACTTGAAGTCAATCTATGAATTGGAAAATTTAAATTTTGTGTTCTTGTGTTGTAACTATTACTGTGATTATATTGAGTGAATTTTTCTTTGTTCTTATGTAAGAATACAGCACATTCGTAAATGTATAACCCATAGACTGTGAAGATGTTATTTCGCTTAAACAATTCTCTACAAGTTTCATTATATTTCAGCTTAAAAATTACCCTTATTGTTCTTTTTTGTATTTTAAACATTTCTTCTAAATTTCTCTTAGTTCCCCAAAAAATAATCCCATATCTGAGTCTAGATTCAAAATTTGCATAATATAAAATTTTCATTGATTTATCATTCAGGTATTTTCTATATATTCTAATTGCAAAGTGAATCTGAATCAATTTCTGACTTAAATTATCCACATGTGCTCTAAAATTCATGAACGAGTCTATGAATACACCAAAAAATTTAGTACTGTCTTCAATATTTATAACCTTATTTTCTAAGGTAATGCTGGTTGGTTTGCTTTTATTAGTTCTGTTAGTACTGAAAACTATAAGGTTGGTTTTTTCCACATTCATGTGTCCTATCGAAGAAGTTGGTACCTGCACGAATCAATGTAAACTCATCTTTTGCTCCTACCAATAGGTTGGTGTCGTCCACATAGTTGATTAGTTTTTCATCTTCCTCTGCTATATCTTCCAAATCATTCAGGAATATTAGGAATAGAAGCGGTCCCAATACACCTCCTTGTACTATCCCTCTTTTATTTATAAGCTCAGTGGATTCAGCATTTTCTCCTTCCTTGATGATTTTCACTTTTTGTTTTCGTTTGCATATATATGATTCAATCCACTTGTATGCATTTCCTCTTATTCCATAAGCCTGAAGTTTCTTGAGCAGGTGTTCCTGGTTTATTGAATCATATGCTTTTGACATATCCAAAAATATGGTCAGTGCTAAGTTGTCTCCTTCCAACAGTTCCAATATGTTCTTTGTTAATTCAAATATGGCTGTTTGGGTAGATTTTCCTTTCAGAAATCCGTGTTGTGTGTTACTGAAAAAATCACAACTATTCAGGAATTCTGTGATTCTGGAGCACATTATCAGTTCGAATATTTTTGAAAAACTTGGCAGAATACTGATAGGTCTGTAGTTTCCTAGCTCTTGAGGATTTCCTTTTTTTAATATGGGTCTGATAATCGCTGTTTTCAATTGTTCCGGGGACTTGCCTTCTTTGAACGACTGGTTTACCAGGTGTGCTAGGACTCCATTTATTTCAGGTAAGGCTAGTTTAATAAGACTTGTAGGTATTTCGTCTATTCCACTGGTGTGTTTATTCTTGAGTATTTTCCCTATTTCCAAAATCTCTGTAGGATTTGTTATTTTAAGATAGATAGATCTGTTGTTTGGTGTAAGGTTGCATTTTGGTTGATGATGTGTCTGTGAGCTGATGTTATTGAAATAATTATTGAATTTTTGTGCTATTTCCTTGGGATCACCTTCTACACCACATTCCTCTGTGTTCTTCTGCCTTCCCCTGATTTCATTACATATGAATTCCAAATATAAATATAATATAAAATATTTCCAAATTAATTGGTCATAGTCCTTTTTTGTTTTGTTATAAATTTCTCTATATTTGACGTTACACCTGCTCATCAATAGTAAAATATCTAGCTGACTTTTGCATCTATTTATTTCTGTGTTTGATGGTATTTGCCTATTTTTTTTTGGTTTAAACGAAAGATTCTGTTGGTTAGAAAATTCTATCTGTGAGTAGTGTAATAATCTTCATTGTTAAGCTACAGTTGATGACCTCGAAGGTTGTTGGTATTGAGAGTGAAGAGGTGCTGGAGGTCACAACGAAATAAGCCATGCAGTGCCCTAAAGGTCACGATCAAGTCGCCACGCTCGCGGCGCTCCATAAAGAGACAAAGACCAAACAAGCGTAATCTTTCTTCGTAACAAGGACGAAACACACCAACCAGCACTCCCGTCGCACAACGCTGGACTCGATCTAGACACATAGTTATTTTAGAGTAGCCTTGCCGTACGTACCGAACATCAAGGGAATGCCTTTCTGATTAAATAAATCATTCGCCTATCCTTTGCAACCCCATCTATGAGGGCCGGCCAAGATAGGTCTGACGACACAATCACTCCGAGGTCACTATGTTGTTTGACGGCTTGAAGTGGAACATCATCGATGTAGTAGCATTGACGTGGATTGTTTCTAACTAACTGATGCACTTTGCACCTCACAACATTCAGAGGAAGAAGCCACGCACGATATGCGATCTAAGTTCCTCTGGATTGCAGAAGAGCGCACTTCGGTGAATATTCTGATGTCAGTATAAGAGAAACACGAAGACGAAATCATCCGCGGGAGAAAAGCCACGTATACTAACATGCTCAAAGGACGGAACCCTGTGGGACACCACTTACAGACTCACACCGGGATAGCGATGTACCGATTCTAACCTAAAATTAACATTCCTTCAGAAATGATTTTATCCATCGTTGCAATCCCCTCCTGATGCCGAAATGATCCAAAGAAGTCTTCTTAAGGGGACGCGATCGAACGCTCTCGATAAATCTAAGTTTACCACGTCAAGAGGGTTATTTGAGTTGAGAGATTAAGTCCATGCATTCAGGAACTCAAGCAGGCACGTCATCACCCAGCGACCAGGAATAAGCTCGTGTTGACAATCAGGTATCGTTCTGTTGGAGATTATGAAGGGTAGCTTACGAGAACATATGATCTTCTCAGCAATTTTCGTCACAATGGGCGTCAAACTGATAGGTCGATAGTTAGATGCTGAGAGTCTGTCTCCTGATTTGAAAATCGGTGTTACTCTCGCCGAACGCCAAGCCTTCGGCACTCGAGCTTCGAGATTTGTCGGCGCAGGATTTCGATATAATGGCGGGAAGATCATCAGGTCCAGAGGCGCTAGAGTGATCAATGTGACTCACCTCTCTTCAGACACCTTGATGCAATCCAAACAATCAGTAGATCGGACGGCCCAAACCTCTGGCAAGACTCTCCAGGTGGTTCATGAGTAAAAGCTCCAGCAAAGCACTCAGCAAATAAAGCAGCTGTTTCATCATCATCATGACAAATATGAATCACCGTGTCAAGGAGAAAATCGTTTAGAATGCCACAATACTTTCCACATTAATGATACTATCATCCATACATAGAGGCGTTGATCACGCCGCGATATTGCTCTTCAAACCATTATTTTGGTGGGAAATTTGAACGGTAATAGCTTTTGATAGGATTTTTAAGTGATTTCCAACAAGTTGGAGACAAAATTCAACAGATATAAAGACATTAATAAAATCATCTTCTTGAAAACATTGACAAATTTTATCCTTCGTTCCTTTCTTCTTTTCAGTGACATACAGTTTCTGGAAATAATTATATTTTTCGTTGATTTCCAAATCTGATAGCCAATTCGCGAAACCCATGCGAGGATTGTGTCTTCCTAAGGCCAATAAAGCGTTTAAATTGTTTCCTTCAATCTTAGGCGGTCTTCCTAATACTAGTCTATGCCTCATATCTATGCCATTTTTATCCTCTTTATTGTCTCATATACAGCACTTTTCCCAGTTCAGTCAATTGCACTAATTTTTTAACGTTTCATTATTTAAATATTTTAATATTGGTCTTCTACATATTTAATTTCAAAAAATTATATTCAATAGTTATAACTTCAGGAATTAAATTAAATTGATGTCGTATAAGTACCACTTATATCATGACATAAAATAAACATTCATTATAAGACATCCAAATGATATAACAAAATCTAATAAATAAAAATTGTTAACCAAAATCCTATAAATTGAATATTTTGAGTAGACAAAATTTTGTTTCTGCTGATCAATCTTATGAAAACAAATATCTTTCAAAAATGTCTACCATAATTTTAAGAATTTCATCATAAAACTATCCTACTTAGAATATTCAATATTATTGGATATCTAACTAAGTTACTTTCTATAAAATCTCAAGATATTTAAAACATCACTAAAAAACAAGTTTTAAGAGAGACTTTGCTTCGTCAGTACTCAATTAATTCATATTCAATAAAGTATAACATCAATCAACAACAACTATTTACCCACCTTTCAACACTTCACTTGATCTGAAAGATTGAAAGGCAATTTAACGGCCTCAGTTATAGCACAAGGACCATCTGTATAAAGAAGGAAACCAAATAATTATATATTAGGAATAAAATAACATGAAAAGAGGTTAATACTTGATGGAAGGTATATAAAATTATTTAAATATTTCAATATTAGCCTTCTACATATTTAATTTCAAGAAATTATATTTAATAATTATAACTTCAGGAATTAAATTAAATTAAAATCATATAAGTACCACTTATATCAAACGACATATAATATAAACATCCATTATAAGACATCCAAATGATATAACAAAATCCAATAAATAAAAATTCTTAACCAAAATCCTATAAATTAAATATTTTCAGAAGACAAAATTTTGTTTCTGCTGATCAATCCTATGAAAAAAAATATCTTCAAAAAATGTTTAACATAATCTTAAGAATTTCATCATAAAACTATCTTACTTAGAATATTCAATATTATTGGATATCTAACTAAGTTACTTTCTATAAAATCTCAAGATATGTAAAAACATTCCTAAAAAACAAGTTTTAAGAGAGACTTTGCTTCGTCAGTACTCAATAATATTCATATTCAATAAAATATAACATCAATCAACAGAAAATATTTTCTCACCTATTAACAATTCAGGAAGCTTCTTGGTAAATGAATACTGAAAAATTTAATTTTGAATATCAAAATAGATTTAATCTGTTAGTCTTCTACAATTTCAATTTCAAAAAAAGTTTTATTCAAAAAACTTTTAGATTTA
Source organism: Megalocaria dilatata (assembly GCA_034642435.1). Taxonomy (NCBI): domain Eukaryota; kingdom Metazoa; phylum Arthropoda; class Insecta; order Coleoptera; family Coccinellidae; genus Megalocaria; species Megalocaria dilatata. The sequence continues at coordinate 45,454,541 of CM067860.1, forward strand.
AATAATGGTAAGATCAGAAACGAAATTTTGTCTCCTTTTTTATTATTATTATTATTAATTTTGATGATCTTTTTTATATGTGTTGGTTTATTTATTCCATTTGACATTATATATTCAGTTTTGATTATATACGTCTATTATATATAAGCGGTGCTTATTGTAGACATTAATTTAATTCTAAAAGTTTTTTGAATAAAATTTATTTTGAAATAAAAATTGTAGAAGAATAACAGATTAAATCTGTTTTGATATTCAAATTTTGTTATAATTCTTCTATCAAGTGAAAAGCCTTTTTCTATTTTATTTTATATTGAAAAATTTGAATGGAGTGTAATGTTAACTACAAATAATTCTGTGGTTTACCCTTGATCTAAGTTTGGTTAACAATTTTTATTTATTGGATTTTGTTATACCATTCGGATGTCTTATAATGAATGTTTATTTTATGTCATGATATAAGTGGTACTTATACGACATTATTTTAATTTATTTTCAGAAGTTATAATCATTAAATATAATCTTTTGGAATTAAATATGTAGAAGGCTAATTTTTTTAAAATGTCCTTGTGCTATAGCAGAGGCCGTTAAATTTGTCTTTCAATCTTCTAGATCAAGGGTAAACCACAGATATATTTCTGTGTGTAGTGAATACCATATTTAAAGGTCTCATTTTAGTAGAACTTTTTCTAGAGGATGAAGGGTGAGTTGAATATTTATTATTGATTGATGTTATATTTATTGAATATGAATATTTGAATACTGATGAGCAAAGTCGATCTTAAAACTTGTTTTTCAGTAATGTTTTGCATATCTTGAGTTTTTATATAAAGTACCTTGGTTAGATATCCAATAATATTTAATAGTCTAAGTAAGATAGTTTTGTGATGAAATTCTTAAGATTATGTTGGATATTCTTGAAAGATATTGGTTTTCATAGGATTGATAAGCAGAAACAAAATTTTGTCTATTCAAAATGTTTAATTTATAGGATTTTGGTTAATAATTTTTATTTATTGGATTTTGTTATACCATTCGGATGTCTTATAATGAATGTTTATTTTATGTCATGATATAAGTGGTACTTATACGATATTATTTTAATTTATTTTCAGAAGTTATAATCATTAAATATAATCTTTTGGAATTAAATATGTAGAAGGCTAATTTTTTTAAAATTTTTTAAAATATTTATATAATTCTATTTATGTTATTTTAACGTTTCGTTTCTATACAAATATTCTACCTGTTTTATTTTTTCTAGTCAAAACAAAATTTTGTATCCTTCAAGTGTTTATTCGGTATTTTCAATGAATAATTTAAATCTCTTGGATTTATATAGCTATATGAAGGAATGGATTGACCAATCACATATAAGGAAGGCACAATCTAGAGAAAAGTTTACAGAAGTCATCGCCAACCTTCGCTAGAAGACAGCACTCAAAAAAGAAGAAGAAGATTATTGTTGACTTACCTATTGCTCTTTCTGTATATGAGATTGTTCCATTTGTGACACACTGTATTTGTCGACACGGATAAATTCTAAAACAAAATTTCATCAATAAAATCAAAGCAGTTTTTCTCGCTAATTTCCGTATTAACTAAGTAAGACCCTTTGTTGCAGGCAAATTCAAGAAAAAGGCTAATGAGGTTACAGGCGAAACATCAGAAGAAGACGAGATGCTGAACAGTAAGTCAGTCCTACTTTTCCACTTTTATCCATTTTCTCGGGGAGCCGTAATATTTCTTTTTCAATTATGTACACAGAGAGAGTGTTCCCTCTCAGGTCTGCCATCTTTCTCTCACCATCTGCTTCAGATGTAAAAGTTCAGTTTCATGGCGCGTACGTGCAGCAATGAAAGTAAGTTATTCGTCTGAAAGGTTGCGGAAGAAAATGTATGCGTTCTTTCTGTGGCGCTAAAATGACTAATAAGAATATCCTAAGAGGCAGTAATCTCCAGAAGCCGATGCGCTGCGGTGGATGCATCCTGTAAACGTTAGGCTTCGAATTCCTGTGAGGATTTTGAACTCTGCTTCAGTTCCTCTCGGATGCTTCCGGAAATTTCAACCGGAAAATTTCATCATTTGAGTAATACGGAGGTTAGCAGAAACTACGAAAGGCGTTTAGTATAAATAAGTTTCCTAGAAAATGTCTAACAACTTGTTCCGGTATAACACTATTACAGAGCGACAAGAAAAACTTCGGAAAAATTTTACTGTGTTCTGGAACAAAAGTTTTTTAGTGCAGCCAAATAATTTTTATTCTATTAGATTCTCTACACTTTCTTGTAAATTTTCAGTTTGATATTGCTGTATTTTGAAGAGTGTAAGAATGTCCAACAAACGTAGTGCAATTTTGTTGCTGCTTCGTCAAAGTGAGCGTCAATACGAAATTATTCGGTTACTCAAGGTGTATCGACAAACCGTGTCCGATGCAATTTGCCATTTCAAGGAGCTAAGGAGCTAGGCCATGATGGTCATCGTCCAGGAAGTTGAAGAAAACGCACTGTCAATACGCCTATCAGTCGCAGCATGGTCAAGAAGCGAATCAATCGAAATCCGAGGGTCTCCATGAGGAAATTTGCCCGTGAGACTGGTATCAAACGTGAGCCCGTTCGTTAAATATCCAGAAAGGAGCTCAACCTCAAGACATACAATCTCCAAAATGTTCAACTCCTCACGGATTAAAACAATCGCGTACGACTCCAAAAGTGCCGCAACCCCTTCGTTTGGTCGCCGGTCAGCAATGGGAGCGCATTCTCTTCATAGACGAGGAGCATTTCACCGTAGAGCAATCCTTCAATCACCGACACGACAGAGTCTGGTCCACAGAGGCTCCCGGTACGTCGACCATCGTCAACATCCGCATTTCGTCTTAGTCTGGGGCGGAATTTGCGCCAGTGGCAAAACACAATTGGTTTTCGTGGATCAATCAAGAAGTCTACCGCTGCGACATTCTCGAGGCCGTAGTACTTCCGAGGACCCAGTAGCACTTCCGCGACACGCATTGGACTCCACTCCGGCTCACAAAGCAAAATGACGCAAGAATGGTGTAAGACCCATTTTCCGGGTTTCATCACATCTGCAGAATGGCTGCCCGACTCGCTGGATCTCAACCCAATGGACTACAGCGTGTGGTTGATTTAGGAGCTAAGGCCGTGTGCTGAACATCACATAAGCTTGGAGTCGCTGAAGCAATCCCTGCGCCGGGAATGGGACCGATTAACGCCCGAAGAGCCGCGGCTCATTGCAGGAAATTTCAAGAAGCGTCAGAAGCTATGTATAAATATATAATAATATAAATATTTATGTTATTATTATTCGTTGTTGTTTTGTTCAATTCCTTTTGTTTAATGAAGTTGAATGAAAAAAGTTGTCCGAGGTTTGTCTTGTCACCCAGTATGAGAACTGTTTTAATGCTCACCATCCCTTGATATGTTTCTATTTGTAGATCATGGTGATGCGAAAATGTTAAGAACATTCTCAACGCTTAGATAGATCATTCGCAGATATTACTGTAATTTGTTTGAGATCATACAGGTGCAGAGCGTAGATAAAACACAAGTAACAATGAACACGCTTATTTAATATTCACATGATTCACCCTGTACTGGTGAATACACGTGGTTTCTCTTATTGAATGTAAACCGGTCTTTGTACAGTTTGATACGAACGCCTTATGTTGATTGACAATCGACGATTTATTGGGCAGTTTCTGGCTTGAATTATTCACCAACCTTGAATGAAACTGAAACAATAAAACTAGAGTAATTTCTATCTTGAATTACCACATGAACACACTCAGATTGCACTCTCTAGCTTGAAACACAATTCTGAAACTTTCTATAGTGAGAATCAACTCGTGTTTTGTGACTAACTTTCCAATTTTAATAATAAAATGATATAGAAAGGGTTTCACTTGATAAAGGGATTATTTAAAACATTTTTAATATCATACAGATTCACTATGTTAACCTCCTACAAATTTTAATTTCAAAAAAAATTTTTATTCAAAAACTTTTAGAATTAAACTGAATAAATGTCTTCAGAACACACTGTCTCAATTTAGTAGACACATAGAATTAACACTTATCACACAGTATCAAAGGGAATAAAAGAATTCGAAGAAATATAAACTATCAATTGAATCTACTGAGTAAATACTTGAAGGTGACAAAATTTTGTTTCGTTCCTTGTTTTATTAAAACCAAATTCCATTCCAAAAATGCAAAACATAACCTCAAGAACTTCTTCAAAAGCAACTTGCTCAAAATAAGTTCCTTCAAAAAAAATTCCTGAAACATGCAGAACATCTTCAGAAAGCAATTAATAATTCTTACAACGAACTCACCTGCCCTACTTCAGATTTAAAAAATGAAAATAATTAACAAATTGGATCTTACCATACAAACTGAATGCAGATATCTGAACAAACAACTTTTGAGGGAACTTATTTCGAGCAAGTTGTTTTTGAAGAAGCTCTTGAGGTTATATTTTGCATGTTTGGAATAAATTTGGTTTTAAAAAACAAGGAACAAAACAAAATTTTGTCCCCTTCAAGTATTTATTCGGTAGATTTAATTGATATTTTATATTTCTTTGAATTTTTTTATTCCCTTTGGTACTGTGTGATAGGTGTTTAATTCTATATGTTGACTAAACTGTCAGTGTGCTTTTAGACATTTATTCAATTTCATTCTAAAAGTTTTTGAAGAAGATTTCTTTGAAATTAAAATTTGCAGGAGGTTGACATAATTAATCTGTATGATATTTAAAAAAATTTTAAATATTCCAATTTTGTTTCAAATATTTATCTCTAGTGATTCTGTCAGATTTGAGGCATAACTTTTACTTTCTAGATGCAAAAATTTCAAAATTATGGTTGAAAGTATGTCTTGTTTCTAACAAATGATTTGGATATGTGAATTTAATGAATTTAATTCATTATTGAGGAAACTCTTCAGATGTTATCCAATTCTCTGTCAGAATGTTTTTTCCCGTCTGTCCTATGTATACTTTTTGCCAATCAATTAGTGCAGGGTATCTTATAAACTCACGATGAATCATTTTTATGTGTGACGTCCTTGATAATAAGTTGAATGAAGTTCTCAAATCATATACCTTTAGTATAATTTGAGGAGATGTATTCAAAATTCTATTTTTATTCAGATATACCATATTTAAAGCTATTAAATTATTCCTATTTTTTTGAAACTTCACTTAAAACTTATTCAAACATCAGTAAATTCATTAAAAATAATGATGACATAACACATGCAGATGTTAAATCAGGAGTTTATAAATTAACATTCGGTGATTGTCAAAAAGTTTCAATAGGACAGACAAGAAGAACTTTCTGACCGAGGATTGAAGAACACCTGAAGAGTTTCCTCAATTATTAAATTAATTCCACATATTCAAACCATGTGGTAAAATTTCACAGAATGTGAAAGTTATGCCTGTTAGAGTTACTAGAGATAATTGAATACAACAAAATCAAAATAATACTCAACAAACAATCGGACCTAAATAACTATCCATTCTTGAATATTTTCAGATGAACTGGAATTTCCTGTGATCCCCCTTTTTTGGGTTTCAGTCCTCAATAGAACTTCGTATCGGGTGTTTTTTTTAGAGTGATAGAAATTTCGATAGGGATGACTGTGATTTGACAAAGGGAAGAAGCCATGTTGTTTTGATATTTCTGTTCAGTAAGCATCGACAAATTATCATGGAAAGAATCACGCCGCAATAACGTTTACAAAATGTTGAAATTTATTTTCAAAATCGGTGTTCTACTTGCCAAACTTACAGAGCACTTCGTGAAATTTATGGTTTACATAGTCGTCCATCAGAGCACATAATCGTCCATTAGAGCTAACTATCGATAAATTTCGGACAACATTTTCTCTACTCGATGCAACGACAACAACAAGACAAAGAACTGTTCGTACGGAAGACAATATCGCTGCTGTAAGTCATAGTGTTAATGACGATCCAGATCTGTCTATTCGTCGACGTTCAAAACAAGTTGGTCTCTGTGCAACCACCACATGAAAAATTTTGCGTGAAGATCTTGGTCTACACCCATACAAGATCCAACTGGCGCAAGAACTAAGGCCATTTGACTATAATAAGTATCGTTTTTTTACTGACTGGGCCCTAGAACAGCTTGAAGTTGATCCTCTTTTTCATCGTAAAATTGTGTTTAGTGATGAAGCTCATTTCTGGTTAAAAGACTATGTAAACAAGCAAAATTGCCATATAGGGAGTGGAAACAATCCTCAAGAAGTTCTGCAGGTTCTATTGCATCCTAAAAAATGCACATTTGAAAGATTATTTTTTGGAGTTTATGTTTTAAAAATAATTTCCGGCATATGTCCACCACGACTAGCTCTGAGGAACCTCAATCGACCAATTTTGAACCACTTTTTCGAGTAATTCAGGCCTTATTTCATGAATAACACGAGTTATGTTGGCTTCCAAAGAGTCTACTGTTCATGGTTTGTCAGCATAAACCAATGACTTGACAAAACCCCAAAGAAAATAATCCAGTGGAGTTATCTCGCATGATCTTGAAGGTCAATTAATTGGACCATTTCTCGAAATAATGTTATCGCCAAATCTTTCTTTCAATAAATCAATAGTTACGGTAGCAGCATGCGGTGCAGCACCATCCTGTTGGAACCAAAACACTTCTAGGCCGATACCATTCAGATTTTGAAACAAGTAATCATTTGAAAATTTGAATATCAAAACAGATTTAATCTGTTAGTCTTCTACAATTTGAATTTCACAAAAATTTTCATTCAAAAAACTTTTAGAATTGAATTAATGTCTACAATAAGCATCGCTCATATTTTATAGACGTATATGATCAAAACTCAATATACAATGTCAAATGGTATAAGTAAACCAACAAATATAGAAAAGGAATTAAAATTAATAAATAAATATTTGAAGGAGACAAAATTTTATTTCTAATCTTACCATAATGAAACCAATTTATTTTCGAAAACATAAAACACAACTTAAAGATTTCTCAAAAAATATAATTCATTTTAAATATTCAATATATTTAAATATTCAAATAAGTTAATTCCAAAATCTCTCAAAACATGCACTATATCTTCAAAAAACAATTAGAATTCGGATAATCTCTTCATCGGCCCTAGATAATATTTAAAATATCAAAATCAACTAACAATCAGTATATCATACCTTAGAGTGTAACCGGCACTTGTTTAAAACAGACTAACTTTAAAAATCCAGATAGTCAGTTCCTCACAAAATCACAGAAAACTGTAAGGTATTATAAGGTTTTCTTTAAACCATTGACATTCCAGAATGAGATTTATTCAAGCCTAAATATAATTATATATTATGTATAAAATAAAATAGAAAAAGGGTTTTTACTTGATAGAAGAAATACAACAAAATTTGAATATCAAAAAAGATTTGATCTGTTAGTCTTCTACAATTTCAATTTCAAAAAAATTTCTATTCAAAAAACTTTTAGAATTAAATTAATGTCTACAATAAGCACCGCTTATATTTTATAGACATATATAGTCAAAACTCAATACACAATGTCAAATGGAATAAATAAACCAACAAATATAAAGAAGGCAATTAAAATTAATAAATAAATATCTGAAGGAGACCAAATTTTGTTTCTGATCTTACCATGATGAAACCAATTCCTTTTCAAAAACATAAAACACAACTTAAGGATTTCTCAAAAAATATAATTTATTTAAAATATTTAATATATTTAAATATTCAAATAGGTTAATTCAAAAATCTCTCAAAACATACTCTAAGGTATGATATACTGATACTGTTAGTTGATTTTGATATTTTAAATATTATCTAGGGCCGATAAAGAGATAATCCGAATTCTGATTGTTTTTTGAAGATATAGTGCATGTTTTGAGATATTTTTGAATGAGCTTATTTGAATATTTAAATACATTAAATACTTCCAATAAATTATATTTTTTGAGAAATTTTGTGTTTTATGTTTTTGAAAATTGAATTGGTTTCATTATGGTAAGATGAGAAACACAATTTTGTCTGCTTCAAATATTTATTTATTGATTTTAATTGTCGGTTTATTTATTTCATTTGATATTGTATATTGAGTTGTGATTATATACATCCATTAAATACATTAATCTAATTCTGAAAGTTTTTTTAATGAAAATTTTTTTGAAATTAAAATTGTAGAAGACTAACAGATTAAATCTGTTTTGATATTAAAATTTGTTATATTTCTTCTATCAAGTAAAAAGCCTTTTTCTATTTTATCAAGTAATCATTGATCATCGATCTGTGACGAGCACCATTCACTGTAACATTAGCTCCAGCATCGTTTTTAAAGAAATATGGACCAATTATGCTTTCAGCGTGTAAAGCAGTGCATTTTTCAGTATGCAATGGAACCTTGAGGACTTCTTGAGGATTGTTCTCACTACATATACGGCAATTTTAATTGTTTACATAGCCATTCAACCAGAAATGAGCTTCATCACTGAACACAATTTTACGATAAAAAGTTGGATCAACTTCAAGATGTTCTAGATCCCTATCAGCAAACAAATGACGCTTATTATAGTCAAGTGGCTTTAGTTCTTGAACCAGTTGGATTTTGTATGGGTGTAGACCAAGATTTCGCGCAAAATTTTCCATGTGGTGGATGCACAGAGTCCAACTTGTTGTGAACGTCGACGAATAGACAAATCTGGATTATCATTAACAGTATGACTGACAGCAGCGATATTTTCTTCTGTACGTACAGTTCTTTGTCTTGTTTTTGTTGTTGCATCGAGTAGAGAAAATGTTGATGGAAATCTATCGATAGTTCGACGAATAAGCTGCTCTGATGGACGATTATGTAAACCATAAATTTCACGAAGTGCTCTATAAGTTTGGTGAATAGAGCACTGATTTTGAAAATAAATTTCAACAATTTGTAAACGTTGTTGCGGCGTGAGTCTTTCCATGATAATCTGTCAATGCTTACTGAACAGAAATGTCAGAACAACATGGCTTCTGCCTTCTGTCAAATCACTGTTATCCCTATCGAAAATTCTATCACTCTAAAAAAAACAACCGATAGATGATACCATATTTAATTGTCTAATAGGATCAATGAACATAATTATTATATTGATCATTTCTTAAGAGATTCAGTAAGAAAATTTGTCTCCTTTTTCAGAGTTCTTTATTGAAACGAATTAATATTTTAATGTATTCAATGTAATGCATTTTCTTGTTGATAACATATTAATCTTATTTCAAACTAATTCGAGGTTTTTTTTCAGTTTACGATGACGCTACCGACAGCCTGCTTCAGCAGAACTCAGCTACGCCTATCCTAAAGCACCAACAGACGAGCCTCTCGTGTTGTGCGGCTTTTATATTAGTCAGTGCTTCTCTTTTGTTTTAACGGATTTCAGTAAAGCGAGGCGGTGGTTTCGCCCTAGTTTATACCTTCTGTGCCGGACAAAATGAGCGTCGTTTGAACTGAAACACACGCGCTTAGGCGCCAAAGAACTATTTTTATATATGCTTCTTGTGGCTACAAGTGGTTCAAGTGATAGTAAATCAAGCTGCGCAGCGATAGCTGGAAAGCACATCGTCGAAAATGTTCGGCTACTTGTTTTATGTTCTTCGAGTTCAGCGAGGACGCTCTGTGAAAGGCCCTACTGAAAAGAAAAAAAAGTTCACGTTTTGTTACATTCAGTGTTACTTTCTAGTAGGTCTGTCGAAAAATTCATAAAGGGTTCAATATTTGACGAGTACTTCTGCAGAATTCAAGGTGAACGTTTCTGATAAATCAAAAATTTACAAACAGTAAGGTATTGATGGCAAGTATGTTTCCAGTTTGATCTCAAAGTTGCATACACTTTACAATAAAATTATACCTAAGCAGATGGAGCTCATTATTTAATAATCTATGAAAATATGTAAAATCATTTAACGATATATTAAAAATAAGATACAATTATACAGATATCCATTGAATACCTCTGAATTTTTTCGCTACATAGTAGCTTTTTCAGATAAAAAAATTTTGAGTATCTGAATGTGCATAGAAGATATTTTCTTTATATAGTGGAGGATGTTGAAATGTTAAGAAGTTTTATCAACCCTTAGCAGATCTTCCGCAGATTGATCTAGCTCGGATTTGTGGACCGTAATTTGCTTAAAATAGATGTATCACACAGGTGATGTAGTGGATGAAACACAAATAATACAACAGTGAATATGTTTATTTGATGTTCACATATACAGATCAATACATGTGGCTCCTCTTTTTGAATGCAAACTAGTTGTTGTACAGTGACATTCTGACATGAACGCCTTATGTTGATTGAAACTACACTTGGACAATTTCTGGCTTAAACTACCCGTTGACCTTGAATTAAACTGAAACAACAATGCTAAAGTGATTTCTGTCTTGAATTCCCCATCAATACTCTCGAATTGCAGAAGATTTCATCGCCTTACCTGAATAAGTGTGTTTCAATAAGAGCGCAAGATGTCAGTGTTCAATAAAACGCCACGTCTTTGCGTACTCTTCTGAGGAAAGTTTGAATAACTTAATTGAATACATGTGGTGGTATTTCATTGATACAGCATCTAATTTCTGGTTTCAATGCTTCGATGGTTGCAGGCTTATTGGCACAAACCTGCAACTTCAGATCACCCCACAGCCAAAAGTCTAAAGGCGTTAAATCGCAAGACCGTGGAGGCTAATTCTGGTCACCAAATCTGGAAATGACACGACTAGGGGCAAACTCACTATTCATGATGTACTGGCAGAAGTTGTTAAGTCAGTTGGAGTTTGTAGTCATTCAGATGTAAATCTTTAATGAGAATTTCCTGAAGAGTGCCTGTTGAAATGTCCAATTCTTGTGCCCGATGGCGAATTGACGTCTCTGTCCTTTCTGTCACACTTTCGCGGACTGCCGTGATGTTTTGTTCTTAACGACCTCTACGAGCTCGTATCGTATGGTTTATATCACTAACCAAACCAGTTCTTTCGAATTTTTTGATTATTCTGTTCACAGAAGATGAATTAGGCACATTATTTCGACCCAACATTGGACGCACTTTACGAATAGTGGCAATTATACTTTCACCATTTTGATAATAATTTTTGACAATCAGGACGTGTTGTTCAACTGTGTGATACTCCATGTTTACTAACTCCCATCTATAAACTTTCGATATGTCACGTCATAATCGTGCGATATTATGACTGTCAAACGTGACGCGCGATCCAAATCTTGCGCTCTTATTGAAACACCCTACATTTTGTACGAATATTGTAGATTTCACTGAATATTCACAAACGACTGCCTTCATCATTATAAATTATGGACCACAGTCGAAGGATTCACACGTTTGTAATAACGTGAAAATTGTTACAAAAATATAATCACAGTTATCAACATCTATATGAAAATCAAATAATCCCTAAGTAAAAATGAAACTCATTTATGAATCCATCGACATTTCCTATAATTCATGTGAATATGTCAAAGGGACCAAATTCCTCATATTGAACATATTGTCTTCATATTCTGTGTCTGAATAATCGATATGTTTTCCAGTTTAAATCGTATTGATGACCATTGACTGAAATTGTTATTGTGTATTCTATAGTTGTAAATAGCTGAATATTTTAGAACTAAATTAAACAAGGTTTGTGACTTAATAAATTCGAACCAAACAAAATTATCGTTTTACTTTCGTCATTCAAGAAAGTGACGTGAATTTTTCCTATATAGGGTCTTTTTTCAGAGTGATAGAACTTTAAATTGAAATAAAAAACATTTAAATTAAGATTGAAGCCAAATTTTTCCTGAAAGATAATTTTATGACATTTATGTTTCAAAAATAATTTCCGGCATATGTCCACTACGACTAGCTCTGAGGGACCGCATTCGACCAGACCAATTTTGAACCACTTTTTCGAGTAATTCAGGCCTTATTTCATCAATAACACGAGTAATGGCTTCCAAACCGTCTATTGTTTCTGGTTTATCAGCATGAATCAATGACTTGACATAACCCCAAAGAAAATAATCCAGTGGAGTTATGTCGCATGATCTTGGATCTTGTTGGAACCAGAACACTTCTGGGTCGATACCATTCAAATTTTGAAACAAATAATCATTGATCATCGATATATAACGAGCACCATTTACTGTAACATTAGTTCCAACCTCGTTTTTAAAGAAACATGGGCCGAAGATGCCTCCAGCGTATAAAGCCATGATAATTTGTCAATGCTTATTGCACAGAAATGTCAAAACATCATGGCTTCTACCTTCTGTCAAATCACATTTATCCCTATCGAAAGTTCTATCACTCTCAAAAAAACACCCTATACATAGAATTATAGTATGAAAATCTACTGTTTCATTGTGAAAAATCTGATTGGAGACTGTCATTAATGAAATAGGTCAATTTGCGCTTGAGAAAAATTGGGAAATATTGAAAATTTATTTCCAAATGGTATCCAAATTGTTAGAAATTTACGTGGAGCGTTCAATGGAAACAAAATGCCGTCAGTGCAATTTCTGAAGCGAGTTCGTGAAACTGGATCGTTATTTGATTAAACAATCCATTCACGTTCTCTTCCAGTGAGCACCTGAGAAAATTGCTGCTCTAACTCAGAATTTGACTGAACATCCGTCAACATCAACTCGTGTTCAAAAAGTGAATATTTCTAGCATTCCTCTAAGGGAATTTTACACAAGACCTCGGTATGAAGGTTTACAAAGTTCAACCAGTTCAAGAAGTAAGGGCTCGTAACCATCTGATACGTTTCCACTTCGCTCAATGGGTTAATGATATAGCATGGCCAAAGGTGAGCATTTTACCAGAAAAATCAACTTTTGCAATGAAGATAATTTTCACATTTTTGTGGAGATCCGTTAAGGATAACTGTTACGCTAACCATCCAAAAACCATTTATGCCTTGAAACGTGAAATCGAAGTTGACATTCATGAGATTGAGCCCCAAACAATCGAATTGAACAATTGAGTAGATCAGATAATTGGGAAAATGTCGTTTTGCATTAGTGAATGTCAAGGTTCGACCTTTTCAATAAATTCATAACTTTGAAACAATATTTATCAGCTTTTTATTTATAGCCGACCAAAAACGCCCTGAAATGACTATAAAATGATAAAAAGAGGTTTTTTACTTGATAGAAGGATTTTTACAAAATTAAAATATCAAGAAAGATTCATTCTGTTAGCCTCCTACAAATTTCAATTTCGAAAAATTATATTCAAAAATTTTTAGAATTAAATTAAGGTCTTATATTCACTGCTCCATTTTGACCAATATCCTTGCTGCCCAGTATACTCCAGTTTCTCATTAGCAAATCGAAAATAATTTTTGACGCTACTGAGTTGTCTGGGAATTTTTATTGTTCAGTAAGTTCTCCTTTCGTCCCAATTACCACGAAACCCTGAGCACTATTCCTGACATATTTATAGGTTCTTTTAACCAAGTTGCACTTTTCAGTTAGTTTATTAAGCTGTTCCGAATAGCGTTGCAAGGAAATTTCCATATCAAAATATTCACAGCACGCTAAGAAAACCAAGCAATCAATATTCGTAGCACTTGTCGTTCTTTTCGAGACTTAAATAACCGACAAACCCCCCTAATGAGCACATCGCGAAGCGAAATTAATGACCGAATTATTTACGTCTATTTTCGCCTGAAACATTTCAATTATCAGAGTATGATAAATAGCACGGTATATTTTTGGGGAATTATATATGATCTTCTTCCAGATCCACGGATCGTCCTTTCCCTAGAGTGAGATACAATGTGAAATACGAGGACAAAGCGATAAAGTGACAACTTTTATATTTATGAAAGCCCTGAGGAAATGTGGAATATGTTCAGTCTCAAATGTTTTGATGTTTTAGTAAATTGAAGAATTAGGCCATTGATAAGAACGCTAAAAGTTTTATTTATTATAACATCAAAATACATAAATTCGCTTTATCTACATCTTATCAATATCTTAAATATCATACAGATTTATTCTGCTAATCTCACACAAATTTTAATTTTATAAAAAAAAAATTCTCGAAATTTTTTTGAAGTTAAATTAGAGGAATATCCTAGAAAATACATAATTTGAAATAAGGTTATTCTGATTTTCACAAATTTTTATTGTTAAACTCACAACAATTGTTTCGCTATCACAGTAGCATCATCAGGTAAGATCACATTTTGAATAACTAAGCTTGTTTCCGAAATCCGTGGCTATTTATATTACAGTAACTACAATAAATTTTTATTAGGCACTAAAACCCAAAAAAAGGGTCCCTGCAAATTCCAGCTTATCTGAATATATTTAACAGAGGTGAGCTATTTAAATCTATTTGTTCGTTAAGTAATATTCCAATTTTATTATGTTTATTTATCTCTAGGGATTCTAACAGATTTAAGGCATAACTTTTGCTTTCTATATGTAGAATTTCAAAGTTATGGTTAAAATTATGTCCTGTTTCTAACAAATGGTTGGAATATGTGGAATTGCTTTTATTGTTGAGGAAACTCTTCAAATGTTCACACATCCTATGACGGAACGTTCTTCCAGTTTGACCTATGTAAATTTTAGGGCAATCACCGCAGGTTAACTTATATACCCCAGATTTATCATCCTTATGTGTGTAGTCTTTATTATTTTCGATAAATTTACTCAAGTTTAAATTAGTTTTGAATGAAGTTCTCAAATTATATTTATTTTTGAGGTATGTAGCAATTTTCTCGGAAATACCTTTAGTGTAATTTAAGGAAATGTATTTAAAATTTTCTTTTATATTAGGAAACACCATATTTAAAGCTATTTTATTATTTTTCTTCATCAATAATTTGTCTATCAACTCTGGATCATATTCATTATTAAAAGCTATTTGTTTAATTATGTTAAGTTCTGAAATATAATTTTCTCGATTCATGGGAATATTAACTAATCTATGGATCATACAATTAAATGCTGATAATTTTTGATTTAGAGGATGATTTGATTTATTGTGTATAATAGAATCCGTATAGGTTGGTTTGTGGAATATTGAAAAATCATGTGAACTATTTATTCGAGTAACAGTTAAATCAAGAAAATTAATAGAGTTATTAAGTTCGGTTTCCATAGTGAATTTAATTGAAGGATGTATTTCATTGATGAATAAAAAGAATTTTTTCAAAAGTCTGTCTGTACCTGTGAAGCAACAGAAAATATCGTCTACATATCTATACCAATATAAAAAATATTTCTTAAGGGGATTTTGGTGAATTTTAGTTTCAATATTGTCCATGAATATTTCTGCTAATAAAGGACTTAAGGGATTTCCCATAATCAAACCGTTTTCGGATTTATAAATTTTATTTTTAAATTGAAAATAATTTTGTCTAGTGCAAATATCTAGACATTCTAAAATATCTTCTTTGATAATTGTATTGCATCTATTGTTGATTAATAGATTATCTACTAGTTTAATTGTTTCGTTTGGTGGTATACTTGGAAATAAATTTTGTACGTCAAATGAAATGAATTTAGCATTATGAGGTAAGTGGATATTCTTCATTTTGTTTATTAGCTGTAGTGAATTTTTTATCGAGTACTTAACAATAAAAATTTGTGAAAATCAGAATAACCTTATTTCAAATTATGGATTTTCACCAAGTAAGGACTGATACAATTCAATATTCTAGAAAATACAGTTTCAATTCAGTAGATATCTAGAATTAACATTCAATACAAAGTTTGAATATCAAAAAAGATTTAATCTGTTAGTCTTCTACAATTTTAATTTCAAAAATTAATTAATTTTTATTGAAAATTTATATTCGTTGTGTTTTTCTCAATTCCATTTTATATTGTATAATGAGTTTTGATTTGATATGTCTGTTAAATATGAGCAGTGCTTATGAAGACATTAATTTAATTCTTAAAGTGTCTTGAATAAATTTTTTGAAATTAAAATTGTAGAAGACTAACAGATTAAATCTGTTTTGATATTAAAATTTTGTAATAATTCTTCTATCAAATAAAAAACCGTTTCTTATTATTTTACTCATGACAAAGCACCAAAAGGAATAAGAGAATATAAAGAAGCTATAAAATATTAAATAAATATTGAATTGTATCAGTTCTTACTTGGTGGAAATCTATATTGAATAATATTTGAATAAGGTTATTCAGATTTCCACAAATTTTTATTGTTATTTTTACAACAATCGTTTCGCTATCACAGTAGCATCATCAGGCAAGATTACATTTTAAATAACTTATTCTTGAATAAATTTTCTGAAATTAAAATTGTAGAAGACTAACAGATTAAATCTGTTTTGATATTCAAATTTTGTAATAATCCTTCTATCAAGTAAAAAACCGTTTCTTATTATTTTACTCATTGCAAAGCACCAAAAGGAATAAGAGAATATAAAAAAGATATAAAATATTAAATAAATATTGAATTGTATCAGTTCTTACTTGGTGAAAATCCATATTAAATAATATTTAAATAAGGTTATTCAGAAGGTTAAGGTTTATTCAGATTACTTTTTGAATAATAAATTATTCAAAATGTAATCTTGCCTGATGATGCTACTGTGATAGCGAAACGATTGTTGTAAAAATAACAATAAAAATTTGTGAAAATCTGAATAACCTTATTTAAATATTATTTAATAAATCCTTGAAGGATACAAACTATAAACTTTAATTTGAAAAAATTTTATTCAAAAACTTTTAGAATGAAACTAATGTCTTATAAGCACTGCTTAAATTTAGTAGACATCAAAACTCTTGATATAATATCAAATGGAATGAAAAAACCAAACAAATCTAAATTGTCAATTAAAATTAATAAATAAATATATAGAAAAGGAGACAAAATTTCGTTTCTGATCTCATATTCACGAAAACCAAATCTTTTTCAGAAATGCAAAATATAATTTCAAGAACCAAAACTAATGTCTTTGAAATATTTAAATAAGTTACTTCAAAAATCTCTCGAAGCATGTAGCACATCCTCAAAAAACAGTTCGAAATCTAATAGGGTCTTCGTCAGTTCAACTTCACATTTAAAAAATAAATTAAATTAAAAAGAAATAACTCACCAAAAAAACCTCGTGGTATCCCTGTAGAACAAACACTAAAATTAGAGAACTTTAAAAAATCCAATGTATCTATGTTCATCATACAAAGCTTGTGAGGTATTTTATGACCTTAGTTAAACGAAATGACATTTATATAATAAAATTAAAAAACAAAAATTCAGTTTTATATTATATATACAATAAAATAATGAGAGGTTTTTACTTGATAGAAGGATTATTACAAAATTTAAATATCAAAACAGATTTTTTCTGTTAGCCTCCTATAAATTTTAACTTCAATCAATTTTATTCAAAAACGTTTAGAATTAAATTAGTGAATTTACATAAATATAAAAACCCTACGTATTCATTGTTTGTCCACAGAAATTACACAAAGTTTGTAAGGTAATTTTGAGAACTCAGTTATGTCTGAATGATACTTATATCTGAAAGAAAAACTTAAATATAATCATCATGTATCAAATAAAATAATCAAAAATGAGTTTTACACTTGATAAGAGGCCTATATCATGAATGTCATAGAGATGTATTCAGTTAACTTACCTAAAAATTTTAATTTTTCTCAAGAACTTTTTGAAATTTACTTGAATAATTTTTTAGAAAACACAGTTTCAATTTAGTAGACATATAGAATTAATATAACACAGCACCAAAAGGAATGACAGTATACAAAGAAAATATAAAAAATGTATTAAAAATATTGAATAAATAGTTGAACGATATGAACTTTGCTTCGTAACGATGTACTATGAAAACCAAATGTCTTTTCAAAAATGCACAACGTAACCGGAAGAATTTCTTCGAAAAAGTTCCTAGAACAAAATTCCAAAAAATTTCAGCACAGCTTCACAAAGGCCATTTGAAATTACCATATCGATATCTCATCAGTCCAAATTCGTATCAAAACAATAAAAGTAATTAATAAAATATATCTCACCTGACTAAAACCACATTTCTCTCGATAAACGTATTCTATCCATATTTCGTCCACATTTCTTACATCTTCTATTACCTACTAATATCGGGTGTTTTTTTTTAGAGTGATAGAACTTTAAATTGAAATAAAACACATTTAAATTGAGATTGAAGCCAATTTTTTTTTTATTTGAAAGATAATTTTATGTAATTTATGTTTCAAAAATAATTTCCGGAAAATGTCCACCACGACTAGGTCTGGGGAATCGCATTTTATCAGACCAATTTTGGACCACTTTTTCGAGTGAAACAGGCCTTATTTCATCAATAAAACGAGTTATGATGGATTCCAAAGCGTCTATTGTTTCTGGTTTATCAGCATAAACCAATGACTTGATATAACCCCAAATAGAATAATCCAACGGAGTTATGTCGCATGATCTTGGAGGCCAATTAATTTGACCATTTCTCGAAATAATGTTATCGCCAAATATTTCTTTCAATAAATCAATTGTTAGGATAGCAGCATGAAGTGTAGCACCATCTTGTTGGAACAAAACACTTTTGAGTCGATACCATTCAAATTTTGAAACAAATAATCATTGATCATCGATCTGTAACGAGCACCAGTCACTAGTCACTGTAACATTAGCTTCAGCATCGTTTTTAAAGAAATATGGACCGATGATGCCTCCAGCGTGTAAAGCACACCATACAGTACATTTTTCAGGATGCAGTGGAACCTCCAGAACTTCTTGAGGATTGTTGTCACTCCATTTACTGTAATTTTGATTGTTTACATAGACGTCCAACCAGAAATGAGCTTCATCACTAAACACAATTTCACGATAAGAAAGTGGATCAACTTCAAACTGTTCTAAAGCCCAATCAGCAAACAAACGACGCTTATTATGGTCAAGTGGCTTTAGTTCTTGAACCATTTGGATCTTGTATGGGTGTAAACCAAGATCTTTACGTTAAATTTTCCAAGTGTTGTAGGCACAGAGTCCAACTTGTTGTGAACGTCGCCGAATAGACAAATCTGGATCAGCATTAAAACAATGACATACAGCAGCGATAACTTCTTCTATACATACAGTTCTTTGTCTTGTTGTTGTTGTTGCATCGAGTAGAATATGTTGTCCGAAATCTATCGATAGTTCGACGAATAAGGTGCTCTGATGAAGGATTATGTAAACCATAAATTTCACGAAGTACACTAAGTTTGGCGAGT
The DNA here is from genome assembly GCA_034642435.1 of Megalocaria dilatata. Lineage (NCBI taxonomy): Eukaryota > Metazoa > Arthropoda > Insecta > Coleoptera > Coccinellidae > Megalocaria > Megalocaria dilatata. The sequence continues at coordinate 45,473,854 of CM067860.1, forward strand.
ACATCACTGATTTCGAAAATGAATTTCACCAATTTGTGAACGTTGTTGCGGCGTGAGTCTTTCCATAATAATTTGTCAATGCTGACTGAGCAAAAATGTCAAAGCAACGTGGCTTCTACCTTGTATTAAATCACAGTTATCCCTATCGAAAGTTTTATCAATTAAAAAAAAACACCCGATATAATAACCCATTGAGCGCTCCAGGTATTGTGCTCAATTATAGAAAAGGAAATCTTCATTAACAAAAACACAACTAACTAAAAATCCGGAATAAAAACATGTTTTGAATAAATCATTTAGAATCGTAGAGAAATTAAAGCAAAAATTATTTTTCTGGTGTTTTTTCATGAAAAGAATGTTAAGCGTGTTGTTTCGAATTTAATTTTAGAGTACGAGATACTCTAATTGGAAACATAACTGAACTTGAGCTTACATTCAGAAAAATTCGTACGAATTGAAGCAGACTGAAAGAAGGTAAGCTATCGAAAAGACGTGAACGTAATGATATAATTTTCTATTAATTTATTCGGAGTATAAATAAGTTCGTGCGAATTTGATAACAGATGTCGCTACTGGTATATTATTCAATTATTTCATCTGGCAACACCTTCATTTTCAATTGTCATCATTAAACTTTCTTTCATTAGCTGTCATTTCGCTGAAAGGCAAACAACATAGATTCTGTGGACTCTGCAAGTGGCAACTTTTGTACCGAATAACGTATTTTTGCTGGGAGTTTTACTTCATTCCTTCAATATGAAGAAAAATGTTGCCCAAAGTCATCGTTTCTTAGTGGACGTCTGCAATACGCCGACAGACACGATAATTATTTTGCAGCATGACACATGTTGTGTCGCCTGTTAAAACGTAATTGAAAACGCTCAAAGGGAAAACCGCCGTACAGCACAGACATTGATCTTTTTTTGGACTTCGAATGATTCAAGTGTTTATTTACAGAGCGATAGAACTTTCGATAGGGATAACTCTGATTTGACAGAAGGTAGAAGCCATGTTGTTTTGACATTTGTGTTCAGTGAGCTTTGACAAGTTATCATGGAAAGACTCATGCCCCAACAACTTTTACAAATTGTTGGAATTTATTTTCAAAATCAGTGTTCTATTCGCCACACTTCGCCAGCACTTCGTGAAATTTATGGTTTACGTAATCGTCCATCAGAACAGCTTATTCGTCAAACTATCTATAGATTTCGGACAACATTTTCTCTACTCGATGCAACAACAACAAAAAGACAAAGAACTGTACGTACAGAAGGAAATATCGCTGCTGTAAGTCATAGTGTTAATGATGATCCAGATTTGTCTATTCGTCGACGTTCACAACAAGTTGGACGCAAAATTTTGCGTGAAGGTCTTAGTCTACACACATACAATATCCAACTGGTTCAAGAACTAAAGCCATTTGACCATAATAAGCGTCGTTTTTTTTCTAATTGGGCCCTAGAACAGCTTGAAAATGATCCACTTTTTTATCGTAAAATTGTGTTAAGTGACGAAGCTCATTTCTGGTTGAACGGCTATGTAAACAAGCAAAATTGCCTTATATGGAGTGAAAACAATCCTCAGAAGTTCTGCAGGTTCCATTGCATCCTGAAAAATGGACTGTATGGTACGCTTTACACGCTGGAGGCATCATCGGTCAATATTTCTTTAAAAATGATGCTGGAGCTGATGTTACAGTGAATGGTGCTCGTTACAGATCGATGATCAATGATTATTTGTTTCAAAATGTGTTTATCGACCCAAAAGTGTTTTGGTTCCAACAAGATGGTGCTACACCTCAGGCTGCTACTGTAAAAACTGATTTATTGAAAGAATGATTTGGCGACAACATTATTTCGAGAAATTTTCCTATTAATTGGCCTCCAAAATCATTTTCTTTGGGGTTATGTCAAGTCATTGGTTTATGCTGATAAGCCAGAAACAATAGACGCTTTGGAAGCCAACATAATTCGTGTTATTGACGGAATAAGGACTGAATTACTCGAAAAAGTGGTCCAAAATTGGTCTGGCCGAATGCGGTTCCTCAGAGCTAGTCGTTGAGGACATATGCCGGAAAAACCAAAATTTGGTTCCAATTTTACTTTGAATGTGTTTTATTTCAATTTAAAGTTCTATCACTCTCAAACAAACACCTGATACAAGCAATTTTTCACTATAAAACCTCAATTTTCGAAAACCCGGCGAACTTATTCATACCCATAATGATAATTGAAATTTTCATGAATAATTACCTTACAGATTACCAATTTTACAGTACTTTAGTGAAAATATGAAATTTTTTTTTGAACCAACCGTGAGGGGAGCAGGATGTGAAATTATTGTTTAACTTCGGCATGATCCAAGATAATTACTTTCTCGTTTGCAAATGAAAATCAGGATCCCGCAGAAGATTTTTAATTCAGGATGGTAGGCAATCACTGGCGCACCACTATAATTAAAAACGAGAAAAAGGAACTATTCGAGGTCAGTTGTAATAACAGGGGGTGAATAACGCAAAAATTAAAATCGATTTTTCGTTTTCAATGAACTTCTCGGTAGCTTTGTCAGCAGCTAGTCCTGGACATAAAAGCCGGTCCAATTTCATGGTTCAATAGTACACGGATTAGGGATACCTCTGTCTGTCGTTCTTTCATCATGCTGATTTTATAATTCGGAATTTTTCCAGGAGCTGCCTCATTTTCCTCGGAGGATACCTAATAAAGGGGGTCAGAGGAGCGAGCGCCTTAAGGAGTAATAATTTCTGAACTCTACGGCCCAGAAAAATCGAGTACTCTCGTCCCGGATAACTTTATTGGAAAATATGCTTCTTTCCGGCAGAGATGAATCAGAAATCGCCGTAATAGCCTGTAAAAAACGGGACAGCGGAGTCTCATAACTAACCCCATGCGTTCCATTCAGAACTTCATTATTTCGCAATATTATCCTCTTATCATGAAATTTCAGAAATAAATTAATCGGGAATCAATGAACAGATGTTTGATATTTCTTGAAGTCTACTGTCCCGTTGCATTTTCCTGAGATTCTGGGTATTCAAATTCAAATGGCAAGAATTTCTCGTGAAAATCCTGTTTCAATAATAAATCCTGTGGACCAGAGGCGGTATACGCTGAAATGCTCAAGAATGGAATCCCAAAACTCAACGAAAACCTGACTTACTACTCTGTCAAGAAAGTAACGGGAATTTTCAATTAAAGCAACATTTTTACATTTAATCGTCAAAATTTATTGGGTCGCCTTCAAAATAGGCTCCACTTGCTCCAATACATCTATGCCAACGGCACTTCCAATTATCGAAACATTTTTTATAGGCACTTTCCAGGATGGACTTTAGCTCTCGCGCCGAATTTTGTTTTATGGCTTCAATCGACTCAAAACGGGTGCCACGAAGGGGCAATTTTAGTTTTGGGAAGAGGAAAAAGTCGCAGGGAGCCAAATCCGGCGAATACGGTGGTTGCTGAAGCACGTTTATTGAGTTTTTGGCGAAAAAGTCAGTCACAATCGTAGCTCGGTGAGAAGGCGCGTTATCGTCATGCAAAATCCATGAGTTGTTCGCCCACAAAGTTGGCCGCATCTTACGGATACGCTCACGCAAACGTTTCATAACGCCTAGGTAATACTCCTTGTTTACCGTCTGACCCTCTGGAACGAATTCGTAGTGCACCACGCCACGGATATCGAAGAAAACAATGAGCATCACCTTCATTTTCGAGCGGCTTTGGCGTGGTATTTTCGGTTTCGGCTCATTTTTTGCCACTCATTCCGATGATTGCTGGCTTGTTTGCATATCGTACTCGTAGACCCAGGTCTCATCACCAGTTATAATGCGTTCCATGAATGTAGAATCGGAATTACAGCGATCCAGCATGTCTGAAGAAACCTGTTCGCGATGACGTTTTTGAAGAAAATTCAGGTCTTTCGGTACGAGTCGTGCGGCCACCTTTCTCATGCCCAAAATATCAATCAAAATCGTACGTGCGGACTCGTGGGATATCTTAAGATCATGTGCTATCTCTCTCAAGCTGGTACGACGGTTTTCCAGCACCCTTTCCTCAATTTTATCGACGTTATCTTCGATCGAAGCCGTCGATGGGCGACCACTTCACGACCGTCCTTGAAGGCTCTGTACCACTGATATGCACGAGTTTTCGATAGAGCATTATCACCAAAGGCCTTTTGCAACATTTTCAATGCATCGGCACACGAAAATTCAGTTGCAACACAAAACTTTAAACAAATTCTTTGCTCAACGTAATCACCCATAGTAAAAATCGCCACGCACTCTGACATCGACTGACTTAATGAGCTGTTGCAAACACACTAGTTGACAGATCCCGCTCAAGCTTGGCATAGTAATTAAGCACAGTGGTACTAATCTAGGAAAAAAAATTTTTACCTGCCTCATTGCCCCGCCAGATTTAAATCGATAATTCCCGGTACTTTCTTGACAGAATGTATGTGATCAATCAATGCCTAAATGGTTCCGCAATTCCGGAACAATGGAGAGTTGCCTATATTACATCAATCCATAAAAAGGGGAATAAACACGATTGCAACAACTATCGCGGACTCTCTGTGACCAGTACACTCAGTAGGTTGTATGGGAGGATTCTTCGGGATTTGATAGAGGATGACTACAGGGAGAACGAAGATGAAGAACAGAGCGGATTTCGAGCAGGGAGATGATGTACCGACAATTTCTTCTGCTTGAAACAAATAATAGAAAAACGGAACGCTAGGAATATGGAAACACACACAAATTTTGTAGATCTCCGAAAGGCCTATGATACCATCCCAATTTCTAAACTGTGGGAAGTCCTAGAACAATCGAATATAAACCATACATATATAAAAGCTTTACAAGAACTATATACGAACTCCAAATCAAGAATTGAAGTAGGTAAATATGTCACCGAGGAGTTTCCAGTAACCAAATGTTTGAGACAGGGATGTTGCGTATCACCAATACTGGTTAAGATATATATTGCCGCGGTTTTGAAAAGATGGAAAAGAATGGTTCGCGACATGGGAATTGATGTTGACGACACATGCGTGTGCACTCTTCAGTTTGCTGACGATCAGGTGGTGGTTGCTAAGAGCAGGGATGACATGGTGTACTACTCTGTCAAGAAAGTACCGGGAATTTTCAATTAAAACAACATTTTTACATTTAATCGTTAAAATTTATTGGGTCGCCTTCAAAATAGGCTCCATTTGCTCCAATACATCTATGCCAACGGCACTTCCAATTATCGAAACATTTTTATGGGCGCTTTCCGGGATGGACTTTAGCTCTCGCGCCGAATTTTGTTTTATGGCTTCAATCGACTCCAAACGAGTGCCACGAACGGGCAATTTTAGTTTTGGGAAGAGCAAAAAGTCGCAGGGAGCCAAATCCGGCGAATACGGTGGTTACTGAAGCACTTTTGTTGAGTTTTTGGCGAGAAAGTCAGTTACAATCGTAGCTCGGTGAGAAGGCGCGTTATCGTCATGCAAAATCCATGAGTTGTTCGCCCACAAATTTGGCCGCTTCTTACGGATACGCTCACGCAAACGTTTCATAACGCCTAGGTAATACTACTTGTTTACCGTCTGACCCTCTGGAACGAATTCGTAGTGCACCACGCCCCGGATATCGAAGAAAACAATGAGCATCACCTTCATTTTCGAGCGGCTATGGCGTGGTTTGTTCGGTTTCGGCTCATTTTTTGCCACCCATTCCGATGATTGCTGGCTTGTTTGCATATCGTACTCGTAGACCTAGGTCTCATCACCAGTTATAATGCATTCCATGAATGTAGAATCGGAATTACAGCGATCCAGCATGTCTGAAGCAACCTGTTCGCGATGACGTTTTTGAAGAAAATGCAGGTCTTTCGGTACGAGTCGTGCGGCCACCTTTCTCATGCCCAAAATATCAATCAAAATCGTACGTGCGGACTCGTGGGATATCTTAAGATCATGTGCTATCTCTCTCAAGCTGGTACGACGGTTTTCCAGCACCCTTTCCTCAATTTTATCGACGTTATCTTCTATCGAAGCCGTCGATGGGCGTCCGGTCTTCGACCACTTCACGACCGTGCTTGAAGGCTCTGTTCCACTGATATGCACGAGTTTTAGATAGAGCATTATCACCAAAGGCCTTTTGCAACATTTTCAATGCATCGGCACACGAAAATTCATTTGCAACACAAAACTTTAAACAAATTCTTTGCTCAACGTAATCACCCATAGTAAAAATCGGCACGCACTCTGACATCGACTGACTTAATCAGCTGTTGCAAACACACTAGTTGACAAATCCCGCTCAAGCTTGGCATAGTAATTAGGGACAGTGGTACCAACCTAGGAAAAAAATTTTTTACCTGCCTCATTGCCCCGCAAGATTTAAATCGATAATTCCCGGTACTTTCTTGACAGAATGTATATGATGGACAGGTCAATCGAGGAGCACACTATTTGGGGTTTGACAGTTAACATCGATAAAACGAAGTATTTAAGTGTAGGAGCCGAATCCGCAGATCTGGAACTAGAAAATGGACAAAAAATATCCTCCAGTAAGAGTTGTGTTTATTTGGGGATAACTTTCGATGAAACCGGTACAGACGCAGAGGAAATTGAAAAACGTATCGTCTAGGCAAAAAAGGTAATTGGCTGTCTCAATGGAATATTGTGGAGTAAGGAAATATTGAGAAGAACTAAATTCAATATTTATGAGACGATGGTCAAGAGTACACTACTATATGGTGCCGAAACATGGAGAATAACAGAAAAACACAAGAAAAAGGTGGAGGTAGTGGAAATGGACGCGATACGACGATCTTTATGTATTTCAAAAAAAGACCACATAAGAAACGAGAACATCAAAGAGATTATGGGAATCGAAGATAAAATAACACAGGATATAGAAAATAAAAAACTAACATGGTACGGACATGTGAGACGTATGCCTGAAACAAGACTCCCGAAACAAGTACAATCATGGCAACCTGCACAATCAAGGAAAAGAGGGAGACCTAAAATTGGGTGGCACAAATCCGTACAAAAATCCATGAGTGCAAGAAACTTAAGAGAAGAAGACTGTGCAGATAGGAAGAAATGGCGATTAGGCGTCAGACAACGTAGAAAAACGTTTTAAACCGATTCATATATATATATATATATATATATATATATATATATATATATATATATATGGCGATTAGGCGTCAGACAACGTAGAAAAACGTTTTAAACCGATTCATATATATATATATATATATATATATATATATATATATATATATATAAGAATTTCTCTTGAAAATTATGTTTTAAGTAATAAATATTTGAGTCATACGACGTTCATTAGAACTTCGTCGATATGTTATTAGTTGTGCAAGAAAAAGCTTGGACAAACTTTTTTCATTTCACTTCATTAAGCAGAAGAAACTAAACAAAATAACAACTAATAATGATGTCATAAACATTTGGTAGTAATATATGTAAGCGGTTTCGAAGTGACTTCTTTTAGAGGCTTCAGACGCTTCTTGAACTTTTCAGCAATGGGCTGCAGCTCTTCGGGAGTTATCGGTCCCATTCCCGGCGCAAGGATTGCTTCAGCGACTCCAAACTTTTGTGGTGTTTAGCACACGCCCTGCGCTCCAAAATCGACCACACGCTATAGTTCATTAGGTTAAGAACCAGGGCGGCCATTCTGTCGCCGAAGTACTGCTGGGCCCTCGGAAGTACTACAGCCTCGAGAATGTCGCAGCGGTAGACTTCTTGATTGATTTTGATCCCTTGATCCACTTTAACCAAGGGTGTTCTGCCCCTGGCGCAAATCCGGTCCCAAACCATGTCACAGTGAAAAACAATCCTCAAGAAGTTCTGCAGGTTCCATTGCATCCGGAAAAATGCACTGTATGGTGTGCTTTACACGCTGGAGTCATCATCGGTCCATATTTCTTTAAAAACGATGCTGGAGCTAATGTTACAGTGAATGGTGCTCAATGATTAATGATTATTTGTTTCAACATTTGAATGGTATCGACCCAGAAGTGTTTTGGTACCAACAAGATGATGCTACACCTCATGCTGCTACCGTAACAATAGATTTATTGAAAAAAAGATTTGGCTATAACATTATTTCGAGAAATGGCCCAATTAATTGGCCTCCAAGATCATGCGACATAACTCCACTCCAAGTCATTGGTTTATGCTGTTAAACCAGAAACAATAGAAGCTTTGGAAGCCAACATAACTCATGTAATTGATGAAATAAGGCCTGAATTACTCGAAAAAGTGGTACCTCAGAATTAGTCATGGTAGACATATGCCGGAAATTATTTTCAAAACATAAATGTCATAAAATAATTAAAAAAAATGGTTTCAATCCTAATTCAAATCTGTTTTATCAGTTTTTCAATTTTCAATTAATGTTTCATCACTTAAAAAAAAACACCCGATTCATCGACCACAAATCTATTCAGTACATATATTTGCTTTACGCAGATACACTGAGGTATTAATCAAACACTAGCTCCACCTATTGTACGCAAATATACATACAGACATATATAAGACACACCCTAGCGAGCTAATTCATATGAAGATCTGCATTCCGGATTTTTCTTCACGTCACAAACGCAGAAAACTTTCCTCGTGTTCAATTCAGATCAAATAGGCTGCTCTGTGCAGGGCACTGACGAGAAGCAACAAGTTCGAAACGATCCACAAAACCTAATCTGGCTTGTTTGCGTTTAAAATTGTTATACAGATGTACGAGTTGGTTGCATTGTCTCGATTTGTAGAACTTTCTACCACCAGCTCCATACTTAATTTTTCTTTGAATAAAATCACTAAATATCTGAGGACCATTACAAACTTTATTGAGTACTATATAGTAAAATGTTTCAAGACTTTTTTTATGTCAATCGTTGCAAGTTTCAGTAATTTGTTGAAGCAAAAACACGATCAACAGACGCCAATATTATTAGTTTATAAGACTTTAGTTTGTCGCTTTTTATTAGAGGAGATAAAGGAATTGTTTATAGTCTATTTGTCACGCTATGATATGCTGATAATTTATGTTGTATTGGATTATCAGCATAGCATAGTATGATAAAAATCAAGAATCAAATAATAATGGTTATTCGTCATCAATAATAGACAGTAAGACCAAACAACCAACATTAAAAGCTGTTAACGAAATATACTCTGTGCTGAAAATCGAAAAAAACACACAATTTCCTTTTATTATGGAGAACTGTCATTTAAATGGAAGAATTCTAATAAAACATAAATATAAACATATCTTACAGAGCCAACAATTCAGAAGGAATTAAAAAAACGCAAAACCAAAGGAAATAATTTGTGTCATTAATCGTTTGATATGGTTTTCTGGAAACATTTCTTGGTTTGTTTGAACCTTATAACATCGGTAACCATTCTTTTCAAAATATACTGAACACTTCCATCGCTCGTATCGACTTGTTCAGCAATTTGTTTACTCGAACAAGGCGCACTGGTTTCAACAAGAACACACACATCTACTTCTTTTTTCAGACGATTCTCACTAATGGGTTTTGGTGGTAGATCGATCTTGCAATGCCTGCATGTTCGTAAGCACCTACATTTCTCGATTTTTTCAATTATTTCAGAAATAGGCGAACTTTAAGGAATCGGCTTATCTTCAGAGCCAATAATGAATGAATTTATGGTCTCTTGAATTGATTGATTACCAAAACCATTTTATGATCCGAATTTGTTTTCTACATTGAGCATTTCGATTTAATTCACATTTGAAGTGCGAATGGTTCAGTGGTTCTGAACGCAGACTGCAGAGCCTTTCTATTGAAGCATTTCCACTATCCACTGACATTGAGAGAGAACAATTGTTTATTCGTCATCGCATCGCGCTGAGATTTTGATTCTTTCACTGGTCTACTGGACTCTGGTCGTCATCTTGATCAACATTGAATTTCATATATTTCCGCCTGTATTTTCCATACCTGTATATGTGTATCATTTAACTAAAGTGCACACCTAGGAAGATTTTGAATCTTGGGCGCGTCAGTATACCGATTCACCTAATCGCAATCGTTTAAAAACCGCTTAAACCATTAATATGTTATCTCAACAGAATGAAACCGAAGGAATTCACAACCATAAATGGATCGTGGTACGCACACTTTCTAAAATATCACGTCATCGAGTAAATACATACATCGTCCAAGTCTTGGCCATCCTAGGTTTATCAAGAAATAAGCAATCTATGTTCTGGAAATCTATTTCAACTGATAGAAACTCTTTGTTTGTTACTCTTTGCTTTATGCATGATGGGGTAAAATAGGAAAAAATGAGAAAAAATCTAAATTTATCGATTATTTATTTTCGATTAATTATAGTTATTCCACAACTGAATGCAAATTCAATAGTCCAATACGCCCAATACAAATCAAGTCATAAATGAAATTTGTAGGCATATCTTTCCATTCTTCCTGAAGGGCTTATCTCAATTCCTGAAAAGTTAAAGGTGGGTTTTGGCAACTTGATATTGCTCTCCCTAAGTTATCCCATACGTGCTCAATTGGATTCATGTCTGGTGAGTTTGCTGGCCAGTTCATTCTCTGGATATTGTTCTCTTGAAGAATGTTTTGCACCCTTCGTGTGCGGTGTAGTGGGGCGTTATCATCCTGATAAATTAAATTATCCCCAAATTCGTTGCGCAGAGGAACAATGATTGGTCCAATGATTTTCTAAATAGATGAGATCAGTCATTGTTCGTTCAACGATAATAAGAGGAGTACGGCGACCGAAAATTATACCCCCTGGCGCATTATTGAAAGGCGACAACTTTCCGGACAAAATTGAGTCTCTGTAGTCTGCTTGGACCTCTCCAAACCTCTTCTTGTCGACTATCACTTTGTAAACCGAATCGTGCCTCATCCAAAAAAAGTACGTTGATCCATTGTGGTAAAAGCCAGTCTTTGTGGTGTTCTGCCACTGCCGACGGGAAGTTCTATATCCAAGTGATAGTCGAGGTACTCTTAAAGGTCTTCTTGCCCTTACATTTGAGGAATACAACCATCTCTTTATGGTACTGGTTGAAACTACCCGTTCTAAATAGCTGGCATCAGTCATTGTTCGTTCAACGATAATAAGAGGGGTACGGCGACCGAAAATTATACCCCCTAGCACATTATTGAAAGGCCACAACTTCCCGGACGGAATTGAGTCTCTGTAGTCTGCTTGGACTTCTCCAAACCTCTTCTTGTCGACTATCACTTTGTGAACCGAATCGTGACTCATCCAAAAAAAGTACGTTGATCCATTGTGGTAAAAGCCAGTCTTTGTGGTGTTCTGCCCACTGCTGACGGGTAGTTCTATGTCCAAGTGATAGTCGAGGTACTCTTAAAGGTCTTCTTGCCCTTACATTTGAGGAATACAATCGTCTCTTTATGGTACTGGTTGAAACTACCCGTCTTTAGGTCCTCAACAAAGACTTTGAAGGGCTGTTATAGATACCGTTCGATTCCTTCGAGTAAAGTTGGCGATATAATGCTCTTCCCTTGCAGTTGTTACTCTGGGCCGACCAGGCACCGTCTCCGAGCAAAGCTGCCGGTTTTCAGGAAAAGGGCCACAATGCGCCTTTCTGTCCGTGGAATATTCAAACTTTGAGCAATTTGGTACTTCCACAAAGCTTCTTGATCTAGGGCTAACTGAGAAATTGGATGTTCTGGCATTTTCCATGGAATATTATCAATATTACAACTCTCGTTATTCGCTAAAAACTGATTAATTTCGAATACACCTGTATTCTCCCGAACAAGAAACATTTTTTGCTGGTTTATTGTTTTCATTTAAGTGATAAGATAGTGAAGATTCCACACACAAAAATTTTTCATGTTACATTCAACAAGTTAAGAGTTGATGGAGGGCAAAACTTTTGACGATGTGTGTATATTGAAACATTAGAAATTCCCTTCGCAGTAGAATTTCAGTCAAAACAAGTGACCCTAAAGCATTCTTGGTATCAATCGTAAGATACCAGTTGTTTATGATTGCCTCTGCGCATTCCTTCTCGAATGAGATACCACCTCATCACAATCCCCCCATTAAATTCCCCCAGCTCCAGCATGTCCAGCACGTAGGTGCTTAAATTTCCACCGAATCTGCAAAGCCCAATATTTAACAGATACCTGCTATTGACCTTTGGAATATCGCAATTCCTGGACGCCGTTTGAATTTTAAAACATTCTTTCAAGTTTTATGACCGAAGTTTCAAGAGGGGATTAAAAATAAACAAGCTTTTTATATTCCATTTGGGTATGGAACGCTCTGCTGGGCAGGGTGAATTCGATTCCCGCAATGAGATAGTTCTCGCGTCGTTCCTTTCCTATTAATTGATTATATCCTGCTGTTGGAATACCGGATGATGAGCTTTGGTTTGAATTCTTGGTGCACTTATTGTGAACTTAGCCGTGGAAAAACGCCTTTGTTTTATTCATTCCACGTTGAGAGACATGGGTTACCTATATTTTCGACACAGGACGGTATTTTTGAGTTTAGTAGAAGCTTCGGTCAGAGATTATGATGAATGATTAACAGAGTCATCTGTTGAGTTTTTGAAGTGGCTGATAGGTCGTTGAATAACTTAACACAATGCTCAAAAATGAAGTGGATATTCTCCAAACTGTTTTTTTCGCTTTAAATCAAACTGGAAAGGCGTATGTTCACGTATAACACACCAACAAAATATGGTACTCACTGAATGGCTTAATCTAAAAATAACAAAAAACTGCTTTCTTGTAGGAGTATGATCTTCTTTCCTTGTGATGCGATTATCTGTTATTGCAATGGATCTGATGTTGTGTAGTTTCAGTTGTGGATTAAATGTCACGAGTTTAACATGTGTTTACAAGCCCATACTTGGTCTCATTCCTGATTCTTTCTGTTCTTGACTTTCCCGCTGATCTTCTCCAGAAGATCCATCTCCGTAGCCAGCAAGATAGAAATGACTTTATTGCAGGATAAAAGCAAGGGCCGCTGCGAAAAAACGTTTGAGATCTATTAGAACTGGTGCATTGAAAACACGTGAAGAACAATATGACTTCAGAAACTGTCATGTTGGCTTTTGCGGGGAAATAAGTAGATAATCGAAACTGATTGCTCGCTAATCACTTGGTGAAACCTAATTTAATATTCAATATGAGGGAGAAATGAAAACACTTGACTAAATAACATAAATAGAGGTTAATTCTTGATAGAAGGTATATAAAATTATTTAAATATTTAAAATTTTTTTTTTTGAATTAGCCTTCTACATATTTAATTCCAAAAGATTATATTTAATGATTATAACTTCTGAAAATAAATTAAAATAATGTCGTATAAGTACCACTTATATCATGACATATAAAATAAACATTCATTATAAGACATCCGAATGGTATAACAAAATCCAATAAATAAAAATTATTAACCAAAATCCTATAAATTAAATATTTTGAATAGACAAAATATTGTTTCTACTGATCAATCTTATGAAAACCAATATCTTTCAAGAATATCCAACATGATCTTAAGAATTTCATCATAAAACTATCTTACTTAGACTATTCAATATTATTGGATATCTAACCAAGGTACTTTATATAAAAACTCAAGATATGTAGAACATTACTGAAAAACAAGGTTTTAAGATCAACTTTGCTTCTTCAGTATTCAAATAATTCATATTCAATAAATATAACATCAATTAACAACAAATATTCACTTACCCTTCAATCTTCTAGAAATAGTTCTGCCGAAATGAAACCTTTAAATGTGGTGAGGAACGGTTCACTGCACACAAAAATATATCTGTGGTTTACCCTTGATCTAGAAGATTGAGAGACAATTTAACGGCTTCTGCCATAGCACAAGGACTATCTGTATAAAGAATGTTAAGGAAACCAAATAATTATATATTATGAATAAAATAACATAAATAGAGGTTAATTCTTGATAGAAGGTATATAAAATTATTTAAATGTTTTTTAAAAAAATTTTTAAAATTAGCCTTCTACATATTTAATTCCAAAATATTATATTTAATGATTATAACTTCTGAAAATAAATTAAAATAATGTCGTATAAGTACCACTTATATCATGACATATAAAATAAACATTCATTATGAGACATCCGAATGGTATAAAATATTTAAATAATTTTATATACCTTCTATCAAGAATTAACCTCTATTTATATTATTTTATTCATAATATATAATTATTTGGTTTCCTTAACATTCTTTATACAGATAGCCCTTGTGCTATGGCAGAGGCCGTTAAATTGTCTTTCAATCTTCTAGATCAAGGGTAAACCACAGATATATTTTTGTGTGTAGTGAACCGCTCCTCACCACATTTAAAGGTTTTTTTTTCGGCAGAACTATTTCTAGAAGATTGAAGGGTAAGTGAATATTTGTTGTTAATTGATGTTATATTTATTGAATATGAATTATTTGAATACTGAAGAAGCAAAGTTGATCTTAAAACCTTGTTTTTCAAAAATGTTCTACATATCTTGAGTTTTTATATAAAGTACCTTGGTTAGATATCCAATAATATTGAATAGTCTAAGTAAGATAGTTTCATGATGAAATTCTTAAGATTATGTTGGATATTCTTGAAAGATATTGGTTTTCATAAGATTGATCAGCAGAAACAAAATTTTGTCTATTCAAAATATTTAATTTATAGGATTTTGGTTAATAATTTTTATTTATTGGATTTTGTTATACCATTCGGATGTCTTATAATGAATGTTTATTTTATATGTCATGATATAAGTGGTACTTATACGACATTATTTTAATTTATTTTCAGAAGTTATAATCATTAAATATAATCTTTTGGAATTAAATATGTAGAAGGCTAATTTAAAAAAAAAATTTTTAAATATTTAAATAATTTTATATACCTTCTATCAAGAATTAACCTCTATTTATGTTATTTTATTCATAATATATAATTATTTGGTTTCCTTAACATTCTTCATACAGATAGTCCTTGTGCTATGGCAGAGGCCGTTAAATCGTCTTTCAATCTTCTAGATCAAGGGTAAACCACAGATATATTTTTGTGTGTAGTGAACCGTTCCTCACCACATTTAAAGGTTTCATTTCGGCAGAACTTTTTCTAGAAGATTGAAGGGTAAGTGAATATTTGTTGTTAATTGATGTTATATTTATTGAATATGAATTATTTGAATACTGAAGAAGCAAAGTTGATCTTAAAACTTGTTTTTCAGTAATGTTTTACATATCTTGAGTTTTTTTATAAAGTACCTTGGTTAGATATCCAATAATATTGAATAGTCTAAGTAAGATAGTTTTATGATGAAATTTTTAAGATTATGTTGAATATTCTTGAAAGATATTGGTTTTCATAAGATTGATCAGCAGAAACAAAATTTTGTCTATTCAAAATATTTAATTTATAGGATTTTGGTTAATAATTTTATTTATTGGATTTTGTTATACCATTCGGATGTCTTATAATGAATGTTTATTTTATATGTCATGATATAAGTGGTACTTATACGACATTATTTTAATTTATTTTCAGAAGTTATAATCATTAAATATAATCTTTTGGAATTAAATATGTAGAAGGCTAATTAAAAAAAAATTTTTTTTAAATATTTAAATAATTTTATATACCTTCTATCAAGAAATAACCTCTATTTATGTTATTTTATTCATAATATATAATTATTTGGTTTCCTTAACATTCTTCATACAGATAGTCCTTGTGCTATGGCAGAGGCCGTTAAATCGTCTTTCAATCTTCTAGATCAAGGGTAAACCACAGATATATTTTTGTGTGCAGTGAACCGTTCCTCACCACATTTAAAGGTTTCATTTCGGCAGAACTATTTCTAGAAGATTGAAGGGTAAGTGAATATTTGTTGTTAATTGATGTTATATTTATTGAATATGAATTATTTGAATACTGAAGAAGCAAAGTTGATCTTAAAACTTGTTTTTCAGTAATGTTTCACATATCTTGAGTTTTTATATAAAGTACCTTGGTTAGATATCCAATAATATTGAATAGTCTAAGTAAGATAGTTTTATGATGAAATTCTTAAGATTATGTTGAATATTCTTGAAAGATATTGGTTTTCATAAGATTGATCAGCAGAAACAAAATTTTGTCTATTCAAAATATTTAATTTATAGGATTTTGGTTAATAATTTTATTTATTGGATTTTGTTATACCATTCGGATGTCTTATAATGAATGTTTATTTTATATGTCATGATATAAGTGGTACTTATACGACATTATTTTAATTTATTTTCAGAAGTTATAATCATTAAATATAATCTTTTGGAATTAAATATGTAGAAGGCTAATTAAAAAAATTTTTTTTTTAAATATTTAAATAATTTTATATACCTTCTATCAAGAAATAACCTCTATTTATGTTATTTTATTCATAATATATAATTATTTGGTTTCCTTAACATTCTTCATACAGATAGTCCTTGTGCTATGGCAGAGGCCGTTAAATCGTCTTTCAATCTTCTAGATCAAGGGTAAACCACAGATATATTTTTGTGTGTAGTGAACCGTTCCTCACCACATTTAAAGGTTTCATTTCGGCAGAACTATTTCTAGACGATTGAATGGTAAGAGAATATTTCTTGTTAACTGATGTTATATTTATTGAATATGAATTATTTGAATACTGAAGAAGCAAAGTTGATCTTAAAACTTGTTTTTCAGTAATGTTTCACATATCTTGAGTTTTTATATAAAGTACCTTGGTTAGATATCCAATAATATTGAATAGTCTAAGTAAGATAGTTTTATGATGAAATTCTTAAGATTATGTTGGATATTCTTGAAAGATATTGGTTTTCATAAGATTGATCAGCAGAAACAAAATTTTGTCTATTCAAAATATTTAATTTATAGGATTTTGGTTAATAATTTTATTTATTGGATTTTGTTATACCATTCGGATGTCTTATAATGAATGTTTATTTTATATGTCATGATATAAGTGGTACTTATACGACATTATTTTAATTTATCTTCAGAAGTTATAATCATTAAATATAATCTTTTGGAATTAAATATGTAGAAGGCTAATTTTAATTTTTTTTTTTAAATATTTAAATAACTTGACTAAATGTTTCACAATTTATAGAAATAACATTAGTTTACATGCTTGTTTCGAGTTTTATCCCATTTTCAGAACTGAATATAAAATATATACAGTCGCACAAGTACGCAGACATATATTATTGAATAACAGATGTTAAAACCGCAGACAGGCGGAAATCTAATTCATCATTCACAATTGGGAGATTTTGTCGATATGCCGAGGATATCTCCAGGAACTCCAAGAGGTCCAAACGTTTACCTTTATCACCTTTGTGTAAAATTTGTATTTTATTGAAATCTCTAAAATGATTGGATGTGATGCAATGATCGGAGAAACCATGTTGATTTATTTTGAAGAATCGATCTTTTATATTCTTCAATTCTGACTTCGAGAGATCAACCCATCTGACTTATATAAAAGGCAGGACATTCGTCACAGAATAGCTTATGGACACCACTCAATTGTGAATTATTTAGTCGATTCTCACCGCTAAAAACATTGACCTCAAATTTTTTTGATTGGTACATATAGCATCAATATCATTTTGTCTGATTCTTTTTCAAAGCTTATCACTAAAAGATTAATGTAATTGATGGATACAAATTTCTTCAATTGATTTTTAGGTCGAGCTAGATATACCAGAGAGAACAATCTATTCTGTTGTTTTTTGAATATTAATCAGTCAATTATGTCCGGAGAGTAGCCATTCTTCTTTGTTAATAATTTTAGTATTCGAATTTCCTTTTCAAAGTTAATTTCTGACATTGGCATTGAAATCAAACTGTGGATTAGGGTATGATAAGAAACCGTCAAAGATATGGTCAATGTACAGCATGCTAAAGGCCGTTCCCGTCATTAGAGAGAAAGTAGATTCGGTAGGCTCTTTGCATTTCTAAAAAAACGAAACATAGACTGCAAGCCAACGAAATCGAATACCTTCAGAGAGAACATTGATAATTTTATGCAAAAGCGCCAAAGGAATGTCTTCCAATCAAGGTATTCTAATTTTCTCCTCATCTTATTGAACTATATCCATCTATAACATCATAATTTCACGTGGCTCTTATGATAGGAATATCAGCTGCCTACAGAAGTGACCAATTATTCAAAATAAAAACTTCGTACGTCACTTTTTAGCCGGAAAAGTATCAACTGAGATACAAGATAGGAAAACTTATCGAAGTAGATTATTTCAGATTACAGAGGAAATTTGGATACAGATATTGATGGATTACATGGAATTTAGGAAGGACATCCCCAGTGAAAGATATTTTGTTCAATGACGTTTCGGAAAGGTAACCTTATGGACATAACACCGTAGTTCAATCTCCAAGGAAAATAACTACATATTTTGGTCTTGCTCAATCAGAGAAATACACTGAATAATGCTTCAGAAGCACGTCGACAACATTACTTACTGGCAGTGGCGCCGACATTTTAATACTGAAAAGTCGAGGAAGTTGGAGGTCCAACACAGTAGCCGATGGAGGATATGTAGTTCAATTGAAAATCAGTCCAAAACAGTTCTGCTCTCAAGACCTTCCACATCCTCTGATGTGTCCTATAACCTCAAGAATTTTCCGAACCATTTAACAATAAGTGAAAAACAGCAGTACATTAACATTTCAACAAATCGCCTGACTAAAGGAAGAGGTTCAATCAACGCTTATGAGTCATCAACCGTGACTGTTGAATTTAATGAGTAGTGGAGTTCTATTTGTCTGAAAACCAATTTATATTCAATTTCTGTTATTGTGTTGTATATATTGAAATAAATTAAATGTTCTTCTGTTCTTCCACTACGAAATTACTTCCCACCGACGGCTGGAGAATGATCACTTTCCTACCTGGTGGAAAGAAAAGCCAAAGAAAAGACATTTTCCAACCTTCAAAAAGTCAGAAAATGTCACATTTCATATATGTTTGTAAATTAACATAATTACGCTGTAACTCTACGAAAACCAGCGTTCCTAGCGTTGAAGTACGGAAGAATATGTATCGGGTTTTTCTTTAGAGTGATAGAACTGTAAAGCGAAATAAAACACATTTTGAGTAAGATTGAAGCCAAATTTGTTTTATTTGAAAGATAATTTTATGAAATTTATCTTTCAAAAATAATGTTCACCACGACTAGCTCTGAGGAACCGCATTCGACCAGACCAATTTTGGACCATTTAATCAATAACACAAGTTATGTTGGCTTCCAAAGCGTCTATTTTTTCTAGTTCATCAGCATTAACCAATGACTTGACATAACCCCAAAGAAAATAATCCAGTGGAGTTATGTCGCATGATCTTGGAGGCCAATTAATTGGACCATTTCTCGAAATAATATTATAGTCCAATCTTTCCTTCAATAAATCAATTGTTACAGTAGCAGCATAAGTTGTAACACCATCTTGCTGAAACCAAAACACTCCTGGGTCAATACCTTTGAAATTTTGAAACAAATAATCATTGATCATCGATCTGTAACGAGCACCATTCACGGAAGCATTAGCTCCAGCATCATTTTTAAAGAAATATGGACCGATGATGCCTCTAGCGTTTAAAGTACACTATACAGTGCATTTTTCAGGATGCAATGGAATCTGAAGAACTTCTTGAGGATTGTTTTCATTCCATTTACGGTAATTTTGCTTGTTTACATAGACGTCCAACCAGAATTGAGCTTCATCACTAAACACAATTTTACGATAAAAAAAAAATTTGTTGCCTGTAAAGTCGGTATACGGGCGAAAGTTTTACGTGACAACGACTTTGAGTGGTAAAATAATTTTAATGTGAATATTCATTCGTATAGTAGGAAGAAGGATGAAATAATAGTAACAATTTAAAACATTTATTTATACAAAGAATTATATTTAAAACATTAATTTATACAAAGAATCTCGCACTGAATTTCATATTAACAAAATTTTATTTATCAATCAGTTGTTATAAGTTATTAATAAATTTAACTTGTTTTACATTGTTATAAATATAAAAACTAAATTTAAAAGTTAGAACATTTATTTAAATCACATTAATTGTTAATATCAATCGATTTTAATTCAAAGTGTATTTTCTTAAAGGAGAAAACTAATTCACATTTGATCTTTGAATTTGTAAATCGCGCGCTTACGACCTTGCGCAGTGATTAGTCGTCTCGGTTTGAATGTTTGAAAGTTTCGATTTGACAGGTTGGAGGTTAAACATTGTTATTTCAATTTTTTACATAGCAAGTCGCGCTCATTTTTTCAAGTTAAACAAATTATTATTGGTTGAGAAACGATTTCTACTACTTTTTTGATTGAAAACTACCACAACATTGTGATT
Organism: Megalocaria dilatata; assembly: GCA_034642435.1. Taxonomy (NCBI): domain Eukaryota; kingdom Metazoa; phylum Arthropoda; class Insecta; order Coleoptera; family Coccinellidae; genus Megalocaria; species Megalocaria dilatata. The sequence goes on from CM067860.1 coordinate 45,494,338, forward strand.
ACTACAACATAACCTATTCACTTATGTCTTAGTCATTTATTTCATCATGTTATATTATCAGTCTGAAATTATTTACCTTTGCTGTTTGAATTGTTGCGATGGACGAAACTACCTTCACATTATCACTACACAATCGTTTTACAATTAACTGGCAACGTGTAAACTTGTATGCAGGCGCCTAAGCGAAATAGAAGCGCAAGACATGAACCGGTGTGTATGCCTATCTCTCTCACTCTCTCTCTCTCTCGCTCTGTCTCTCTTGCTCTTAGGCGGGCTAACTGTGCTCGAGTGGAAGGGACGCGTGCCTTTCACTTTTTATGTCTGTCTCTCTCGCTCTTAGGCGGGCTAACCATACCCGAGTGGAAGGGACGCGTGCCTCTCACTCGCTCTCATTGTGAGCGCATAACGTGAGCGGAGCGTAACGCAGTTTCTTGAAGTGTCACCCGGCAAACCAATTTATAAGACGTTGTCACGTCAAAAGTGGATCAACTTCAAACTGTTCTAAAGCCCAATCAGCAAACAAACGACGCTTATTATGGTCAAGTGGCTTTAGTTCTTGAACCATTTGGATCTTGTATGGGTGTAAACCAAGATCTTTACGTAAAATTTTCCATGTATTGGAGGCACAGAGTCCAACTTATTGTGAACGTCGACGAATAGACAAATCTGGATCATCATTAACACTATGACTTACAGCAGCGATAATTTCTTCTGTACATACAGTGCTTTGTCCTGTTGTTGTTGTTGTTGCATCGAGTAGAATATGTTGTCCGAAATATATCGATAGTTCGACAAATAGGCTGCTCTGATGGACGATTATGTAAAGCATAATATTCACGAAGTGCATTATAAGTTTGGCAAATAGAATACTGATTTTGAAAATAAATTTCGACAATTTGTAAACGTTGTTGTGGCGTGGCGTGAGTCTTTCTATGATAATTTGTCAATGCTTACTGAAAAGAAATGTCAAAACAACATGGCTTCTACCTTCTGTCAAATCACAGTTATCCCTATCGAAAGTTCTATCATATTTAAAAAAAATACCCGATACTAGGGGTACCTATAATTGATACTGTATCGTAGATGGATCTGCACGTCAATATTCAAAAATGCCTGAATTTCAACGGCGAAACTAAAGCGTGAAATATTTAGGAAACTTTAAGTAGAAGTAAACGTGATGGAGTTCAAGATTTTCTACTGTACCTCTCGATGTTCAGAAGCTTTCGAAAAAAGTGGGGAATCGTCCCAAAAATTCCCAGACTAATTGTATTTCATGCCATGAGTTTTCCCCCCGCATTCTCTGCGGTTTGTAGTGAGAAAAAATAATGAACCCCACGCTGATTCTTCTCACCCTTCTCGGTAACCCCTCAGAGAATCCCAAGCCAGGTAGGTATCAAGTTCACCCCATGAATAATTCAAATACTTGCGGAAAACTAAAATGGAAAATAATGTCACGTATTATGCCGCGTTTAGTTCTGAACAGTTCATTGGACCTCACATATTATTATGCACAATAACAATTTGGCCTAACATCAGAAACACGCAATCAAATAACCAGGCAACCGAAAATAAAACAGGAACTCAAACCGTGTTCCTTACAAGAAAAGGTTTCTCGCAAACGGCCAGGATATGCTCGTGCCAAGGGTATAAACGGCTACAATTCCTTCGATGTTAATGAAATTTATTCAGGATTTTCGGGAAGTGCGGGAGCAAATCGCTTTTGTATGCAGGAACGGATTAGCTTGAAATCATTAATGGATAGGACTCGTCGCTAGAAAATGCCTAGGATCCTGCGTTTTAAAGAACCATAAATTACATCATTTTGAGGAGATACAGAAATAAATCCACTGGAGATATCGAATAATTTCATTTCATCAGGGTAATATAGGGAGTTTTCCTTACAGTGATAGAACTTTCGATAGGGATAACTGTGATTTGACAGAAGGCAGAAGACATGTTGTTTTGGCACTTCTGTTCAGTGAACATTCACAAATTATGAACAACGCCGCAACAACGTTTACAAATTGTTGAAATTTATTTTCAAAATCAGTGTTCTATTCGCCAAACTTATAGAGCGTCCATCAGAGCAGCTTATTCGTTGAACTATTGATAGATATCGGACAACAATTTCTCTACTCAATGCAACAACAAGATGAAGAACTATACGTATCGAAGAAAATATCGCTAATGTAAGTCATATTGTTAATGATAATCCAGATTTGTCTATTCGTCGACGTTCATAACAAGTTGGACTATGTGCATACACCACATGCAAAATTTTGAGTGAAGATCTTGGTTCACACTCAAACAAGATCCCACTGGTTCAAGAACTAAAGCCACTTGACCATAATGAGCGTCGTTTCTCTGCTGATTGGGCCCTAGAACAACTTGAAGTTGATCCACATTTCAATCGTAAAATTGTGTTCAGTGATCAATCTCATTTCTGGTTGGACGGCTATGTAAACGAGAAAAATTGCCATATATGGGGTGAAAACAATCCTCAAGAAGTTCTGCAGGTTCCTTTGTATCCTGTATGGTGTGCTTTGACCGCTGGAGGCATTATCGGTCCATATTTCTTTAAAAACGATGCTGGAGCTAATGTTACAGTGATTGGTGCTCGTTACAGATCGATGATCAATGAGTATTTGTTTCAAAAATAGATTGAGATTAAATCGAAAGAAGGGCTATTATTTGTACCACGAATAGTTTATCGTGGCACTTTTCAGTAAAATTGGTATTCTGAAACAGTCGCTATGATTTAAGAATTTGTCAGGAGTGCAATAGAAAGCATTTGAGTATATGGAAATACTTTAGGAGTCCAACACTTTAAAAAAATATGTATATATTTATCCGTTTTGCTCATTTACATAGCATATGGTGAACTAATTTTGAATAGAACAAAGTACGAATATTTATTGTTTTCAACGAGGTGACAATTATCGTTAAGTTGATATAAAGGAATAAACGAGGAATTTGTCTGAATTCAACGGTATATCAAAGCTAAGAATTTCATTATTGATACAATAAAAGTGAATTTAAAATAAACACGGAGAATTTAAAATATGGGATTGGATAAGAATTGATTAATTTTATTGGATTAAAATAAAGGAAAATACCAAAATTAAATGTTTGACTTGCTAGTTGACTCAGTGAATGAAGTGATGATATGCAGTTTTTTTTTCTGGAATAGAAAAAGAAAAGAATAATTGTGTAGGTCCTTTGGGTTAGATGCTACGTGTAAAGGAGGAAATGAAGGATAATGTATGTGAAATATAACAATATCTTAACGTAATTTTACAGCTCCCTTTACAACGTAAAATTATTATAACAATCGAAAACATAGCTTAAAGCAATAATTTCGAAACAAAAGTGATAAATTATCTCTTGAACAAAAAGTAAAACGACTCATTCTGAAACAAATATACCGCACTTCCAAAGCAGAAAACAATCACAAGAAATTCGTGAAACTAAATGAACTGGGACCAATCTCTCAAAAATTAGCTCAATAATTTCAGAAGCTTACATCATAACAGCTTCTACACCCTTCACATAAAATTTCCAACCTATTTTTTAATGCTGAAGGCAAAAACAATCGGTTTGATAATTCAAGAGATCACAAATAATGTTGTCATCAGTGCTTAAGCGTTTATATAGGACAAACCGGTAGTTCCAGAAATGGTTCACAGAACATCAATCAGTATTTAGGAGCCAGAAATATAACCGTGATTTCGCAAAAAAAAATTTCGAAACAAATCATGTCTTTGCAGAATTAGAGTTTTGAAGTAGTACATCTGCAAACGAAAGACAAAAATGACTTTAAATTTAGAATTATATATTCTAACTTCTACAATATATATTGAAAATATACAAAAACTATCAAAATGTTATTTTTCAATGTCTCAGAAAATATCTTTTCACATGCCGATATAAAACATATTATTACAAACGTATCAACAAAAAGTATATGAGGATATATATATTAATCTACCAATACAAGAAAATTCACTCCTCCAAAATTATCTAAAATTATCAAAATACAGGATCAACTAAAAATAATTGAACGAGAATTCCTACATTTGATAGCTATTTCGGTCTCTAGACCTCTTCAGAAATGTATTGAATTCAGATTCAATTATATCAGGAGAACAAAATTTAACTCGGCAAATAAGATAAAACCTGGAAAAGATAAACTCGAAGTAAGTTTTAAAGTATCTGAAAAAAAAACAGAAATGATCAACGTGTTATTACGCTTAACCCAAAACCATTTGTACTCTTAACACAGAAAGGCATAACAAAATTATACACCCCAAATAATGTCCCAAGACAAGAAAAATAACCAGAATTTGAAAAATAATATAATAAATAATTAAAGAATAATTAAAACAAATTGTAGAAATTACTATGTTTTACTACCAATAAAAAGATATATTTCACATATTCTTGTGACTCAAGTTTCGGGAAATGAACTATCCCATCATCAGACAATTGTCTGATGAACTGGCAGTTGTCTGATGATGGGATAGTTCATTTCCCGAAACTCGAGTCACAAGAAAATGTGTAATATATATTTTTATCGGTAGTAAAACATAGTAATTTCTACAATTTGTTTTAATTATGATCAACTACCAAATAGTAACGGCTGAAACAATTCAGTATCAATTAAGGAATATATTGTGGATATTCAGACTCTATATGAATTTATTGCATATTTTAAAAATCAATTTGAATGTGAGTCAATACTTGATAGAAGTGGAATTTAAATGACCTTATATTGAAACTATATACAAAAACTATCAAATTGATATCCTTATATATATAATCAATATAAAATATTATTCAGTGCCTCGGAAATAACCTATCTAATCCCGACATGAAACTTATTAATACAAATGTAATAAAAAAAACTATATATAATAATAATAATGTTCATTTACCAATTTGTCACAAAGGTTTCAGGTTACATTTTCAAACTAAAAATGAACAAGAGATCCTTAAAACTCAAGGTTGTGCATGGGTATACAGTGAATACTTTCATTTAAAAAATTTCTAAGTACATATACAGTGCATAAGACATAATAGCATTGATGAATAAGTACATAATAGTGAGAGAACTAGTTTTAAAATAGAAAAAAAGACAATTTTTTTTTTAAATGAAGAGAACGAACGAGAAAAGGTGATTAAATATGTTATTTAAATATTTTAAAAATTAAAATTTTTTTTTTTTAAATTAGCCGTCTTCATATTTAATTCCAAAAGATTATATTTAATGATTACAACTTCTGAAAATAAATTAAAATAATGTCGTATAAGTACCACTTATATCATGACATATAAAATAAACATTCATTATAAGACATCCTAATGGTATAACAAAATCCAATAAATAAAAAATTATTAACCAAAATCCTATAAATTAAATATTTTGAATAGACAAAATTTTGTTTCTGCTGATCAATCTTATGAAAACCGATATCTTTCAAGAATATTCAACATAATCCTAAGAATTTCATCATAAAACAATCTAACTTAGACTATTCAATATTATTGGATATCTAACCAAGGTACTTTATATAAAAACTCAAGATATGTAAAACATAACTCAAAAACCAGTTTTAAGATCAACTTTGCTTCTTCAGTATTCAAATATTCATATTCAAAAAATATAACATCAATTAACAACAAATATTCACTTACCCTTCAATCTTCTAGAACTAGTTCTACTGAAATGAAACCTTTAAATGTTGTGAGGAACGGTTCACTACACACAATAATATATCTGTGGTTTACCCTTGATCTAGAAGATTGAAAGACAATTTAACGGCCTCTGCTATAGCACAAGGACTATCTGTATAAAGAATGTTAAGGAAACCAAATAATTATATATTATGAATAAAATAACATAAATAGAGGTTAATTCTTGATAGAAGGTATATAAAATTATTTAAATATTTTAAAAATTTAAAAAAAATTTTTTTAAATTAGCCTTCTACATATTTAATTCCAAAAGATTATATTTAATGATTATTACTTCTAAAAATAAATTAAAGTAATGTCGTATAAGTACCACTTATATCATGACATATAAAATAAACATTCATTATAAGACATCCGAATAGTATAACAAAATCCAATAAATAAAATTATTAACCAAAATCCTATAAATTCAATATTTTGAATAGACAAAATTTTGTTTCTGCTGATCAATCTTATGGAAACCAATATCTTTCAAGAATATCCAACATAATCCTGAGAATTTCATCATTAAACTATCTTACTTAGACTATTCAATATTATTGGATATCTAACCAAGGTACTTTATATAAAAACACAAGATATGTAAAACATTACTGAAAAACATATTTTAAGATCAACTTTGCTTCTTCAGTATTCAAATATTCATATTCAAAAAATATAACATCAATTAACAACAAATATTCACTTACCCTTCAATCTTCTAGAACTAGTTCTACTGAAATGAAACCTTTAAATGTTGTGAGGAACGGTTCACTACACACAAAAATATATCTGTGGTTTACCCTTGATCTAGAAGATTGAAAGACACTTTAACGGCCTCTGCTATAGCACAAGGACTATCTGTATAAAGAATGTTAAGAAAACCGAATAATTATATATTATGAATAAAATAACATAAATAGTGGTTAATTCTTGATAGAACGTATATAAAACTTGTTTTTCAGTAATGTTTTACTTATCTTGAGTTTTTATATAAAGTACCTTGGTTAGATATCCAATAATATTGAATAGTCTAAGTAAGATAGTTTTATGATGAAATTCTTAGGATTATGTTGGATATTCTTGAAAGATATTGGTTTTCATAAGATTGATCAGCAGAAACAAAATTTTGTCTATTCAAAATATTCAATTTATAGGATTTTGGTTAATAATTTTTTATTTATTGGATTTTGTTATACCATTCGGATGTCTTATAATGAATATTTATTTTATATGTCATGATATAAGTGGTACTTATACGACATTATTTTAATTTATTTTCAGAAGTTATAATCATTAAATATAATCTTTTGAAATTAAATATGTAGAAGGCTAATTTTAAAAAAAATTTTTTTAAATTTTTAAAATATTTAAATAATTTCATATACCTTCTATCAATAATTAACCTCTATTTATGTTATTTTATTCATAATATATAATTATTTGGTTTCCTTAACATTCTTTATACAGATAGTCCTTGTGCTATAGCAGAGGCCGTTAAAGTGTCTTTCAATCTTGTAGATCAAGGGTAAACCACAGATATATTTTTCTGTGTAGTGAACCGTTCCTCACAACATTTAAAGGTTTCATTTCAGTAGAACAAGTTCTAGAAGTTTGAAGGGTAAGTGAATATTTGTTGTTAATTGATGTTATATTTTTTTAATATGAATAGTTGAACACTGAAGAAGCAAAGTTGATCTTAAAACTTGTTTTTCAGTAATGTTTCACATATCTTGAGTTTTTATATAAAGTACCTTGGTTAGATATCCAATAATATTGTATAGTCTAAGTAAGATAGTTTTATAATGAAATTCTTAGGATTATGTTGGATATTCTTGAAAGATATTGGTTTTCACAAGATTGATCAGCAGAAACCAAATTTTGTCTATTCAAAATATTGAATTTATGGGATTTTGGTTAATAATTTTTTATTTATTGGATTTTGTTATACCATTGGGATGTCTTATAATGAATGTTTATTTTATATGTCATGATATAAGTGGTACTTATACGACATTATTTTAATTTATTTTCAGAAGTTATAATCATTAAATATAATCTTTTGTAATTAAATATGTAGAAGGCTAATTTTAAAAAAATAAAAAAAAAATTTTTTAATTTTTAAAATATTTAAATAATTCAATATACCTTCTATCAAGAATTAACCTCTATTTAGATTAATTATGTGACCTAAGAAATATCAGAAAATTCTTGTCTGTGTATGTACTTATATATAATTATCTATATTAACATACAATTATTGAGCTCAAAAATGGATTATATAACACGCTGTTTCCTAGAAAAAGGGTGAAAAAGTTCTCCAAAATATAATCCTTGAGTGAAAAAATGGCAGCGTGATTTGAAAACTACCATCAAATGGTGACTGATGGAAAAATCCAGAACAAAAATTGCACCCCCATAAATGTCGGTTATCAAGTCAACAAAGTCTACTCCAATTCTACTGCCAGTTCTTGAAAGTCAAAGCGAATGATGAATGGAGCTGGCTGAAAAAATTACAGCGTGTTACACTTTCTCCAAAACTCACATCAACCTAAATATATATATCCCAAGCTTCAGAGGAAAATTTGTTTATCGAAATTTCCACACCGACAAATCGTTTCAAGTTATGAATTTTCTGTTGCTCTAACCGAAGCTCTTCAGCCTGCAAAGTGTTCGTTCCCACCCCCTTCCAATTGCCCGAAGGGTAGGAAGCCCGTCAAAATAAAATCGCTGTGTGAAAGGTTTTATCGATTTTCCGGATATTTATTGTGGAATTTCGAAATAAAGATTGACAGACATCGTGAATAAACTTCACACGTTAATCGACAGGTTAAACAAAGGCAGGTGAGCCATTTCTGTAATTCCATTAGGAGTTGAACCCCTGCATTTATCGAAATGTCTTTCAATCTCCATACCAACTCCACCCCAATATTCTTAATGAGTAATCTTCCATTTCGGAAACTCATTTCCATTGAACGTCTGGGTATTTTGATTCGTCTTTCTCCTCAAAAGTTATAGTGTACCTTTCATTTTGAGATTCGTGAAACGGAAATTAAAAAGCTGTAAAATGAGTCAAATAGCGAGTGTTCTAGACTGTTATCTGAATCTTTCGAAATACTTAACATCGAAAAGACCGATATTCCGTACGAATATAAGATTTTGAAACTCGACTCTTATTGTTTGAATTTTATGGGGTGATGGGGAAATGTTCGGAAGTTTCCCCAACAGTTAAGCAGATTATTCAATCTAAAGGTTCAATCAAATATTAGCCCGCTATCTGGGCAGATGTCATTTTTGCAGCTGTCATATTTTGACATCCCCAAGTGAAACTACGCCATTACTAAAATTGGAACGGCACACGCTTTAACGACGCATTGGAATTATTAAAATTCACTACAAAAATGGTGAAGATTTTGCAGTCACAGTTCCTAAAAGTTCTATTAGGAATTTTAGCTTTTAGGACAAGTTAGGGATGTGAGGAATGAAAACTGTGTGTATCGCTCAAGAATAACTGAGAATATTGTGGCACGTTGTGTTGACGAAAACCCAAGTTTGTCGATTTCTCGTCGATCTTTTATAATAATACTAATAATATATAGTTTATTGAAAAAGTACAATCTCTATAAAAATCAATCAATACATATTCAGAAATATAGTTTCAATAAACCGCAAAAACTGACTAAGGCATATTGCCTGTGCGTGAGTTGTTAACATTTAGGATATTGGTTTGTTATACTAATACTGATTTTATTTTAAAAACAGTGTATAGATAAAATGAAGACAAGGTATAGACAAATACAGATAAAAAATGTACAAATACTAGTTATATAAACAAATAAAATGTATAGATAAAACATCATATATTGATAGAGTGTGTACAGCTAAAATGGTGTATTAATGAAGGTATGCATGCATATAATATAAAACATAGAAGGGAGCAATATAATTCAGTGTCACAAATATTTATTTTCGCATGTCTATTATTTTGACAAGTTCATCTCTCGGGTACTTTGTAATAAATTCATTCAATTTTTTCTTGAAATGGCGTAGATTATGAAGTTCTGTCAGATCTTTGGGTAGAAACTGATACATTCTCGGTGCCAAATAAACAAAACTGCGCTGGCCAACTGTCTTCGTTGAAAATGGAGTTCTGTAGCAAGTTCTATGTTTCCTCGTATTATACTGATGTGTTAGAGATCGTAGATTTGATTTATTTTTGAATTGATATACCACAATGGAACGATAAAACGATTGCTTTATGTCGAAGATCTTTGTTTCTGTGTAAAGATTATCTGTCGAATAGGTATGAGGTCTCCTCAAGATTATTTTCAAGATTTTTTTCTGTATTATACTAATTTTTTTGAGGTGTGTGTTCATTGCTCCACCCCACCCTATGATACCATAGTTCAATCGTGAACCCACCAAAGCATGATAAACCATTTTCAGTTTGGTTGTGTCTAGAATGGTTGTCAGAAGCGTAAATTTATAGATTAAACACCTGAGATTCCTGCTGAAGTTTTCTATATGTTTATCCCATCTCAAATGTTTATCCACAATAACACCCAAATATTTGATATAGTCGGTTCTTTTGATCACACAATTCTCATCAATTTTCAGTGTCTCATAGTCTGGTAAGTTTCTATCTAAGCAAGTGAATGTGATATATTTGGTCTTTTCAAAGTTAATTGTCAATAAGTTATAATCCATCCAATCTTTGATAGATTTCATGTCGTTTTCACCTTGTTCTCTGAGTTCTTCCCAGCTATCAGCTTGATATAAAATGGCTGCATCGTCTGTGAAACTAATTATCTTTCCCTGGCTATTCAATTCAAGTAGACCATTCATATAAATATTGAATAATATAGGTCCCAGTACGGTTCCTTGTGGGACTCCAAACTTAACCTCGAAAGCGTCACTTATACAGTCTCCTATTTTGACATATTGTTGTCTGCTAGATATATAGCTCTTTATCAGATTAAGCACATTGCCCCTTTAAACAATGTCTTCCAAGGCCTCGAATAATTGTGGGTGGCTTACAGTGTCGAAGGCTTTTGCTAAGTCTAAAAAAACGCACAGAGTTGGCTTACTCCTATCTAAAGCCTCATAAATGTTTGATACAAGCATAGAAATCGCATCCTCAGTGGACTTATTTGGCTGAAATCCAAATTGTCTATTTGAGATAATATTTTTATCTAACACATATTTCTCCAATCTCTGTTTTATAATTTTTTCAAAAATCTTTGCTACGTTTGAAATTACTGATACGGGTCTATAGTTCACCATTTTAGTCTTATCTCCGCTTTTGAATAGAGGCTTTATTATTGCTTCTTTGAGACTTTTAGGCCATTCTCCCATTGAGATGCTTTGATTAATGAGGTAGGCAAGTGGTTCACAGATGTGGTAAGAGATACATTTTAAGGTTTCTGCCCTCAGCCCGTCCAATCCAGGTGTTTTATTATTTTTTAATGTTTTTATAATTGCCTCTACTTCATGTTTATTAGTTGGTTCGATGAACATTGTATTTTGATTAATATGCCGTAGTGGATGCGTCGAGGGTTTTATTATCTTGTTAGCGAGACTCTCTCCTACATTTCCATAATATTTGTTGAATTCATTGCTCATAATGGCGGGGTCTGTTACTATCTTATTATCTTCTAGTTTTACCTCGTTAATTATAGTATTTTTCTTTTCGTTATTACTTAGTTCATTTATTACGTTCCATAGTTATTTTGAATTACCGTCACTTTGTACAATCCTGTTACTGTAATACTGTTTTTTTGGGATCCTGAGTAGGACCCACAGTTTGTTTCTGTAGCTGATAAATCTGGACTTCAAAACTTTATTTTGCTGATCTCTTTGTGAAAGTAATATAAATATTTTAACAAATTTTCAAAAAATTTTAAAAAATTAGCCTTCTACATATTTAATTCCAAAAGATTATATTCAATGATTATAACTTCTGAAAATAAATTAAAATAATGTCGTATAAGTACCACTTATATCATGACATTTATTTAATTTATTTTCAGAAGTTATAATCATTGAATATAATCTTTTGGAATTAAATATGTAGAAGGCTAATTTTTAAAAATTTTTTAAAAATTTTTTAAAATATTTATATTATTTTATATACCTTCTATCAAGAATTGACCTCTATTTATGTTATCTTTGTGAAAGTGCATAGAGCCTTTCTTTTTCTCTTATACTCTTTATTAATGCACTGGAAATCCACATCTGTCTTTTTTTTTCTTTATGATGAACTTTTTTTGTTACAGTACTCTCCTCTATTGCTTCATTCAGTTGATTCACAAAAAAATCAACTCCTACACTCACGTTTTGGGCCTCATATATAGGTGCCCAGCAGATCTTTTTAAGTTTTTCACTTAGTTTTGCATTATCTGTGTATTTTTCAAATGAATCAAGAGGATCGGTTACTTCTGAGGATTTTTTCTTGAAGGGTATTTTCAGTATTATTGGAAAATGTTCAGTTATGCAAGTTTTAAGAACTATAGGAAGGCATTCTTCAATACAGTGTTTCGTTTTCAGGAACATATGGTCTATGCAGGATTTTGATTTGTTACATATTCTCGTATATGAGTTAATCATAGGTATGAAATCAAACTCACTCATTTGGTCAAGGTATTCGTTGGTTATTTCATTGTCAAGTTTTATGTTTATGTTAATGTCTCCAACAAAAAGGTTATAGTCAAAATTCCCTGTTCCATATATGTTCATATATTTCCTTAGGCCATTTAGGAAGTTGATTTTTGATGTTGAGGGTGGTCTGTACAAAGATGTAATCAAGAATGTTTTTTTGTTCATATATATTTCTGTTTGGATTATCTTGCATTCATCTATGTTCATAACCTTACACCCATGGTTCAGTGAATCCCGAATATAAATAACTACACCATCATTTTGATTTACGGAACCATAATTATAAAATACATCAAAACCATCTAAATTATACAACGCAATGTTCCCAATGTTCCATGTTTCCGACAGTATGATACAGTCAAATTTCGTGCTGAATTGTTGAAGAAATCCCTTCAACTTATCAAAATGTTTATCCATGCTTCTAATGTTCATATGGATTACATTCATAAATTCAAATTCTTGTGTGCTAATGAGATCTAGTTCGCCAGAGAATATTTCCCTGGTATTTACTGGTACATAATTTACGTCTCTGAGATACTGATCCATTTTCAAATACGACACAACAACAGCATAATTAGCCCAAACCAAGCAGGAACAACAACCATAACAAGAATACTATTTCCCGGCTAAACTACGTGTTTTCATTTTCAGTTTTTCACCTACCTCTTTTGAAGTTCTCTCTATTGGAGTGTTGTTTTTTTGCTGTATGTTTTTGATTGTTTGCTGAGGTTTTGTTGTCTGTTTTGGAAGTTCTCTTTTCGTTGTTGCTATTAGTGTACCTGGAGCACTCTGTGGTTTTTCTGTGGTATTGTTTCCAGCTTCCTCTTGACTCTCCAACTCCTCCGCTGTGTACTATATGTTTTACCATCCACGTGTAATCGGTTTCCTCTTATATAGCAATTACCCTCTCTGTTTCCCTTTGCTAGGTTTAGATGTTTCCTCAGAATGCTGCCCTCGTGTCTTTGTTTGATTGTTAGATCACTAGCAATGGAGATCCTGGTGCCTCTCAAGTTTCTTGCGTTTTTAAGTATTGCGGCTTTTTTTAGAAATGATGTGAATTCGATTTTAACAGGCGGATTGTTTGTTTTTCCAAGCGGATAAAAGTTGTTGAGGTCACTTTCAGCGATGTTCACATCAACCAATTTCTTTATTTCCTTTCTGATGTAGTCTACTGTAATTTCTTCTGGTTCCGTGTTGAGTCCGAAAATGATAATGTTATTTTCCTTAGATTTCCTCTCTAGATTCTCGATTTTATTCATTATTTGCTCATTTTGTATTTCTAGTTTATTAGTTCTCCTATTTAAATCTTCGATTTTCAAAGTTAATCTCACCTCTGTAGCTTCCACTAGGGCTTTAAGTTCTTGTTTGCTTCTTATTATTTCCTTTTAGGATGTTTTCATTAGTAATGGACATCTTTACTTCTGTTCTCTGGTATATATTTATGGTAGTGTGTGTTTCCCTTTAGAATGTAGAGTTCCCTGATAAGGAATATCTCGCTTTTTCAGGCACCTGTTCAATCATTTAGCATTTCCCTCACTTTTTTATGTGAAATGTTTTGTCCTTTCAGGTTATTTGCGGACGAGATAAATGTACCAACATGCGAACCTCACAATTTTGATTTTATAATTAGGTAGAGCATACTTTATACTTCCCTCTGATATCAAAAACGTTTTTTAAATTTACTTTCTACCACTTATTTTCACAGTTAACTAAGAGCCCACACTCACACTCATATGTCAACAGATAATATATATAATATGATGATATGAGATAATATGAAGAAATATATGTTTGCCGCATTCAGTTGTTAAGTATAAGCAATCCTATCTTCTGACACGTTCATAATAACTCCAATTGCTGATGCTTTCCAGGTGTATTCGGTAAATCTTCTTTAAGCCTTGGATTCTTTCAAAATGTTGAACATAAACACAAGCTGCGCACGTCAAGGAGTCTGACTGGTAACTACACCATGTAGGGAGTTTGTGAGGAACTATTTGTTACGCTTATATTGGGTGTTTTTTTAGGGTGATAGAACATTAAATTGACATAAAAAACATTCAAATTAGAATTGAAGTCAATTTTATTTTATTTAAAAGATAATTTTATGACATTTATGTTTTAAAAATGATTTCCAGCATATGTCCACCACCACTAGCTCTGAGGAACCGCATTCGATTAGACCAATTTTGGTTCCCTTTTTAGAGTAATTCAGGCCTTGTTTCATCAATAACACGAGTTATTTTGGCCTTCAAAGCGTCTATTGTTTCTGGTTTATCAGCATAAACCAGCAGAACTTCTGCAGGATTTTTTTCACTCCATTTATGGCAATTTTGGTTGTTTACATAGCCGACCAACCAGAAATGAGCATCATCCCTAAATATAATTTTACGATAAAAAATTGGAGCAACTTCAAGCTGTTCTAGGGCCAATCAGCAAACAAAGGACGCTTATTATGGTCAAGTGGCTTTAGTTCTTGAACCAGTTGGATCTTGTGCGGGTGTAGACCAAGATCTTTACGCAAAATTTTTCATGTGGTGGATGCACAGAGTCCAACTTGTTGTGAACGACGACGAATAGACAAATCTGGATCATCATTAACACTATGACTTACAGCAGTGATATTTTCTTTTGTACATACAGTTCTTTGTCTTGTTGTTATTGCATTGAGTAGAGAAAATGTTGTCCGAAATCTATCGATGGTTCAACGAATAAGCTGCTCTGATTGACGATTATATAAACCATAAATTTCACGAAGTGCTCTATAAATTTGGCGAATATAACATTGATTTCGAAAATAAATTCCAAAAATTTGTAAACGTTGTTGCGGCGTGAGTTTTCCCACGATAGTTTGTCAATGCTTACTGAACAGAAATGTCAAAACAACATGGCTTCTATCTTCTGTAAAATCACAGTTATCCCTTTCGAAAGTTCTATCATTCTAAAAGAACACCTGTTACAAACGAGGAAATACTTACAGCTGTGAATGAATAAAGACGGCTTCGTAACACCATTCCTCTGATGAAAACAACACTTTTTTTTTGGCATAACCAATACATACCAAATATTTTGGAAGGCTAAATAATTGGCAAAATATCTTGTGGACGATCAAGGAAATCTTATGTTGAAGAAGTATTTCATCTTATGGGCTAAAAATAATGGCGCTTAACCGATAAACCTGGCCACAACGACAAGGCGTTGCCTTTAGAAATTGATGATGAATTTAGTTTAAGAAATACTGACATTTGATCTCTTTTACATTGAACAGAAGACTTTTCACTCACATGCTGTGGAATAATATAATTGCTGACCTATTTAACATTGAACTTTATTAGCTCAGGCATATGTTATTGGTGCATCAGAATTTAAGCCCTATTTGAATATGATTTTTCTTCCTTTGTTCCGTAATCTTGGGTAAAAACCTTTGCATTTAAATAGCATCTTGGTGTTTGTAAAGAAAATGAAGGAATAAAATAAATAAATATTCATTCAAATGTAACAATGCTTTTCTTAGATTCTCCGAAAATGTTTAACGAAATATCATCTTCACACTGTACTGTATGTATACATTTCAAAGAGAGTCTGAAGAAATTTTAGTTCACTAGTGTCAACAAGTTGAACAAGGATATTAAGAAATATACAGTTACGTTAAATTAAATTTCATTTTCAATTACATTGAAATAAAGGACTGTTATATCTTGACGTTCCTAGGAAACCAAAAACAGTACGAATTTTCGCATGCAAATCGTTTTCAATTTTCATGAGATTGACATTGTGTTCCCAAGACGTACAAAGGAAGTCTCGAAGTGCAACTGCACAACCAAGTTTGTTTATAGTTTGAAACTTCGGAATACTCTGTTTCGTTCACCAGTGCTAGTACAAATCGTTTAATTATTCACATTGAGGCATTCCGAATCAACGGAAACCAAACTATTCGCAAAACCGCCGCTTCTATAAGAAGTACATAGAAATGAGGTCGATGTAACGTTCAAGTTAAGTACTCAAATCTTAGGGTTTGCAAGCTTCAAAATAGCGGTGATGCAGAAATAAATGAATTTGACTTAGAAACCAGTTCATTCACTTGAACTTCCAAAAAAATTCTTACGCAAATGTCTAACAGTCTGGATGGGAGATTCACAACTTTAGAAATGAGTTTTGTTCAAGCGTAAATCAATCCATTCCGTTATTAAAAATTTTGAATATCATACAGATTTATTCTTTTTTTCAAAAACTTAGAATTAAATTATATAAAAGTCAATTCAGTAGACACATGGAGTTAAACACTTATCACACATAACTTAGATTTAATTGATAATTTATATTTATTTGGGTTCTCTTATTCCCTTTGGTATTGTGTGATAAGTATTTAATTCTATATGTCTACTAACGCAGTGTGTTCTTAGACATTTATTTTATTTAATTCTAGAATTTATGATAGATTGGGCCGTTGCTTGGTAGAAATCAGTTGTAATTGTCATTATAAAATAAAACACTTGTTTACATTTTCTACTTTATTTTTGGTATTGACGTACGTTTCGTCTTTGCTAGAAAGACTTCATCAGAATACAGTATTCTGATGAAGTCTTTCTAGCAAAGACGAAACGTACGTCAATACCAAAAATAAAGTAGAAAATGTAAACAAGTGTTTTATTTTATAATGACAATTAATTCTAGAAGATTTCGAATAAAACTATTTAGAAATTGAAATTTGTAGGAGGTTAACAGAATAAATCTGCATGATATTTGAATTTTTTAAATAATTCTTCTTTCAAGTGGAAAACCCCTTGGTATTTTATATTATTGTATGTATCGGGTAGTTTTTTTTGAGTGATAGAACTTTAAATTGAAGTAAAACATATTTAAATTCAGATTGAAGCAACATTTATTTTTATTTGAAAGATAATTTTATGATATTTATGTTTTAAAAATAACTTTCGACATGTCCACCACGACTAGCTCTGAGGAACCGCATTCGACCATAACAATTTTGGACCACTTTTTCGAGTAATTCAGGTCTCATTTAATCAATAACACGAGTTATGTAGGCTTCCAGCGCGTCTATTTTTTCTGGTTCATCAGCATAAACCAATGACTTGACATAACCCCAAAGACAATAATCCAGTGGAGTTATGTCGCATGATCTTGGAGACCAATTAATTGGACCATTTCTCGAAATAGTGTTATCGCCAAATCTTTCTTTCAATAAATCAATTGTTACGGTAGCAGCATGAGGTATAGCACCATCCTGTTGGAACCAAAACATTTCTGGGTCGATACCATTCAAATTTCGAAACAAATAATCATTGATCATCGATCTGTAACGAGCACCATTCACTGCAACATTAGCTTCAGCATCGTTTTTGAAGAAATATGGACCGATGATGCCTCCAGCGTGTAAAGCACACCATACAGTGTATTTTTCAGAGTGCAATGAAACCTGCAGAACTTCTTGAGGATTGTCTTCACTCCATATACGGCAATTTTGCTTGTTTACATAGCCGTTCCACCAGAAATGAGCTTCATCACTAAACACAATTTTACGATAAAAAAGTGGATCAACTTCAAGCGGTTCTAGGGACCAATCAGCAAACAAACGACGCTTATTATGGTCAAGTGGTTTTGGTTCTTGTACCAGTTGGATCCTGTATGGGTGTAGATCCTTACGATAAATTTTTCATGTGGTGGATGATCAGAGTCCAACTTGTTGTGAACGTCGGCAAGTAGACAAATCTGGATCATCATTAACACTATGACTTACAGCAGCGATATTTTCTTCTGTACGTATAGTTCTTTGTCTTGTTGTTGCATCGAGTAGAGAAAATGTTGTCCGAAATCTATCGATTGTTCGACGAATAAGTCGACGAATAAGATGGACGATTAGGTAAACCATAAGTGCTCTATAAGTTTGGCGAATAGAACACTTGTTTTGAAAATAAATTTTGACAATTTGTAAACGTTGTTGCGGCGTGAGTCTTTCCATGATCATTTGTCAATGCTTACTGAACAGAAATGTCAAAACAACGTGGCTTCTATAATACCTTCTTTCAAATCACAGCTATCCCTCTCAAAAGTTCTGTCACCCTAAGAAAAACACCTGATATAATAGTTATATATTTTGGTTTACATTTATCACATATAACCGTTTGTTTTTAAGGTAGTCCATGAAATACTTTGCGATCTTTGTGTAGTTTCTGTGGCGAACATAGAATACGTAGGACTTTTAAAAGTTCACTTCATTTGAGTGTTTGTCCAGATATTTATGCTGATAAACCAGAAACAATAGACGCTCTGGAAGCAAACATAACTCGTGTTATTTATTAAATAAGGCCTGAATTACTCGTAAAAGTGGTCCAAAATTGGTCTGGTCGAATGCGGTTCCCAACAGCTAGTCGTGGTGGACATATGCCGAAAATTATTTTTAGAACATAAATGTCATAAAATTATCTTTCAAATAAAAATAAATTCTGCTTCAATGTTAATTTAAATGTGTTTTATTTCAATTTAAAGTTCTATCACTCTGAAAAACCACCCGATATATACAAAAAATTAAATAAAAAGAGGTTTTTTACTTGAAAGAAGAATTATTTAATGAAAATTTTAAATATCATGCACACTTATTCTGTTAACCTCCTACAAATTCCAATTTCTAAATATTTTTATTCAAAATATTGTAGAATTGAATGAAGTAAATTTCTAAGAACACACTGTGTTAGTAGACATACAGAATTGAACACTTATCACACAATACCAAAGGGAAAAGAAGAACCCAAAGAAATATAAAATATAAATTAAATCTACTGAATAAATACTTGAAGGCCACAAAATTTTGTTACGTTCCTTATTTTATTGAAGCCAAATTCCTTTCCAAAAATGCAGAACATAACCTCAAGAACTTCTTCAGAAACAACTTGCTCAGATAAGTTCCTTAAAAAATTTCCAGTTTTTGTTCAAATATCGACATTCACTTCGTATGGTAAGATACATTTTGTTAATTATTTTTTATTTTTAAAATGTGAAGTGGGGCTCATGAGTTTCCGTTTTAATAATTCTGAATTGCTTTTTGCATATACTATGCATATTTTAGGAAGTTTTTTTGAACGAACTTATTTTGAGCCAGTTGTGTTCACAGAAATTCTCGAGGTTATGTTCTGCATTTTTCGAAAGGAATTGGAATTTAATAAAACAAGGAACGAAATTTTGTGGCCTTCAAGTATTTATTCAGTAGATTCAATTGGTAATTTTTATTTCTTTGGGTACTTTTATTCCCTTTTCTAACGTGTGGTAAGTGTTTAATTCGATAGGTCTACTAAATTTACAGTGTGTTCTTAGACATTTATTTTATTTAATTCTTAGGGTTTTTGAATAAAAATTTTTTGAAATTAAAATTTGTAGAAGGTTAACAGAATAAATCTCTATGATATTTAAAATTTTTAAATAATCCTTCTATCAAGTAAAAACCGATTTTTATTATTTTATTGTATATATATAATAATTATATATTTTGGTTTACATTTATAACGTATTATCAAGGTCAAATCAAGGTCTAGCGAGGAACATATTTTGCATGCCTCTCCATCAAAACAAACTTTTCTAAATAAGGATAGACTTGTCTCCTTCTTGAGGAGTGAAGATTGGCGCCAAGTCTTAGATGAGTCAAATCCCCAGATGGCGTATACCGCCTTTTTGAAATGTTTGAAGAAACATATGCGGAAATAATCGTATACAAAAAGTATTAAGGTGAAAATATATAAAAAGAAACAACCTTGGATTACGTTTGGGCTGATAACATCTATAAAACGGCGAGATAAAATGAAAGTTTGGTTAAGAAGGAATTTCAATCCGGAGAACAATCGGAAATACAAAAAATATACGAATTTACTAAATCGTCTGATAAGAAAAACTAAAGAATCTTATTTCATAAAACAGTTTGAACTTGCTGGTAATAATGCTAGGAAATTTTGGAAGACGCTGAATCAGATTAATAATAATTGTAACATTAAATCCAATATCCCTGGCGAAATAGTTGATGAGGATGGTTGTTCTGTCACGGAAATAAAAGAGAAAGCAGATAAATTCAATTGTTTTTTTGTTAATATCGGTAAACGTTTAGCACAGATCGACCATTGTTGATGCTTTGAATTTCCCTGCGAGTGTGTCCTCTATATTCCTCGAGCCTGTTGATGAGAATGAGATTGTGAGCACCATTGTTTCATTGAAGGATGGTGCTAGCCCTGGACCTGATGGTATTGCTTCATCCCTTATTAACCACATTCATTCATTCATGTTGAAACCTCTAGTTCATATCTTTAATTTAAGTTTTTCAAATGGTATAGTTCCAACAGAATGGAAAGAGTCGCATGTAAGTTGCGTTTTTAAGGGTGGAAATAGATCTGAAATGACAAATTATCGCCCAATCTCTGTGATCAATAATTTTGCGAAGATCTTCGAAAAGTGTCTCAAGAGGAGACTGATCTTATTCCTCGAAAAAAATAATTCCTTAAGTGGCAGACAATTTGGGTTTAGGGATAATACTTCTACCACGGATGCGATTCAGGAACTTGTTGATGGCGTCGTCCAATCTATGGACGAAAATAAAAAGGTAATAGCAGTATTTTTGGATTTGGCTAAGGCCTTTGATACCGTTGACCATACTCTACTTCTTGATAGGCTGGAAAAGGTTGGTGTCAGAGAAGTTAGTTTGAAGTTGTTTCAGAGTTATTTGGATGGTCGGATTCAGTGGATCAAGATAGAAAGCGTCTTGAGTCGGCCATTGAAGGTTCATATCGGCATCCCACAGGGGACTGTACTTGGTCCGATCCTCTTTTTGGTTTTTATTGACTGGTTGCTTCGTGCTACGAGTCTTGAATTGGTCGCGTATGCTGATGATTCTGTTTTAACTTTCAGGGGGGATACATGGGAGGAAGCTTATCAGATTGCGGTTAAGGGTGTTAATACTATTTTTCAACTGTTATCACATTGTTTGTTAAGTTTGAATATATTTGAATCAAAGTTCATTACATTTTCACTTAGAGCATCTGATCAGCCGGAGTTTAAGTGGATACATCTTCATATGGATCAATGTAATTTGTTGACATGTCAGTGCCCGGCTGTTGAAAAGGCCGAGTCGGTCAGGTATTTGGGAGTTATTATCGATCAACATCTGAGATGGGGCGAGCATGCAGCTTACCTTATGAAACGTATTAAGAAACTATTTCATATTTTCTATAATGTCCGGAATATTCTTTCTGTGAAGGAACGTTTCCGAATATGAAAATCAAAACAGATTTAATCTGTTGTCTTCTACAATTTTAATTTCAAAAAATTCTTTGAAGAGACTTTAAGAATTAAATTAATGTCTTTATAAGCACTGCTCATATTTAATAGACGTCAAAATTCATCATACAATATCAAACGGAATTAAGAAAAACCAACGAATACAAACTGTCAATTAAAATTAAAATATAAATAAGCAAATATTTTTTGTTTCGTTCCAGGCATGCGTAATGAACTCTTCAGACAAACTTACGAAGCCCTGTTTGTTACAAAATAATACAAAATGTATTGTTTTCTGATCCCATATAAATGAAAAATAACTCTTTCTCAAGAATATAAAACATAATTTCAAGAACTTCTCAAAAACTAATTTATTTGAAATATTCAATATATTTAAATAAATTACTTCAAAAAATCTCAAAACATGTAGCACATTCTCAAGAAATAATTAAAGTTACGATAAGATCAGTTCAACATTACATATAAAAAATATAATAAAATCAAATAAACAATGTATAGACTTACTCGGTGAATCTTAGGAATACACGGCCCTCAATAGAAAATAAAAGTAAACACTTTCATAGATCCAAGGTGCTTATGTTCCACGTTCACAGAATCATACAAAGCTTATAAGGCACTTGGCCTCAGTTAAAACCGTGCAACACTGTATAATGAATTTCTTTATTTAAAAACCTAATATAATTATATATTATATATAAAATAAAATAAGAACGTTTCCGAGTGTACGACGCTTTAGTTTTGTCTGTACTGAGATATGGAATTGTTATATTGGGTGGTATAAAAGAAAATAACATGCGAGGTCTCGAAATAGTACATAAGACGATATTGAAGATAATCTTGAAGTTGAGTAGAAGGTTCGGATCTGAAAGGCTGTATATGGAATCTGACCGGCTGAATATCAAACAGCTTTATATTTATGAAGTATTGTTGAATCAAACAAAAAGGAAGAGGCGAATTGGTGCAGCATGCATTCCTAACAAGACATGTTGTGAATAGAAATCTTCTCTTCTGCGGTTCCATAGAAAACATCTGCAAGAAAGTTGGTTGTACTATGGTCCCAAATTTTATAATCTTCTGAAGGCTGAAGCTGAAGGTATCTTTCAATGTAAAGAGTAAAGTATGTAAAGATCGTCTCCGGAAATACATTATGTTGAATTCTAGTAGATTCGAGACCATTCTTTCTGCTTGATTATGTTTTCCATTCGGTGATAATTTTTTTTTCTTTTTGCTGTTCACCTTTTCAAGTATGCAAACTTATTTGTTATTTGATCACATTAGGAAGGAGTTTTCATCGTTAGTATGTACAGAATATGACAGAATACAAGCTTGGCTTAGACTGTAATATTTCTGTGAACGAAATTGTTTATCTTTTATTTTTGTGTATTTTTTTTTGATGAATAAATTGAATTGAATTGAATTGAATTGAATTGAATTGTATATCACAAACAGTAGAGGCCCCAAACTACTATTTTTTTTCTATTTTATTTATTATTATTTATTTCTATTCTATTTTATTTCTTTTTGCTGTTCACCTTTTCAAGTATGCAAACTTATTTGTTATTTGATCACATTGGAAAGGAGTTTTCATCGTTAGTATGTACAGAATATGACAGTATACAAGCTTGGCTTGGACTGTAATATTTCTGTGAACGAAATTGTTTATCTTTTATTTTTGTGTATTTTTTTTTTTTGATGAATAAATTAAATTGAATTGAATTGAGTTATCATTTGGTATTAAGGGGGCCCATAAAATACCTTGCAAACTTCGTGTAGTTTATGTGACGAACATAGTATACCAAGGATTTTTAAAGGTTCACTTCATTCTAGTGTTTGTTCAGATATCGGCATTGAGTTGGTATGGTAAGATATATTTTGTTGATTATTTTCATTTCATAATAGTGAAGTTTCCGTTGTTATAATTTCTAATTGATATTTGGATATGTTCTGCATGTTTTAGGGATATTTGTTGAAGGAACTTTTTTTGAGCAAGTTGTTTTTGATGAAGTTACTGAGGTAATGTTCTGCGCTTTTGGAAAGTAATTTGGTTTTAATAAAACAAGGAACGAAACGAAATTCTGTCCCCTTCACGTATTTATTCAGTAGATTTAATTGATAATTTATATTTCTTTGAATTCTTTTATTTCCTTTGGTAATGTGTGGTAAGTTTTTAATTCTAAATGTCTAGAATGAATCTGCATGATATCTGAAAATTTTAAATAATACTTTTATCGAGTAAAAAAATTTGTTGCCTGTAAAGTCGGTATACGGGCGAAAGTTTTACGTGACAACGACTTTGAGTGGTAAAATAATTTTAATGTGAATATTCATTCGTATAGTAGGAAGAAGGATGAAGTAATAGTAACAATTTAAATCATTTATTTATACAAAGAATTATATTTAAAACATTAATTTATACAAAGAATCTCGCACTGAATTTCATATTAACAAAATTTTATTTATCAATCAGTTGTTATAAGTTATTAATAAATTTAACTTGTTTTACATTGTTATAAATATAAAAACTAAATTTAAAAATTAGAACATTTATTTAAATCACATTAATTGTTAATATCAATCGATTTTAATTCAAAGTGTATTTTCTAAAAGGAGAAAACTAATTCACATTTGATCTTTGAATTTGTAAATCGCGCGCTTACGACCTTGCGCAGTGATTAGTCGTCTCGGTTTGAATGTTTGAAAGTTTCGATTTGACAGGTTGGAGGTTAAACATTGTTATTTCAATTTTTTATATAGCAAGTCGCGCTAATTTTTTCTAGTTAAACAAATTATTATTGGTTGAGAAACGATTTCTACTACTTTTTTGATTGAAAACTACCACAACATTGTGATTACTACAACATAACCTATTCACTTATGTCTTAGTCATTTATTTCATCATGTTATATTATCAGTCTGAAATTATTTACCTTTGCTGTTTGAATTGTTGCGATGGACGAAACTACCTTCACATTATCACTACACAATCGTTTTACAATTAACTGGCAACGTGTAAACTTGTATGCAGGCGCCTAAGCGAAATAGAAGCGCAAGACATGAACACCGCCTATCTCTCTCACTCTCTCTCTCTCTCGCTCTGTCTCTCTTGCTCTTAGGCGGGCTAACTGTGCTCGAGTGGAAGGGACGCGTGCCTTTCACTTTTTATGTCTGTCTCTCTCGCTCTTAGGCGGGCTAACCATGCCCGAGTGGAAGGGACGCGTGCCTCTCACTCGCTCTCATTGTGAGCGCATAACGTGAGCGGAGCGTAACGCAGTTTCTTGAAGTGTCACCCGGCAAACCAATTTATAAGACGTTGTCACGTCAAAAACCCTCCTTTTATTATTTCATTCCGGTAATGTCAAATAGTAAACCAACTTCCTATTAAAACACGAATGACGGAGGTGCCAGACTTTAAATAACCAGTAGTTCAAAATGGAAACTCGAGATGATTTATCCTTTATTTGAGATCTAGGTTATTAACAATAAACTGCGGTACAAAAATGTCAAACTGTGAAAATTTTGGAAGTGAAATTCTTTTACTTTGATAAAAAACACTGTGTGAACACGCGGAAGTTCCAATCACAGTGTTGGTGTTCCTTTCATATTTTTTCAGGTTTATGGATAATAACTCTTCGGAAGGATTCGAAAAAAAGTTCCCAGTTCTAATGCGGTATCTCCACCACTTTCAGGCGTTCTGGAGCAACGAAATTAACTGGCTGAACGAGGCTGAATAATCCTCGTCCACGTCGTCCAAAACCATTACAGTATGTTATGAACGCTAGCGAAACTAAGTCCTGCACGTGATATAATAAAAATTAAGTTCACCGAAGAACTATAATGCTCCGCAAACTGGAAAGACAGTGGGCATGCTCCTAGAAAGTCATTAAAAATAACGTTAGGACCTTATTTGGCAGCAATTTGTATGCTCCAGGCAAGTTGCGACAGGGTTTTTGCCAGGTGCCGGTGACTTCGATTTCAAGTTTACTGTTTTATGGATCGGAAAACTTTTCGTACGGGCGCTACGTTGGAAATCATCATTGCATATTCTCCCTGGAATTCGCCAATTTTAATAGGGTATCCTGTAAGTGTCCCCGTATCATGGGAAGCAACCCCTGTGGCTTAGGTCTGGAAGTTAATATATATTTATGACGTGTTTCCCCTTCCGAAACTTTATATATGGAGGAGGAATTTGGAAATGATATAGGTACGAAGAATAGAAATAATAATTGTCACGAATGAAATCGTTGGGGATTTGAAGGTTAATAGAATGTTCAATATGTTATGGTGTCGTATGGATTAAGGGGTTGTTGGATTGAAAATTGAGGATAATGTCATGTGCTTGGGGTTGGTTGAAGTCGTTGTTACCCCAGTGGAGTTTTGGCTACTCCCTAGCTATAGACAGTTCCACTTGTTTCTTTGTTAGGTGGAACACCACTTATCTATTCAGAAAGGTTGGTCCACTTAAACTATGCATTTTTGATCGGCTATAAATAAAAAAACATGTAAATATTTTTTCGCAATTTCGTACCGATCCGTGACATGTGAGAATGAAACACAATATAATTCAAATAAACGCCACTGGCCATACAAAGGTCCATCCGATCAACCCAATTTTTCAGTGCCCAGTCGATTGTTTGGGGTTCAATCTCATGAATGGCAACTTCAACAAATTTATGTTTCAAGGCATCAACCGTTTCTGGATAATAAGTGTAACACTTGTAATTGTCATTATAAAATAAAACACTTGTTTACATTTTCTACTTTATTTTTGGTTTTGACGTACGTTTCGTCTTTGCTAGAAAAACTTCATCAGAATACGAAGTAACAGTTGTTGTACAATGAATTTATAAGATTTTTTACAGAAGGTGTACATGTGTTTTTAATTGTTCGTCGGGTTGGTTTTCTCAAAGAATATTCCCTTCAGAATCGTGTTCACTCGATCCCTTGTAAATATTGAATAGAGGGGTGTAATAAAAATCTATTTGTTCATTTACTAGGTTATTGCTGTTTTTATGTTTATTTATTTCGTAAATTTCCCATAAGTTCAATTTTAGACCTCTATTTTCAACATGTAGAATTTCTATTTCTTTTGTGAAAGAATGGTTATTTTCAAGAAGGTGTTTAGCATAATGTGAATCTTTTTTATTTTTATCGAAACTTCTTTTATGTTCTGTTAGGCGTGTACCGAAATTTCTACCTGTTCTACCAATATAAATCTTTGGGCAATCTGGGCAAGTGAGTTTGTATACACCTGATAATTGAAGTTTATCCATACTGTTTTTATTGTTTTTGATGTATTTGCTAATAGGATTGTTTGTCTTGAAAGAGACTTTAATATTTTCTTTTTTGAGTAGGTTTTTTAGTTGAATACTAATGTTTCCGAGATATGTGAGGCTAACGTATTTGTGTTCAGATAGATCAGATGTTACTGGATAAATTTCTTTTATTGTGTTTTTGTGTATACGTTGGTTAATTAAATTATCTATTAGAGATGTATTATATCCATTGTTGTGAGCTATTTGTTTAATTATACATTTTTCTTTTTGGAAATTGACTTGGTTTAGTGGAATGTTCAATAAACGGTATATCATACTATGGAGAGCTGCTAGTTTGTGTTGGAATGGATGAAAAGAATTACGGTGTATAATGGTATCTGTTTGTGATGGTTTATGATAAATTGCGAAGTTATGTTTATTGTTTTCTCTAGTTATCGTGAGGTTAAGAAAGTTGATGGATTCATTATGTTCTATTTCTGAAGTGAAAACTATTTTTGGGTGGAGATTATTTATAAAATTCTCAAATGTTGATATTTGTCTGTTAGTACCTACGAAACATGCAATTATATCATCCACATACCTATACCAATAAAGGATGTATTTTTTGAACGGATGTTTATGAATTTTGTTTTCTAGGAAATCCATGAAGATTTCCGCGAGTAAAGAGCTTAGTGGATTTCCCATGATTAAACTTTCTTCGCTAGTATATAAAGTATTGTTAAATTTGAAGAAATTTTGGTTTATACAAATATTTAATAAGTGTATTATTTCTGATTTTATGACGGGGTTTACTTTGTTATAATTTAAAAGTTCTTCTATCAGTTTTAATGTTTCCATTGGGGGGACACTAGGAAAAAGGTTTTTAACATCCCACGAAATCAATTTTGCATTGTAAGGTAAAGTTATATCTTTAATTTTTTTAGTTAGTTCTGCTGAGTTTTTTATGGAATATTTAGATGAAAATTTGGTGTGTTTTTTTATTATTTCAATGAGGTGTCTAGATAATTTGAAGGCCGGTGCTGTACAGTATGGAACTACGGGGCTGATAGGATAATTTTCTTTATGTAATTTAATGAAAGAGTATAATTCTGGTGGTTGGGGATTACTATTAATCAATCTATATTTTTCTCTATCTGTTATAATGACTTGTGTATCTTTTAATGCATTTTTTATGGCTTTTTGAAACTTTTGAGTTGGGTCTTTGTTTAAGATGTTATATTTGGCAGAATTAATAAAAATTTTTTTTTTATTAATTCTGCCAAATATAACATCTTAAACAAAGACCCAACTTATGGGAAATTTACGAAATAAATAAACATAAAAACAGCAATAACCTAGTGAATGAACAAATAGATTTTTATTACACCCCTCTATTCAATATTTACAAGGGATCGAGTGAACACGATTCTGAAGGGAATATTCTTTGAGAAAACCAACCCGACGAACAATTTAAAACACATGTACACCTTCTGTAAAAAATCTTATAAATTCATTGTACAACAACTGTTACTTCGTAATCTGATGAAGTCTTTCTAGCAAAGACGAAACGTACATCAATACCAAAAATAAAGTAGAAAATGTAAACAAGTGTTTTATTTTATAATGACAATTACAACTGATTTCTACCAAGCAACGGCCCAATCTATCATAAATGTAACACTTGTCCCTACAAAAATTATTCGATTTTCAAAGACAGAGCACAAAAGTTTTATAGTTACGTTTGATGCGTGTCAAGTGGCTGCACGTCTTCCTTTTGAATTTTGGTAAACAGAAGTTGGATGAGCATGACACGGTGACGTTCTCCATTGTATTGAATATAAGGCAAATGCTGTGAAACATGTCTGTCTGCTTCTTATGCCCGGTGATCAACAACACCAATTCTGCTGTATTTAAGTATTGAACTGCAACACAGATGCAAGTTGCACGCTCTCGATTTGGACAACTTCCATGTTTACCACAGCTCATACTCTTTATCATTTTTAAGGAAACTAATTCTAATTAAGTTTTAATACCCATCTAGCAAAGAAAACTCACTGGAGAAAGTTTCAAAATGAAAAATGAATGAGTTGTAATTTTCCGAAAGCTGTTTCAAATTGTTTAATCATGAGTATAAATAATGAACATTGAATGTTTCTTTTGCTTGTTGTAAAGAAACGGCGCTGCTCGTTCATTTTCAATCTTTATTAGCCCCCATATGTTTTCAATGGGACTAAGATCATGCAAAGATGCTGGCCATGAAATGGTTGTCACTTGGTGTTCTTGCATCTAAGCTTGAGTATAGGCCAATAATGGCATCTTGCATTATCCTGTCGAAAACGGATATAGAGCATGCACCGTTTCAAGGAGAAAATAGTATAGAATGCCATGATACTTTTCACTATTGATGGTACCATCAACTATACAGAAAGGCGTAGCATCACACTGAGATATTGCTCCTCAAACCATGATTTTGATGGTAAATCTGGAAATTTTAACGGTAACAGGTTATTTTGATGGGATTTTTAAGTGATCTTCACCAAGTTAGAAACAACTTTCATCAAATATGAGGTCATTATTAAAATGATCTTCTTGAAAACGTTGACTAAATTCTATCCTTCATTCCTTTTGTAAAAGTGTCATAATGGAAATTTTTTTGATTTCTTTGATATGTAGCCTTGTCTTTTCAGTGACGTACGGACGGTTTCTGGACATACTTTTATATTTCGTTGATTTCCAAACCTTTTAGCCAATTTGCGGAACCCCAGGCGCGGATTGTGTCATCCTTAGGCCAATAAAGCGTTTGAGTTGTTTCCTTTAATCTTACGCGGTCTTCCTGAATATGGCCATTCTCTTTGTTGTCTCATATACAGCACTTTTTCCCACTTCAGTCAATTACTTATACTAATTTCTTAACGTTCCAAAAAACTTTTCTTCACAAATATTCTACCTGTTTTTTTTTTCTAGTTGCGACATTATTTCATAAATTGTATACCTTTTGGCAATTAACAATATTTGACAAATAGTATTGTCATACAACTTAAGCCATAGCCGACTATCTGCACAACCTATTTTATACAGTACTATACTATTGATGTATAATGTGTTAATTACGTAGATATCCTTAGACCTCTATCAATATATGATCTGAAGACTTCAATACTCAGACTGAAGTCTGCTAGGTCTTGGAACCAATTACCTATTCCTCAAGAAACAGACACAAAGGAAAAAGAAGCTATATATCTCAAAACACTAGCATCGAAGGAGGTAGGACTCTACTGGCAACATTGGTTAATGGGAATATAAGTTATCAGATACTAAATTGTTTCAGCCGTTACTATTTGATAGTTGATCATAATTACAATAATTTGTAGAATATACTATGTTTTACTACCAAAAAACAAATTTGTTGCCTGTAAAGTCGGTATACGGGCGAAAGTTTTACGTGACAACGACTTTGAGTGGTGAAATAATTCGTATAGTAGGAAGAAGGATGAAATAATAGTAATTGTCATTATAAAATAAAACACTTGTTTACATTTTCTACTTTATTTTTGGTATTGACGTACGTTTCGTCTTTGCTAGAAAGACTTCATCAGAATACGAAGTAACAGTTGTTGTACAATGAATTTATAAGATTTTTTACAGAAGGTGTACATGTGTTTTTAATTGTTCGTCGGGTTGGTTTTCTCAAAGAATATTCCCTTCAGAATCGTGTTCACTCGATCCCTTGTAAATATTGAATAGAGGGGTGTAATAAAAATCTATTTGTTCATTTACTAGGTTATTGCTGTTTTTATGTCTATTTATTTCGTAAATTTCCCATAAGTTCAATTTTAGACCTCTATTTTCAACATGTAGAATTTCTATTTCTTTTGTGAAAGAATGGTTATTTTCAAGAAGGTGTTTAGCATAATGTGAATCTTTTTTATTTTTATCGAAACTTCTTTTATGTTCGGTTAGGCGTGTACCGAAATTTCTACCTGTTCTACCAATATAAATCTTTGGGCAATCTGGGCAAGTGAGTTTGTATACACCTGATAATTGAAGTTTATCCATACTGTTTTTATTGTTTTTGATGTATTTGCTAATAGGATTGTTTGTCTTGAAAGAGACTTTAATATTTTCTTTTTTGAGTAGGTTTTTTAGTTGAATACTAATGTTTCCGAGATATGTGAGGCTAACGTATTTGTGTTCAGATAGATCAGATGTTACTGGATAAATTTCTTTTATTGTGTTTTTGTGTATACGTTGGTTAATTAAATTATCTATTAGAGATGTATTATATCCATTGTTGTAAGCTATTTGTTTAATTATACATTTTTCTTTTTGGAAATTGACTTGGTTTAGTGGAATGTTCAATAAACGGTATATCATACTATGGAGAGCTGCTAGTTTGTGTTGGAATGGATGAAAAGAATTACGGTGTATAATGGTATCTGTTTGTGTTGGTTTATGATAAATTGCGAAGTTATGTTTATTGTTTTCTCTAGTTATCGTGAGGTCAAGAAAGTTGATGGATTCATTATGTTCTATTTCTGAAGTGAAAACTATTTTTGGGTGGAGATTATTTATAAAATTCTCAAATGTTGATATTTGTCTGTTAGTACCTACGAAACATGCAATTATATCATCCACATACCTATACCAATAAAGGATGTATTTTTTGAACAGATGTTTATGAATTTTGTTTTCTAGGAAATCCATGAAGATTTCCGCGAGTAAAGAGCTTAGTGGATTTCCCATGATTAAACCTTCTTCGCTAGTATATAAAGTATTGTTAAATTTGAAGAAATTTTGGTTTATACAAATATTTAATAAGTGTATTATTTCTGATTTTATGACGGGGTTTACTTTGTTATAATTTAAAAGTTCTTCTATCAGTTTTAATGTTTCCATTGGGGGGACACTAGGAAAAAGGTTTTTAACATCCCACGAAATCAATTTTGCATTGTTAGGTAAAGTTATATCTTTAATTTTTTTAGTTAGTTCTGCTGAGTTTTTTATGGAATATTTAGATGAAAATTTGGTGTGTTTTTTTATTATTTCAATGAGGTGTCTAGATAATTTGAAGGCCGGTGCTGTACAGTATGGAACTACGGGTCTGATGGGATAATTTTCTTTATGTAATTTAATGAAAGAGTATAATTCTGGTGGTTGGGGATTACTATTAATCAATCTATATTTTTCTCTATCTGTTATAATGACTTGTGTATCTTTTAATGCATTTTTTATGGCTTTTTGAAACTTTTGAGTTGGGTCTTTGTTTAAGATGTTATATTTGGCAGAATTAATAAAAAATTTTTTTTTATTAATTCTGCCAAATATAACATCTTAAACAAAGACCCAACTTATGGGAAATTTACGAAATAAATAAACATAAAAACAGCAATAACCTAGTAAATGAACAAATAGATTTTTATTACACCCCTCTATTCAATATTTACAAGGGATCGAGTGAACACGATTCTGAAGGGAATATTCTTTGAGAAAACCAACCCGACGAACAATTAAAAACACATGTACACCTTCTGTAAAAAATCTTATAAATTCATTGTACAACAACTGTTACTTCGTATTCTGATGAAGTCTTTCTAGCAAAGACGAAACGTACGTCAATACCAAAAATAAAGTAGAAAATGTAAACAAGTGTTTTATTTTATAATGACAATTACAACTGATTTCTACCAAGCAACGGCCCAATCTATCATAAATGTAACACTTGTCCCTACAAAAATTATTCGATTTTCAAAGACAGAGCACAAAAGTTTTATAGTTACGTTTGATGCGTGTCAAGTGGCTGCACGTCTTCCTTTTGAATTTTGGTAAACAGAAGTTGGATGAGCATGACACGGTGACGTTCTCCATTGTATTGAATATAAGGCAATTGCTGTGAAACATGTCTGTCTGCTTCTTATGCCCGGTGATCAACAACACCAATTATGCTGTATTTAAGTATTGAACTGCAACACAGATGCAAGTTGCACGCTCTCGATTTGGACAACTTCCATGTTTACCACAGCTCATACTCTTTATCATTTTTAAGGAAACTTATTCTAATTAAGTTTTAATACTCATCTAGCAAAGAAAACTCACTGGAGAAAGTTTTAAAATGAAAAATGAATGAGTTGTAATTTTCCGAAAGCTGTCTCAAATTGTTTAATCATCAGAATAAATAATGAACATTGAATGTTTCTTTTGTTTGTTGTAAAGAAACGGCGCTGCTCGTTCATCTTCAATTTTTATTAGCCCCCATATGTTTTCAATGGGACTAAGATCATGCAAAGATGCTGGCCATGAAATAATGGTTGTCACTTGGTGTTCTTGCATCTAAGCTTGAGTATAGGCCAAGAATGGCATCTTGCATTATCCTGTCGAAAACGGATATAGAGCATGCACCGTTTCAAGGAGAAAAAAGTTTAGAATGCCACGATACTTTTCACTATTGATGGTACCATCAACTATACAGAAAGGCGTAGCATCACACTGAGCTATTGCTCCTCAAACCATGATTTTGATGGTAAATCTGGAAATTTTAACGGTAACAGGTTATTTTGATGGGATTTTTAAGTGATCTTCACCAAGTTAGAAACAACTTTCATCAGATATGAGGTCATTATTAAAATGATCTTCTTGAAAACGTTGACTAAATTCTATCCTTCATTCCTTTTGTAAAAGTGTCATAATGGAGATTTTTTTGATTTCTTTGATATGTAGCCTTGTCTTTTCAGTGACGTACGGACGGTTTCTGGACATACTTTTATATTTCGTTGATTTCCAAATCTTTTAGCCAATTTGCGGAACCCCAGGCGCGGATTGTGTCATCCTTAGGCCAATAAAGCGTTTGAGTTGTTTCCTTTAATCTTACGCGGTCTTCCTGAATATGGCCATTCTCTTTGTTGTCTCATATACAGCACTTTTTTCCACTTCAGTCAATTACTTATAGTAATTTCTTAACGTTCCAAAAAACTTTTCTTCACAAATATTCTACCTGTTTTTTTTTTCTAGTTGCGACATTATTTCATAAATTATATACCTGTTGGCAATTAACAATATTTGACAAATAGTATTGTCATACAACTTAAGCCATAGCCGACTATCTGCACAACCTATTTTATACAGTACTATACTATTGATGTATAATGTGTTAGTTACGTAGATATCCTTAGACCTATATCAATGTATGATCTGAAGACTTCAATACTCAGACTGAAGTCTGCTAGGTCTTGGAACCAATTACCTATTCCTCAAGAAAGTTCAAACAGACACAAAGGAAAAAGAAGCTATATATCTCAAAACACTAGCATCGAAGGAGGTAGGACTCTACTGGCAACATTGGTTAATGGGAATATCATTTATCAGATACTGAATTGTTTCAGCCGCTACTATTTGATAGTTGATCATAATTACAATAAATTGTAGAATATACTATGTTTTACTACCAAAAAAAAATATATTACACATTTTCTTGTGACTCGAGTTTCGGGAAATGAACTATCCCATCATCAGACAACTGAAGACCTAACAGTGGTACAGTGGTATTTGAACAAAAGTGATAAATATTTCGAATATTTCTATGGATTCTAGGTAACACCTTATAGTGGTACAGAGGTTTACAGTCGTAATAAAAAACGTGATAAAAACGGGTTAAAAAAGAGGGGCCTTCTAACAGATATCGGAATGTCGGCAATCGACAAAGAAGGTTGTTAAACAGACCCATTTAAATATCTCAAATAATTTTTGGGGTAACATAGCTCCGTACAGTCATTCATTATTTTTACATTATTTTGTTGTATATCTCAAATATTTGGATTTACCAAGCTCCATACAGTCATTCATTATTTTTCACATTATTTTTATTGTGAACAAATTTGAAAATTTCAATAATCAAGTTTCTTTTCTTTTGAATCTACATGTAAAATTCTCTTAAGATTTTCTTTTGTCGAAAGGAATTACAGTTTTCTAAAGAATGAGTGGCAAGAGTTCAATTTTTGTTTACTTTTCATTAAATTCATTTTATGTTCGTTGAGAAAGGTTTTAAACAAATGTTACTTTTTAAATATCTCAAATATTTTAGATTTACATAGCTCCGTACAGTGATTCATTATTTTTACATTATTGTTATTGTGCACAATAACAATAATGTAAAAATAATGAATGACTAGGTAACCCCAAAAATTACTTGAGATATTTAAATGGGTACCATCTGTTCAACAACCTTCTTAGTCGATTGCCGACATTCCGATATCTGTTAGAAGGCCCCTCTTTTTTAACCCGGTTTTTTATCACGTTTCGATTGTAAACCTCTGTACCACTATTAGGTGTTACCTAGAATCCATTGCAATATTCAAAATATTTATCACTTTTGTTTAAATATAATACCACTGTACCACTGTTAGGTCTTCAGTTGTCTTGAGTCACAAGAAAATGTGTAATATATCTTTTTTTGGTAGTAAAACATAGCAATTTCTACAATTTGTTTTAATTAATATCATTTATAGTATTCACAGACTCTTAACCATTAGAACATGTAAAGAAAGGGTGTTCTACTGAATAGACGGCTAATTAATTATAATATCTTAAATATCATACAGATTTATTCTGCTAACCTTACTACAACTTTTAATTTCATAAAAAAAAATTTCTAGACCTTCTTAAAATAAAATTGAATAAATATCTTGAAAAACACAGTTTCAATTCGGTAGACACTTAGATTTAACACTCATTATACAGCACGAAAAGGAGTTGGAGAATACAAAGAAAATGTAAAAAAATTGATTAAAAATAGTAAATAAATACTTGAAGGATACGAAGTTTGTTGCGTAACGATGTATAATGGGAACCCAATTTCTTTCCCAAAATTCATAACATATCCCTAAGAATTTCATTAAAAATAACTCTCTTGAAAAATGTTTCTTCATAAAAACTCCAAAAATGTGCAGTGCATCCTCAAAAAGGCAATTTTGTGGCTCAAGAATATAAGTAATTAAAAAAAATATAACTCACATGACCAAATCCACATATCTTTCGATAAACAAACTCAGAACTGTTGTTAATTTTCTAACTATCAAAAACCTACGTATCGGGTGTTTTCTGTAGAGTGATAGAACTTTAAATTGAAATAAAACACATTTAAATTGGGATTGAAGCAAATTTTCTTTATTTGAAAGATAATTTTATGACATTTATGTTTTGAAAACAATTTCAACACATGTCCACCACGAGTAGCTCTGAGGAACCGCATTCGACCAGACCAAATTTGGACCACTTTTTCGAGTAATTCAGGCCTCATTTCATCAATAACATGAATTATATTGGCTTCCACAGCGTTTATTGTTTCTGGTTCATCAGCATAAACCAATTACTTGACATAACCCCAAAGAAAATAATCCAGTGGAGTTATGTTGCATGATCTTGGAGGCCAATTAATTGGACCATTTCTCGAAATAATGTTATCGCCGAATATTTCTTTCAATAAATCAATTGTTACGATAGCAGTATGAGGTGTAGCACCATCTTGTTGCAATCAAAATACTTCTGGGTCGATACCATTCAAATTTTGAAGCAAACAATCATTGATCATCGATCTGTAACGAGTACCATTCACTGACACATTAAATCTTTTTCAAAGAAATATGGACCGATGATGCCTCCAGCATGTAAATCGCACCATATAGTGCATTTTTCAGGATGCAATGGAACCTGAGGAGCTTCTTGAGGATTGTTTTCACTCCATATATGGCAATTTTGCTTGTTTACATATTCGTTCAACCAGAAATGAGCTTCATCACTAAACACAATTTACGATAAGTGGATCAACTTCAAGCTGTTCTAGGGCACAATCAGCAAACAAACGACGCTTATTATGGTCAAGTGGCTTTAGTTCTAGAACCAGTTGGATATTGTATGGGTGTAGACCAAGATCTTTACGCAAAATTTTTCATGTGGTGGATGCACGGAGTCCAACTTGTTGTGAACTTCGACGAATAGACAAATCTGAATCATCATTAACACTATGACTTACAGCAGCGATATTTTCTTCTTTACGTACAGTTCTTTGTCATGTTGTTGTTGTTGCATCAAGTAGAGAAAATGTTGTCCGAAATCTATAGATAGTTCGATGAGTAAGCTGCTCTGATTGACGATTATGTAAACCATAAATTTCACGAAGTGCTCTATACGTTTGTTGAATAGAACAATGATTTGGAAGATAAATGTCAACAATTTGTAAACGTTGTTGCGGCGTGAGTCTTTCCATGATAATTTGTCAATGCTTACTGAACAGAAATGCCAAAGCAACATGGCTTCTACCTCCTCAAATCACAGTTATCCCTAAAGAAAGTTCTATCATTCTAAAAAATATCCGATATTATATGTTCGTTCATAGAAATCACACAAAGTTTGTAAGGTATTTTTAAGGACTTAGTTATATCCGAATGATACCAATACCAGACATTCTTCTACTTTTCACAATTTGACATAGAAAAAAAATATAATACCGGAAAGTTCAATTTAAAGGAAGACTGTCTTAGCAAAAACCCAGTATTGGAACCGAAAAATGATTCGGAAGATTTATTGGGAACAGTAAATTTTGTCAGTCTTCATCTGATCAAAAACGCATCAAAGACATCACTAAAACAAACACAAATTTACAGGAAAAAGGTTTATTGTTCAAGAAAATAAAGAAAAAATTATTTCGAGGAAAGAATTCAATATTAAATGAATGAAAAAATACACATAAGCATTGGTTACAAAAATCAAATAATATCCATGCAATTACCATATTATATATCAAAAAATCT
Source organism: Megalocaria dilatata (assembly GCA_034642435.1). Lineage (NCBI taxonomy): Eukaryota > Metazoa > Arthropoda > Insecta > Coleoptera > Coccinellidae > Megalocaria > Megalocaria dilatata. The sequence continues at coordinate 45,532,070 of CM067860.1, forward strand.
ACCAATGAATGCGTGCAATCTGAAACATATGCATAAAGAATAAAAGACGATTAAAAAATAACTACTGTTCACGTACGCAACACTGAGCTGACACTGTATCGTTATATATACAATTATTTTCATATTCTGCGCTGAATTTCCCATTCTCTTTGATAATAAACTTCTATTTTATATTATTATTCACAATTTGAATATTTTAGAAATACTCTTCCAAACGATAGGTTATGGGCCTCATTATACATAATTATGTAATTTTCACAAAAACGTGGGCTCCGTTTTCAGTATGAAGAAACGAAACTGAGTTTTATGACTTACGAAACATTCGATATTATCACGGAACTGATGGCAATCCATCATAAATGAGGAAGAAGTAACATGAAAACCACATATTACGGCATACTATGGAAATGGGCAACAAGTTTTTCCGTAATGAGGCTGATGAAGAAACAGAAAATCCATATATCTTGCTATCGGTTTACTAATTCGCACAGTTACATCATAAATCATTGCGTGTGAATATTTTTCCTATTCGAAATTTCAGTGACAGAAAAAGGGTGTTACAAGAAGGCAGATCAAAGTTGAAGGTTATTCATTCCTTTGCCTTTCTTCGTTCATCTAATACGCAAATGAACGGTGCCTCGAAGGGTCCATTGGATTAAGTTCATACGTAAGTTGAATTTATTCGCGTACATCGACAGATATGTTGTTACTATCGGGTGTTTTTTTTAGAGTGGTAGAACTTTAAATTGAAATAAAACACATTTAAATTAAGATTGAAGCGATTTTTTTTTTATTTGAAAGGTAATTTTATGAAGTTTATGCTTTGAAAATAGTGTCCGGCATATGTCGTCCATCACGACTAGCTCTGATGAACCGCATTCGACCAGACCAATTTTGGACCTATTTTTCGAGTAATTCTGGCCTTATTTCATCAATAACACGAGTTATATTGGCTTCCAAAGCGTCTATTGTTTCTGGTTTATCAGCATAAACCAATGATTTGACATAACCCCAAAGAAAATAATCCAGTGGAGTTAAGTCTCATTATCTTGGAGGCCAAATAATTGGACCATTTCTCGAAATAATGTTATCGCCAGATCTTTCTTTCAATAAATCAATTGTTACGGTAGCAGCATTAGTTGTAGCACCATCTTATTGGAACCATTCAAATTTTAAAACAAGTAATCATTTGTAAATTTGAATATCAAAACAGATTTAATCTGTTAATCTTCTAACTTACAGATCATCGATCTGTAACAAGCATTATTCACTGTAACACTAGCTCCAGCATCGTTTTTAAGTAAATATGGATCGATGATGCCTCCAGCGTGTCAAGCACACAATACAATGCATTTTTCAGGATGCAATAGAACCTGCAGCACTTCTTGAGGATTGTTTTCATTCCATATACGGCAATTTGGCTTGTTTATATAGCCGTTCAACCAGAATGAGCTTCATCACTAAACACAATTTTACGATAAAAAAGTGGATCAACTTCAAGCTGTTCTAGGGCCCAATCAGCAAACAAACGTCGCTTATTATGGTTAAGTGGCTTTAGTTCTTGAACCAGTTGGATCTTCTATGGGTGTAGACCAAAATCTCTACTCAAGATTTTCCATGTGGTGAATACACAGAGTTCAATTTGTTGTGAACTTTCCAATTTTTCAAACTAACAATGGCAAACCAAAAACAAGTTTTGGAGTAAAACAGGAGACAGTGTTCCAGAAAAAATGTCAGCCTGTAGATGTGCGATCGAAATTGGTATGTCACATGGTGTAAACACTAAATTGTAATATCTGTGCCAAATTTCAGTTGAATACCTTGTGAAATCCAGTAACTATAGAAAAAAAGTTGACAAAAATTCAAACTTTAACACCCTGCATCTCGAAAACGAAACATTTGCGGACATTTACAAATGTATAAGCTCGAATTGTTTCAAACAATACTGAGAGAATTGTTGTCGTGCAGTTTTGCACTTATATAGCGGTGAAAATACTATCTTGCTCGTGGAAGAGTAGATCGATGAGCTGTTTTACCTTTGTTCACTTTTACTGGGTAAACTTTTCAGTTCGCTTTACACATGTACCGTCGAATTATAAGTAAATAATGTATGTTCGTAGCACGTGTGCCAAAAAGATACTGTTAGATGCTTAGAGCAGGCTCAAGACGATGGCAGGTAGAGTTTTATCCCAAATTTCGAGACGGTGTTCTTCTGAATGCGTTCCTAGGTTTGGGTTTCAAGGGTTCTAAATATCAAGGATAAATATTTTCGATCCTGAGCTGGTGTGCAGGCCTAAATTCCATTTTCAATACCATACTTCGTTCAATTTCGGGTAAATCGAAAATGGTCTATGCTCCCTAATAGCAAAAAAGGCTTTTCGATGAAAGGTGATAGCAAACGAATTTCTTTCTTTTTCTTCTGATTTTGAAGTAAAAATCTAAAAAAAAAACGAATAAACTAAGAGCAGAAGTTCGTGTTTCTGCAGTAGCTATGAGTTTTTGTTTTTGATTTAAGATTTCAATTCTGTTTTTGAGAAATAAAATGAGAGCGAAATCACTCTTTTCAGAATTTGTTTTGAAGTGGATCTTTACTAAGAGTCTTTTTTACCAGGTAAATCATCATCGTGAATACCTAGCATTCACAGTTTTCCCGTTTTCAGGGATATTCGAAGAAATCAGATCGTTCCTTTTATATGAGGGTTGACCGTTCCTCTTGTCAAATATATCGATTCATGAACTAAAATAAATTTCAAGTTAATCGGTGAAATATTTTATAGGTGCCGCGTCATTAATTTCAATCATTCTGAACAAACTCCGCTTCAAATCGAAGGTATTCAATTGTAAAATATTTAAATATTTCTAGTAATTTTCGGTGCTAATTGATAACTAATAAAAACATAGTTATTGTAAACCCACTACCGAATCAGATTTTAACCGGCTGAACTCCAGTACATAGTATATAGCAAAATATTGAATATTAGCAGCTTTCATGGGCGATATACATGAGTAAAAGCTATTATTCGAATAAAGTACACTATAGGAAATTTAGTTGAATGAATTGGTCATTCTATCAATTTATATTAGCCGCACTAATTTGCATGAAATATATCATGTGTAACATGATATATATATATATATATATATATCCAGCGTACAAGGCTGCATCCCCCCATGTAAATTTACCGGTATAGATGGCATCCGAGGTAAGGTGGCATCCAATATACGGATGCCAACTTACCAACACGAAGTGACATCAGTAAATGATATAAGGGAACATCCTTTATCGTTTGCGCTAATTTTCAGCCGGATGCCAAATTGACCCTTTTTGGACCTATCTAGACTGCCGTGGATACTTTAGGTTCACCGAGTTTTATCATGGTGGCGCTCGGGTCGATTTCGTGTATACTTTGTATATCATGGGGCTATCCAAACAACGGTTCACTTGGCATCCAGTACATTTGACAACGTGTATTTGTTTACTTTGCAATTATCTTGCATTCGTTCTTGGAATTCATAAGAGTAAAAGATGAAGATGGTTTTTTTCCGTTCGATCGATACGTAAGCAGACTGTGAACAGCTGTGGCTTCCTAAAAGAGCGCAGTGACTGTATGATGCATGAGACTGAAGATATCGTAAGGCGCTGAATTGTTATTTAGCGCTACGTTGGACATTACTTCGTATTGATGTTAAGGATTCTTATTTTATTATGGATTTTTTTGCGTGCATGTTCTAGGTAATATCTTGCTATCTTTGAATTTTCAAGGTAGGTTTGGAGTCGAAATATTTTTACTGGATTCATTAATAAGCAATTTAGTTCTCTTGATGCTGAAGTTATCGATATTCGAAATTTTTTCTTATTTTTTACAATATTTTCGAAACTGAAGATTTTTTCGAAATGGAATGTGGTATAAAATAGTAAAATTATAACGCATACGTTTGTGAAAAATTTCAACGGGTTCACAAAATCTGAAAATTCAAAAAATATATTCAAATCAAGGTTTTCCCCTAGTATTTCACATCAGTTCATATCAATTTTGTGTAACTGATTATAGATTTTCGTTGATTTCGTTGAAAGGTTTATGCGTTTTTGCAGGTCAGTAATTGAAACTTTAGGGAAAATCCACTCGGCTGATACGTAAACTTTTGGGATTGGAGCGGTATTCGAATTAGAAATATATTGGATTGCATTAAATTCATGAAGCTTTTCTCTCATTTATCGTTTGAATGAAAACAAGCGTTTTGTATCGGTTTTATAGAATACATCATTTTTTTCTGTAAAATTGCGGTTTAACGTGATTCGGATGACTTTAAGTCAAGTGGAAGATAATTATCGCTGTTATCGAAAGTTTTATTCGGCGATTAAATTTGATTGAATAAACAGATTCTATCAATGCTATATTACGGCTCACCTTCGAAGTTAAGGAGTATTTTTCACCAAAGTTACTTCATTTATTTAACAATTCAATATTAAGACTTTTCTTCATTCCGCAAACTCCTAATATCTTCTTCTGAAAAAAAAAAGTTTCTCTCGCATAGTACCAACTTGGTAATGACTATTAACCACCACGACTATAGAATTTGATTCGAAAAATTGAAAGCTATATTTCAAGTTTGAACAAACATTCATTTCTACAAAGAAATCCTCTTTTCGTTCCAATTTTCATGCGTCACCATGAATCTCATAGCCAATCCTCGCACATAGTTTTCTTGTGTATCCCAATTCTATGAGCCTTTTGTTTGAGTAAATTTGAGTAAATGAATTCATATATATTGAAAATTATAAAAAATCATCGGTTCGACATGATATTCAGGATCTAAATGAGATGCCGATTTATCATTCATCATCAAATCAGACGATGTAGAAAAAGGTTAGGAGAAATTCAAAAATTTTCTCGTTAGTCAACTAACGAAGGATCGCCCAGGGTATTCGAATGCAACCCTTAGGATTGGAAAGAGAGTTCAAGCTTTCTCTCCGTTAGTTTTGATATAAAAATATGCAGATTGAGTATTAATAAATCAACATTTGATTATGTTGAACAAATCATGAAAATCTCAAAAATAAATTAAAGTATATTATGTCAAAATCAGTTAATGCCGAAAAAAATTAAAAGCAATTCCAATATTTTCTCCGTAGCATTCTTGCCAGCGCCTGGCCTAATGGACTCATACCGTAATGTTGAAAATTCGAACCCAGGGCCAGGAAAGAAATTTTCTGGTTTCGGGGGACCCTCTGACCATTCGCTATTGGGTAAACAATTAAAGGCGCAGTTTCTGAATTGGTATAATGAAAACAGTAACAAACATAGAACACACGCTATCTCCTAACTCGTACAATTAAATGAAGAAAAAAAAATACAAAATAAAATATTTCCTCGAATAATACATAATATTGGTAGATTAGTCAAAAAAAAGTGAATAAGTGAAAATGAATTCAATTGAATGAACAAGAGTAGTAAGTTTCCACTGTAATATTTCCCTACTGTTATCTGATTTAATTTATTTTGTTTCCATACAATGTGATAATGATGAAAAGTAATAGTTAACCAAAGGAGATAAATGATCATATAATTTTTTCTGTCTACTCATAATATAATCTGTCACTACACCAAAAAAGTATTTTCAACTCGCTCCATATCTGCTATTAACTGTTTGAAATATTTTCCAAAAATATTTGCAGATTTTGCATTGCTCATTTAGACTTGAAATCTACGTGAAAATTTGAAATCTCTGAGCTAATTCCTAATAATAATAATATCTATTCACTTATTTATCTATTATATATACATTCGATAAAAATGCCTTCAAGCACTGCCATTTTCCAACGATTGTTTCATTGAATTAACACGAAGAAAAATACTGTCAATCATAAAAAAATAAAAATCTACAAGAATATGGTGCTTCGATTTAAATTTTTCAATTCCTGGAAAAATTCAGTGGTTATCAGAAAAAATCGTCATTATGTCAATAGTCATTATTACATATTTCAATTAGATTATCTCCTAATACAATCTGAACGAATCATCCAACCTTTGTGCAATAAATGATGTTTTCACATATGACATCGAATGTCCTTTCTGATTCGGCGTCAAAATAAATAGTGCTGAACATAATTTTTTTTTTAAAAAGCACTGACGTGAGATCACTAGCTTCCACGCGCTTGTTCATCCATGAAGAAATTCGTAAACGGCGGGTAAACGGCTGTTCTAATTTTTCCAATATCTCAAAAAACAGAGATCAAATCAAATTGAAGTTTGACAAGAAGTTAAAGAATAACGGCTTTTTCAAAAATTTTTTCATGTGAAATGAATTTCGTGAGAATCGTATAATTATGAAATAAAAAAATAAATATTATTTTAGAGCAACGTTAGTAGAGAAAATCGAACGCTACCAGAACCTTGATGGGTAAAGGCACGTCAGCGTCTTCGAATTGAAATTTAGTATTTGGATATAAAATACATGAAAAGAAGTTGTTAGAAATTACTGTTTTACTACCAATAAATTGATATTTTACACATTTTTTGTAACTCAAGTTTCGAGGAATAAATATTCCTTCTTCACACAACTAAAAACTTAACAAGCAGGACAGAGTATTTATGCTTGTACAGGTGAAACAGGTGATGAGGAGAGGTTAAAAAGAAAACAAACCCTTAACAACTATTGTAATGTCAACACGAAAAGAAGATTCGTCAACAGATGTGACTTATTTGAATTCACCTTTTTTCGAGAATATTTTTTCGACAGAATTCGAAATTTAACAAAATTTGAACTAAAAAATAACACGTTCTGTGACGTGGGAAACCGCGAAAAAATTAAATTTCTAATTGTAATTACTTAACAGCGGTTTCGGAAATCTTCCAGAAATCATAATCTTCTGGCGATATCTATATCGCCTAGTCTGCGATTCAAAGTGCATCGAAACCACGCACCGGACATCTCATACAGAGTACTCTTTTCGACAATAACGGCCAAGTCTGAGATTTGATGTGCGGGGTTACGCATCAAACATTCTCACTAGTTTTCGATTACTTCATCAGATTTCTGCGGAAAATCAATAAGAAAAACTGCTGGTTATTCATTTTCGAACCCTCTCAAAAAAAAGACACCTAAATTTTAACTGAAAAATCTAAAATGGAACGTAATTTCTAATTTGAAATATTGTGAACCAGCTCTCTTGTAAATAACAACGAATTACACTTAGCTCGTATTCAGTAATTCTGGAGAAAAATTCTAGTAAGTACTGTTGTGACTCTTGGAGCTTTTGACCGCTTTCTTATTCATCTGTCGATTTACACTTCAAATCTACTCTAATAATTTCAAATCTGTCAGTAACTTCTTGAAAAAGGGTCATATGATTAACAGTGCCATCTCCCTCCAACTGATCTCATCCGAAACCTGAAATATATCCTAATGTGAAAAAACCTTTTAGTCGACAGGAATGTCAAGGAATCGAATTAAAACTCAACCGTGTATTTTTTTATGTGATTCTCCGTTTTTTCAGAAAAACAATTCTAAATTTGCAAAAATGTTAATCATCGAAAAAAACTAATTAGAAGTTTCAATTCTGATTTTTCTATACCGATATCCGTCCAATTATTCGCTTTTGGGTAAATAATAAACGCTGTTTCTGAAGTGGCGTAAGGAAACAGTAACAAGACCCACACAGACCACAACCGATCTCCTAACCATTTCACCTAGAACCAACCGCAAACTCCATTCATCTCATTAATAGTTTATTTCATTATCAGTTCTAAAAGTGAGCTTTTCCCGTGCGCGATCGATCAAGTCTAGTAACCATGGATGAAGCCTTTCTGAACAATATTTTTTTTATATCATTCATATTTAAAATTTATTTAACAAGGAAAATCAGTAATAATCAATCACTTAATTCACAAGGTTTTGTTAATCACAAAACCTTGTCGAGTTTATTTGAGTATAGAATTGTTTTACAGATGTGTGTTACACTGTCTCGATTTCTAGAGCTTTCTATTACCATTATTCATACCCCTTATTAACAATGAAAATTAGAGGAAATAAAGTGTTTTCTTTAAATCATACTCAATGTTTCTGGTAGCTAATGTCAAAATCTAATTACAATTAATAATTGAATTTTCGGTTATTATTTGCAATAACGGTGATAGAAATGTTAATAACACTTCGTTCTAATTTTAATATTGCTTTTGGGTCATATATTTCTCGTAGTCATGCTCAATGAAATCATTTTTGAGGCAATTGAAAAAAACGGAACACAAGAACGAAATTAGATACTTTTGATGAGATATAATGAAAAAAATAATAAGAATTCTGTGTTTTCCATATTACAGGTGGTCGATTTTATAGCCATTAGCATAGAAATGACATTAACTTATCGTTGAATTCTAATAGAAGTTACATAAAAGAAATTTTTTTGAATTTATAACGATTGGATTACCTATGGTTAAAATTTACTAATTGAAATATGACATTTCAGGAAAATTACCAATTTTTCAGTATAAGGTATTAGTGTTTTTCCAAGAAAACATAAATTTTAAGTCCTATACTCGAAATTTTTGTAGAACGTTTTTATCGCGTGATTAATGATATTTTTCTTCATATTCTACGCACAGGTTCCTCATTACGCAAATATTTAACCTATGAAATAGTTAGATAAAACAGCATACTGTTGATAGGTACTTTTATGATAATCCCGAAATTCTGCTAGAATAAACGACTCTTTCATTTGATAACGTGGAAGTGGATTTCAAAATCTCAGTTTCATCAGATCGGTATTTCCCTCTTATATTTGTATCTACATATACCTGCAAACCTTTTCCGTTAAAACGTACCCTTAAAATTTTCACTATTCAATTTATTCCGTTCGAGTTTTTTATTGTTCGTGCACCAACACGACAAATTTCGATTTGACCAAGGATTATTCATCTTCGTCTTGTGTTTATAATCTTCCAATCGGTTGAGACCGTCTATCGGAGACTCGCGATATATAGACATTCGGCGCCTTGGAAGGTGCCTGCTAAACTACGTAATATTTGACACGTATGGAATGATCTTAATCGCTACTAGGACAATCTTCATTTCATTATGGATTCACAAAATAAAAATGAGTTCTTTCCCATTACTCAAAAATATTCATATTATTGTAGATCGGTATTATATATTTTTTTTATTCCTGCAACAAAAATGTTTGTTCGGGCGATCCAAAGTTATTTCGAAACATCCGTCTTATTGAAATTCGAAATGGAATAGTTTTCAAATATGGAGCGATTAAACACAACGCAACAAAATTACGGAATAGGATTGTGAACAAAATATCATTATAACTTGATATATTCTTTAACTTTTTTCTCCCTTATCTTTTCCTACATTGAATGATGTTAAGCTTCCAATTCTGCAATGAAAAATTAAAATTTCCATTAGGATGGTATCGGTATTTCAATTCGAACACGGAAATATTCAGGATTTATACACAACCTAGCACAAAAATCCTTTGAAGTCGACTGAAAATAAGTAAGTTAAATTCTGAAGAGAAACTTTCATTTTTGATCAGTGTTACATTCATCTTGTCGTTACGCAAAAACTTTTTACTTCCTTAATAATGAAAGATGTGTTTAAAAACTAATCTCCTATTGGAAATTTTGTTCATTTTGGAGAAGGATCAACAAAAAATGTATCATCAGTAGATTTAACTTGAAAACACGTAATTTTTGGCAATTCTTGAACTCTTCTTGTCATGAAACATAAAATCTCAACAAAATAAAGAATGCACACTTGAAAGGCTTCACTTTTCCGCCTTTAATCAATACATATTGGCAAGACATACTGGAGAAAGAATATATTGAACTAAACTTTATACATATAATTTTTGCCAAATTCTGATGAGAAAAAAAAGCCATTTTCTTGTCGTGGAAGAGTCTTCTGTACTACATGTTGCAAATCATTTCACCAATATCCTCTACATCCACAAACAATTTGAGCAACTTCCGGTAAGTAATTTCCGAAATATTGACTTTTCAAAAAAAATATTTTTTTTTACCTCTGGTGTGCAGTTCAGCAGTTCTGCTGAATCATCGAAATCGAGTGAGACATTTAGACTATAAAACTATCTGCAAGTTTGAAGTCGCTAGGTCTTTTTTTTAGAAAGTTATCGTGCTTGAGACCAGCCCTCAGACAGAATTGAATTCGACCATGAATTCTTTCGGTAGGTCCAACTCGTCGTTTGAGGCCAGTCTCGGCTCAAAATTATAAAATTACAGGTATTTGGACGAATCGACAACGCGTTATGTTCATAGAATCAGAGAGGAAAAAATATTGAAATCTATTCAAACAGAGAGAGTTTTGAATATGAGAATATGGAAAAACATATAAGGAAATAGATTAGATTAAACTATATGATGAAATTCTAAAAAAATATCAATTCCTCAATAATATTCACGAGAAATTCAACGAATTAATCAATTCAATAATTCACAATAATGAACCATCAAAACTCGCGTACCGTATGACTTATCCGAAGCAACAGAATAACAGCGAACCCTGAAAAAATCCCCTTCGTGCCAGCAATCGTTCTGTGTAATATTTACCGCTTGAGTATTACCATTCATTACACCAGACAAATACAGCAGTATGGCAACATCTCAGTGTGCCACCTTGGCTGGTACTAAAGTATACGGCAGCTAACTTGTACCATTATAGGTAAAAAAGTATACGGATGCCAACTCGACCGCTATCTATACCGGAAGTCATCTTGTGCGGAAAAAAAACTCCGAATATACACGAAGTATACACGAGGATGCAGGCCGATACCCTTTTTGTACGGATGCCATCTAGTTCGGCAGATGTATATATATATATATATATATATATATATATATATACAGCGGAAGATTATTCAAAATTTTCACTTTTTGATTTGAGAGTAGATGAGTCAGAAGCTATTTTCCTTGTATGACCCTAACGTTTTTCTTGTCGTTCGATTGTGATTAAACGAAATCTAAAGATTGCTTCAGGCTTCACATAATTTAAAAGGTTTTCCAATAAGAGATTTCATTGTGATATTGAAAAAAATGTGATATTTTTTGAGAGAAATCAATAGATTTGTGAATAGAAAATTATGCCATTAGCAATGGAAAACGATATCAGCCAACTTCACGAATTCCATCTATAAGGTCTTGAATCGATTTTGGGGCATTGGCATAGACCTAGTCTTTCACGTGACCCAAAATGAAAAGTTTAAAGGTGTTGAATCACAAGATCTTGGTAGCCAATTTTGATCACCTCCTCGAGAAATAACGCGGCCATGAATCTTGCAAAATTGCGATTGTTGCGTTGCTGATGTGACACGTAGCGCCGTCTTATTGAGAATGAACGTCGTCCACATCAATATCTTCCAATTCCGGCCACAAAAAATCATAAATCGTGGCTCGGTAGCGCAATCCATTCATCGTAACAGATGCAACAACCTCATTTTCGAATAAATAAGGTCCAATCACACCGCCAGCCCAAAAGCAGTATCAAACAGTGACACATTATGGATGAAGAGGCTTTTAGCAATCATTTTTGGGTTTTCGGAGCCCCAAATTCGACAATTTTGATCATTGCTGGTGATAGACCTGAGTTTCTTGAATTAACTGAACTCTAAAAGCCTTAAGATCCAAGCCTTTATCCAAAATATGTCGTTTGTAGAATGACTTATTCCAAAGATCGTCGAGGAATCGACAAATCTGGGTTTTCGTCAACATTACGTGTAAAGAATTGCTTAGTATAAAGAGATTCTTTTTTGAATTCTTTCTTGTAATTGATTGAACCAATTAGTGTACTATTTCTTGGTTAAACATACTTCAAATGGGGTTAAGAGAGGGATGTATATTATACTTTAATGGTTTATTTATAGCCTGAATACATATTTCACAAGTTTGATTGTTAACCCGAATTGAGGGAGTTGTTTCGGTGTAGTTTTAACTCTAATCGCGGTAGTTCTTCTTTGTGCTTTTTTACCGTTATTCACTTTCACCGCATTCGCTTTCATTATGTTCATATTTGGGTTCACTTATCACCAATTACTATCTGACTACAAATGAATAATTTAGATAATACATTCACTTCCAGACCTCTACTGCGTTATGGGTTATTAAGATAGAGGGAGACGTGTGATTATAACTTGAGAGAACAGGAGAAATGTGATAAGAACTTACTTATAGAGAATGTGTATGGGATCAGAACTTAATATTCGAAGAGTGGAGAATATTGCGTGACCGTTTGGTCAACGCACGAAGAGAGGGCCAAGGAGCGAATTCGAGGAATGTCTTCAACTGAACCTTTTGGCTAACTACCCGAATGAAAGACTCCTTTAGGGCTCGAAATGTGATTAGCTCAATTCGGATACGTCATTCGACTGTTGTGGTCTTTAAACGGCGTTGGTTCTAATGGGTGTCTAAGAATACTGTGAAGGTCCTTAACTGGCCCAAAGGTTTCTGGGAAAAAATGAGACATATTTTAACGGCCTAGATTCCTGAGTTTGGGATAATAATTGTTATGCACCTGCATAGTAAATTAACAATTCCTTGTTCGATGTAAATTCCGAAAACTATGGTCTGCAGCAGCAATATTCTCAATTGTTGTTGAGCGACGTACATGGTTTCAAATCTTCACATCTCAAATCTCAGAGCTCAAATTTTTCCACCAGTTTATTCATTGCCGGCCAAGAAGGTACTTCACAACGACCCTAAAATTTTGGGAATTGTGACTGCGAAATTGTCACCATTTTTGTAGTGAAATTTAACAATTTCATTGCGTTGTTGAAACGTGTATCTTTCCATTTTTACTGAAGGCTTAGTATTTACTTGCCAAATGTCTAAAGTTGACAGCTTCAAAGAAGACAGCTGCCCAGATTTCGGTCTGTTCAAAATGAAAACTCTTATTGGAAAATCTTTCACCTTTGAAAGTTGCACGAAAATCGATCTGCTCCGGAGATGAGAAGTAACTAGCAGACAGACTTGTTAATAGCAGTATATCTAAAAAAAATAAGCTTACCTTGAAATTTATTATATCTTATCATCAAACAGCTTATTATTTGACACTCGCCAACACTTGCTTGTTCTGGGATGGAAAATTGTGGAATAATAAATAAAATCACAAATTGTTGGTACACATTTTAATATAATTATATATAAGTTTTGATAAGCATATAAAAATACTCTCAAATCTATCAGAAATTATTGAAGATAATCAAAGAGCTTATTGTTTTTATCAGAGTATTTAACATTTCCTCTGCGATAGAATATAAGTCATATACAAAATTATTGATAATGAACTTTAGAATAGTATCAACAAAGGGCGCCCATATATCATGTATAATCAGTACTATTATAATTTTGATGAAACAACTACTTTGTTTTATTGTTTATTCATTTGATTGAACAAGTCCGTTTGTTTGATTTTATTTTAAGATGAGAGCGAGGAAATGGGAAAAGAGTTTCACATATTTTCAGGTGTTTACAACGAAAATATACTTTTAACTCGTTAGTTTGGATAGATGTCGAAACTGCAAAATTCAATGAAGCAATATCCAACTTCATATCAACAATTCTACCCTAATTGACAGCTCACAAAATTCCATAACAATTATATTCCAGTTACATTGAGTGGATTGGAAATGGAAATTTCCTTTTTCCAAACAGTTTTCACAATTCATTTCGTCGACAATAAATGTGCTATCGACAAAGAGAGTGTTTAATCGACAAATATTCAATGAGGTTCGAATAGTCACTGAAAATAATCATTTATGATAGATACGTTTCATTGAAGGGTTTTCTTGGAATCGTATTCGATAAATGCTTCAGTTATTCTTCCAAAGTTGAATGATCAGAAACGCAAACATAACAAACTTCGAATTCATGTTCCTTGTCGAATTATCCCTTATTTCATTTTCGAGGAATTGGGAATTTGTTGCATCTGAAAAGTATCGCAAATAAAATAATAAGGAAAGGTTTTTTTACTTGATAGAAGGATTATTACAAAATTTGAATATCAAAACAGATTTAATCTGTTAGTCTTCTACAATTTTAATTTCAAAATTTGGTATTGTATGATGAATTTCGATTTTATACGTCTATTGAATATGACATTAATTTAACAGGGCTTCGTAAGTTTGTCTGAAGAGTTCATTACGCATGGCTGGAACGAAACAAAAAATGTTTGCTTATTTATATTTTAATTTCAATTGACAATTTATATTCGTTGGTCTTTTCTTAATTCCATTTGATATTGTATGATGAATTTTGACTTTATACGTCTATTAAATATGAGCAGTGCTTATAAAGACATTAATTTAATTCTTAAAGTTTCTTCAAAGAATTTTTTGAAATTAAAATTGTAGAAGACAACAGATTAAATCTGTTTTGATATTCAAATTTTTCAAATTTAGTATCGCAAATGTTAGAATTGTGGATTGTTCAGTTTTATAGTAAAAGTAGAAATAAGTTCGTGCGGTTTTAATAACAGATGTCGCTACTACTTTATTATTCCATTGTTTCATCTGGCAAACCTTCATTTTGAAGGCTTTCTTTTTAGTGGGTGCTAATGAGGACTATGCTATAGCTGAAAGAACATGTAAAAAGTGGTTTACCCGATTTAAGAGTGGCAAGTTTGATTTGGAAGACGAAGAAGGGCTTGAAGCGCCACCAAGTTTCAGGATGCAGAGTCAGAGGCAAGGTTCGATGAAGATCCATCGTAAACGGAAGGGGAACTCATAAAAGACTTGAAGTCACTTTACTAGCCATTTTCCATCGTTTAAAAGCAATGGGAATGTCCGAAAGGTAGGAAACTGGGTGCAGTATGAACTGAAACAAAGAGACGTCGACCTGCGTTTTTTCACGTGTGAACAACTGCTCCAACGGCAAAAAAGAAAGGGGATTTTGCATCGACTTGTGATGGGAAGTGGATCCATCATGATAATACAAAATGTCAAGCAACTCATGGATGACTCATCATCAACTGTCAAGCCGAATATTCAAGGCGAGGAGATCATGCTGTATTATGAACTGCTACAATCGAACGAAAGGGTCACAGCGAAGATCTACTGATGACGCTTTATACATTTCAGCCGAGCATCGCTAGGGAAATGACCGCAATATGCGGTCAAATACGACAAAGTTATTTTACACCATGACACATGTTGCATCGCCCCTTAAAACGTACTTAGAAACTCAAATAGGAAGTCATTTCCAATCCGCGGCACAGCCCAGACATTGCTCCATCCGATTACCATCTCTTCCGATTGATGCAACATGCCCTGGCTAAACAGCACTTTTCCAGTTATGATGAAGTCGAAAAATATATCGATGCATGGATAGCGGCCTATTTTAGCGATGGGATTCGTCAGTTAGCAGAAAGATGGGAAGGCGACGGACAATAATTTGAACATTGAATATAAAACCTATTTTTTACAATAAAGCTTCAATTTCAGACAAAAATCCGCATGAAATTATTTATACTCCCAATATTTAAAAAAACTTTTGGGTGTGATAACCACAAAGGTTTGTTTTTATTGTAAAGAATCGTCTAGTAGAAATAAATTAATTCTTACCCTTTCGAGGTTCTCCAAATTTTTTTGAACTATCCTTGGGTTGTTTAGATGTACCTGTAACACAGAATATTCTAATCGTATATAAGGAAAAAATAAGGAATATAAAATTACCAATACTTTGAATTTCAAATCTTTTTATTACGTCTTCATTAGGATTGTTTTTTTGTTTCTATGTTTATCATATTTTTTGGGATGGGTTTGTCTAGCTGAATTTATCTTTTTCTTTGCTGGTTCGGTCTTTCTTCAGAAATGAATGATGGAGATGACTTAGAAGGATATTGAAAGATCTTCATCATCGCTACGCACAAAAGGACAATAATAGTTTATTATTGTAACTTGTCTGTTTCGAATTGTTCGTAACATAAAACTCTCTTTGTTGCTTAATCTAATCATGAAACTTCGAAATAATAATTCTTAATCAAGTTATTCAAATATTAATTTCATATAATAATGTTTGGTTATAAGATAGGTAGCGTCATTTTTGTAGGTACTAACGGATCTCTAATTCCAGCTCTCATCTAAGATTTTTCTTACAATATTCGGCTCAAACTTCATGCTATGTTGATACTGTTAAGTTGTCTGAAGGATAATTAATAGTTCCAAGAAACAGTATCAAGAAATGTATCCGTTCCGTTCGCACGAAAATGTGAACTTCTCAATTTGGGTATTGAAAGAGTAATAATAATAATAATTCATTTATTCATTTCCAATAAAGTACATATCACAGAATATGAATAAATTTTTAAGTCATCAAAAATTTTATGAAGAGTCAGGTACAATTTTGTCTAAAAAGGCACATAGGTATATATAAATGAAAAATATATAAACCAAAACATTAGTCAAACAAACAATAAATGAATAAATTGATTTGACCAGACAACAATTGCATAAAAATAAATTTTTTTGAAAAATATCATTCTGGAATTCATGTATCGAGTAGCATGCTCTATTCGTTAGGGGACATTTCAGTTTCTTATTCTTCTTGAGCTATATTCGATTTGATTCCTTCATTCTGGACGGCAGTTTCTTGAAGATTTTTATAGCTAGGCGACTTATATTTAACTGTGATACTTTTATACGATAGTATGGTGTGATGAAGTTGTTTTTGTATCTAGTATTATAGTTGTTTTTCAGTAGTATGTCCTTATTATCATGGATGTAAATACAGTTTATTATAAGAATGGACTTCACGGTAAAAATGTTTTCTCTGGGGAATAGCTCTCTATAGCTATATCTACTACTCACGCCACATAGTATTCGTAGTACTTGCTTCTGTTTCATGAATACTTTCTTACTTTCAGACAAATCCCGCCAGAAAAGAATGCCGAAGTTAAGGACACTATGAAAGTGGCTGAACTAAATAATCTTGGATGCTTCAACTCCCGCTATTTGCTTTTTTCTCCTAACTGCATAGGTAGCTCTTGACAACTTAGGAACCATTTCATCAATGTGGACCGAAAACTTGAGATTTGATTGCAAAAGACACCTCACAAGTAGCCTCATGTGATTGTACGAAGACATATTTGGTTCATATGGTAGTCTGTTCATCATCGTTTTGTTTGGGCTGGACCATACCAGGGTTTCCTTTAGTGTCTTCTTGTCTTACTCTCCCAATTCCTGGTTGTCCATCGCTTTATTCAGAAAAGAAGTGTCCTCAGCGGAGAGGACGGTTTGATCTGATTTCACATTAGCTGGAAAATGATTCATGTATATCACAAACAAAAGGGGACCAAACACAGAATCTTGCGGTACACCATGATTCACAGTCTCCCAAGTAATATTCAAATAATTAGAATGGAATGAGAAATTACTTTATTTTCTATCACTTTCATTTCCTGATTGTACAATGACTCAGGTTTCGTAGTGTTACTACATTTTCAAACCGAATAAACAAATTATGTCTCAACTTTTATATACTACTCTGTCAAGAAAGTACCGGGAATTTTCAATTAAAACAACATTTTTACATTTAATCGTCAAAATTTATTGGGTCGCCTTCAAAATAGGCTCCATTTGCTCCAATACATCTATGCCAACGGCACTTCCAATTATCGAAACATTTTTTATAGGCGCTTTCCGGGATGGACTTTAGCTCTCGCGCCGAATTCTGTTTTATGGCTTCAATCGACTCAAAACGGGTGCCACGAAGGGGCAATTTTAGTTTTGGGAAGAGGAAAAAGTCGCAGGGAGCCAAATCCGGCGAATACGGTGGTTGCTGAAGCACGTTTGTTGAGTTTTTGGCGAGAAAGTCAGTCACAATCGTAGCTCGGTGAGAATGCGCGTTATCGTCATGCAAAATCCATGAGTTGTTCGCCCACAAATTTGGCCGCTTCTTACGGATACGCTCACGCAAACGTTTCATAACGCCTAGGTAATACTCCTTGTTTACCGTCTGACCATCTGGAACGAATTCGTAGTGCACCACGCCACGGATATCGAAGAAAACAATGAGCATCACCGTCATTTTCGAGCGGCTTTGGCGTGGTTTTATCGGTTTCGGCTCATTTTTTGCCACCCATTCCGATGATTGCTGGCTTGTTTCCATATCGTACTCGTAGACCCAGGTCTCATCACCAGTTATAATGCGTTCCATGAATGTAGAATCGGAATTACAGCGATCCAGCATGTCTGAAGCAACCTGTTCGCGATGACGTTTTTGAAGAAAATTCAGGTCTTTCGGTACGAGTCGTGCGGCCACCTTTCTCATGCCCAAAATATCAATCAAAATCGTACGTGCGGACTCGTGGGATATCTTAAGATCATGTGCTATCTCTCTCAAGCTGGTACGACGGTTTTCCAGCACCCTTTCCTTAATTTTATCGACGTTATCTTCGATCGAAGCCGTCGATGGGCGACCACTTCACGACCGTCCTTGAAGGCTCTGTACCACTGAGATGCACGAGTTTTCGATAGAGCATTATCACCAAAGGCCTTTTGCAACATTTTCAATGCATCGGCACACGAAAATTCATTTGCAACACAAAACTGTAAACAAATTCTTTGCTCAACGTAATCACCCATAGTAAAAATCGGCACGCACTCTGACATCGACTGACTTAATCAGCTGTTGCAAACACACTAGTTGACAGATCCCGCTCAAGCTTGGCATAGTAATTAAGGACAGTGGTACCAACCTAGGAAAAAAAATTTTTACCTGCCTCATTGCCCCGCCAGATTTAAATCGATAATTCCCGGTACTTTCTTGACAGAATGTATATGTATTTGTTGATGGCTTGGGCAGAACTTCAAAAAGTGGGGTTTGCCACAGTTCCGTCTGCTTATCTAATAGTTTTATTATCGGTACATGATTTTTGTAATTATGGATTTCTATGGATTCCAGGAGTCACTGCACAATCAGCAAATAGAAATGATAGAAAACAAAGTAATTTCTCATTTAATTCCAATTAAAATGAACTATCACGAAGCAACGTACTATTCCATCCAATATTAAAATAATCATTTCAATTATGATCAACTATCATATGTCAATTACAGTTTTATTCTTTTTATCATAGGTACATGTGGATCTGAGTATTCTTTAAAGCAAATACTCATTAGGAATTCGATCTACTCCAAAATAAACCGAACACGAAACCTATGCTGATTATGTGGAAAAAAGCGAGTTCATTCCCAAAATGACAAAGGTATTGGTAAGACAAACAACTCACATGCAAAGTCAAACAACGTTAGCTCGTAAAAGCACATTGTTTTCCATTATTGTTTGTTCAAAAACTCATTTTCAATCAGAGGATAATTTATATATTGCGTGAATAGAGAGTATTAGAAAATTGGTTACCTCTGTTCATTATCGATTTTACGTATACGAGTTGAAGAACATGTCTTCTAGAGTAAGTGGGTGGTTAGGACCATATCAGTCGGTTGTATTTCACTTAACATGCCATATTTGAATCTGTACTATGATTTCAATGGGGAAAATTTGATTAAACTGTATGCACTGAACAATTCGGACCAGTTTATGGTTTCTTATTTTTATATTAAAAGTAGAAATTATCTGCTACATACGTCCCAGCGTTCAACCAAACCGAATCAGGCTTGTTTCGGATACTGAATTGTTTCAGCCGTTACTATTTGGTAGTTGATCATAATTAAAACAAATTGTAGAAATTACTATGTTTTACTACCAAAAATATATATCACATATTTTCTTGTGACTCGAGTTTCGGGAAACGAGCTATCCCATCATCAGACAACTGAAGACCTAACAGTGGTACAGTGGTATTTAAACAAAAGTGATATATATTTTGAACATTTCAACAGATTCTCGGTAACACCTATTAGTGGTACAGAGGTTTACAATCGGAACGTGATGAAAAACCGGGTTAAAAAAGAGGGGCCTTCTAACAGATATCGGAATGTCGGCAATCGACAAAGAAGGTTGTTAAACAGATGGTACGTACGCATTTAAATATCTCAAATAATTTTTGGGGTTACATAGCTCCGTACAGTCATTCATTATTTTTACATTATTTTGTTGTACATCTCAAATATTTGGATCTACAAAGCACCATACAGTCATTCATTATTTTTTACATTATTTTTATTGTGAACGAATTTGAAAATTTCAATAATCAAGTTTCTTTTCTTTTGAATCTACATTTAAAATTTTCTTAAGATTTTTTTTTGTCTTTAGAAAACAGTAATTCCTTTCGACAAAAGAAAATCTTAAGAAAATTTCACATATAGATTCAAAAGAAAAGAAATTTGATTATTGAAATTTTCAAACTCGTTCACAATAAAAATGATGTAAAAAATAATGAATGACTGTATGAAGCTTTGTACATTCTGTCAAGAAAGTACCAGGAATTATCGATTTGAATCTGGCGGGGCAATGAGGCAGGTAAAAATTTTTTTTTCTAGGTTGGTACCACTGTCCTTAATTACTATGCCAAGCTTGAGCGGGATCTGTCAACTAGTGTGTTTGCAACAGCTGATTAAGTCAGTCGATGTCAGAGTGCGTGCCGATTTTTACTATGGGTGATTACGTTGAGCAAAGAATTTGTTTACAGTTTTGTGTTGCAAATGAATTTTCGTGTGCCGATGCATTGAAAATGTTGCAAAAGGCCTTTGGTGATAATGCTCTATCGAAAACTCGTGCATCTCAGTGGTACAGAGCCTTCAAGGACGGTCGTGAAGTGGTCGCCCATCGACGGCTTCGATCGAAGATAACGTCGATAAAATTAAGGAAAGGGTGCTGGAAAACCGTCGTACCAGCTTGAGAGAGATAGCACATGATCTTAAGATATCCCACGAGTCCGCACGTACGATTTTGATTGATATTTTGGGCATGAGAAAGGTGGCCGCACGACTCGTACCGAAAGACCTGAATTTTCTTCAAAAACGTCATCGCGAACAGGTTGCTTCAGACATGCTGGATCGCTGTAATTCCGATTCTACATTCATGGAACGCATTACAACTGGGGATGAGACCTGGGTCTACGAGTACGATATGCAAACAAGCCAGCAATCATCGGAATGGGTGGCAAAAAATGAGCCGAAACCGAAAAAACCAAGCCAAAGCCGCTCGAAAATGAAGGTGATGCTCATTGTTTTCTTCGATATCCGTGGCGTGGTGCACTACGAATTTGTTTCAGAGGGCCAGACGGTAAACAAGGAGTATTACCTAGGCGTTATGAAACGTTTGCGTGAGCGTATCCGTAAGAAGCGGCCAAATTTGCGGGCGAACAACTCATAGATTTTGCATGACGATAAGGCGCCTTCTCACCGAGCTACGATTGTGACTGACTTTCTCGCTAAAAACTCAACAAACCTGCTTCAGCAACCACCGTATTCGCCGGATTTGGCTACCTGCGACTTTTTCCTCTTCCCAAAACTAAAATTGCCCCTTCGTGGCACCCGTTTTGAGTCGATTGAAGCCATAAAACAAAATTCGGCGCGAGAGCTAAAGTCCATCCCGGAAAGCGCCTATAAAAAATGTTTCGATAATTGGAAGTGCAGTTGGCATAGATGTATTGGAGCAAATGGAGCCTATTTTGAAGGCGACCCAATAAATTTTGACGATTAAATGTAAAAATGTTGTTCTAATTGAAAATTCCCGGTACTTTCTTGACAGAGTAGTAAATCGAAATATTTGAGATGTACAACAAAATAATGAATGACTGTACAGAGCTATGTAACCCCAAAGATTATTTGAGATATTCAAATGGGTACCATCTGTTTAACAACATTCTTTGTCGATTGCCGACATTCCGATATCTGTTAGAAGGCCCCCCTTTTTTAACCCGGTTTTTTATCACGTTCCGATTGTAAACCTCTGTACCACTAATAGGTGTTACCGAGAATCTGAAATATTCAAAATATTTATCACTTTTGTTTTAATACCACTGTACCACTGTTAGGTATTCAGTTGTCTGATGATGGGATAGTTCATGTCCCGAAACTCGAGTCACAAGAAAATGTGTAATATATATTTTTTAGTAGTAAAACATAGTAATTTCTACAATTTGTTTCAAGGCTTGTTTCGGTTTAGAATTGTTATACAGATGTATGTTACACTGTCTCGGTTTGTAGAACTTTCTATTACCATAGCTCATTCTCTTTTTCAATGATATTCTGATTATGAGCATCATGACGTAATAAGTTCTGACTTGAGAATGGGGAAAGTTTTCCTCGTTTGTAAAGTTGAAAAAATCGGGAATAGAGTTCTTTATTTGAATTGGCTCGCTAAGGCTTGTCGTGTGTGTATATTCGCATGTACTAGATGACGCTAGTGTTTGAACAATACCTTAGTGTAAGTACGACATATAAGACTTGTTGACATATTGACTTGTAGTCATTGGACATAACAGAGCACTGACAAGAAAGCAACAGCTTTAGAAAGGTAATCGGACTTGTTTGAGTATGGAATTTTTATAAGATGTATGTTAGACTGTCTCGATGCGTAGAAATTACGTAAGCATCTCAATTTCTTTGTAATAAAATAAAGTAACTTGTTTTATGTTCTGTAAACATTAGCACCCAGTCTACAAAATTTCAAAAAAAATGTGTTTTCAGCGCTTCTTTGACATCCTTCGTCAATTCCATTCATTTCATCGAATCTTTTGAAAATTAAGGGTCTTTCAATGGGAACACCCCATTTTTAAATTGACATAACTCACGCATGGCAGCCTTTATTTGTGACATTAACAGTTGTATTTGTCACTGTCTACCGTTTAATTATGGAAAGGTACACACTCCAACAACGTTAACAAATAATCCAAATTTATTATGAAAAATCGCGATCTGTTACTTTAACTTCACGTACTTTAACTGCAATTTTTGGTCTTTATGATCGTCCAAATGAAAGAACAGTTGAACGTTTAGTGAAGAAGTTTGAAACAAATTTTACACTTCATGATGTTACAGTGCCAGTGAGACAAAGAAATGCAAGAAGTGAAGAGAATATTGCTGCCGTACGTGAAAGTGTTCGTGGAGACCAAAATTTATCGATTTCTCGTTCACAACAACAGGCCATCTTCCAGACGTATCTGTTGCGAATTTTACGGAAAGACCTTGGTTTGCATCCATACAAAATTGTTTTTACCCAAAAACTCAAACCAACAGATCATTTAAAGCGTCGTGTATTCAGTAATTGGTGCTCAGAAAAAATCGGAAATGATGCAGATTTTCATAAAAAAAAATTCTAAGCGATGAGGCTCATTTCTGTTTAAACGATTATGTTAACAAGCAGAATTGCCACATCTGAGGTGGTGATAAACCTGAAGAATATCAAGGACTCCCATTACATTCTGATAAACTTACTGCCATGTGGTTTCGACAGGACGGTTCCACTTGTCATACTGCCAATGACACAATGACTTTATGGAAAAAAAATTCTGTGATTTCATTATTTCAAGAAATGGACCGATAAATTATCCGCCTCGTTCCCGCGTTCTGACTCCATTGGACTTCTTTTTTTGGGGTTACATAAAGTCATTCGTAATTCGTCATTCATAATACCAATCAAACCCATCTCCTAAGATAGAGGGTCAGATAAGAAATAGGGGTGGAAATTAATTCTACATGAATCCATTATTAAAATTTTTATATAGAAAACACTCACCTTTGCTACTGATGGAATTTACAGTCTTGCTGTTTGGATCTGGAATTTCTGAAAATGAATAATATATAATCGCACGATATGACCCCACAAGTATTATACTCACTGTAAACATTTATAGTTCCCTCCATCTCACCAACCGAATTCTTGGAGACACATTTGTAGATCCCATAATCGTCAGGTTCTATTAGATATTTCAGAGTCAGTTTCATATGAGTTTTGTATCCATCTTCTATCAACTCTGGAACGTACTTATTACCTGGAACAAAAAGAATGTTAAAAAATATCGATAATTACACTGTCCAGTTATTAAAATTATTTCTTCGCCTTTCATCAGAACTTCAAATAGCGTTTATGTTCAAGTTTTTATGAATTAATATATTTTTCTAACAAAAAAGTGGAAATTTCACATATTTTTTTACTGCAGTTTCAAGGTATTGTGCCATATTTAGATAACTGAAACTTAATAGAAGTATATCCAAGCAGAAATGTAAAAGGTGAAAAGTACAATAATAATACAATGATAAGTAGAATGCAAGTATTATAAATGATGAGATGTAGAGAGGTAGTCAACATATCTTATTTGAATATATTAATAGGTAAAAATGCTGTTCAAGCCAGAATAAAATTAACCGATTTGTATGGAGAAGATGTGGTGTCAGTACGCTAGTGCCAGAGCTCGTTTGCAAAATTTCGATCCGGCAAATTTTGATGTCGAAGATGCACCACGTTCCGGTTGAAGATGAGAAACAAATGCTAAAGGCATTAGTTGATGCAAATCGTCGAAAAACAACACGTGAGATCGATGAGAGTTTGAATTTATCGAATTAAATTATTTACGACTACTTGAAAGTCCTGGGTTTAACTTCGGAGCTGACTTATGGGTTCTCCAGGGTTTCACGGAGAGAAATTTGTGTTTTCGCTTTGACGTCTGTGATTCGCTTCTCAATCGTCACGAAAATGATCCATTTTTGAAGCGCATCTATACTGGGAAAGAAAAATAGATTGTAGCTAATAAAGTTAATTGCAAGAAATCATGGAGCAAAAAAATGAACGTGCTCAAAGCATTTCGAAAGACAATATCCATGAAAAATAGATGATGCCGTCTATTTGGTGGTATTTCAAAGGAATCTTTTTCTCTTAGCTTTGGCCGGATTATACAACAATTAATTTGGAAGTCTGCTATCATTAGTTGGACAAAGTGAATGATGCTCTTCAACAGAAAAGGCGAGAATTAATCAACAGAAAAGGTGTAGTATTCCACCAAGATAATGCGAGACCTCATACTAGTTTGGTCACTCACCAAAAGCTTTTACAGCTTGAATGGGATACACTGCCATACCCACCATATTTTCCAGATCTGGTGCCTTCGAATTATTATTTGTTCAGATTGTTGCAGAATTTTTCAAACTGGCACCACATATTTGTGAGCTGAGTGAAAAACTTAATAGAGTTCTATATATGATGGGAGTATTGTCTCGCCGAGTAGATAGGGAGCTCTTAAGATCAGTTTACTTCACAAATATCGATTCTTTGATGAGATATGGTGTTGTTCTTTGGGGTGGCACCTCTAGAGCCGAAATGATATTCATTCTTCAGAAATAGGCTGTGAGGTCAATGTATGGGCTTAATTATCGAGAATTATGTAGGGGAAGCTTTCGACAAAATAAAATTCGACATTTATTGGCATATACATTATAGAGTGTGCTCTATTTCAAGAAAAAATCCACATTGCGTCGAAGATCTGCGTAATATGAATAAAACAAGACGGGAGTTCCTTACCATTGTTCTAAACGTGGTCTTACATTAACAGAAAAAAACACCAATTATATGTGTATCAAAATTTATGAAATATTACCAAATTCTATTAGAGACATTACAAAACATAAAAAGTACCAACAACAAATTACCAATTCGATTATGGATATCGAACCATATTCTATTTTAGAATTTTTTAATCATTGTCTTGAATTTCCAGAATGTAGTTCTTTTTCCATATATGTATTTTCTTTTGATTATT
Organism: Megalocaria dilatata; assembly: GCA_034642435.1. Lineage (NCBI taxonomy): Eukaryota > Metazoa > Arthropoda > Insecta > Coleoptera > Coccinellidae > Megalocaria > Megalocaria dilatata. Next base: position 45,557,744 of record CM067860.1, read on the forward strand.
TTTCATTTTCTTGTGAACAATGATTTTGAGAATATTTATTGTTTATTATGTGCAGTTTCACGATGTAGCGTTTGACTTCTCTCCGTGTATCGTCGTGGTGAGAATTTGAATGATTTTATAGTCCAAACATAAATGCATTTTTTAAGCTTCAAAATAAAGCACGAATCAAGTTGTTATGTCAAACATTTGTTGTTCTAATTTATTCCGAAAACCTTCCGTTCTTAATGAAAGACCCTTCTGTTGGAGACAACCATACTTGGCGATCCAACTTTCTTCATTTTGGACTTTTATGCTGATCGTTAATTCCAACCTGAATATTTCAACGACCAGCTCAAGTCGTGAGAATAAACCACCTGAGCATTAAAGGACAAATTCAAAATAATGGCTGCCATCATATATTTAAATACAGTAAATCGTATATGTTTTGTTTATAACCTCCCGTGCACGAGTTTTCATGTTTCAATCATTTCGCATTAATCAATGTTTCGTGCTGGGTGGACTGCCATTTTTCAGGGATTTATAGTGATTCTCCTCGATAATTTCAGCCTGGAAAAATCATTTTCGTCGGACGGGAAATCAGTATTTTTGTTTTCCTATATATTCACCGGAAGAACTAAAGATTGGCTTATGACAGCAGCATCGATTTTCGGCCGACAAATCATTGTTAATGTATATGTACATGGGAAAAAAACAACATCAAGCCCTGCGAAACAAAGAATTATTCAGGGTAAACTTGATAAATGGAAAAAATCCATTGTTTTTCACAACATAGTAAACAGCAGTTTACTTCTGAATTCGATGAATGATACATATTTACGAATAAACGGTTAATTCATATGTTTGGCGTTGAATTATTGAATATGATGGAGTTTTCAATCAATTCTTCGGGGAAAATTGATTGTTATGACCTTGTTATGAAGCACTCATACAAAATGTTCATATATCGTGATACAAAACTAAAGGTGTCAATTTTAACGCTGTCACTGTTGAAGGTGTCATCATTCGACCTTTGACAAGTAAAATCTACATGCTGCAGAAATAGCGAAAATTCGCCAAACTAAAGCATTTTTGGGTCGGGGTGAAGCACCTTCTCGGCCAACAATAGTGAAACTGGGGAAAAAATTTGACCTGTTTGGATAAGTCAGTGATCTGTAGGATCGAAATCGTGTGTTTCACTCAGGAACAACTGAGAATATAGCTGCTGTAGACCGTCGTCTCGACGAAAACCCAGATTTGGCGATTCCTTGTCGATCTTTGTAATTAGATAATCTACAAACGACATTATACCGTATTTTGCATAGAGACATAGGTCTTGAGGCTTCTAAATTCAGTTAACATAAGAACTCAAGCCGGTCCATCATCAGCAATGTTGTATCTTCGCTGATTGGGTTCTAGAACTGCATAAAAATGATCCGGATTTTCATCGGAAAATAATCTTCAGAGATTTTGAAAATAATTTCCGGCAAATGTCCATCACGACCAGCTCTGAGAAACCGCATTCGACCAGACCAATTTTGGACCATTTTTTCGAGTAATTCAGGCCTTATTTCATCAATAACACGAGTTCTGTTGGTTTCCAAATCGTCTATTGTTTCTGGTTCATCAGCATAAACCAATGACTTGACATAACCTCAGAGAAAATAATCCGGTGGAGTTACGTCGCATGATCTTGAAGGCCAATTAATTGGACCATTTCTCGAAATAATGTTATCGCCAAATCTTTTTTTCAATAAATCAATTGTTACGGTAGCACCATCTTGTTGGAACCAAAACACTTCTGGGTCGATACCATTCAAATTTTGAAACAAATAATCATTGATCATCGATCCGTAACGAGCACTATTCACTGTAACATTAGCTCCAGCATCGTTTTTAAAAAAATGTGGACCGATAATGCCTCCAGCGTGTAAAGCACACCATACAGTGCATTTTTCAGGATGCAATGGAACCTGCAGAACTTCTTGAGGATTGTTTTCACTTGATATACGGAAGTTTTGCTTGTTTACGCAGCCGTTCAAGCGGAAACTTCATCACTAAGCACAATTTTACGATAAAAAAGTGGATCAACTTCAATCTGCTCAAGGGCCCAATCAGCAAACAAACGACGCTTATTATGGTCAAGTGACTCTAGTTCTTGAACGAGTTTGACATTGTATGGGTGTGGACAAAGATCTTTACGCAAAATTTTTCATGTACTGGATGCACATAGTGTAATTTGTTGTGAATGTCGCTGAATAGACAAATCTGGATCATCATTAACACTATGACTTACAGCAGCGATATTTTCTTCTGTACGTACAGTTCTTTGTCTTGTTGTTGTTGCATCGAGTAGAGAAAATGTTTTCTGAAATCCATCGATAGTTCGACGAATAAGCTGCTCTGATGGACGATTATGTAAACCATAAATTTCACGAAGTGCTATATAAGTTTGGCAAATAGAACACTGATTTTGAAAATAAACTTCAAAAATTTGTAAACGTTGTTGCGGCGTGAGTCTTCCCATAAAAATTTGTCAGTGCCTACTGAACATAAATGTCAAAACAACATGGCTTCTACCTTCTGTCAAATCGCAGTTATCCCTATTGAAAGTTTTATTACTCTAAAAGAAACACCTGATATAAGGCTTGTGCAACTGTTACGGTGAATGAATTGCGCCATCGAGCTATTATCAATGATTTTTCATGGCCCAATTTAGAAGATATTGACGTGGACGTACGTTTACTTCCAATAAGACGGCGCTACGTGTCACACAAGCAACGAAACAATCGAAATTTTGCAAGAGAAATTTCCTGGCCGTGTAATTTTTCCAAAAGGTGATCACAAGAGATCTTGTGATTTACACCTTTTCCCTTTTTTCTTTGAGGTCACGTGAAAGGTAAGATTTATATCAACGCTCCACAATCAATTTAAGAACTTAAGAATGGAATTCGTAAATTTATCGAGGACATCGAGAATATACCCTTTAGTTATAATATTCAGTATTCAAAAGAAATCTTCAGTTGTAACGTCATTTTTTGTGTCTGCTGGACGCAGGAATCTAAACATCTCTGTAGTGACCTGTGAGAAAATGTTAAGCATTGAATTCTCTATATTTTTTTGAAAAAAACAGGATGCTTCATTTGATGATATCGAGAAATAACAATTTTAATTTCATCATATTTGACCATGAATATCGTATGCCCTGCATACATTCTGTCAAGAAAGTACCGGGAATTATCGATTTAAATCTGGCGGGGCAATGAGGCAGGTAAATTTTTTTTTTCCTAGGTTGGTACAACTGTCCTTAATTACTATGCCAAGCTTGAGCGGAATCTGTCAACTAGTGTGTTTGCAACAGGTGATTAAGTCAGTCGATGTCAGAGTGCGTGCCGATTTTTACTATGGGTGATTACGTTGAGCAACGAATTTGTTTAAAGTTTTGTGTTGCAAATGAATTTTCGTGTGCCGATGCATTGAAAATGTTGCAAAAGACCTTTGGTGATAATGCTCTATCGAAAACTCGTGCATATCAGTGGTACAGAGCCTTCAAGGACGGTCGTGAAGTAGTCGCCCATCGACGGCTTCGATCGAAGATAACGTCGATAAAATTAAGGAAAGGGTGCTGGAAAACCGTCGTACCAGCTTGAGAGAGATAGCACATGATCTTAAGATATCCCACGAGTCCGCACGTACGATTTTGATTCATATTTTGGGCATGAGAAAGGTGGCCGCACGACTCGTACCGAAAGACCTGAATTTTCTTCAAAAACGTCATCGCGAACAGACATACTGGATCGCTGTAATTCCGATTCTACATTCATGAAACGCATTATAACTGGTGATGAGACCTGGGTCTACAAGTACGATATGCAAACAAGCCAGCAATCATCGGAATGGGTGGCAAAAAATGAGCCGAAACCGAAAAAACCACGCCAAAGCCGCTCGAAAATGAAGGTGATGCTCATTGTTTTCTTCGATATCCGTGGCGTGGGGCACTACGAATTCGTTCCAGAGGGTCAGACGGTAAACAAGTAGTATTACCTAGGCGTTATGAAACGTTTGCGTGAGCGTATCCGTATGAAGCGGCCAAATTTGTGGGCGGACAACTCATGGATTTTGCATGACGATAACGCGCCTTCTCACCGAGCTACGATTGTGACTGACTTTCTCGCCAAAAACTCAACAAACGTGCTTCAGCAACCACCGTATTCGCCGGATTTGGCTCCCTGCGACTTTTTCCTCTTCCCAAAACTAAAATTGCCCCTTCGTGGCACCCGTTTTGAGTCGACTGAAGCCATAAAACAAAATTCGGCGCGAGAGCTAAAGTCCATCCCGGAAAGCGCCTATAAAAAATGTTTCGATAATTGGAAGTGCCGTTGGCATAGATGTATTGGAGCAAATGGAGCCTATTTTGAAGGCGACCCAATAAATTTTGACGATTAAATGTGAAAATGTTGTTTTAATTGAAAATTCCCGGTACTTTCTTGACAGAGTAGTATAACAGGTTGATCATACTGGAATTATTACTAACCAATTCTTTTAGTTAAAAACATTTCTGATCAAACTCGTGTTATGATTGCATCTGACAATCGGTAGAGGACTTTTTGTGAATTACTGTTCACTCAACTTTTTACAGTTTTCTCCGAATAAGATCTGTACCCTTGGAAAAATATCTCCAAACGAATCGGAACCAATAAATGAATTGTTTGTAAATAGAAAACAGGTAGAATATCTGTATAGAAACGGTTTTCGAAACGTTAAAAAATTAGTCCAATTGACTGAACTGGGAAGAGGTGCTGTATATGCGACAATAAAGGGGATAAAAAATGGCATTGATCTGAGGCATAGACCAGTTTCAGGAAGACCACATAAGATTAAAGGAAACAATTTAAACGCTTTAGTGACCTTAGAACGACACAATCCGTGCCTGGGGTTTCCCAAATTGGCAAACAGATTTGGAAACTAACGTACTATAAAGTTGTTCTTGGACAAGGGAAAGGGAAAGGCTCTATGGATCATCGATTGTTAGGCTGAAATTTTTTGTGAGCCTACCGATCGATGATCCGTAGAGCCTTTTCTTTTACCCTGTCCAAGAACAACCATGAAGTTGCATTTGATACTATCAAAACAATAGCCGCAAACAATGGTTTCAGTCATAAGATGATAGAGAAAATAATTAAACACAAAATGTTCCGAATAGCCATAAACCAAATTTACCCTCCTATTAAAACAGAAAAAACCAAAAAGTTCATTTCTCTTCCGTACTTCGGTGAAATAAGTGCAAAAATAGACAATAATATATCAACACTTGATATGAAACTTTCAAACCAATTGTCGTCTCTGTTATTCAGTGCGAAGGATCGAACCCCAAATTTACTGAAATCAGGAGTTTATGAGTTAACATGTTCAACTTGTAATAAAAAATATATAGGTCAGACAGGACGTTCATTTTATACAAGGAAGCTACATCATCGCAACACATTGCATCGAGAATGACCACATATTCCCAACAATCGACAACATAAAAATATTACATGTGGAATCAAAAAGAACGAAGTTCAATTATCTGGAGTCCATTGAAATTTATAAATTAGTGCAGAAAAATATTCTTCAGATAATGGATGATCAAACTGATCTATGTAATTCCCAAATTTTCAATGCATTAAATAATATCCTACCCTCATAAATACCCAAAAATTTTTATTTTTTCCAACATCTGGTCGAGACAAAATTCCTATAACTATCACATTTTCATTATCACTACGTTGTACCTGAATCTACATAAAATACACTGTACCGTGTGCTTCAGGGTCAGTTGCGTGAAGATGAACGAAAGTTCGAAACTAGTTGCAAAAATGTAACTCTTACATATTGTGAAACATCTTAGAATTATTGCTGTAACACATAATAACAAAAAATTTGTTTTAAGAAGATTTCCATTAACATAACAAAAAACTCCCGGTACTTTGAGTATGCAAGCAAGGAGAGCGTAAACGACGAGCGGAGGTTAATCCGGGCATACTTGATTAATTGATTGCATTAAATATGTTTGCAGAAGGATCGTTGTTTACTCTGATCATGAACATAATTGTTCATAAACTCTTAATCGAGGAAATAATCGTGAAGCGTTCTGTAGCATCGGTTGCGGGCTTCTCGTTTGGAATTATTGCAACGCTATTAATCTACGTCAGTTTAAGGGACCCTAACTGACAAGGAATTGATTAAATAACGTTGCTTCGTTTCTGGCTTCAATGAATTAACTGATCAATCGTAGTAATTATGCCTTCAACTTCAAACTCAGTGTTATGATTTCGAAGCTTCGGAACATTGTGTCGGTAATGGGTTTAGCAATTCATATTCAATAAAAAAATTATGAAACTACTAACTGAAGAGTCGGCCAATTAGATTTAAGGCACTCCACAATTTTGTGTACTTTTTCAAGTTATTATCAGATCAATTGAAGATGCCATAATTATTCAACGTTATTGGTTGAGCGATATCCTAGTTATATGGACGAAAACGATTTTTTCGAATCGTGTTAACTTTCTTTAGAAGTTAAATTGATGCATTGATGCTTGGTTTAATAAAGATTTGGTGATCACTGGATCAACAGATATGCTTGTCGAATTTGACAAACGGATCAACGACTTTGGGTTTCACAAAATAAATTCGGATAGTTGATCCAAGAAAACAATCTGATAAATAAAATTTGACCGCTGTACCATAGAAATGGGCAAATAAGAATGTATATATTTTTATGGTAGCATTGTTAATATAGGGTAAAAATATAGAAATGGGTTGTTGTTTTCTAAATGCTGGTCATGGGGTACTTAAGGGTTATTGATTTCGAGGTAATTTTGGTGGTGGAGATTTAATTGCAGATTGCGCATGCCTCGTGTTAACTGAAGTTCCGTTTCTGTTCAGAGGTGTTTGACAATTCATAATGGAAAGACTTAACCCGGCACAGCGTCTATAAATTGTTCAACATTATTACGAAAATGGGCGTTCTACGAAGAATGTGTATCGGGTGCTTAGAGCAACTTATGGTCCACATAATCGGCTTACCGATCCCACAATTAGATCTACCATCCGTAAGTTTGAGACCCAATTTTCATTATTGGTTAACACACGACCAAATAGACCACACCCAGCACGTAGTGAAGGAAATATAGGGGCGGTAGCGGCGAGTGTACGCGAAAACCCTGAAGTGTCGATTCGTCGCCGTTTTCCCATTTTTGGCTTAATGGTTTCGTGAATAAACAAAATGCGCGTATTTATTGTGATGGATCACTCCAGTCTGATTTCGAGGGGCATTTCCCAATGATAATTCTTCAAGAATGTAAACCATAAACAATACACCTCACTACAACTATTTAACGAAGATCTTGATTCACAAAAATGGACAAATCAATTTGGTCTGTAATTGAGCAGCGATTCTAGGTTAGATCACGAAATATTCTGTAGAACCCAATTTGTACTTGATCGATGATCAACAGAGGTTTATCTATCATAGTTTGACACAGTGACTAAATCTGTGATCAGCACTTTGGAAATAAAGAACTAGAAAAATTATGGAAGGACTCCGTGATCAACAGATTTGATCCAATAATTTAATTTTTGTTAAACCCACTGTGAGTTATTTCAAGACGTTGTTTTCATTATATTCCTTTCGATCGTGTTATTGGTGGAAACTGAAAGTTGATATGTTTTACACGATTGAAGTTCACCACCAAGATTTTGTGATGACCTTGGTTGAGAATCGAACAGAGAATTTGCCTAGTACAGAATCAGATCACCTTGGGAATTTCAATATTTCAAATATCATTCAGAATATTTCTGTTATATCTTGCGAAAAATTCCAATTTTATAAAATTTAACATGCCTAACATAAACCTAATAAATTCTTCGAGACAATGTATTTTCAGAAAAGCTCTTTCAAAAAAACTTTTCAAATGTATGTAGCACATCTTCAAAAAGGCTTTTGGGGAACTCACCAATAATCATCAGTAGTCCACTTTCATGCCAGCTAAAAATAATCAATAAAAAATATCTATCACACTTACCCAACTTCGTGTTATTTCGAACTTCCACAGAACACAAATGGTGGTTAGAACAAATTACCAATTGTATGCATTCTATGTTTACCCACAAAATATACACAGAGGTATTTCTCAAGACTCGGTTATACCAAAAAATTCTGTGTGAATCTTTTCACTTTCTTAACGAATTATTACCTGCAGGTGTATTTTATTTACGGTATTTCCAGTCAAAAAAAATATGATTTTGAAATTCAAGAAGCGAAAAAAAGATATCACTGTTGATATTTTCTTCCATCAGATGGCATACAACAGATGAAAACAAAATGGTGTTTGCGGCTCGCGACTTGAGGAAAATAATATATCCTCGAGCAGAAACAAACATCCATTAAAATTAAGTCATATTTATTCAGGTTCTGAAAGAAATTGGGAGAAAAATATTTTATCACTGGTTTTATTATTAGCCGCAGATATGATTGAAAATGTTACGAGTTTTACACAAATGTTTATCATTTGCTTCCATATCGTTATAAACAACTGCATCTTTTGAATTAGAAATATCAGAAATCTGAAAAACTTCAACTATATATACTGTTTTTTTTTTAGGTTGGTGGAACTTTTAAATTGAAATAATACACATTTAAATTAAGATTGAAGCCAATTTTTTTTTGATACTGAATTGTTTCAGCCGTTACTATTTGGTAGTTGATCATAATTAAAACAAATTGTAGAAATTACTATGTTTTTACTATATTTTTATTGGTAGTAAAACATAGTAATTTCTACAATTTGATTCAATTTTTTTTTATTTGATAGATAATTTTATGAAATTTATGTTTTAAAAATAATTTCCAGCATATGTCCATCACGACTAGCAGTAAGGAACCCCATTCGACCAGACCAATTTTGGACCACTTTTTCGAATAATTCGGGCCTTATTTCATCAATAACACGAGTTATGTTGGCTTCCTAAGCGTCTATCGTTTCTGGTTTATCAGCATAAACCAATGCTCTTGGAGGCCAATTAATTGTACCATTTCTCGAAATAATGTTAGCGCCAATTCTTTCTTTCAATAAATCAATTGTTACGGAAGCAGCATGAAGTGTAGCACCACCTTGTTGGAACCAATACACTTCTGGGTCGATACCATTCAAATTTTGAAACAAATAATCATTGATCATCGATCTGTAACGAGCACCATCCACTTTAACATTAGCTCCAGCATAGTTTTTGAAGAAATATGGACCGATGATGCCTCCAGCGTATAAAGCACACCATAGAGTGAATTTTTCAGGATGCAATGGAACCTGCAGAACTTCTTGAGGTTTATTTTCACTCCCTACATGGCAATTCTGCTTGTTTACATAGCCTTTCAACCAGAAATGAGCTTCATCACTAAACACAATTTCACGATAAAAAAGTGGATCAACTTCAAGGTGTTCTAGGGCCCAATCAGCAAACAAACGACGCTTGTTATGGTCAAATGGCTTTAGTTCTTGAACCAATTGGATCTTGTTTGGGTGCAGACCAAGATCTTTACGCAAAATTTTCCACGTGGTGGATGTACAGAGTCTAACATGTTATGAACGTCGACGTATAGACAAATCTAGATGATCATTAACACTATAACTTACAGCATCGAGATTTTCTTATGTATGTACAGTTCTTTGTCTTGTTGTTGTTGCATAGGGTAGAGAAAATGTTGTCCGAAATCTATCGATAGTTCGACGAATAAGCTGCTCTGATGGACGATTATGTGAACCATAAATTTCACGAAGTGCTCTATAAGTTTGGCGAATAGAACTCTGATTTTGAAAATAAATTTCAACAATTTGTAAACGTTGTTGCGGCGTGAGTCTTTCCTTGATAATTTCACTGAACAGAAATGTCAAAACAACATGGCTTCTTCCTTCTGTCAAACCACTGTTATCCGTATCGAAAGCTCTCTCACTCAAAAAAAAAACACCCGATAATAATATAACATTTATATATATTTGGGAAAACACTTATTTTTCTCTATATGACATTATCATATGTGAAACCTTTTACTATAAACCGGGTGTTCCTAAATTGAAGGTACACAGGAAGAGGGGAGATTCCTTGAATAATAAAAAAAAATTGATATCAAAGTTTTAATTTTTCTTAAGTTTTTTCTTGTAGTGTCTGCATTTCACGAATTATTCAACTGAAATTTGGCACAGATATTATAATTTAGAGTCTAGACCATGAGACATGCAAATTTCGATTGAAAATCTACAGGGTGATATTTTTAATGGAACACTGTCGGCCGTTTTACTCCAGAATTTTTATTGGTGTGCCACTGTTAGTTTGAAGAATTGTAAAAAAACCATTGTTGTTATACTATGGGGTGTTTTTTTAGAGTGATAAAACTATGATAGGGATAACTGTGATTTAATAGAAGGTAGAAGCCATTTTGTTTGGACATTTCTGTTTAGTAAGCATTGACTAATTATCATGGAAAGACTCACGCCGCAACAACGTTTACATATTGTTAAAATTTATTTCCAAAATCAGTGTTCTATTCGCCAATCTTATAGAGCACTTTGTAAAATTTATGGTTTACATAATCGTCCAGCAGAGCAACTCATTTGTAGAACTATCGAAGGACTTCGGACAACATTTTCTCTACTCGATGCAACAATAACAAGAAGACAAAGAACTGTACATACGGAAGCAAATATCGCTGCTGTAAGTCATAGTGTTAATGATGATTCAGATTTGTCTATTCGTCGACGTTCACAACAAGTTGGACTCTGCATCCACCACATAGAAAATTTTGCGTAAAGATCTTGGTCTATACCCATACAAAATCCAACTGATTCAAGAAGTAATGCCATTTGACCATTATAAGCGTCGTTTGATTACTGATTGGGCCCTAGAACAGCTTGAAGTTGATCCAATTTTTTATCGTAAAATTGTCTTTAGTGATGAAGCTCATTTCTGGTTGAACGGCTTTATAAACAAGCAAAATTGCCCTATATGGAGTGAAAACAATCCTCAAGAAGTTCTGCAGGTTTCATTGTATCCTGAAAAGGGCACTGTATGGTGTGCTTTACACGCTGGAGACATCACCGGTCCATATTTCTTTAAAAATAAAGTGTCATTCTTCAACCTTCATAGAAGCTTCTGTTCTTCTTCTCGTAGACAATCGAACTCTTTCAAACTGTCCCAGAATATTCCTAACTGTATAAGACAATAAAACGAGCATCTGTGCGTGTCTTCATTTTCCCTCCAATTGTTTTATTTTTAACCATTCCACTGTGAATTTTTTTATTTGAGATTTGATCAACATTCCTGATTAAATAGTTGGCGCGTACAGATATCACCGAAATACCGAGTCCGATTTCAGAGCCGTAAACGACAAATCTCTTCTGACCGAGTCAAATTCATCATTCGGTCCCCTTCTGGAAATAAACCCGCATGACACGGGTTTAATTAAGACCTTAATGCGACCTCAAGAATTCCGATCGGCTCCAAACCTCCAAGTCGAAACAAATTGATTCATTCCAACCAACGAAGTACACAATTCGGCCCATTCAAACCGATCTATAGAGAAATTGGTTTGCATAAAGTTGACCAAAGGACGAATATCAAATAATCCAATCCCTTCTGTCTCCTAACTTCTGATCGGATTCTCGCATTTGTGGGGCAGTATCAGATGCCCCGCACTGAATTCATGATCTATGGCGCTAACTTGAGTTTGGACTGCGGAAACAAACAAAGGCATTGACAATATTTAATGGAAAGGGATGCAGTTGACAGATAATCTCCAGGATAATATTAACGCATTACCGAAAGAAAAAGTTAGAAAACTTTCAACCGGACAAGTAAAGTCTTCTATCAAAGGAATCTGTAAATTTACAATTAGTTTATTGGAAGTGGAATTTCGAGACAATAATCATGGATTGAATCTGAATTCAGAATTTGAAGTGAAGTGATCTTAAAAAACAGAAAACACGAAATGAATACTTGTCTCTTTAAAAATCAAGGTGAATTGAATTGAAAAATATATAAATACAATTACAAATCTCGTCAAAAGAGAAAGTTAAAAAATTATGTTGTGTATAACACGACGTTTCGGTCAGTAAAGTATCTTTGACCGTTATCAAGTGTCAACTGAAAATGGTCCTGGCTACGCTTCTTTATATATCCCTAGTTTGATGATGATGGAGGGGATGGGGTATTATTACGATCTGCATTCGATCGGGAGCTATATGAGAGGGACTTCTACGCATGGGTGGCTGTAGACATTTCGATTTTGTTTGATGAAGACTGCTTTCTTTGGTGTTGTTCCCGGTGGATAATCTTCGCTTGATTCTATTGGATATTATGATGCATATCCCAGGTATGCTCTACTATTCCTGATTTGCTCGTTTCTCCTCTGATTGTATGATTTTTGTGTTCTTTGACCCTGACCTCCAAGGGTCGTTTCGTTTCTCCTATATAAGTCGCTCCGCATTCACAAGGTATCGAGTAGATGAAGTTCTTGTTATCTATTTATTCTTCAGGCTGGGTTTTTGTGAGAAAATTTCTTAAGGTATTATCTGATTTGAACGCGGTCTTGATGTTGTAGTCATGATCTATTCTACGGATTATTTCTGATAACCCTTTTACATATGGTATTGATATTCTTGTGTCGCCCTCTAGAAATTTACACTTTTTCGTTTGCTGGTCGCATTTCTGCATAGTATCTTCAATTATTTTAGGACTGTAACCATTCGCTGAGAGATCCTTCTTGATGTTTCCCACTTCGTTCTCTGAATCGTCTTTGTTATTACAGATGGTTTTTGCACGAAGGTATAACGACCTTATGATACCTTTTTTTGTTATTGCTGAGTGATTGGAGTTATAATTCAGGTACTGCTCCGTATGCGTTGGTTTCCTGTAGACTGTAGTGTGGAGCTTGTTTTGGTTTCTCTTCACCATGATATCCAGGAAGGGTAATTCACGTCTTTTTCTTTTTCCATAGTAAATTTGATAGATGGTCAGATGTTGTTTATGTGTTGCAAGAAAAGGTCCAGTTCTTCTGCGGTGTTGTCTCATATGATGAAAGTGTCATCATTATATCTCAACCAAGTCTTGGGCGAGATCCTTGCTAATTTGATTGCTTCATCTAACCACTCCATATATATATATATATATATATTGCTACCATCGGTTATAGCGGAGAACCCATTCGAAGTCCGTCGTCTTAAGAATAATACTTATTTTTGTCATTTAGTTTGCAAATTTTTAATGCCTGACCGATAAAAATCAATTGCTTTTTGAGTAGAACATCTTGAGATGGCATTTTGGGCATAATACAAATTTTAAATTTTTTTGCCGTTAAGAAGATGTTGTAGCGATCGGCATAGTCAACAATTAATGCTACTAGGTTCATCGGAAGCTTCTTTCAGAAACTGGGCGATGTACCAATTTCACATAATGAGGCTTTTTAAGTATCGGGTGTCTTTTTAGAATGATAGAACTTTCGGGAGGGATAACTGTGATTTGACAGAAGGTACAAGTTATGTTGTTTTAACATTTCTCGTCAGTAAGCATTGACAAATTATAATGAAAAGACTAACGCCGCAACAACATTTACAAATTGTTGAATGCTTCAAAATCAGTGTTCTATTCGCCAAACTTCGTGAAATTCATGGTTTACATAATCGTCCATCAGAGAGGCTTATTCGTCAAACTATCGATAGATTTCGGACAATATTTTTCTCTACTTGATGCGACAACAATAACAAGAAAGAGAACTCTACGTACAGAAGAAAATATCGCTTCTGTAAGTCATAGTGTTAAGGACGATCCACATTTGTCTATTTATTCACCACATAGAAAATTTTGCGTGAAGATCTTGGTGTACACCCATACAAGATCCAACTGGTTCAAGAACTAAAGCCACTTGACCATAGTAAGCGTCGCTTGTTTGCTGTTGATCCACTTTTTTATCATAAAATTGTGGTTAGTGATGAAGCTCATTTCTTATTGAACGGGTATGTGAACAAGCAAAATTGCCGTGTATGCCGGAAATTATTTTCAGAACATAAATGTTATAAAATAATCTTTTAAATAAAAATAAATTTGCCTTCAATCTTAAACTAAATGTGTTTCATTTTATTTTAAAGTTCTATCACTCTATAAAAAACACCCGATAGCTGAAAACTCAAACTTTATTGAAAAAATATTAATTAACTTCGTTAAGTGATAAGTGATGTTTTAATATTAAAATTTTGTAATAATCCTTCTATCAAGTAAAAAACCGTTCCTTCTTATTTTATTTTATATATAATATATAATTATATTAGGTTTTTTAAATGAAGAAATTCATTATACAGTGTTGAATGGTTTTAACTAAGGCCAAGTGCCTTATAAGCTTTGTATGATTTTCTGTGAACATAGAATCTAGAGTACCTTGGATATAAAGGTGCCTAATTATATGTCTGTTGAGGATCGTGCAGTTCTGAGATGGCACTGAGTAAGTCTATACATTGTTTAATTGATTTTATTATTTTTTATATGTAAAGTTGAACTGATCTTATCGTAACTTTAATTATTTCTTGAGGATGTGCTACATGTTTTGAGATTTTTTGAAGTAATTTGTTTAAATATATTGAATATTTCAAATAAATTAGTTTTTGAGAAGTTCTTGAAATTATGTTTTATATATTTGAGAAAGAGTTATTTTTCATTAATATAGGATCAGAAAACAATACATTTTGTAACAAACAGGGCTTCGTAAGTTTGTCTGAAGAGTTCATTACGCATGCCTGGAACGAAACAGAAAATGTTTGCTTATTTATATTTTAATTTCAATTGACAGTTTATATTTGTTGGTTTTTCTTAATTCCGTTTGATATTGTATGATGAATTTTGACGTCTTTTAAATATGAGCAGTGCTTATAAAGATATTAATTTAATTCTTAAAGTTTCTTCAAAGAATTTTTTGAAATTAAAATTGTTGAAGACAACAGATTAAATCTGTTTTAATATTCAAATTTTGTAATAATCCTTCTATCAAGTAAAAAACCGTTCCTTCTTATTTCCATTCCTACTTTAATTTTTTATATTATTAATATCCTGATACTCCGAGAACTTCTGTGAAGATCACTCAAAAGCGTGAATACTTCAAGAGTCGAGGTCAACTATTATGAAATGTTCTAAATTTGTATAAGTTCTAAACATGATTTTTTATTGCCTTGCAGTGAAGGAACTTATTTTTCATTTTTGTTTCTGTATACTCTGATCTTCATAACATATGGTTTGAAATGCTTTATGTTGCAGGCAAGGTTCCGAATTGCATGGAAATAAATGGGACTTACTATGTGATATGATTTCTCCCCTGTCCCTTGTCCAGTAATTTATTGATTTGGGAAATGCTTCACAGTGGCATTCCAGAACAACCTCCTGATGAGCATAAGCACCTACAAGCTGGTATTCAATCCAAATCGTTGGTGGAACTGAAAATAGAAACCTAGCTATAGCTGATGATTTTCGGTAAATATATACCGAAATAAATTCATGTATTTCCACTAGGTTGGTGTATTCTAAGTAATAGATAATATTAACAGGTTATGAAAATTATTCGGGGAATATAAGATTCACAATGCATTAATAAGTGAAGCTATAATGCCAGTCGCTCAGCATAAGATTGACTTCATTATGTGTTATAAATGATGACGAATATTCAACTGGACTACTCTTTGATCCTTTCCTTACTCTTTCAGACTGCCCAGAGTATGAAGAATACAACGCTTCGCAACGGCGCGGCTACATCCTTCAGATCCACGTCTAGTGTTGATTACGTAGGACCATGACGATGATAGAAAGACAAAATGAAAATAGTTCTTTCTTGAAAATTGTACTTTCCACTGATGAGTTAAAAAGAATATAATCCATCCGTTGTACGAGAGAATTAGTATCGAAGTATTTCTATCAAAACCTAATAACCTAAAAACCTCAAAGTTTGGACATTTTAGGATATTTTATCATTGGTCCCTTTATATCGGTGGAAACTTGAATGCTGCCAAATATTTAGAGCTTTTACAAAATCAAATTATTCCGATAGTTCGTCAACTTTCTATAATTTTTTAGGACATTTGGTTTCAACAGGTTGGTTGCCTGAGTAAAAAATCACGAGAAGTGACACAGTTTCTGCAAAACACGTTTCTTGATCGAGTAGTAACTACGACTGGTACAATTTCGTGGCCCCCCAGATCACCAGATTTATACCCAAATGATTTTTTCTATAGGGATATTTGAAAGCATCTATCTAAAGACATGACTTCGGCAGAGCTTCAATCTTTTGTTGCATTTATTACAACAAATATAATAAATTTCTCACATGCTATGGAATGTAGTAAACAGCCTCTCAACCAGTAAGACAGATGCACGCCCAGGCTCTTACATTTTGTGCTGACTGTAGAGTCAGAGTTAAGCTTGCAGCAGAATTCTAGGCAGTGCCAAAGGGTGGGGAAAGATTCAAACAGCCATACAGTTGAATATACATTCTGTCAAGAAAGTACCGGGAATTATCGATTTAAATCTGGCGGGGTAATGAGGCAGGTAAAAATTTTTTTCCTAGGTTGGTACCACTGTCCTTAATTACTATGCCAAGCTTGAGCGGGATCTGTCAACCAGTGTGTTTGCAACAGCTGATTAAGTCAGTCGATGTCAGAGTGCGTGCCGACAGAGTGCGTGCCGATTTTTACTATGGGTGATTACGTTGAGCAAAGAATTTGTTTAAAGTTTTGTGTTGCAAATGAATTTTCGTGTGCCGATGCATTGAAAATGTTGCAAAAGACCTTTGGTGATAATGCTCTATCGAAAACTCGTGCATATCAGTGGTACATAGCCTTCAAGGACGGTCGTGAAGTGGTCGCCCATCGACGGCTTCGATCGAAGATAACGTCGATAAAATTAAGGAAAGGGTGCTGGAAAACCGTCGTACCAGCTTGAGAGAGATAGCACATGATCTTAAGATATCCCACGAGTGCGCACGTACGATTTTGATTGATATTTTGGGCATGAGAAAGGTGGCCGCACGACTTGTACCGAAAGACCTGAATTTTCTTCAAAAACGTCATCGCGAACAGGTTGCTTCAGACATGCTGGATCGCTGTAATTCCGATTCTACATTCATGGAACGCATTATAACTGGTGATGAGACCTGGGTCTACGAGTACGATATGCAAACAAGCCAGCAATCATCGTGTGGTGGCAAAAAATGAGCCGAAACCGAAAAAACCACGCCAAAGCCGCTCGAAAATGAAGGTGATGCTCATTGTTTTCTTCGATATCCGTGGCGTGGTGCACTACGAATTCGTTCCAGAGAGTCAGACGGTAAACAAGGAGTATTACCTAGGCGTTATGAAACGTTTGCGTGAGCGTATCCGTAAGAAGCGGCCAAATTTGTGGGCGAAGAACTCATGGATTTTGCATGACGATAACGCGCCTTCTCACCGAGCTACGATTGTGACTGACTTTCTCGCCAAAAACTCAACAAACGTGCTTCAGCAACCACCGTATTCGCCGGATTTGGCTCCCTGCGACTTTTTCCTCTTCCCAAAACTAAAATTGCCCCTTCGTGGCACCCGTTTTGAGTCGATTGAAGCCATAAAACAAAATTCGGCGCGAGAGCTAAAGTCCATCCCGAAAAGCGCCTATAAAAAATGTTTCGATAATTGGAAGTGCCGTTGGCATAGATGTATTGGAGCAAATGGAGCCTATTTTGAAGGCGACCCAATAAATTTTGACGATTAAATGTAAAAATGTTGTTTTAATTGAAAATTTCCGGTACTT
The DNA here is from genome assembly GCA_034642435.1 of Megalocaria dilatata. Classification (NCBI taxonomy): domain Eukaryota; kingdom Metazoa; phylum Arthropoda; class Insecta; order Coleoptera; family Coccinellidae; genus Megalocaria; species Megalocaria dilatata. Next base: position 45,575,570 of record CM067860.1, read on the forward strand.
TCTTGACAGAGTAGTAAGTCAACATTTAAAACGTAGAATGGAGATATTCTTGTGCCTGGCGTCTGGCTCAATAGCTCATCTCGTAAATGCATGGTGAATCCTATATTCCGAAATTTATTTTCGTGACCTGTATATATTACGTGCCAAAGAAAGATTGAACTACTTTAATAAATAAACTCTGCTCTTCGTTGCCTCACATTTTAGTTTATCTACGATCTATGAATAAACTTTAGGTAGGTGTCAAAATATATGAGTATTTTTAAGTTTCTCACTTTCACACTATTTGACATTAAATGCAATTAAATTTTATAGAAAAATTGCAGCACGTTATTCAATGAGCCATCAGACTAACTTTTTCGATCCAAATTTCTTGTGTTTTGCATTTTTTGCTAAGCGAAATATTTATTTTTCTCTCAATTTTTTTAGCGTGAAATTAGAGAATTGTACAATTTTCAACTATAAATTTATGCAGGTTATACTTACATTGAACAATTAACATTATTCTTTTACTGATGGAAGGTGGTACACCGTTGGATGCAATGCATAGGTAAGGACCCATATGGTCCCTTTTAACTTTAGTGATGTTCAAAGTAGATCCAACTGCACTAGCAACTGAAAGAAGGCATATATATCAAATTTCTATATTCTAAAGGAGGACAAATGGGGATTTTCTTAGCAGGATAAAAAGGAAAACATTTTGAATCAATACGAAAGAAAGGTTCCCTATCAAACTGATTTTGCAGGTTGCAGACAACTCGTAGCTCACATCTAGGTCAATGTTAAGTTCTCTAGACTTATTCCTTTGGGGTGTCTTATAGGATATGGTGTGTACTACCCCAATTCATACTCCTGGCCAGTTTATCGAAAGAATACAAAACTGCTACAATGTGCTAAAGCAACGACGGAGGTAGTTGCGAAAATGTGTGGATTCTATCCGAAAACGATGTAGTCCAATGAAAATGAAGTATTTAATGTATTAAAGTTTTGCCACTTTTTGGACAAGAAGTTTCCAAACGTCACAAGTTAGTAGAATCTTGAATAATATTAGTAGATTGAACTCGATCCGAACGGACGTGTTTAAGAGAGCTCCATCAGTGTTTTGCGGAAGTACAGTATATAGTTTTTTTTTTTTCGGGAAAGTTTTACAACTCAGTCTGAACCTGAGTGTTTTCTAGTGAATTAGCCCATTATCACTTATTTTTGAGTTCTTCTGTGCTGTTATTTACGGTATAAACAATGCGTTTATGTAGAAAATGTAATCAATCAATCACGAAAAGAAATCCTGCCGTCTCATGTGCAGGTTTTTGTGGTGGTGACTATCATGCGAACGGCACATGTTCCGATATAAAACGGGGCCAGCTGGCTGTTATCAATGAACTACCTGGTGCTGGATGGGAGTGTACATCGTGCAGAGGGAGTTCCCCTGTCACTGGTGGTGACTCACGTTCTGTGGCGGCTGGATCTCCTCCACCTTTGTCGCGTCCGAGTCTTTCCCGGCCTGATATCTCGCGAGAACGGCGCGAGAGCCGTCTCTTCGCGCCCGATACCTTCGAGTCCGGGGAACCAACTCCAGCTGATTTATCTTCTCTTGTTGGTCGACTCACGGAGGAAATGAAAGGCTTTAAGAGATCGGTTAATTTCTTTTCCGATAAAATCACGGATTTTGATGTTAAGCTTAGCCAATTTAGTGAAGCCATAGCGGCAGTTTCAAGATTGGAGAAGGAAAACGTTGCCCTCAAGAAGGAAGTAACCATTCTCAATAGCAGAATTAGCAACATGGAACGTCATAGTAGGCAGAATAATGTCGAGGTGCAAAATGTTCCATATAAGTCAGGGGAGAACTTGGTTGAGATGGTGTCTACCATTGGCTCGTCCTTGGGAGTCGAAGTCGATTCCCGCTCTATTGATTATGTCACTAGGGTTCCAACAACACTTAAAGATAAGCATAAAAATATTGTGGTCAGATTCTCCTCGAAAAATAAACGCGATGATTTCCTTGCTGCCTACCGTAGGAAACGTCTTGCCATGGGAGTCACACATTTTGGTCTGGCTGTGGCCGGCGTGGCCGAAAAAATTTTCATTAGCGAGCACCTCACATTGGCAAACAAGATCATTTTTAAGAATGCTCGAACATTGGCTAGAGAAAAAGGATACAAGTACGTGTGGACCCAGAGTGGAAACGTTCTTATCCGGAGGGATGATACTTCGAGGATTATCCATGTTTCTTCGGAGGCCGACTTGAGTCGACTTTAAGTAATTTAAGTGATTTATGTTTTTATCACGCATCTTAGAGGATTTTTGATTCATGAAATCGTTGAACGCTTATTACCAAAATGTTCGCGGGCTAAGAACTAAGTTAAGTGATTTCAAACTAAATGTTAGTTCCAATGATCATGATTTATGATTTATTATTCATCTCTGAATCTTGGCTGAACTCGAAAATATTTGACGGTGAAGTGGTTGACCTCAAGGAGTATTCGATCTTCCGTAGAGATAGGGAGACTACCTCCAGCACTCGTAGGGACGGGGGTGGTGTTTTTGTGGCGGTCAAAAGTGAACTGAAGCCCTCGCGAGTTGAGGAGTTTGAAAGTGATGCAGAGGATGTTTGGGTGAGAATCATCATGAACGATATAAAAATTTTGCTGTGCTGTGTGTATATTCCACCATCCGATTCGGATGCTATATCATTTTTTCGAGAAAAATTATCTCAGGTTATACTAAGATTAAAGAACCATCTTGTTCTCATTCTGGGTGATTTCAATTTGTCGGGTATCGATTGGGTTAAAAACAGCATAAACGGTGTTTGCGAAGCTACAAATGTTTCCAGCAGTCAGGAAGAACTTGTTGATACTTTTTCATTTTTGTGATTACTTCAGTTCAATTCGATAACTAATTCCAGTGTTAGAATATTAGACTTGATTTTGTGTAGCTCATAATTAATAAGTAATGTTCATGGATGTGATTTACCAGTTGTTCCCGAGGATGGTTATCACCCCTCCTTAGAATTTTATTGATTTAATTGATGTAATTGATCAGAGCCATAATAGTGTCAAAATATGTTTGGGTAACCATTTCAGGGGTTGCTCTACTTGATTGGGTATATTCTGTTATTTTACTGAATTTTTCTTTTTTTCTGGAGCACTTTTGTTTCACATATTAATAATATATATAAGATGGTATAAATCATTTAAAATATTTCTTTTTAAGTGATTGTTTTTCAGAATTCAAAAAATTTTTTTGTTCTGTTTGTTTTTTTCAAATTATGTACCACATTGTACTTCTGTAATTTTTTATTTTCTACTTGTGGACATCCTTTTGGGTATTAACCTACCTGTACATGTTCCTGTTATGAATAAATAAATAAATAAATAAATAAATAAATAAATATTACAACGAAAGAAAATTGGACAACATGTGTTGCAAATTGCCTGTAGAATCGCCTTGTGATATTTAGCCAGAGATAACTTAGCCACCCTTTATATTAATAAGAGAGCGGAATCAAAACTCCTTATGTCAAAAGAGCTTCTATAAATTGTTCATAATTTGTTGTGAAAATGTTACTATTTCCCAAGGTTATTCATACAAATATCCCATATAAATTTTATGGATCATGACCAATTTTAACGAGGCGTTCGTCTTTTCTGAGAGGCAGTAGGTACAAGGGATCGAGAACACATAGATAATTCACGTTCGTTAACTCACCGTAGTTTTCTGGTCCTTGGGGAATCATCTGACCATCCTCTCTTTTCCACGTTATCAGAGGTTCTGGAGATCCTCTCGCCGAGCAGTGTAAACTGGCGTTAGAACCTTCATCAACTATCATATCTGGACTCGTTCGAGTATCAAGTATATCCGGGGAGACTGAAAGTTCAATGTGAAGTTCAGAACGTTAGAGTATTAGACACAACAAAGACAGCAGATTGTTAATTATTCATCAAGAAACTTGATAGAGACTTCCGGATGCTCAAACGGATCGATGTATCGTTCGAAAATAGAAGAGGAGTTTTGGTGTGAAAACTTCAAAGCATTCTATAGTTAAAACAAGATGCTTTTTCAGTTCACTGAGAAACTAATAATCCGAAAATTCGATCATTAAGAAAAGAAGAATAAAATAAGAAGGAACGGTTTTTTACTTGATAGAAGGATTATTACAAAATTTGAAAATCAAAACAGATTTAATCTGTTGTCTTCTACAATTTTAATTTCAAAAAATTCTTTGAAGAAACTTTAAGAATTAAATTAATGTCTTTATAAGCACTGCTCATATTACAATACATTTTGTAACAAACAGGGCTTCGTAAGTTTGTCTGAAGAGTTCATTACGCATGCCTGGAACGAAACAAAAAATGTTTGCTTATTTATATTTCAATTTTAATTGACAGTTTATATTCGTTGGTTTTTCTTAATTCCGTTTGATATTGTATGATGAATTTTGACGTCTATTAAATATGAGCAGTGCTTATAAAGACATTAATTTAATTCTTAAAGTTTCTTCAAAGAATTTTTTGAAATTAAAATTGTAGAAGACAACAGATTAAATCTGTTTTGATTTTCAAATTTTTTAAAAGAAGAATATTTGAGTTAAAATAAACACATGAAATTTATCTCACGCTCGAACAATTAGTTTTATGTGACATATTGTTTTATAGCATTAATTATTCAATATGAGTTCGGGCATATAACCGCCGCGGCTGTTGCATAAAAGGTGTAATCTAGAGGTCCAATTCTCCTTCACGTTTCACAGTAATCGGAGTTCTATTTCAGATTCCAAGATGTTATTTTTCCTTTCGCTTTCACCTGTAATATTTGAAGATTGTTATTTAAAAGAAATTCAGACAGTTTTTATGTTCCACAGTTTGTTCAGAATCCTGACAAGTGTCTTTCGACCATCTTCAGAGGAGAACAAAAAGTAAGTAAACTTAAAGTTGTAGAGGTTCTTTTATTACACTTAGGACATCAGTGTGTTTTTATGGCGCATGAAAATAACAGCATCCAAAGAGTTAAATTCTACTTTTTCTCAATGGCTTTTTTGATTGAAAAATCTCCGAATAGTCCATCAGTTTACCCCTTTCAAAATTATATAGTAAAGTGACATCTTTCTCATTAAAAAACTGATTATTTTCTATACAATGTTCAGCAAAACTGGTTGATTTCTGGTATTTCAAAATGAACATTCTATGTTCTTTGATTTTATGTTGTAAATATCGGACTTTCTGTCCTATATAATCACATTTAATTTGATAAATCTCCGATTCGAAGAAGTTGGAGTTCTTTCTGTATTATTGGCGAACAATAAAGAAAGGAACCCCAACTTTTCCGAATCTGGAATTTCTCAAATTGAATGTGACGATTGTTATACTATACACAGGACCGACAGACCGATGTTTAAAACATAGAATCAAAGAACATAGGATGTCTATTTTGAAAAACCAGAAATCAACCGGTTTTGTAGAACATTATTTAAAAAATAATCTTTTTTTTAATAAGAAAGATGTCACTTTGATATAAAATGTTATAAAAGGGTAAATTGGTGAACAATTTGGAGATTCTTCCAATCAGGAAAGCCATTGACAAAAAGGAGAATTTAACAAATTCCCAAACACTTTTTGGAAACACACCTATATTGAATGCTGTTATTTCCATGCGCCATAAAAGTACACAGTTGCCGTTAAGTGTAATAAAAGGACCTTTCCAATTTTAAGTTCACTTACTTTTTGTACTCCTTTGAAGATGGTCGAAATATTGAAACAAGTGTCAGGATTCTAAATGAACTGTGAAATATAAAAACTATGTAAATATTTTAATATTCACAGATATATTCTGTTAGCCTTTTACTTATTTAATTTCAAAAAATTATATTTAAATCAATGTCATATGAGCACCGCTTATATCAAACGACATATAAGATAAACATTCATTATCAGACATCCAAATGAGATAACGAAATCCAATAAATATAAAATGTTAACAAAAATCCTAAAAATCAAATATTTTGAGTAGACAAAATTTTCTTTTCTGCTCATCACTGTTATGAAAACAGATATCTTTAAAAAATGTTTAACATAATCCTAAGAATTTCATCATGAAACTATCTTACTTACAATATTCAATATTATTGAATATCTAACTATGTAAAAACGTTACTAAAAAACAAGTTTTAAGAGAGACTTTGCGAGTCAGTACCCAATCACATTTAATATGATACAATTTAATCTCTCTTAAAACTTGTTTTTAGTAATGTTTTTACATATCTTGAGATGTTCTAAAAAGTAACTCAGTTAAATATTCAATAACATTGAATATTCTAAGTAAGATAGTTTTATGATGAAATTCTTAGCATTTTTTGAAGATATCTGTTTTCATCAGATTGATGAGCAGAAACAAAATTTTGTCTACTGGAAATATTTAATTTATAAGATTTTTGTTGACAATTTATATTTATTGGATTTTCTTATCTCATTTGGATGTCTAATAATGAATGTTTATTTTATATGTCGTTTGATATAAGCGGTGCTTATATGACATTAATTTAATTCCTGAAGTTATAATATTAAATATAATTATTTAAATATTTTAATATTAACCTTCTACATATTTAATTTCAAAAAATTAAATTTAATGATTATACCTTCTGAAAATAAATTAAAATAATGTCATATAAGTACCACTTATATCAATTGACATATAAAATAAACATTCATTATAAGACATCCGAATGGTATAACAAAATCCAATAAATAAAAATTATTAACCAAAATCCTATAAATTAAATATTTTGAATAGAAAAAATTTTGTTTCTGCTGATCAATCTTATGAAAACCAATATCTTCCAAAAATATCCAACATAATCTTAAGAATTTCATCATAAAACTATCTTACTTAGACTATTCAATATTATTGGATATCTAACTAAGGTACTTTATATAAAAACTCAAGATATGTAAAACATTACTGAAAAACAAGTTTTAAGAGAGACTTTGCTTCTTCAGTATTCAAATAATTCATATTCAATAAATATAATATCAATCAACAACAAATATTAACTCAACCTTCAATCTTCTAGGAAAAGCCTTCTGCCGGAATGAAACCTTTAAATGTAGAGAGAACGCTTCACTACACACAAAAATATTTCTGTGGTTTACCCTTGATCTAGAAGATTGAAAGACAATTTAACGGCCTCTGCTATAGCACGAGGACTATCTGTATAAAGAATGTTAAGGAAACCAAATAATTATATATTATGAATAAAATAACATAAATAGAGGTTAAAATTAAAATAGGCTAATATTAAAATATTTAAATAATTTCATATACCTTCTATCAAGAATTAAACTCTATTTATGTTATTAAATATAATTTTTTGAAATTGAATATGTGGAAGGCTTACAGAATATATCTGTAAATATTACAAAATTTAAATATTTTTTATATACCTTCTATCAAGTATAAACCTCCATTTATTTTATTGTAAGTTATGTCTATTTCTTTCAATAAAATTGTTATAATGTTTCACCTAGAACCAACTGCTTACTCCATTCATTCAATTATTTCAATATTGGCCATTTGGGAAGATATGATTGGTTTCGAAAAAAAAATTTTTCGCAAAATTAGTGTTATCTTTCCGATTCCCAAATGAAAAGTGCTGTCCTTTGGACCCTTTTTTGATAGATATGCTGGTTTGTCCTCTGTATACGCTACTGGACTGTAGGGGGAGATATTTCCGCAAAAAGTTCAAAGAACATCAAACATAATTTAGGGACCGAACGATGACTATAATTTTGCGAAACATTTTTTGGAAGCCAATCATATCTTCCAAGTATTAGAGAATCTTGAAATATCACATCTGGAAGCGAAAGAAAAAAAAACTAGAGATCCTGGAATCCATAGAATTGTTTAGGCACAAAAACATTATAAAATTAAAAATATCAAATGAGCAGATGGACCTTTGGCACACTCCACTTCTCGAAGTTTTGCACAAGCCGAAACATTCAGCGAATATATTTATAATCATTGAGAAACAATTCGTTTTTATTCAGTATAAAAATGTAGTAAACACTATGAAACTTGAGTCACTATATATTCAATAAATGAAACAAAATTTTGTCTATTCAAAATGTTTAATTTATAGGATTTTAGTTAATAATTTTTATTTATTGGATTTTGTTATACCCTTTGGATATCTTATAATGAATGTTTATTTTATGTCATGATATAAGTGGTACTTATACGACATTAGTTTAATTTATTTTCAGAAGTTATAATCATTGAATATAATCTTTTGGAGTTAAATATGTAGAAGGCTAATTTTTTAAAATTGTTTAAAATTTTTTAAAATATTTATATTATTTTATATACCTTCTATCAAGAATGACCTCTATTTACGTTATTTTATTTATAATATATAATTATATGGTTTACCCAAACATTCATAAAGAGAGTCCTTGTGTTATAGCAAAGGCCATTAAATTTGTCTTTCAATCTTCTAGATCAGGTTAAACCACAGAGATATTTCTGTCTGTATTGGATACCTATTTAAGATTCTCATTTTTAAATAGAACTTTTTCTCGAAGACGAAGAATAGTCTAAGTAAGATAGTTTTGTGATAAAATTCCCAGGATTATGTTGGATATTCTTGAAAGATATTGGTTTTCATAGGATTGATAAGCAGAAACAAAATTTTGTCTATTCAAAATGTTTAATTTATAGGATTTTAGTTAATAATTTTTATTTATTGGATTTTGTTATACCATTTGGATATCTTATAATGAATGTTTATTTTATGTCATGATATAAGTGGTACTTATACGACATTAGTTTAATTTATTTTCAGAAGTTATAATCATTGAATATAATCTTTTGGAGTTAAATATGTAGAAGGCTAATTTTTTAAAATTGTTTAAAATTTTTTAAAATATTTATATTATATTAAATGAAAAAAAGGTAGAATAAGATTAGAATGAACTATCACAAAGTAACAGACTTCTTCATCCAATATTCAATATGTTTAGTAAAATAGAAATTCAATTTTTCTCATGAATTTAAACATGAGCACTTTTAGGAATTTCAAAATCCGCTTGAGAAAATGTTGCAGATTTCACATTATTAATATGAATAAATCGATTATAAAGGATTTTCCAATAAGAGTTCTCATCTTGATATTAAACAAATGAGTTTATTTGAAAAGAAACCAAGGGATTTTTATTTCATAAAGAGGAATGTATGCTATTAACAATGGAAACGATATCAGACAAATGTATAGCAGGGGTTACTGTTGTTGGATATTGTGCTAGCCTTTTCATGAAATTTTCCATGACAACTTCGCACATTTGTGGCTGTACTACTCTGCCAAGAAAGTACCGGGAATTTTCAATTAAAACAACATTTTTACATTTAATCGTCAAAATTTATTGAGTCGCCTTCAAAATAGGCTCCAATACATCTATGCCAACGGCACTTCCAATTATCGAAACATTTTTTATAGGCGCTTTCCGGGATGGACTTTAGCTCTCGCGCCGAATTTTGTTTTATGGCTTCAATCGACTCAAAACGGGTGCCACGAAGGGGCAATTTTAGTTTTGGGAAGAGGAAAAAGTCGCAGGGAGCCAAATCCGGCGAATACGGTGGTTGCTGAAGCACGTTTGTTGAGTTTTTGGCGAGAAAGTCAGTCACAATCGTAGCTCGGTGAGAAGGCGCGTTATCGTCATGCAAAATCCATGAGTTGTTCGCCCACAAATTTGGCCGCTTCTTACGGATACGCTCACGCAAACGTTTCATAACGCCTAGGTAATACTCCTTGTTTACCGTCTGACCCTCTGGAATGAATTCGTAGTGCACCACGCCACGGATATCGAAGAAAACAATGAGCATCACCTTCATTTTCGAGCGGCTTTGGCGTGGTTTTTTCGGTTTCGGCTCATTTTTTGCCACCCATTCCGATGATTGCTGGCTTGTTTGCATATCGTACTCGTACACCCAGGTCTCATCACCAGTTATAATGCGTTCCATGAATGTAGAATCGGAATTACAGCGATCCAGCATGTCTGAAGCAACCTGTTCGCGATGACGTTTTTGAAGAAAATTCAGGTCTTTCGGTACGAGTCGTGCGGCCACCTTTCTCATGCCCAAAATATCAATCAAATTTTACCTGCCTCATTGCCCCGCCAGATTTAAATCGATAATTCCCGGTACTTTCTTGACAGAATGTATATCTTCGATAACGTTACGAATTCCATCTTTAAGATGTTGAATCGATTGTTGAGCATTGGCATAGAACTTATTTTTCAAAAGAAAAAAGTCTGAAGGTATTAAATAACAAGCTCTCGGTGGACAATTTTAATCACTTCTTCGAGAACACGACCAGGAAACTTTTCTTGCGAAATTGCGATTGTTTCGTTGTTTGTGAGGCAGGTAGCACCGTCTTGTAGAAAATAAACGTCGTCCACATCAATATCTTTCAATTCGGCCATAAAAAACCAACACATAGAGCTCAGGAGCGCAATACATACACCGTAACAGTTGCACCACCCTCATTTTTGAATAAGTGAGATCCAATCACAACGCCAGTCCGAAAACGCACCAAACAGTGATACTTTAAAGATGAAGATACTTTAAAGATGAAGAGGCTTTTCAACAATCATTCTTGGATTGTCCGAGCACCAAATGCTAAAATTCTGCTTATTAACGCAGCCGTCTAGGTCAAAATGAGCCATATCACTGATGCATTTCAAGGTCCCAATCAGCGAAGATACGAAGTTGCTGCTGTTCGAGGGTCTTGAGTTCTTGTGTTAAATGAACTGTAAAAGCCTTATAACGTGAGTGCTTATTCAAAATACGGTCTAATGTCGTTTGTGGAATTCCTAATTCCAAGATCGATGAGGAATCGACAAACCTGGATTTTCGTCAATACTGCAGACTACACCAGGAACATTCCTAGTTGTTCTGCAACGATGCACACGGTTTCGATTCTTCAAATCACTAACTTGTGCCAACAGCTCCAATTTTTCCACCAGTTTCACTACTGACGGTGGAGAAGGCATTTCACGATGACACAAAAGTGCTGTGACTGCAAAAGTTTCACCATTTCTGTAGTGAATTTTAACAATTCAAGTGCGTTATTGATCTTTCCATTTTTAGTAATGGCGTAGATTTTACTAGTCAAGTGTCAAAAGATGACAGCTTCAAAGGTGACTGCTGTCCAGATAGTGGGCTATTCAAAGTAAAGCCTCATATTCGAAAACCCTTCATTTCATTGAAACTATAAAAATAGAATACAACAGTAATGACCATTTTGAAAGAATCTTTTCAATCGGCGATTTCAACTGATAATTCCAACTGAAAAATATCGGAAGATCTAAGAAAGCCCACTTTACCTAAAATATTCTTACCCACGACATCGAGATATCCCACTTGACTTTTCATCGGATCGGTGTTAATCTGACACATATACCATCCTTTGTCACTCTCCTTCACCTCCTTTATATGAAGATACCAAGTTTTCTGCTCACTGTGTGTGACTCCTATCCTGTGATTCTTCGTTATGACATGACCTTGAATGGTGAGAATTGTTTGAGTGTCCACCCGTAGCCATGCCACCTTAAAAAAATTAAATTCTATTATTTTGGGCATGGTCTTTTTGAACAATATTAAAAATATTTGGTTTCAATAATCCTGGCTCTGATTTACTGAAATAAGTGAACAAGCATCCTCTAGAAAACGATGACTTTAAGCAGCCTTTTTCTTCATATTGAAATAATGAAGTAAAACTCCCCGCAAAAATACATTATTTGGTACAAAAGTTGACATTTTTAGAGCATACAGAAACTGTGTTGTTTACACTTCAGCTAAATGCAGTTACTGAAAAGAAATCTTAAAGATGACACTTCCAAATGTAGGTGACGTCAGATGAAACAATAGAATGATAAACTAGTAGCGACATACGATATCACAACCGCACGAACTTATTTTTACTTCCTATATTATATAGGATGTTTTTTTTAGAGTGATAGAAATTTCAATAGAGATAACTGTGATTTGACAGAAGGAAGAAGCCATATTGTTTTGACATTTCTGTTCAGTAAGCATTGACAAATTATCATGGAAAAAAGACTCACGCCGCAAAAACGTTTACAAATTATTGAAATTTATCTTCCAAATCAGTATTCGATTCGCCAAACTTAGAGCACTTCGTGAAATTAATGGTTTCCATACTACTTTGTCAAGAAAGTACCGGGAATTTTCAATTAAAGCAACATTTTTACATTTAATCGTCAAAATTTATTGGGTCGCCTTCAAAATAGGCTCCATTTGCTCCAATACATCTATGCCAACGGCACTTCCAATTATCGAAACATTTTTTATAGGCGCTTTCCGGGATGGACTTTAGCTCTCGCGCCGAATTTTGTTTTATGGCTTCAATTGACTCAAAACGGGTGCCACGAAGGGGCAATTTTAGTTTTCCGAAGAGGAAAAAGTCGCAGGGAGCCAAATCCGGCGAATACGGTGGTTGCTGAGGCACGTTTGTTGAGTTTTTGGCGAGAAAGTCAGTCACAATCGTAGCTCGGTGAGGAGGCGCGTTATCGTCATGCAAAATCTATGAGTTATTCGCCCACAAATTTGGCCGCTTCTTACGGATACGCTCACGCAAACGTTTCATTACGCCTAGGTAATACTCCTTGTTTACCGTCTGACCCTCTGGAACGAAGTCGTAGTGCACCACGCCACGGATATAGAAGAAAACAATGAGCATCACCTTCATTTTCGAGCGGCTTTGGCGTGGTTTTTTCAGTTTCGGCTCATTTTTTGCCACCCATTCCGATGATTGCTGGCTTGTTCGCATATCGTACCCGTAGACCCAGGTCTCATCACCAGTTATAATGCGTTCCATGAATGTAGAATCGGAATTACAGCGATCCAGCATGTCTGAAGCAACCTGTTCGGTACGAGTCGTGCGGCCACCTTTCTCATGCCCAAAATATCAATCAAAATCGTACGTGCGGACTCGTGGGATATCTTAAGATCATGTGCTATCTCTCTCAAGCTGGTACGACGGTTTTCCAGCACCCTTTCCTTAATTTTATCGACGTTATCTTCGATCGAAGCCGTCGATGGGCGACTACTTCACGACCGTCCTTGAAGGCTCTGTACCACTGATATGCACGAGTTTTCGATAGAGCATTATCACCAAAGGCCTTTTGCAACATTTTCAATGCATCGGCACACGAAAATTCATTTGCAACACAAAACTTTAAACAAATTCTTTGCTCAACGTAATCACCCATAGTAAAAATCGGCACGCACTCTGACATCGACTGACTTAATCAGCTGTTGCAAACACACTAGTTGACAGATCCCGCTCAAGCTTGGCATAGTAAGTAAGGACAGTGGTACCAAACTAGGAAAAAAAATTTTTACCTGCCTCATTGCCCCGACAGATTTAAATCGATAATTCCCTGTACTTTCTTGACAGAATGTAAACGTGAATCAGAGCAGCTTATTCGTCGAACTATCGATGTATTTCGGACAACATTTTCTCTACTCGATGCAACAATAACAATAAGACAAAGAACTGTACGTATAGAAGAAAATATCGCTGCTGTAACTTATAGTGTTTATGATGATCCAGATTTTTCTCTTCGTCGACGTTCACAACAAGTTGGACTCTGTGCATCCACCACATGGAAAATTTTGCGTAAAGATCTTGGTCTACACCCATACAAGATCCAACTGATTCAAGAACTAAAGCTACTTGACCAATAATAAGCGTCGTTTGTTTGTTGATTGGGCCCTAAAACAGCTTGAAGTTCATCCACCTTTTTATCGTAAAATTGTGTTTAGTGATGAAGCTCATTTCTGGTTAAGCGGCTATGTAAACAAGCAAAATTGCCGTTTATGGAGTAAAAAGAAACCTCAGGAAGGTCTGCAGGTTCCATTGCATCCTGAAATATGCACTGTATGATGTGCTTTACACGCTGGGGGCATGATCGGTCCATATTTTTCAAAAACGATGCTGGAGCTAATGTTACAGGAATGATGCTCATTACAGATCGATGATCAATGATTACTTATTTCAAAATTTGAATTGTATCGACCCAGAAGTGTTTTGGTTTCAACAAGATGGCGCTACACTTCATGCTGCTACCGTAACAATTCATTTATCGAAAGAAAGATGTGGCGATAACATTATTTCAAGAAATGGTCCAATTAATTGGCCGCCAAGGTCATGCGACAGAACTCCATTGGATTATTTGTGATGTCAAGTCATGGGTTCATGCTGATGAACCAGAAACAATAGACGCTTTGGAAGCCAAGATAACTCGTGTTATGGATGAAATAAGGCCTGAATTACTCGAATAAGTGGTCCAAAATTGGTCGTGTCGAATGCGGTTCCTCAGAGCTAATCGTGGTGGACATATGGCGGAAATTATTTTTAAAACATAAATGTCATGTAATAAAAAAAAATTGGCTTCAATCTTAATTAAAATGTGTTTGATTTCAGTATTATATCTAATATCACATTAATCACTTGATGAAGATATTTTCTGTTAACCTCCTACAAATTTTCAGGAAATTAAAATTTGTAGTTCAACAGAATGAATCTGTATGATATTCAAAACTTTGTGATAATCCTTCTATCAAGAAAAAACTTTTTTTTATTATTTTATTTTGAAGAAGGTACGTTATAACGGAACATTTTATGTATAACTCAAATAAACTAGGCGGTAAATTGTTCCACTGATCGATATTGAGTGAATCGACCAAATGAATTTTTAACTGAGTCTGAATTCAAACTTATGTTGCAAGTTTGAGAAGTTAGTAAAGTCCGAAGAAGATACTATTCAGAATAATTGAATCATGTCATACCCTCATCAACTCCGGAGTTCTCTCAAGTTAGGGTCTAAACAAAGCATGTACTCTTCAGCAGATGAACAATTTGGTCTGATTCAGACATATAATTCTTGAATCTCATTTGTTCGATAAGGAGAGGAAGACTGTTGTAGAATTGTCGGAGATAAGCTTCAACGATCCTTCTGTATTCTTATAGTGAGTTTGACCGACTTCTGTTATCAATCATTTAAGCGGTGTTTAGGAAAAGCAAGGTTGTTTCGTTTTGTCGAATCAATGCGTTGTTGAAGAAAAGATTCAAAATTTCAAAGGGCACTATACAACTATGATACTGAAACATTTGATAGTCAATACTGCCTGTTCTGCCAGCGATTTATTATAGTTAAACCAATCAACGTATTAGAGGCCCTGTATTTTATCAAACGTGGTTGGGATCAAGTTTCTCCAGAGGCAGTAAAATTGTTTTCATTAGGAAGAATTCACAATTGACAGCCAGGTTGGTCCGATTGAAACAGAAGAGTCCGATCCAGAAGAAAACTTATCACTTTCAATTTCAAGGAAATTGAAAAATGTTACCAGAAATCAATGAACAGGATATTGATCATTTTTTCAGAATTGATGACAACCTCATTATTGAGAATATATCGGGTGTATTTTTTAGAGTGATAGAAATTTCGATAGGGATAACTGTGATTTGAGGAAAGCAGAAGCCATCTTTTTTTGACATTTAAGTTCAGTAAGCATTGACAAATTATCATGGAAAGACTCACGCCGCAACAACGTTTACAAATTGTTGAAATTTATTTTCAAATGCAGTGTTCTATTCGCGCCAAACTTATAGAGCACTTCGTGAAATTTATGGTTCACATGATCGTGCATCAGAGCAGCTTATTCGTCGAACTATCGATAGATTTCGGACAACATTTTCTCTACTCGATGCAACAACAACAACAGACAATAAACTGTATGTACAGAAGAAAATATCGCTGCTGTAAGTCATTGTGTTAATGATGATCCACATTTGTCTATTCTTCGCCGTTCACAACAAGTTGCACTCTGTGTATCCACCACATGGAAAAATTTTCGTAAAGATCTTACTCTGCACCCATACAAGATCCAACTGGTTCAAGAACTAAAGCCACTTGACCCTAATAAGCGTCGTTGGTTTGCTGATTGGGCCCTAGAACAGCTTGAAGTTTATCCACTTTTTTATCGTAAAATTGTGTTCAGTGATGAAGCTCATGTCTGGTTAAACGGATATGTAAACAAGCAAAATTGCCGGTTATGTCAAGTCATTGGTTTATGCTAATAAACCAGAAACAAAAGACGATCTGGAAACCAACATAACTCGTGTTATTGATGAAATAAGGTCTGAATTACTCGAAAAATTGCTCTAAAATTGGTCTGGTCGAATGCGGTTCCTCAGAGTTAGTCTTGGTGGACATATGCCGGAAATTATTTATGAAACATAAATGTCATAATATTATCTTTTGAACAAAAAAAATTAATTGGCTTCAATCTTAATTGAAATGTTTTTCATTTCAATTTAAAGTTCTATCACTCAAAAAAAAAAAAACACTCGATAGATTCATCTTAAACGGATTTAATTACTGCAATATCACAAGAAAATTCCGAAGAAGCAGAAGAAGATAATGCAGTAGCCGAAAAAGAATTATCAAGTTCTAATGTAGCTATGAATTTTATCAAAACTTCCTTAACTATTTGCAGAATGCCAGGGAGATGAAGCAGCTTCGAATCTTCTTACCATCCTGCAAGTATATGTCAGAAATACTATCTTCAAGAATATTTAGTCAAATAATTCATCCTTTGGTTTGTTCGGAAAAAAATTTTTCGTGTTTCTTAAAAAATGAAAGCAATTTCCGAGTAATGAATAAATATTTCATTAAATTATATATCGCCCATTCTGGTCCAAGACCTATTGCCGTCTTTCTGGCAATAGCATAATTTCACGATCATGAAACTGTTTTTGCTGGCAAAAAACTCATTCAAGTTATTTTTGACCTCTTCATTTGAAGGAAAGGTTTTACCATCCAAAAAAATTTGCAATGACCGGAACAAATAATAATTCGAGGTCGCCAGATCAGGAGAATATGCTGGATATGGCAGTGTATCCCATTCAAGCTGTAAAAGTTTTTGGCGAGATTATCTGTCGGATAGGTATGAGGTTTCCTTAAGATTATTTTCAAGATGTTTTTCGTATTATACCAATTTTTTTAAGGTGTGTGTTCATTGCTCCATCCCACCCTATGATAGCATAGTTCAATAGGGAACCCACCAAAGCATGATATACCATTCTGAGTTTGGTTCTGTCTAGAATGGTCCTCAGAAGTTTAAATTTATAGATTAAACATCTGAGATTTCTGCTGATGTTTTCTATATATTTATCCCATTTCAAATGTTTATCCACATTAACACCCAAATATTTGATATAGTCGGTTTTTTGGATCGCATAATTCTCATTAATTTTCAGTGTTTCATAGTCCGGTAAGTTCCTATCTGAGTAAGTGAATGTGATATATTTGTTTTTTTCAAAGTGAATTGTCAATAAATTGTAATCCACCGAATATTTGATAGATTTCATGTCGTTTCAGCTTGGTCTTTAAGTTCTTTCCAGCTATCAGCCTGATATAAAATGGCTGTATCGTCACCGAAACTAATTATGTTCCCACGGCTATCCAAATTAAGTAGATCATTTATATAAATAGTGAATAATATAAGTCCCAGTACGGTTCCTTGTGGGACTCCAAACTTAACCTCGAAAGCATCACTTATACAGTTCCCTATTTTGACATATTGTCTGTTAGATATATAGCTATTTATCACATTAAGCACATTGCCCCTTGAACCAAGGCCTCCAATAATTGTAGGTGGCTTGCAGTATCTGTATATTTATCCAACCGTTCTTCCACTTACTTCGCCGTTATGAAATTCTTTCCGGCAACTTCGCGAACCAAATTCCCAAAACAGATAAAGAACAAACAAATATTTCGAAGTTGCCGAACGGAAGTAGATCCCTCCGAATCGTAATCGAATAAACCAAAACTTAAAAGATAATAATCCAAACTTTCTCGCCTCATTTATCCCGGCTCCGCGAGTAATTTTCGTGTAATAGATTCCCGAGCAGCGCGAGAAGTGAGTGATAATAACTCCTCTCCGAACGTGCGAATATTAAAAGAGCCGAACCTTTTGTTATTATTTGATGAGAATTTATAATAGACATTAAACCTGACTCCAAAAAACTTAATTACGAAAAATCTGGAACGATTTATTTCTTGCGGCGAGGCCCGGAAAAATTCATAAACGGGGAGATTTTCTGATACCGCGGTTTGACCTCGGAATTTCCAATCTGAATTTCAAATTCTTGGATCTCTGTTCGGGGAAAAACTCGATTTTCCGTAATATTTCACGGATGAAGTGAATCGATAAATATTTTGAGCAGCTTCGAGAACAATTATTCCATCATCATATTCAAGTCTTGCAGGTAGCTCATCCTATTCAAAAATCGAAAACCGGCATTTTCGATCACTATGAAACTTCCGTAAAGCTATAAACTTCAAGGACCAATAAGAATCTCAATAAGTTATGAGACTGGTGACATTGCAAGCGATCTGGCAACGCTGCGCTCTTGTCCTTGATACAGCACGTGTACCAGTACCCTTCCATAGCTCAGTGCCATAACATAACATAAACTTTACTCTCACAATCAATGCAATCATACAAATGAAAATAGGGGACCGTTAAAAAATCACAACTTCATCAAGATCTGAAAGAACATTCCATAAATTCCCTAATCGAATATGTTTCTATATCTACAATAATCTTAGTTAATTCGATTTTGAATTTTCTTATACTAGATACATTGCTGAACTCTTAAGTAGTACATTGAACAATCTTATACACATATATTTTGTGTCTTTTTTTAGTAAGCGTCAAGTAATGCCTCAAAAAGTGGTATGGAACAGTACGTCTTGTGTTGTTTTTATTCAACAGATCTTTAAAATATTGGGGATGTTTTCTCATAAATAGCAGACATCAGAAAACATATAATCCTGGAAGTGTGAGCATGGAATTATTTCTAAAATGACCTCTGCATGATTCTTCATATTTCAATTCTATTATTGCCCTCAAGGAGTATTTCTGCAGAATGAATGATTTATTTATATCACTGCTTCCACCTCACAATGCAAGCCCTTACCTCAGAAATGAAACAAAATTTGCATAATAAACTCTTTTTAAAAGTTCCATGTCCACTCTCCGTGACAATATCCTGATCATGTACAAAACTTTATTGAGTTTTCTGCTGACCTGACTCACATTATCATTCCATTTCATGTGACAATCAAACGAAACTTCAAGAAATTCTGTCGACGACAAAAATCTGACCTGGGGGTTATCCAGACTATTTGACCGAAGATACCTATTTTTTGACTGAATCGTTTTAAAAATCACACATTCAGTCTTGCTGACATTGAGAAGTAACTCATTTCGAGTGCACCAATGCTGTACTGAAGCGAAGGCTAATCTAGTTTGTTCAATACTCGAATTAAGATTCCTGCCACGCAGCAAAGCACATCGTCAATAAACAACAAGAGGTAGAGTTCATTGATGTTTATCAGAAATAAAAAGAGTCCCAGATTACTTCCTTGGGGAACTCCTAGGTTGACATACTTATCCTCTGACATAAAAACTAGTCCCTTACTATCATTGGACATAAACAAACTTTCAATATACACTGCCAACTAAAGCAAAAATCTTATAACGTTTCGTTTGTTCTTGCAACTTATGCAATGTGTATGTTGTTGTATTGGGTGACAATCTGGCGTCACTGTTTTCACCAGAAGTTGTGAAGGTAAAAATTGGGCACAACAAGAGCACCAAGAATCCTTGGTATGAATATCCAGATGTGAAGATAATGTTGAATAAGTGATATGTAAAAACAAATTCAAATCGTTGGACGTGTTTGGGTAGCAGTAACATAGCCTACCCAGAACACAACTGAACTCCTTACTAACACAAGCTGAAAAAGATTCTGAGGGATCTTCACAGAAGATCACAATTTGCTCAGTTGACTTATCAGTACAATTGATCTACCAGTTCGGAAAATCTACAAATTCATTCGATCTATCGATTCAATTGATCTACTGGCTCGTAGATCTACGGGCTCACTAGTAAATTTTTAAATGCATTACGGAGAAAAGAAACGTGACCAAGCGATTACCTCACTCCTACAATCATTTAATTCTCAATAACAAACTGGAAAGCTTTGATGTAGTCAAAATTTAATAGAGATCGGACAAGAACAGCCGAGTAAATATAATTTTTCAATAGAATTGACTTTTAATCGTAGTATTTCACCTGTGTTTCATCCAATTCGGTCTGACAGGTGTTAGACCTATATAATTCGGCAAAAAAACGATTGATTCAACCCGTAAGGACCGTTAAACGTAAAATTACGTGCTCCATCTCTCTCTAATTGGATAAATATTTCTGCAGTATTCCAGAAAGTCTTTCTGAAGGATTTTCAGATCAACATGGATGTTTATTCGACTGTTTTTGTTTTTCAACATCGGCTTGTGATATCCGGGAATTATTGATGAAATTCTTCACCTACTGTTATAGAGCTGAAAATCCATTGAATTTGCTTCTAATAAGGGCTTTCATTTCAAAGCTGTACGTAACTATCGTTGAATACAATGAAAAAAAATACGGTACGGTAGACTAAGTCCTATGAAGATCGTAAATCATGTGAGATTACTGCTGATTGTTTGGTTTGAGGGGTCTTCAGTACTGCAACTAATAAGATTTTTATATTTTGCAATACTTTCATAGATTAACCACCAAAACTTACAATTTTAATAGAAAAATTCTTTGATCCGGACAAATACTGAAAAAGGGTTTTTATAGGGAATTCAAAAAGGTGCATCAGACTTCTTCTTTCACTTCGATTCTCTGAGATAAAACTCAAGTTTAGTTAGTTTTGATGAAAATCATAAATTAAAAATGAGAAGTCAATTTATTTTGTTAATGTATGGATGAATTTCCTTCAAGTGAAAACTGAGACAATGAAAGAAAAATTTGGAGGAAAGCAATGACGAGAAGTCAGAAGCTTGTTGAATAGTTCATTCACCCTGCAAATTTTGAATTTGTGAATTAATTCTGCAAGAAGATGTATGTGATGAATAAAAATTTGCTCTGTCGTGCAAAAGTCAAATCAACGTCATTTTCTGCAATTTTAGAACTGCTCCTGAAGAAACTGAAAATCTAGTGAAAATGGCAAATGAAAGGATCGATTCTTCTCTCTCGGTGTTCTCGGATGAAAAATTTTTTACAAGTTGTGAACAAACAGAACGATAGTGTTTACTTGAGTGATAGTTCTTCTTTCAATAGAGATTATTTGCAAGATTATCAAAACCAAAAGCAAGTTTCGTTGAAGGTTTGGGCAGAAATCACACAAAATTGACGTTCTTGAATGGATTTCATACCAGAAGAAACTGAACTCAATGCTCCAATCTATAGTCGTTTAGTGTTTGAAGATTCCTTGAAGCCTTGAAATCAAAACGCTGGGCGTTTCAGTATGACTCTGAATCAGCTCACCTAGAGCAGCACAATGTCTTCAAAACAATGCTCCAGCATTCATTTCACCAAGACAATGTTCTTCAGGCTTATATCTTTTGAATTTCTGCATTTGATGGTATTTGCAGAGCAGGATGAGAAAAAAATACGATACACTGGATGGGTTGAAGCCTGCTCTCAAACTAAAATAGACAAAAATACCACCATAATACTTAACACATCATCCGATGAATTATTCGATAGATTGAAGACAATGGTTATCTTGATTAACTTGACGGAAATTCATCAATTAATAAAGGGTTATCCATTACTTGGTCCGGATATCACAGTCCTGTTTCAATGACATATGTCTAACAGAACTGTGATCCAAAGATTCATAGTTCAGTTGAAGGTAAGCCATCGTTTATCTACTGCTGAACGTGTGAAAATTGTGAAAACTTACTACAAAAACAATGATTCTGTAGTAAGTCGTTTCGTGCATTAGGAGTAGATTATGGTCGACATAATCGTACATCTGAGCGTATAATTGATAACACAGTGAAAACATTCGAAAAGGCTGGATCTGTTACTGATGTCTTAAGGCTTAATGCATTCTCAATTGATGTTGGACCCGAGGGGGCAGTGGTTGAAAGTCCGCATGCTGGACTAGAAGGGTATACCATCTATTTGTTCGCAGAAACTTATGTTCAGGATATCTCGAGAAATTATTCAGGGCTTAGCGGGACTTGGGGTTCGACCGGTCTCGTCCTGAACCAAGATCAATCGAGAGACGTTTCTGAGGTTTGTGGATCTCGACGATACGGCTAGACCGTTGGTGCATGAAGTCAGGATCAATTTAAAGACTTCACAAGGGTTCGTGGAGTCTTGACGTACAGGGCGGATTGGCGGTACTCGTACCAGGATCAATTGAGGCATCAATCCTGAGACTACCTTGGTTCATGGTGAGTGGATAAGAAGCCCCTTCGGCGTGTACATTTCGTTCCAAACAACTCGGGTACTGACACTGAAGAGCCAGTAGAAGTTGGATAGTGCTTCACTGCTACCATTTACGGTTTAGGTTTTCGGACTGAAACCGAAATTGGAAGATTGGTGGGTTCTACTCTTCTGAGTGGTTCTCGCTAATGCGCGATGATAAGACGTATCTTCATCACACTATCTGCTTTCTGGGCAGATTGTGGATACTGCTGAGTAGTCACCTGGTGAAAGACCCATGCTCACATCCCAGGAATCTAACCGACAGAATTCACGAATTCTCGGACTTCTGACGATCTGTAAACTAACATCCGTCAAGTTTTTGGTGAGATATTGCCCGAAATTTAACAGCGAGTCATCGAAAATTACCTTACAGGGATTCAGTCCTGTAAGACATCGCGCGGAGGACATTTAAGTGATGTTGTATTCCACACATAATGGAAAGATCCAAGCATTATATTGAAATAAAAATTTTATCGATATTCTAAATAAAAAAGTGTTTTATTCACGTTTACTTTTGCTCAAAATAGTTAACCCTGTATTAGCAGAGATAAAACATTTTACTTTAATTCATACAATATGAAATTGTCCAAAGGCAGTTATATTGAATACTGAGGATTCCGTTCTGTTTCTCAGAAGTAATGAATACCTGAAAGATTTTATTTTCATTTCAGTTGGGGACAAAATTCGTTCCTTATCTTGTACTTGCATTCTATGAAAATTTATTTTATCGTGCAAAAATCGAAATTTGTTTGAGATTTCCTGTAAATAGTGGATCAAATAACGGGTGTTCTCTTTAGACTGATAGAACTTTAAATTGAAATGAAAAATAAATTAATTAAGATTGAAGCCAAATTTTTTTGTCCACCATGACTAGCTCTGAGGAACCTCGTTCGACCAGACCAATTTTGGACCACTTTTTCGACTAATTCAGACCTTATTTAATCAATTACATGAGTTATGTTGGATTCCAAAGCCTCTATTTTTTCTGGCTCATCAGCATTAACCAATGACTTGACATAACCCCAAAGAAAATAATCCAGTGGAGTTATGTCGCATGATTTTGGAGGCCAATTGATTGGACCATTTCTCAAAATAATTTTATCGCCAAATCTTTCTTTCAATAAATCAATTTTTACGGAAGCAGCAGGAGGTGTAGCACCATCTTGTTGAAACCAGAATACTTCTGGGTCGATACCATTAAAATTTTGAAAAAAATAATCATTCATCTTCGATCTGTAACTGTAACATCCAGCATCGTTTTTAAAGAAATATGGACCGATGAAACCTTCAGCGTGTAAAACACACAATACAGTGCATTTTTCAGGATGCAATGGAACCTGCAGAAGTTCTTGAGGATTGTTTTCACTCCTTATACGGCAATTTTGCTTGTTGATGTAGCCATTCAAGTAGAAATGAGCTTCGTCATTATACACAAATTCACGATGAAGAAGTGGATCAACTTCTAGCTGTTCTAGGGTTCAATCAGCAAACAAACCACGCTTATTATGGTCAATTGGCTTTAGTTCTTGAACCAGTTTGATCTTGTATGGGTGTAGACCAAGATCTTCACGCAAAATTTCCAACTTGTTCAACTTGTAGTGAATGTCGGCGATTAGACAAATCTTGATCATCTTTAACACTTTGAATTACAGCAGCGATATTTTCTTCTGCACGTACAGTTCTTTATCTTGTTGTTGTTGTTGTTGCATTGAGTAGTGAAAATATTGTCCGAAATCTATCAATAGTTTGACGAATAAGCTGCTCTGATGGACGATTATGTAAACCATAAATTTCACGAAGTTCTCTATAAGTTTGGCGAATAGAACACTGATTGCGGCGTGAGTCTTTCCATGATAATTTGTCAATGCTTACTGAACAGAAATGTCAAAACAACATGGCTTCTACCTTCTGTCAAATCACAGTTGTCCCTATCGAAAGTTCTATAACTCTAAAAAAAAACACCCGATACATGTCACCTGACGTCATAATTTCACTTACAACCAGATATCGGACAAATCCGATTTATTCACTATCCCAAACAGACAGATCCAGTAGCGTTTGGCCGCATAAACTTCACTGTCTCTAACTCTTTTTCCGTTTTGAACTCATAAATTCTGTGCTTTCGCGTTTGTTTTGGGAACACCCGTAGGGTGGAAGCGGATTCTATGGACATCCCAGTAACTCACTTCCATTCTTCAATATAATGGCGTTGGATGTGTGGAAATTAATAAAGTCCGGTTGTGAAAATATCTGCTCTCCTTTCAGCCCCTTACGGCCGTAGATTAACCCTTGGGGATTGTGATGAATAAGTTTTGTTGTGCTTTATTTCGCTAAATAACTGGGAAGACCGTTGGCGATGCATGGTAGATGAAACAGCTTCGCGGCTGAGCCTGTGAGTTTGAAATCAGCAGATTGGAACCCGTTATTGTTGTAATGTGAGCACTCTGGTATATAAAAAACAACAGAGTGGATGTTTTGTGCTTATAATTTAATAATGGAAATTGTGTAGAGAGATGAGGAAATGAGTATGTTACTCAATGTTTTTCAATGTATTGTTTGAATGCAACTTTTTATATCGGTTTGCGAAATATGAGAGTTAATATTATCTATTTATTGGTTAAGCGATTAACACCTGATACAATTGGGATGTTCAAAAACTAATTGGTTTTTCTTTGGGAAAATGAAAGACAACGTTCGTATATCGTTAACGCACTAAAGGCTTGGAAGTGAATGTATTATCTTCATTATTTATTTGCAATTAGATAGTAATTTGTGAAAAGTGATCCCAACAGTGAAACCAATAAAAGTGAATTCGCGAAAGTGAACAAGGGTGAAAAAATTCGTGTTTTCACCGCAATTAGCTTCGATACTACAACGCAATACCTCCCTCAATTTGAGTAAACAAATCAAACTTGTAATATATGTATTTTAGCTATAGATAAACCATTAAAGTCTAATATACATCCCCCTTTCAACTCCGTTTAAAGTATGCTTAACCAAGAATTTGCATTCTAATTGGTTAACATTTAATCAATTAGAAGACAGAATTCGAAAGGATATCTCTATAAACCATGTAATTCTTTACATCCACCATTTCTTTGATGGATATTGGATTTCGAAATGCTTTGAATCGGTTCATCTTTTTCGCTTCATGATCTCTTGCGTTTAACATAGTTGCATAAAACCCATTTTTCGTCCCCAGTGATGCTGCACTTCAAAAATAGATCATTTTCGTGACGTTTGAGAAGCGAGTCATATACAGTCATATAGTACGTCAACGCGACGACACAAATTTCTCTTCGTGAGAACATGGGAACCCATATATCAAGCTTCGAGGTTGAAACCAAACGTTTCAAGTGGTCATAAAGAGTTGAATTCGATAAATTCAACCTATCCCTGATCTCACGTAATGTTATTTGCTGATTTGCATCAACTAATGCCTTTATCGTGTCTTTATCAGCTTCAATTGCCCTTCCGAAACGTGGTGCATCTTAGACATGAAAATTGCCGGAACGCAATTTTTCAAACCAGTTCTGGGACTGGCGTACTTTCAACACATCCTCTGCTTACACATTGGTTAATTTATTTCTGGCTTGAACAGCAATTTTACCTTTTCTATAGTAAAAAAGTGAAATATGACGAAAATGCACCTTATTGCCCTCCATATGCAAAGGGCACCAACCAAATATAACTGCGTAGAATTAATCTTTTTCACACACAAGCCTTACTGTAACAGCTTTCGAAATATATAATGATTTCCAGGCTTGAGTTTGAAGTTGGGTTCGAAAAAATACAATTAATACCCAGAAAAACAAGAAATTAATTTCCGAACAACCTTATATATAATTTAATTTTTTTAAATATCTTAACTTTAATTTTCAATTCTCCAGATTTATGTCTTCGAACTTATACAATATACATGTATATTGAAAATTATATACAAAAACTATCGAAATGATATCCCAAATTATAGGTAATCAATGTAAAATATTTTTCGATGTAAATGTATTGTAACGAATTCATACTCGCAATACATAGAAAACTTCCACAACTTAAAACCCAATAGATTTTTTTTAATAAATAAGTAGTTTTCCTATTAGAGGTTTTATGTTTATAATAAAAAAGCTAGTATATCAGACGATGTTTTTTTAATTGTAAAGAAAAAGGTATGCCATTAACAATGGGAAACGATCCACGGCTACGATACAAGCACCATATCCTTTTCATGAATTATTCCATAACCAATTCCTACATTTGCGACTGTTAGTCCTCGATAACTTAAAAAATTGCATCATCAAGGTCTTGAATCGATTATGGAGCATTGGCATAGACCTTATCTTTAACGCCTCTAAGACATAAATCTGAAGGTGTCAAATCACAAGATATAGGTGGCCAATTCTGATCGACTTTTCGAAAGATACTACGGCCAGAAAACTAATCACGCAATATTGCGATTGTTTCGTTGCTTGTGTGGCACATAACGTCTTCGTTTTGAAAGTTGATTTCGTCTTGATCAATATCTTCCAATTTCGGCCATAAAAATCATTAATCATAGCTCGATAGAACAATGCATTCACTGTAAAAGTTGCACCAGCCTCATTGTCGAATAAGTAATGTCCAATCACACCACCAGCTCGAAACCAGCATCAAACAGTGACACGTTAAGGATGAAGAGGCTTTTCAATAATCATTCTTGAATTATCCATGCACCAAATGCGACAATTCTTCTTATTAACGTCGTCTCCAAGGTGAAAATAGGCCTGATCACTGAAAATGATTTTTCGGTGAAAATCCGGATCATTTAATGCATCTCAGGGAACTAATCAGCAAAGATACGGAGTTGCTGATGATCGATTGGTTTGAGTTCTTGTGTTAACTGATTTCTAGAAGCCTTAACACCTGTGTCTTTGAGCAGAATACGGTGTGATGTCGTTTGTGGAATGCCTAGTACCAAAGATCGACGAGGAATCGACAAACTTGGGGCTACAGCAATATTTTCAGTTAGTCTTGAACGACCCACACGGTTTCGATTCTTCACATCACTAACTTGTCCTAACATGTCAAATTTTTCTCCCAGTTTGACTACTGTCTGCCGAGAATGTGATTCAGGACGACCCAAAAAAGCTTTAGTTTTTCGAACTTTGACTGGAAAATTTTCACCATTTTTATAGTGAATTTTATCAACCTCAGTTCATTGTTAAAGTGTGTATCGTTCCGTTTTTGGTCGTGGCGTAGTTTTTATTTGTCAAATGTCAAAAGATAACAGCTTCAATTTGACAACTGCCCTTATAGCGGTCTATTCAAGATACCACCTCTTATTGAAAAACCCTTTACAAATTAAGGCATGAACAAACTTTACAAACTTTCAAACATACGGCCCAGAATATTCATCGAAAAATAGTTTGATCGATTTTATTATTCGCAACGAAGTCAGTTATATTGAAGTTTTGAAGTTATTGTTACCTTGGTTCAGAATTCACAATAACCGATAAACAGGAAATTGAAAAGCAGGGTACACCGCTGAAATCAGGCGAGCACTAGGAACTCAATTTATTTAATCTTTTCAGTTTTTATCTGAATCAAAATCGTGAAACATCTGCTTATTTTTTTGCTGGCAATCTTATAACGATAGCACGCTGTTCTCTAGAATATCTTCAATTAGTATAATTCCTTAAATATTAAACAGATTAGTTGCAACTGAAATCATTGAAAACATCATCAAAAAAAAAACTTACCACAATATTTAAAAAAATTTTATATCAATATAAATGATATTCGTGAAAAAAGGAAATATGATTTTCAATGCCTTATATCGGATTTTTTTAGAGTGATAGAACTTTAAATTGAAATAATACACATTCAAATAGAGATTGAAGCCGAATGTTTTTTTTTTTTATTTGAAAGATAATTTCATGACATTTATGTTTCAAAAATGATTACCGGCCTATGTCCACCACGACTACCTCTGAGGAACTGCATTCGACCAATTTTGGACCACTTTTTTGAGTAGTTCAGGTCTTATTTCAACAATAACACTAGTTTTGTTGGCTTCCAAAGCATCTATTGCATATATAACCTGCAGAACTACTTGAGGATTATTTTCACTCCATATACGGCAATTTTTGTTGTTTACATAGCCGTTCAACCAGAAATGAGCTTCATCACTAAAAACAATTTTACGATAAAAAAGTAGATCAACTTCATTCTGTTCTAGGGCCCCATTAGAAAACAAACAACGCTTAGTATGGCCAAGATCTTCACGCAAAATTTTCCGTGTGGTGGATGCATTGAGTCCAACTTGTTGTGAACGTCGACCAATAGACAAATCTGGATTATCATTAACACTTTGACTTACAGCAGCGATATATTATTCTGTACGTACAGTCTTGTTATTGTTGTTGCATCGAGTAGAGAAAATGTTGTCCGAAATCTATCGGTAGTTCGACGAATAAGCTGCTCTGATGGACGATTATGTAAATCATAAATTTCACGAAGTGCTCTATAAGTTTGGCGAATAGAAAACTGATTTTGAAAATAAATTTCAACAATTTGTAAACATTGTTGGGGCGTGAGTCTTTCCACGATAATTTGTCAATGCTTACTGAACAGAAATGTCAAAACAACATGGCTTGTACCTTCTGTCGAATCACAGTTATCCCTATCGAAAGTTCTATCACTCTAAAAAAAACACCCGATATAAAAAGTCTCAGCAGAAGGATCTCTAGTGGTTTCCAAAAAATTGGAATTAATCCTTTAGCAGTAAATAGAAATAATTGAGCTAAGATATTGTTGAGCAATAAAGAAAGGAACCCCAATTTTTCCGAATCGAGGATTTATCAAATCAAATGTGATGATTGTTATGCTATATACTACTCTGTCAAGAAAGTACCGAGAATTTTCAATTAAAACAACATTTTTACATTTAATCGTCAAAATTTATTGGGTCGCCTTCAAAATAGGCTCCATTTGCTCCAATACATCTATGCCAACGGCACTTCCAATTATCGAAACATTTTTTATAGGCGCTTTCCGGGATGGACTTTAGCTCTCGCGCCGAATTTTGTTTTATGGCTTCAATCGACTCAAAACGGGTGCCACGAAGGGGCAATTTTAGTTTCGGGAAGAGGAAAAAGTCGAAGGGAGCCAAATCCGGCGAATACGGTGGTTGCTGAAGCACGTTTGTTGAGTTTTTGGCGAGAAAGTCAGTCACAATCGTAGCTCGGTGAGAAGGCGCGTTATCGTCATGCAAAATCCATGAGTTGTTCGCCCACAAATTTGTCCGCTTCTTACGGATACGCTCACGCAAACGTTTCATAACGCCTAGGTAATACTCCTTGTTTACCGTCTGACCCTCTGGAACGAAATCGTAGTGCACCACGCCACGGATATCGAAGAAAACAATGAGCATCACCTTCACTTTCGAGCGGCTTTGGCGTGATTTTTTCGGTTTCGGCTCATTTTTTGCCACCCATTCCGATGATTGCTGGCTTGTTTGCCTATCGCACTCGTAGACCCAGGTCTCATCACCAGTTATAATGCGTTCCATGAATGTAGAATCGGAATTACAGCAATCCAGCATGTCTGAAGCAACCTGTTCGCGATGACGTTTTTGAAGAAAATTCAGGTCTTTCGGTACGAGTCGTGCGGCCACCTTTCTCATGCCCAAAATATCAATCAAAATCGTACGTGCGGACTCGTGGGATATCTTAAGATCATGTGCTATCTCTCTTAAGCTGGTACGACGGTTTTCCAGCACCCTTTCCTTAATTTTATCGACGTTATCTTCGATCGAAGCCGTCGATGGGCGACCACTTCACGACCGTCCTTGAAGGCTCTGTACCACGGATATGCACAAGTTTTCGATAGAGCATTATCACCAAAGGCATTTTGCAACATTTTCAATGCATCGGCACACGAAAATTCATTTGCAACACAAAACTTTAAACAAATTCTTTGCTCAACGTAATCACACATAGTAAAAATCGGCACGCACTCTGACATCGACTGACTAAATCAGCTGTTGCAAACACACTAGTTGACAGATCCCGCTCAAGCTTGGCATAGTAATTAAGGACAGTGGTACCAACCTAGGAAAAAAATTTTTTACCTGCCTCATTGCCCCGCCAGATTTAAACCGATAATTCCTGGTACTTTCTGACAGAATGTATATAGGACAGACAGGCCGATGTTCACAACAAAGATTCAAAGAATATAGGATGTCTATTTTTGAAAACCGGTTTTCTAGAACAGTGTATAGAAAATAATCATTTTTTTAATGAAAAGGATGTCACTTAACTATATAATATTAAAAAGAGTAAATTGATAAGACTATTTGGAGATTCTTTCAATCAAAAGAGACATTGAGAAAAAGGAGAATTTAACAAATTCCCAAATACTCTTTGGGAGCACCCCTATACTGGATGCTGTTATTTCCATGCGCCAAAAAAAATACACAGATGTCTTAAATGTAACAAAAGAATATTTTCCATGTTGAGTTCAGTTAGTCTTTGTACTCCTTTGAAGATGGTTGAAACACCGAAATACGTGTCAGGATTCTGAATGAACTGCGAAACATAAAACTTGTGTGAATTTTCTTTTAATAAAATTGAGGTTCTATCCTTATACAAGAGAAAAATCTCTTTTTAGTATTAAAATTCCATGAAAGCCTAAACTAAACGGATATTTATTAATAATAACGATATTCCTGGAATATTCCTTCAAATTCACTATACATGTTTGACATTTGAAGTACAATAAAAGGGTGGAAAATTTCAGGAGCTACACACCCCAGGTTATATTATATAATGGAACGCAATATGCAATTTAAATCTGCAAGTCCATTGTGTACACTGGAACACGGTGTGTAACATATGTTCCGGCCAAAGCAATATGAAAATTGAAATTGTTTTCAGCACATGTTACGATCTCTACTTACTACCACTAGCGAATCTGACTTTCAAAATTAAACTTTTTGATATATGACATCAGGTAGTGAGTGAATGAATGTATTAGCTTGCCGACAGATCATAAAATTCTGGAATTTTAAGTTTGGGTAACGTCATTATTCACATGTGATTTCTCGGTATGTTAGACGAAATGATAATATAGGTTGTTCTTCGACATTTGCGAATAATAGGCTATGGAAAAA
The DNA here is from genome assembly GCA_034642435.1 of Megalocaria dilatata. Classification (NCBI taxonomy): domain Eukaryota; kingdom Metazoa; phylum Arthropoda; class Insecta; order Coleoptera; family Coccinellidae; genus Megalocaria; species Megalocaria dilatata. The sequence continues at coordinate 45,607,128 of CM067860.1, forward strand.
GAAAAAGAAAATATCTTATGAAGTATCGATCAAACAATTTCACATTTATGCTCATTGTCAAGGTGATTTCACACTAAAATAATTTTTTTGCTGTTTTTTGTTTGGTCCAATAAATTGTAAGTTACAAGGAGTTAAAAATGGAAGTCAACAAAGAGAAATCGTGAATGATGTTTATGGTCCCGATACTGTAAGAGCTAATTACGTATAATTTTAATTTCGTCGATTCCTTTCAGCGATTTTTTATGTTAATAGTGTACTTTGTGCAGGCAACCCAGTTGTCGAATATGTCGATAAAATCAAAGAAATAATAGAAGTTGACCGATATATTAATAGGGGTAGCATCGCCTAGGAGCTAGAGATCAACCATAAAACAGTTTTAAACACTTTGTGCAAAACTGAGCTCAAAAAGAAGCTCTATGTTTGGGTGCCACACCAATCAATACCAGGTCTTCGAGTTCAAGGCTGCGAAGGGCTGTCCGCAGGGAGGTATTCTCTCAACCTTACTGTGGATCCTTCTCGTTGATGACCTGCTAGCGATCATTTCGCTGTGGGGAGTCGACGTTCAAGCATTTGCTGATGACCTGGCAATCATAGTGAAAGGTAAATCGGAGGTGAAGATATCGGCCGTCCTTCAAGAGATACTGAACACGATTGACAAATGGTGTAAAAGAGAAGACATGTCTCTTAACCCGTAAAAGGTAGTTATAGTACCATTCACTAAAAAACGGAAGTTGAATGGTTTAGAACCGCCGACTATCCGTGGTGAAATAATACAATTCTCATTTGAGGCAAAATACCTGGGAATAGTCCTGGACAAGACCCTCACCTGGAATGCACACCTGGATAAAGTGTGTCATAAAGCCAGAATGGGTTTCTGGACTTGCAAGCGGATCTGTGGTAAAACCTGGGGCCTAAAGCCCAGGCAGATGTACTAGCTATACACTATGGTAATTAGACCACGGATAGTATATGGCGCTGTAGCGTGGTGGAAGAAAGGCCAACAAATGGTTGGCGAACAAAAGCTCACCCGACTACAGAGACAGGCTTGCCTTGCAATTACAGGTGCGTTTCGCACCACACCCACGGCAGCCATGGAGGTCCTACTAAATCTACCACCCCTACATCTACTCGTGCAGAGGGAGGCGGAACGGACCACATACAAACTATATCAACTGGCGATAGTGTTGGGAGGCTCAGGACTGCTGAACGAGCTTTTAAAGAACAGTATCCTATCGATGCCCTCAGATCTAATGTCAGAAATCACGAGCCAGGAACGGAATTTCAATGTAATCGTCCCCAGCCGGGACGAATGGACCCAGCATGCTGAGGTTTTATTGAGAATCAACCTTGGCTTGTTCACAGACGGCTCGTGAACGACGAACGGAACAAGAGCGGGAGTCTATGGAAGTAAACCGAGAATTAACATCTCATTGAGTCTCGGTCAAAACGCAACCATATTTCAGGCAGAAATATTTGCCATTGAGACCGCGCCGGAACTGCTGATAAAATGGCAAATCCACCACGGTAAAATGAAAATATTTACTGATAGTCAGTCAGTACTCAAAGCTCTGGAATCCAGCTGTTTTACATCCAAAACAGTCTGGAGTTTCCGCACGGCTTTAAACAGGCTCGGTATGTATAACGGAGTCACTCTGGTTTTGATACCGAGCCACTCAAACTATTTGGGTAACGAGGAGGCGGATCGGCTGGCATTTGCTGGAGCTGCGGAGCCTCTGGTAGGACCGGAACCATTCCTGGGAATACCACATGACGTGGCTAACGAGGCGATAACAGGCAGAATGAACTCAAGGCTAGAGTCTTTCTGGTGGAGCCATTAGGGCCTGAAACATTCGAAGTTGTTCCTTGGAACAGCTTCGAACAAAAAGATGGCGAACCTAGCGCTAGGTCTGGATAGGGCCAAACTAAGAACACTTGTCGGAATCATGACAAGTCACTGCAGCCTGAAAGTGCATTTGCACAAAATCGGTCTGGCTGAAGACAATGAATGCAGGCTGTGTCTTGAGGATACTGAAACAGCCATGCACATCGTATCAGAGTGCCCAGCGGTGAGTCGCATCAGATTCGAGGTCCTTGACCAGGCTTTTATAGCCCACAGCGAACTGAAAAAATTATCCCTTAACAAGATTATCGGTTTTATCCAAAAACTGGATCTCATCGGGGAGATATAAATTAGAGATGAACCACAATAGTCCCTGCGGACGCAGTGGTAGGGTGGATAGTCATCCGCTCGCCATAAATAAATAAAATAATAAATAATCAACACCAGAAAATATTATATAAATTCGTATCTCTACTTTTAACAACTAGACCGTTTGAAGCTAAATTGACCAGAATTAACCAACAGAAGAGATGTTTTGATCCATCACGAGAACACCAAGCCACACATGCAAAAAAATGAAGAATTTCAAATTGTTATTTCTCGATTTATTAAAGGTAGCATCCTGTTTTTTTTCACGATAATGTAGAGAATCGAATGCCTCACTTTTTCTTAGAAGTAACTGTAAAGAATGGCTTGGTATGTAGAGATACCTATTTGAATTCTTCCTTGTAATTGATTAAACATTAACCAATTAGTATGCAAATGCTTGGTTAAGCATGCTTCAAATGGGGTTGAAAGAGAAAAGGCTGCTTCAAGGGTGCTTTGTGGCTAACTGAAAGAGAGTGTTCTTTGGAATGTTAAAGGACATTTTTTACCGTTGTCCACTATGAGAGAATTCTCTCTTATTGGTTTCACTGTTTGGTTCACTTTCCACCAATTATCGGGTGTTTTTTTTAGAGTGATAGAATTTTAAATTGAAATAAAACGCATTTAAATAAAGATCGAAGCCAATTTTGTTTTTATTTGAAAGGTAATTTTATGACACTTATGTTTCTGAAATAATTTCCGGCATATGTCCACCACGACTAGCTCTGAGGAACCGCATTCGACCAGACCAATATTGCACCACTTTTTCGAGTAATTCAGGCCTTATTTAATAAATAACACGAGTTATGTTAGCTTCCAAATCGTCTATTGTTTCTGGTTTATCAGCATAAACCAATGACTTGACATAACCCCAAAGAAAATAATCCAGTGGAGTTATGTCGCATGATCTTGGAGGCCATTTAATTGGAACATTTCTCGAAATAATGTTATCGCCAAATCTTTCTTTCAATAAATCAATTGTTACGGTAGCAGCATGAGATGTAGCACCATCTCATTGGAACCAGAACACTTCTGGGTCGATACCATTACAATTTTAAAACAAATAATCATTGATCATCGATCTGTAACGAGTACCATTTACTGTAACATTAGCTCCAGTATCGTTTTTAAGGAAATATAGACCGATGATTCATCCAGCGTGTAAAGCACACCATACAGTTGCATGTTTAGGGATGCAATTGAACCTGCAGAGCTTCTTGCGGATTGTTTTCACTCCATATAGGGAAATTTTGGTTGTTTACATAGTCGTTCAACCAGAAAAGAACTTCATCACTAAACACAATTTTACGATAAAAAAGTGGAACAACTTCAGATTGTTCTAGGGCCCAATCAGCAAACAAACGACGCTTATTATGGTCAAGTGGCTTTAGTTTTTGACCAGTTAGATCTCGTGTGGGTGTAAACCAAGATCTTTTCGCAAAATTTTCCATGTGGTGGATGCACAAAATCCAACTTGTTGTGAACGTCGACGAATAGAAAAATCTGGATCATCATTAACACTATGACTTACAGCAGCGATGTTTTCTTCTGGACGTACTGTTCGGAAATTTATTTAGCACATGGTAAGAAGCTACCAATTAAAAATGAACGACTTCAATTTAATTTATCACCATTTCCCTTATCTGTAAACGATTAGGACCCAACTAACACCACATTTTTACACTGTTTAAAATAGTACCTGTGATCTTCCCTACCATTATAAATCAGATTTTAAAGCCAAGTTGTTTTCATTTACTTTATTGATTCAAAAATGTTTCACCAAGTGATACGCGAGAAATCAGTATCAATTTTCAGTGATTCTCAAGAGATCTCTCCTATTAAAATTTGTGAAAGCTTCATAGAATTGCGTTAATAAACGGAATATTAAAAAAACCCTTCGCGTCATATGCTCAACATTTGTGGAGCAGTTTAGTCGACTGCATTAGCCGGATTCTTCCTGATTCAAGCCTATGTAACCAACATTCTGCTATCGGATTTCAAACACGGTGGGACAATACCATTAGGGAATTTGAAGTTGACACCGTCCGTCATTCTGTTTATATTAGGCCCAACTTTCTATTACAGCGTTAAACCGTAAGGATTGTAAGTGTAACCGTTTTAATCGTTTATATGTTCAATTAGCGGTTAATTCAACGTATACAATTAGATGGGAGGGTCTGAACCAATTAGGGACCATCCGTTAGCTGAATAAATAAGTTTAATCTCTCTACTTACTTTGTACGGATTTAGATTCTGAACTACACAGGTTAGGATAGCTTCTCTTCCCACAGCCACAGTGATGTTCTGGATCGGTTCCGCGAAACTGGGACTGTCTGTAACAAAAACGTAATGAAAGAGGACGGCTGGACTACCTTGATTCCTAATGTTTCTCATGTCGCAGATTTGCTTTTCGCTCATCTCATTACGGAGAGTAACTTTTAACAAATGTCATGTGATTAGCCCTTATTCGTCCCGGACCGTTTCTGGAACCGCAAGGGAGTTTTAACGAGCCATTATTTCTGGACGCACTACTGCATCCATTAGGAATCGAAAAGACCTAAGATAAAATCGTTTCAGTTTGGGATTTTTCATGAAAATGCTGTTCTGTTTGGAGTCATTACTGCTATTGATCGATTTAGGGCGATTCATTGAATATTTAATTAAACAAAACACATACATGCCTATTTCTTTTAATTTTAAAGAGTTGCATACATGACTGGGTTTGTTATATAGTTGCTTCTCCAAATGTTTCCAAACAACTGATAAAAATTTGGGAATATAAAGGGTATTTCAATGGGAGCGCCCCATTCTTAAATTGACAATACTTAGGCATGGTGGGCTTTGTTTATTTGTGACATTAACAGTTGTATTTGTCAATGTCTAGCCATTGATCATGAAAAGGTACATACTCCAACAACGTTTACAGATCATTCAGACTTATTATGAAAAAACGCGATTTGTTACTCTAATTGCTTCAACTCCAACTTTTGCTCATTACAATCGTCCGGATAAAAAAACAGCCGAACATTTAGTGAAGAAGTTTGAAACAAATTTTACACATGATGATACAGTGCCAGTGAGACAAAGAAATGCAATCAGTGAAGAGAATATTGCGGCCGTATGTGAAAGTGTTCGTGAAGACCAAAATTCATCGATTTCTCGACGAACTTGGCATCTCCCAGACATCTTTTAGGCGAATTTTTCGAAGAGACCTTAGTTTACATCTACACAGAATTGTTTTACACCAAGAACTCAAACCAACAGATCATTATTGAAAACAAAATTCGGTGATTCGATTTTTTCAAGAAATGGACCGATAAATTATCCGCCTCGTTCGTGATTTAATTCCATTGGACTAATTTCTTTGGGGTGTCATTGAGTCATTAGTTTACAGCAATCATCCAGCAAATTTATACGATTTACATATCAATATTGAACGATTTATTGCTAACATACGACTTGATGTGTGTGAGTCGTGGAAAATTGGGTTCAACGACTTCTATACAGTGTTCTGCAAAACCAGTTGATTTCTGGTTTTTCCAAATAGACATCCTATGTTCTTTGATTCTATGCTGTAAACATCATAAGACAGATAGGCCGATGTTTACAGAATAGAATCAAATAACATAGGATGTCTATTTTGGTTACTGAATTGTTTCAGCCGTTACTATTTGGTAGTTGATCATAATTAAAACAAATTGTAGAAATTACTATTTTTTACTACCAATAAAAATATATTTTACACATTTTCTTGTGACTCGAGTTTCGGGAAATGAACTATCCCATCATCAGACAACTGAAGACCTAACAGTGGTACAGAGGTATTTAAACAAAAGTGATAAATATTTTGAATATTTCAATAGATAACACCTAATAGTGGTACAGAGGTTTACAAGCGGAACGTGATAAAAACCCGGTTAAAAAAGAGGGGCCTTCTAACAGATATCGGAATGTAGGCAATCGACGAAGAAGGTTATTAAACACATGGTACCCAAATATCTCAAATAATTTTTTGGGGTTACATAGTTCCGTACAGTTATTTATTATTTTTACGTTATTTTATTGTACATCTCAAATATTTGGATTTATATAGCTCCATACAGTCATTCATTATTTTTTAAATTATTTTTATTGTGAACGAATTTGAAAATTTTAATAATCAAGTTTCTTTTCATTTGAATCTACATGTAAAATTTTCTTAGGATTTTCTTTTGTCGAAAGGAATTACTAATTTCTAAAGAATGAGTGGCAAAAGTTGAGTTTTTGTTTACTTTTCATTAAATTAGTTTTATGTTCGTTGAAAAAGGTTTTAAACAGATGTTACTTTTTGAATATCTCAAATATTTTCGACTTACATAGCTCCGTACAGTCATTCATTATTTTCACATTATTGTTATTGTGAACTAATTTGAAAATTTCAACAGATTCTAGATAATCGAGTTTCTTTCCTTTTGATTCTACATGTGAAATTTTAAGATTATCTATTGTGGGAAAGGAATGACCGTCTTCTAGACAATGAGTGGCAAAAGTGGAATTCTGTTTATTTTTTATGAAACTCATTTTATGTTCGTTGAACCTCGTCTTGAAGGAACGTCCTGTTTGTCCTATATATTTATTACTGCACGTAGAACAAGATAACTCATAAACTCCTGATTTGTGTATGTTTGGAGTAGGGTCTTTTGCGTTAAAAAATACCGATGATAACTTGTTTTGCGTTGTGAAGGCAATATTGACATCTGATTTTGAAAAACTATTGACCACTTTTTGACTTATGCTACCAAAGTACGATAGAGAAATTAATTTTTTATTTTCTTCAGTTTTTATGATAGGATAAATTTGGCTCATAGCTATTTTAGATAGTTTCTGTCGAATTAGATTATCTATTATATTGGGGTTGAAACCGTTGTTCGCGGCTATTGATTTTATAATTTGGACTTCAGCTTCGCGGTCAGTTCTTGATAAGGGTAATGCGAAGGCTCTATGGATCAGAGTATCAATCGATGATCCATAGAGCCTTCGCTCTGTACCACTGTTAGGTCTTCAGTTGTCTGATGATGGGATAGTTCATTTCCCGAAACTCGAGTCACAAGAAAATGTGTAAAATATATTATTATTGGTAGTAAAACATAGTAATTTCTACAATTTGGTTTAATTATGTCTACTTTGAAAAACTTCAAGCTGTTTTGCAAAACAATGTATAGAAAATAACATTTTGTTTAACGAGAAAGGTGTCACTTTACTATATTGTTAATGAGGGTATATTTGTGAACTATTTGCAGATTCTTTCAATCAAAAAAGCCGTTGATAAAAAGGAAAATTTAAGAAATGCCCAAATACTATTCGGCAACACTCCTATGTTGGATTATTTTATTTCCATGCGCCACAAAAATACACGGGTATATCCTTAGTGTAATAAAAGAACCTTTTTCAATTTTAAGTTTAATTCCTTTTTTTTCTTCTTTGAAGATGGTCGAAAGACCAAAACATGTTTCAGGATTCTGGATAAATTGTGAAAAATAAAAACTGCGTGAATTAGTTTAATTAAAATTACATACATCGACAAAAGGCTTGGCGCCCCCCTATCAACTCTGAACTTGTTGAATGCAACATGACAATTTTTTGTGGGTGGAATCTTCACTATCTCATAATTTAAATGAAAACAATGAACCAGCAAAAAATGTTTCTTGTTCGGGAGAATACAGGTGTATTCGAAGTTAATCAGTTTTCAGCGAATAACGAGAGATGTTTGACCGGGCAAGAATAGTAGCCCTACATGAAGAAGCTTTGTCGAACCACCAGATTGTGCAACGTTTGAATATTTCACGGACTTCTGTAAGGCATACCCTTTTCTTAGAAACCGGCCGCGTTGTCCAGAGATCGGTGCCTGGTCGTCCCAAAGTAACATCTGCAAGGAAAACTTTACATCGAAAATTTTACTCGAAAGAATCGAACGGTATTTGTAACAGCCCTTCGAATTCATTTTTTGAGGACCTATAGACGTGTAGTCTCAATCAGTAGCATAAGGAGAAGGATGCATTCGTCAAACTTAAGGGCAAGAAGATCTTTAAGAGTACCTCTGTTATAATATGGACATAGAGTAGGGTGTCCGTTATTTACGAAATTGATTATTTCTCTTGCGACTCCCTCTAAATTTTTAGTTTATCATCTAAAACAAAATATTACACCATCATAAGCCTCTAATTTTCATAACAACCCTTGCCCCAAAGACGATACATTTTCCATTTAAATTGCATGGTATTTTGCCACTTTTTGCAAATATTTTTTTTTTCTTGGACTTGTTTGTTAGTAGCAATAACAAACTCATATTCGTGTACAGAATTGAACGCTCTACAAAAAAGGTCTCCTAAAATTTTTCGATAAATTTACTTCTTCAAAAGTTATTCAAAGTTAAAGTTGACCTCAAGATAAATTCTTGAATTTTTGCGCTTTTACGGCAAAATTATGATTATTTTTGTTCAATTTATTTTTTTATTCCAGAAAATATTAAATTCTAATGTTGTTAAGGTGAAAACCAAAAACCTTCCAAGTTGAATGAAATTTAAACCATTTCAGTATACTTGACTTATTTAATTAAACATTGTTTAGTTACATTTTGATACTTTTTTTCATAGTCGCTTACAACCTGAATCACAAATTGTTTTTCATCTTCACTTCTAGCTAAAATATTAATGTATTCTTCTGACAATTTAACAGCTCTTTCTGCTGTATCATTAACTACTCTCAAATTTTTTACAATTTCTAAACCTCTTAAATATCCTCTAACCATTCAGTACTGTCTAACTGCAGAAAGCTTGTATCAATTGAAAACCTTTCAAAAAATTGTAAATAATTTGAATTTATAAAATAATCAATGTTTTTATTTGTGAACCATTTAAAATCACCCAGATCAAAGATAAAGCGTTTAGGAATATCGAACTGTTCATTATTCACATTTAAAGCCTCAACCATTTTTTGCCTGACACAAAGAGATATATTTTTGTCGAAAAATGATAAGGCTGCAGCTTCAGGACTCAAATACCATAAATGGTTTCGAAATTTTTCAAGAACTGCATTGGATAAATTTTTATCGATTGATCTATAGTTATAAACAGATTTGATAAATTCAAGATCTTGATTTGGTGCAGCTGCAGCTAAAAGTGAAGAGTACCAATATGGAACATAAACAAAAACAATAAATAATGAAATTTCCTGATTTTTTTCGTCTTGAGCGCTTAACTTAATACTGTCTCGGAAAATATACATTTTTAAACTATAAATTGCTTTGGATATCCACCGAGCATGATGGAATGCCCCCGGTTTATAAAATTTGATTTCCTCAACATCCATCGTGCCTGAAAATATTTTGCTCAATTCTAACAGTTCTTTGTAATCGTCACGAGGTAAACAAGTATTCAAGAACTGATCGATTTTCGAACTTACTTCTGGTATTTTATCTCTTAACATTTTTGTTAATTAAATGAACAACAATTGTTAATGTGTGACAAAACGTCCACAACAATGTGTTACAACGTGTAAAGAGAAGATATTTGTTTACAATCCTCGAAGTGCATAAAACGCCGCCTTGACTATAGTCGAGTTACTAAATGAGCTAGAGTGCGCTTGCGTAGAAAAAATCCGTACGTTGGTAAGAATGTTTGTAAGAGTAAATTCAAAATGTTAACTCATTGGAAAGAAATTTTTCGAAAAGCACAGAAATTTACCCAATTTAATTACAATTAGTTGATTAAGTGTTGCAAATAGATACAAGCTCAGAAATGAAAAAAACTGAAATTAACCTGTCATGCAATCAATTATTTGCCATGTATAAAAAATTTTTTTACCATAGGATCACGAAAAATTATATATTTTTTTAATTAAATGAATAAATTGCACAAAAATAATCATAATTTTGCCGTAAAAGTGCAAAAATTCAAGAATTGATCTTGAGGTCAACTTTAACTTTGAATAACTTTTGAAGAAGTAAATTTATCGAAAAATTTTAGGAGACCTTTTTTGTAGAGCGTTCAATTCTGTACAAGAATATGAGTTTGTTATTGCTACGAACAAACAAGTCCAAGAAAAAAAAGAAATATTTGCAAAAAGTGGCAAAATCCCATGCAATTTAAATGGAAAATGTATCGTCTTTGGGGCAAGGGTTGTTATGAAAATTAGAGGCTTATGATGGTCTAATATTTTGTTTTAGATGATAAACTAAAAATTTAGAGGGAGTCGCAAGAGAAATAATCAATTTCGTAAATAACGGACACCCTAACATAGAGCTACCCGTTGGCAAGAAGATCACCAAGATTCGGCTTACAAAGTGATAGTCGACGAGAAAGAGTTTGGAGAGGTCCAGGCTGACTAGATTGACTCAATTTCGCCTGGGAAGTTGTGCCCTTTCAAGGAGGATCAATGATGCTCTGGGGGGTTTAATGTTCGGTCGCTGTACCCCTCTTATTATCGTTGAACGAACAATGACTGGTACCATCTACGCAGAAAACGTTATTGAACCAATCGTTGTTACCCTGCGCAACGAATTTGGGGATAATTTCATTTATCAGGATGATTACGCCCCACCACACCGCACACGAAGAGAACAATATCCAGAGAGTGAACTGGCCAGCAAACTCACAAGACATGAATCCAATTGAGCACCTATGGTATTACTAGAAAGAGCAATATCCAATCGCCAAAACTCACCTTCAACTTTTCAGGAATTGAGTTAAGCACTTCAGGAAGAATGGAACGATATGCCTGAAAATTTCATTAATGACTTGATTCGTGGGATGTCTAAGCGTATTGGGCAGTTGTTGATTGAAAGAAGAGGTGGAATACGGACTATTGAATTTGGATTCAGTTGTGGAATAACTATAATTACTCAAAAATAAATAATCGATAAATTTAGATTTTTCCTATTTCTTTCCTATTTTGTCTCATCCTGCATAAAGCGAAGAGTAACAAACAAAGATTTTCTATCATATATATGGCAGTTGAAATAGAGGAAAAAATTCATTTTCATTTCCAGAACATAGAATGTTTATTTCTTGGGAAACCTAGAGGGGGGCCAATACTTTTGACGATATGTACATATGTACATATATATTGTAGAATTTAGTACATATAATTCTGAATTTAAAGTCATTTCGGGAAACATTTCGTCAGCGTAGGAGTGGACAGGGCCGTCTTTAAACTATTTGAGGCCCTGGGCACATTAGGATCATGGGGCCCCTATGACCTTGAGAAAACACTATTTAGTTACAATAGATAAAGAAAGACAAACAAGGTTCTAAATTTATTTTTATTTAATTACTAACTATAAAAAAATAGGAAATATAAAAAATAATCTACTAAAGTAACTCGCTGTCTCGCTTAACTTAAAATCCTTAGATTAATTCTATGTTGATTGCAAAGGTACCCTTCTAGATTTAAGATGAGCAAAATCGTTAATCACTTCTTCAAAATCTATGGTATTGAGAATATCACATTCTATGGACATCAGCGACAAACTAGTTAATCTCTCTTGATGCATTGTACTTCTTAATTCATTTTTTATTCGTTTCAATTTGGAGAAGGAGCGATCTCCGCTGCAGTTAGTTACCATCATGCTTAAAAATATTCTCAATGCAATTTCTACGTTAGGAAATGTGTCTTCAATTTTGTTTTGCTTTAATAGATTATATACTTCCTGTACACTGTTAGATGCTTCATTTTCACTCCGAACATTTTTCAAGTATTCTTTTAAATGTTGACATTCTATTTCTAACTCTTTTTCATTTACATCTTCGTGATAGATTTGGGAAAATTCTTTGCATCCTTGTCGTATCTCTTCGGAATTCAGAGTTTTTAAGTGAAAAAATAAACTAAAACGTTGACTGACGGTCTCATATGAACTTTGTCGCTGTTTTAGATGAACATTCAAGGTATCGATTATTGGCAGAAAGGTTTCTACGTTGAATCGCTCTTTTCCATTCAATTGGACTGATGGCGCAGAGCCATCAAAAAAACTCTGCCGTGAGCTTCTATGTCTTGTTCTTTGAGATAGATCCTTGTAGTCAGATTCTGGGTTATTTTCTTTGGCAGATGATTCGAAATTATCAAATTTATCCCTGAGGTTAGTAATAAAATCATAAAGTGGAGTCAACAAATTGGTTGCAACGTCCAGTGTTATTGTTTCTTTCTGAAGATAATTACTTGTTTTGTCTATTCTTTCCAATATAGTGCTCCAGATTTCCGTCAGTATAATAAATTCTAGAAAATTCTTTTATAACCCCCATGCAAAGCACTTACTGCATCAGCTCGGGCTGACCATCTGGTTTGTGAAAGACTCTTAACAACTTTTTTTGAACCTAAATGTTCTGTTAACATATTCCATCTGTGGGTAGAGCCCGAAAAGAAGTTGTACACTTTCTGAACTATTTCAAAAAACTGTGATGCCTCCGGTACACACCCAGCAGCATGGACACCTACCAAGTTTAGTGAATGTCCTGCACATGGTATAAAGGTGGCAAATTCACATTTTTCCTTGATTCTTGTTTGTAGACCACTATACTTTCCCGACATATTTGAAGCATTGTCGTAGCTTTGGCCTCTGCAATCTTTTATGGGAATATCATGTATCTCTAAAAAATTTAAGATGGTCTCCGCTAAATACTTAGATTTATGCTTTTTAATAGGTATAAATTTCAAAAACCTTTCAACAGGAACACAGTCTTTTACGTATCGAATGGTGAAAGTTAGCTGGTCAATATGAGACAGATCGGGCGTACTGTCAACGCTTATGGAAAAATATTTTGCTGATTTAACTTCATTTATAATTTTTTTTATAACCTGTTTTCCCATTACTTCAATAAACTCATTACAGATATTTGCTGATAAATAAGAAATGTTACCCTTTCTAGGATTCCCAAATTTTTTTAAGTGATCTGCAAGAAATGTATCAAATTCACTCAATAATTCCACACAACCCAAATAATTTCCATTGTTTGGAGATCCTAGGATTTGATTGTCGCCGCGAAATGGAAGCCCTCTCGATGCCAAAAATTTTACAACAGCTACAATCCGTTTAAGTACGTTTCTCCAGTAATCCACTTCCTTTTGATGTTGAGATAATAAGTCTATATCTACTCTACCAACCGCTTTACTTCGTGCCAGATAAGTCATCATAGATTGCTTATGCGCTGGGCTATTTTCATATGTTAAAATTATGTGATTAATATGCTTCCAATCATTACATCCATTCCGAGAGCAAAGATTAACATCAGTTGGGTTAAATAAGCAGCATGAAAAACAAAATACAGAGCATTTGGAAGGCGAATACAGCAACCATTTTCTTTCGACGCTTTCATTGTTCTTTAATTTGCGAATAAATAATGCTTTGTTGAAATATCTCGTTACTAATTTATTACCATCTTTGTAGGTTCTGGATGCCTCAGAAAAGTCAGAATCTTTATTTTGAAAATATACTGATCCCTTACGAATTAAAATTTCGCGATTTATTTCAACAAACTTTTCGTGAAAATAATCCGCGGGATCGTGCGATATTAATTCTTCTGTGTTGGAAAACTGCTGTTCAATTGACACAGTTGGAGTTATCGGTTTTAGTGAAGTCACTGAAGTCGTTGCACTTTCGTCGTAGGAATAGTCGCTTTCTGATTCAATCTCTTTTTCAAAATTGGAACATGAAGGTTTAGAAATTCCCGCAATTTGTAATTGAGCTGAGTCATCATGTGGAACATTTATGAGTTGATTGCTACTTACAGAAGTTTCTCCAGTAGTAGTAGTAAAATATGATGTTAATTTTGGTAACTTTTCAATTACTTCTTTCTGATGTAGAGCTTTTTTCCTTTTTTCAGATCCACTAGGATATGACCGTTTCGACATTTTATATTATAATTCAGTATTCAATTAATTTTATAACGAAAATATTCGCTAACACAAAACAGACAAACGACGATTTAATCAAACAATACTATTTTTTTATCAGAGCTCGAGCACAGTCAGTAACAAACTAACAACTACAAACAAAACAAACGCCACAACATCGCAGACAAATAATTGAAGGGAATTCCCCCGTTCGTCAAGTCAAACGACGATCGGGAGTCGGGAATTCCCCTTTTTTGTCTTTGGTATTACGAATGACGTTCGAATAGGTTTCTTTAAGACATATACCACACCGCATCAAATAATTCTTCTTTTTTTAGTTTAATAATTTTTCTTTTAATTGTATTCTTATACTTACATATAGGTATTTAAATTAACCTAAACATACTAATATCGGAAAAACTCATTTTTAAGAGAGAGTGGAGTACTTATACGGATACCCTGTTTATTTATTAGTTTGATCTTTCTTTTTGACGGATGTCAAATCTGAAATCGATATAACTTTGCAACGACGAACAATATTTTCTTATTTTAATAATATTAAAAATTGATAATAATCATAAGAATAGACACACAACATAAAAGTACCTGTTAAGGACTCAAGCATTTTCCGAAAGTCTTAAGTGGTTTTTATTGCTTCGAAGTAAAATTTAAATAGAAAAACTGAAATCAATGGTCTCTTACCTACCCAATGTTTTTATGTCTAGTGCAATAAAATTGATTGACGAATGAATTTATTTATTTTGAATAGTTTAAAACATACATACAGCCACATATTTAGCCAACACATTTTTTACATCAATAGATATTATCTGTTTCCCATCACTGACCCATCTGTCAAAAAGTTCAAGCTATGTTGTACAAGGTATAGCTATCCGCATGCGGCAAACTAAAGGTAATATAATAAGCGCAGGTATTGTAGTAAGTCATAATCATCAGATTTTTCAAAATTAATGTTTTTCGGCAATAGCTAAATATCGGTTATCATTTGGAACTAGGGGGCCCCATTCGATCGCGGGGCCCTGGGCACGTGCCCATAGTGCCCAGTGGGGAAGAGGGGCCTGGGAGTGGAAATGGATGAGTGTTATCAAGGTTTATGAATTTAAGGGTATCCTCGATGTGATGTCTTAGGTTACCAGTTCCCATCCACTTCATATTCCTTTTCAACCACAACTTTTTCCCTTTCTCCAGTCAGCGTATTTACAGCAGGAAAACATCATCGCTCATTTATGCGATATAATCCCGGAAGAACTCGCGGTCTTATTATTCGCGCCGGTGGTTATCGTAAACATTAATTTCTGTCGAGTTTCAATAAGCTGCAATTTGACAAATTAGGTGAAACGAGAATTCCTTCGCGTCTGAATTCGCTCCGCGGTGCCGGCCAGAAACGAAATTGATGCTCGCCGCATTTTTCCATCAATCTCCTTCAAGTGGCAGCCACTACAAACTGAACAGCACTCCTCATTCATTAGATAAGAGACTTTGTTTGCGCGGAAAACTCTGATAATTCAACCCTTTATTATACGTGAATGGAGCTGGAGAGACTGCTTTCGCTGCAGGATTTATTTGTCGAAGACTTATGGGGATCAATTTATTATCTGGCTGTAGAAACGTAAACGGGCAGTTTTCTTGGGGAGCATTGTCTGAAGAGATTTCCGAAAGGAATTATTCATTTCTTCAATCAAGGAATGGAAACATGGGCATTTTTCAGGTTCACCTGGTACCAACTTGACTCCTTGGCAACAAGTTTTAATAATATTATCAGTAGTAATAAGTTCCTGCAGTTTTTTTTATCGAAAATTGAAGCTGGACAATAAGGATCATTTGTATTGATATATTTTTTTACATATTGTCGTAAGTTTCCTTTTTAATCATTTTGTCAATTCATAAAATTACTCACAAGCCAAAATTTTAAAGAAAAAGCATATTCAGTGTACATAATGACTAGTCGAGTGAAAATTCTTTGAACGATGATCAAAAATCAGTAATCTTGTTGACAATTCATAAATAGAATGCAGGGGAATTTCAATTTCACAATTATTAAATGTAAAAACAGCCAAAGTTGCAATAAATAGTAGTAATTTCAATTAAGATATCTAATTTGAATTTGATGAAGAAATTGTTGAAAAGGTTTTTTACTATTATGAATCACATATAAACTACAGTGAAATTATTGACAAAGGACAATCTTAAATGAATCTGACTCATCAGAATTATGTAAATAGGAGAAGTTTGATCAAAATTCAATTAATTCAATGAAAGAGAATCTGCGTCAGATATTCTGAAATTATTAATGTAAGAGATAACCTTCAAGATGTTTAGGCATCAATAGAATTGTAATAGCATATAAGCTAAAGAAATTTAATCAATTTCATAAGTGATTTTCAGTAATTCATAAGTTATAAGCATTAGAAAATAAGGTTCGTTAAATTTTGACACTTGAAATACCTTGCGGATGAAAAGCAAGACTTTTACTGTTCTGTTTAACATGAAACATACATCGAAATGTAGTTTAAAAAATAGGCTGATTTTCAACAGTTATTTCAAACCCAGAAATATTGTAAATTTTGTTAAATCGTCGAAAGCAATAATTTTGACAGAAACTAATAAGCTTTGAAATTCAATTTTTCGTGAAAACTTTAAATAGGGAAGACACGGAAAAAAAGTCTCAGTCTTAAAAATACGTGGGCAGAATTCACATCAGTTCGTCTCAAAATAGAACATTTCTTTCTTCAATAATCCAGTTCCAAAACCTAAAAATAAATTAATATTATTATTATGAATGAAAATGTGATAAAAAAATTACGTGACCTGAGTGTTGTGAATGAAAAAAAATCCCGAACAAAATATTCAAACGTTGGGCAATCTGGTGGTTCGACAATGCTTCTTGATGTAGGGATGATGTAGGATACTATTCTTGCCCGGTCAAAATGAGAAATTGGATGTCCCGGCACTTTCCACGGAATATTCTCAATATTACAACTGTCGTTATTCGCTGAAAAATGACTTCGAATACACCTGTATTCTCCCGAACAAGAAACATTTTTTGCTGGTTTATTGTTTTCATTTAAGTGATAAGATAGTGAAGATTTCACACACAAAAAAGTGTCATTTACATTCAACAAGTTGAGAGTTGATAAGGGTGCCAAGACTTTTGACGATGTGTGTATATAGGACAGACAGGCCGATGTTAACAACAGAGAGACAAAGAACATAGGATACCTATTTGGAAAAACCAGAAATGAACAGGTGTTACAAATATTGTATAGAAGATAATCATTATTTTAATGAGAAAATTGTCACTTTACTATATAATGTTGATAGTGATAAATTGATGGACTATTCGGAGATCAAAAGAGCCATTGAGAAAAAGGAGAATTTAGCAAATTCCCAAATACTCTTTGGCAACACTCCTAAAACGGATGCTGTTATTTCCATGTTCCATAAAATTACACAGATGTCCCAAGTGTAATCAAAGAACTTTTCATTTTTATGTATAAAAAATATCGTAAGATTTACTAAAGGTACTACGTTACAATTCATTTCATTCAGTTTTTTAATAATAAAAGCCTTTAAAAGTAAGACTCATTTCACTTTAATGTCCTGTACCTGGTTGATTTTCTGAACCTATAGGGTGTTTTTTTAGAGCGATAGAAATTCAAATTGAAATTAAAAACATTTCAATTAAGATTGAGGCCAATATTTTTTTATTTAAAAGATAATTTTATGACAGTTATATTTTAAAAATCATTTCCGGCTTAGGTGCATCACTACTAGCTCTGAGGAACCGCATTCGACCAGAGCAATTTTGGACCACTTTTTCGAGTAATTCAGGCCTTATGTCATCAATAAAACGAGTTATGTTGGCTTCCAAAGGGTCTATGGTTTCAAAGAAAATAATGCGGTGGAGCTATGTCGCATGATCTTGGAGGCCATAATAATAATGTTATCACCAAATCTTTCTTTCGATAAATTAACTGTTACGGTAGCAGCATGAGGTGTCGCACCATCTTGTTGGAACCAAAACACTTCCGGGTCGATACCATTCAAATTTTTAAACAAATAATCATTGATCATGGATCTGTAACAAGCACTCACTGTTACATTAGCTCCAGCATCGTTTTTAAAGAAATATGGACCGATGATGCCTCCAGCGTGTAGAACACACCATACAGTGCATTTTTCAGGATGCAATGGAACATGCAGATTTTCTTGAGGATTGTTTTCACTCCATATACCGCAATTGTGCTTGTTTACATAGCCGTTCAACCAGAAATGAGCTTCATCACTAAACACAAATTTCCGATAAAAAAGTGGATCAACTTCAAGCTGTTCTAGGACCCAGTCAGTAAACAACCGACGCTTATTATGGTCAAGTGGCTTTAGTTTTTGAACCAGTTGGTTTTGTATGGGTGGATGCACAGCAGCGATATTTTCTTCTGTACGTACAGTTCTTTGTCTCGTTGTTGTTGTTGCATCGAGTAGAGAAAATGTCATCCGAAATCTATCGATAGTTCGACGAATAAGCTTTTCTGATGGACGATTATGTCAACCATAAATTTCACGAGGTGCTCTATAAGTTTGGCGAATAGAACACTGATTTTGAAAATAAATTCTAACAATTTGTAAACGTTGTTACGGCGTGAATCTTTCCATGGTAATTTTCCGATGCTTACTGAACAGAAATGTCAAAACAACATGGCTTCTACCTTCTGTCAAATCACAGTTATCCCTATCGAAAGTTCCATCAGTCTAAAAACACACGATACTTATCAGAATATCCATTTAACTCAATGGAATATACATTCCCTAGAATGCAGAATACCGACTGACACATAAAGAGCCGCCAGATGTATATCGATCCGATTGTCAGCTAGCCGAACTAATGGTAAACGTGTCAAAGTCGTAATCTTTCGAAAGGATCTGATGGTTGAGTGGACTTCCTTCCCTGATAAACATTCTGCGTTTGGTAAAATTGGGCCGAGTTTGGCCGATATGGAACAGGCACGAACTCAAGCGGAGGAAGCGTTTGATCCACGTGACCTTTGGCCTTGACTGTCACTGCGTTGGAATGATGTGTGTGTATCCTGAAATGGGGTTCGTTTCTTTCCAACCACACACGAATGATTCCTATGAATCTTTCATCGGTTCATTTAGCACAGCAATACGTGCGTAGGTTTGTCTAGATGAGAATTTCATCGAATATTATGAAATTGTCGCCTTCATTTGAAATCCAAATGACCCTTTGTGTATGCCTTTCCATAAAAATACATGAAAACATTTGATGAATGAAAATTTATTAGTATTTTAGTGTTTGCGCGCACGCAGTCTTGAAAAATCATTAAGGTAGATGTCGGGTGTTTTTTTAGAGCGATAGAACTTTCGATAGGGATCATTGTGATTTGACAGAAGGTACAAGCCATGTTGTTTTGACATTTCTGTTCAGTAATCATTGACAAATTATCATAGAAAGACACACGCCGCAATACCGTTTACAAATTGTTGAAATTTATTTTCAAACTCAGTGTTCTATTCGCTAAACTTATAGAGCACTTCGTGAAATTTATGGTTTACACAATCGTCCATCGGAGCAGCTTATTCGTCGAACTATCGATAGATTTCGGACAACAGTTTCTCTACTCGATGCAATAACAACAACAAAACAAAGAACTGTACGTACAGAAGAAAATTCTGCTTCTTCAAGTCAACAGGTTGGAATCTGGGCATCCACCACATGGAAAATTTTGCGTAAAGATCTTAGTCTACACCCGTACAAGATAGAAATGGTTCAAGAACTAAAGCCACTTGACCATAATAAGCGTCGTTTGTTTGCTGATTAGGCCCTATAACAGCTTGAAGTTGATCCACTTTTTTATCGTTGTTAGGGATGAAGCTCATTTCTGGTTGAACGGATATGTAAACAAGCAAAATTGCCCCATATGGAGTGAAAACAATCCTCAAGAAGTTCTATAGGTTCCATTGCATCCTGAAAAATGCACTGTATGGTGTGCTTTACAAGCTGGAGGCATCATCGATCCATATTTCTTTAATAACTATGCTGGAGCTAATGTTATAGCGAATGGTGCTCGTTACAGATCGATGATCAATGATTATTTGTTCAAAATTTGAATGGTATCGACCCAGAAGTATTTTGGTTCCAACAAGATGGTGCTACACCTCATGCTGCTACCGTTATAATTGATTTATTGAAAGAAAGGTTTGGCGATAACATTATTTCGAGAAATGGTCCAATTAATTGGCCTCAAAAATCATGCGACATAACTCCACTGGATTTTTTTCTTTGGGGTTATGTTTAGTCTATAGTTCATGCTGATAATCCAGAAACAGTAGGCTCTGGAAGCCAACATAACTCGTATTATTTATGAAATAAGGTCTGAAAGACTCGAAAAAGTGGACGAAAATTGGTCTGGTCGAATGCGGTTCCTCAGAGCTAGTATTGCTGGACTTATGCCGGAAATCAGTTCTGAAACATATATGTCATAAAATTTTCTTTCAAATAAGAAACATTTGGCTTCAATTTTAATTTAAATGTGTTTTATTTCAATTAAAAGTTCTATCACTCTAAATGAACACCCGATACTTGACACAAAAAGCTTTGGCACTCTTATTCATTAATGAAGGGTTTTCCAATAAGAATTTTGAGATTGAAAGAAACGAATATATTTGAAGAGAAATCAATAGATGTTTAGTTAATTGTGAAGAGAAAGTTATGCCATTAACAATCTAAATCGACCAAATGGCCAAATGGCTATCATATCGTTTTCATGTAGTTTTCCATCACCAATTCGCACATTTGCGACCCTATGTCTTCGATAACTTCAAGAATTCCGTCTTCAAAGTCTTAATCGGTTTCGATTATGCACTAACTTGTCCAAATGAGGTCGGTGAAAGTGAACATCAGTAAAAAGGCTCAAAAAAGAATTATTCCACGAACAAGATTGTCTTTTCACCGTATGTAGAGTTAAAACTACACCGAAACAACTCCCTCATATTGAGTAACAAATCGAATTGAATTATATGTATTCAGGCTATAAATAAACCACATTTGAAGTATGCTTAACCAAGAACTTGCATACTAATTTGTTAACGTTTAATTAATTACAAGGAAGAACTCAAAAGGTATATCTACATACCAAGCATTTCTTTTCATATCCGCATCTGAAGAAATTACATTACTTTCCGGTCTCCCTATTATTTGCCGAAATTTCTAACCCTTACTTCAATTTTAAATTCGCACCTGTCGCCGAGCTTCACATTTTCCCGGTTTTAAATAACCTCGGATTTTGTTTGAATTCGCCTAATTTGTTCGGTCAATTCCCGAATGTCCTCCCAATATTCCCCCAATATTACATTTGGTAATGTTCTGGTTCGCACCCTGGAACAGGAGTAGATCGATTGTGTCAACCTTACACGCAAGCAATACAAATATTCAGGGCAAACATTTAGAGCCGATGCTAAGATAAACAAACAAACCTTCTCCGATATGACAATGATGACATGAACGTTTGCGTTTAATATACACCTCAGAAATGATTTATTTGGTCGAACGAGCAAAGATTGACACTTGTCCATAACGTTGAAGGTTACCCATTCAGCCAGATATTAAGGGTGGCCTTTGTTTTCACCATCAGATATGAATCTTGTTTGCACTGCGTTTTCTCTATAAAATACTTTGTTATTTGTAGTGTGGGTGAATTTTAAAGGTTCAGAAAAGATATTGAGCTTTAAGAAAGAAGACATAAAATTCGTAACCGATCGGGTGTCTTTTTGAGAGCGATAGAACTTTAAATTGAAATAAAACAAAATAAGAAGGAACGGTTTTTTACTTGATAGAAGGATTATTACAAAATTTGAAAATCAAAACAGATTTAATCTGTTATCTTCTACAATTTTAATTTCAAAAAATTCTTTGAAGAAATTTTGAGAATTAAATTAATGTCTTTATAAAGACATTAATTTAATTCTTAAAGTTTCTTCAAAGAATTTTTTGAAATTAAAATTGTAGAAGATAACACATTAAATCTGTTTTGATTTTCAAATTTTGAAATAAAACACATTTAAATTAAGATTGAAGCAAAAATTTTTTCATTTGAAAGATAATTTTATGACATTTATAATTTAAAAATAATTTCCGGCTTATGTCTCCCACGACTAGCTCTGAAGAACCGCGTTCGTCCAGACCAATTTTGGACAACTTTTTCGAGTAATTCAGGCCCTATTTCATTAATAACACGAGTTATGTTCGCTTACAAAGCGTCCATTATTTCTGCTTTATCAGCATAAACCAATGATTTGACATAACCCCAAAGATAATAATCCAGTGGAGGTTTATACTTGATAGAAGGTATATAAAATTATTTTAATATTTTAATATTTACAGGTATATTCTGTTTGCCTTCTACATATTTAATTTCAAAAAATTATATTTAATATTATAACTTCAGGAATTGAATCAATGTCATATAAGTACTACTTATATCAAGCGACATATAAAATAAACATTCATTATAAAACATCCAAATGATATAACAGAATCGAATAAATATAAATTGTTAAAAAAAATCCTATGAATCAAATATTTTGAGTAGACAAAATTTTGTTTCTGCTCATCTCTCTTATGAAAACAGATATTTTTCAAAAATGTTTAACATAATCTTAAGAATTTTACCATAAAACCATCTTACTTAGAATATTCAAAATTATTGGATATCTAACTAAGTTGTTTTTTAGAATATCTCCCAATAAAGTTATGTCCCATGATCTTGGAGGTCAATTAATTGGACTATTTCTCGAAATAATGTTATCGCCAAATCTTTGTTTCAATAAATCAATTGTTATGGTAGCAGGTTGAGGTGTAGCACCATCTTGTTGAAACCAAAACACTTCTGGCTCGATACCATTCAAATTTTGAAACAAATTATCATGGATCATCGATCTGTAACGAGCACCATCCACTTTAACATTAGCTCCAGCATCGTTTTTAAAGAAATATGGACCGATGATGCCTCCAGCGCATAAAGCACACCATAGAGTGCATTTTTCAGGATGCAATGGAAACTGCAGAACTTCTGGAATTTTGTTTTCACTCCATATACGGCAATTTTGCTTGTTCACATAGTTGTTCAACCAGAAATGAGCTTCATTATTGAACATAATTTTTCGATAAAAAATTGGATCAATTTCAAGCTGTTCTAGGGTCCAATCAGCAAACAAACGACGCTTATTATGGTCAAGTGGCTTCAGTTCTTGAACCAGTTGGATCTTGTATGAGTGAAGACCAAGATCTTTACGCAAAATTTTCGATGTGGTGGATGCACAAAGTCCAACTTGTGAACATCGACGAATTGACAAATCTGGATCATCACTAACACTATGACTTACAGCAGCGATATTTTCTTCTGTACGCACAGTTCTTTGTCTTGTTGTTGTCGTTGCTTGGAGTAGATAAAATGTTGTCCGAAATCTATCAATAGTTCGACGAATAAGCTGCTCTGATGGACGATTGCTTAAGCCATAAATTTCACGAAGGGCTCTATAAGTTTGGCTAATAGAACATTGATTTTGAAAATAAATTACAATAATTTATAAACGTTATTGATCCATGATAATTTGTCTATGCTTACTGAACAGAAATGTCCAAACAACGTGGCTTCTACCTTCCGTCAAATCACAGTCATCCCTATTGAAAGTTCTATTACTCTAAAAAAAACACCCGATATATTGCTAAAATACGTGGACGATTGGAAATAAAATTGAGCAAGCAGCTAGATATTAGGAGTATAAATGCGGCTTTTGTCGAAAATTTAAGCTTTATTGTGAAAAATTGGTGATACATTCAAAGTTCAAAGTATTTTCCGCCGCTAGTCACTACTTTTTTCAAATTTCTGGCATTAAACGGATCCCAACGAGAGAAAAGGCCGCTATGCATGCATTTATCCATTCTTTTATCTCATCGTAATTGGGTAAGTGCTGGTCAGCTATGTTACATTAATGGGAAGAAATAATGTTTGGGATATACGTCGGTTGGAGTGAGTCGTCCCATTTTAGCCTTTCTAACTACGTCTTAACAACATGTGGACATGCATTGTCAATAACTTCAATTGCTTAATGAAACAATGAACTAATCAAAACCGTACGAACTCATTTTTAATCCTGATATTTAAATCAACTATATTTACTGGATTATCAATTTGGCGCCCAACGTGGGGCCTATCCATAATGGCTCTCAAATATTCTTATCATTAAGTGAATGTTAATTCTCGACATATTATTCATTCTCATGTATTTTTCGCGAGGGCGTTTAAGTTTGTTCAGATATCGGAAAAGGAAGTCTTGAGTTGTTTGTGGATATCGCTTCAGATTCCCGAAACGTCGTTGAAAACACTTTTAGTCGAGATAACAGCCCGAGTCATTAGCAACCATAACAATAACGCCTTATCCACGAGCTCTACCTGACGAGATACCCCAAAGGCAAGAAACGGCAATAGAAATATTCCAATTACACGTGTTGGCAACCGTCGTTATTAGCGTCACCGGACGC
This sequence comes from Megalocaria dilatata, assembly GCA_034642435.1. Taxonomy (NCBI): domain Eukaryota; kingdom Metazoa; phylum Arthropoda; class Insecta; order Coleoptera; family Coccinellidae; genus Megalocaria; species Megalocaria dilatata. Next base: position 45,631,775 of record CM067860.1, read on the forward strand.
CCTCGGGCTACGTTCGGAATTCAAACGGTGCAAGATTAAGACTTCCTCCTGCTGCAAATCCCCTTTCCAATTCGCATGAAACAATGGCGTTTTCGAATTATTTGCAGTAACCGGTGGGATTGCGAACAAAGCGCCCTGCTCGCGAAATAATTTGTGGTGTGTGCGGTTTTTTTCCGAATTAGAACGGATCCCAGACAGGCCTTCGTGTTGCCCGCAGTTTTCGAACCTTTGTTCCCTGCCTGAGAAAACGATGAAAAATTACGGTTTGCTATATTCTGCGGAAGTTTTGTGGCCGGGTAGAGAAAGTTAAGCGCTTTGGGAGAGTGAAATATATCGAATAATCGCGAAGTAGGCGTTTCTCGAGTTTCGAGTATTTAGGACACCACGTCTGAGTGGATCGTTTGACGGATATACTCCGTGTTTTTCTTACGTATTGGGGTTCGTTTTTTTCTTTAGATTTCAACTCCACTCTGATGATAGTTTGGGGACAAACAATCCATTATTTTTGCCTGAACTTTGGGATTATAAAAGGTTTCGGATTGTACGATTTGGATAAAATATGCAACATTTTATCCTATAATTTATTGACATTTTAAAGGTTGCTTCATAATGCCTCTCTCATATCGGGTGATTTTTTAGAGCGATAGAAATTTAAATTGAAATAAAACACATTTAAATTAAGATTGAAGCCGAATTTGTTTTTATTTGAAAGATATTTTATGACATTTCTTCTTCTTCCGTCTCCATATTAGGCGAGGTCGCCTGTTCATTCTTCGTCCCCTTGCCTACTGTGCACTCAGGTTGTCCTTCTTTTCCTAGGCTTACCTTGATCTCTGTGGCCTAGTGGAACGTGCTATTCTGACAATTTTTGAAGCGCTCATTCTCTCTATACGGGAGTTCCATTCAATCTTTCTTTTTAGTTCCCATTCATTGATGTTTTCCGCTTTACAGGTTCTACGTATGTTTTCACTTGTTTCCCTGTCGAGAAGTGTTTTTCCGGCGATCCTTCTAAGCACCCTCATTTCTGTTGTCTCTAGCAATCGTTTGAGTTTTGCAGTATCTGGTCTTGTTTCTACACAGTATGTCATAATAGGCCTGACCGTCGTTTTGTAGATTCTGGTTTTGGTTTCAGTTCTTAAATTTTTGTTACGTCATATTGTGTAGTTTAAATAACCAACTACTCTTGGGGTTTTTTTGACATTTATATTTTGAAATAATTTCCGGCATATGTCCACCACGACTAGCTCTGAGGAACCGCATTCGACCAGACCAATTTTGGATAAATGTTTCGAGTAATTCAGGCTTTATTACATCAATAACAAGAGTTATGGTGGCTTCCAAAGCGCCTATTGTTTCTGGGTTATCAGCATAAACCATTGACTTGACATAATCCAAAAGAAAATAATCTAATGGAGTTATGTCGCATGATCTTGAAAGCCAATTAATTGGAACCAAAACACTTCTGGGTCGATACCATTCACATTTTGAAACAAATAATCATTGATCATCGATCTGTAACGAGCACCATTCACTGTAACATTAGCTCCAGCATCGTTTTTGAAGAAATATAGACCGATGATGCATCCATCGTGTAAAACACCATACAGTGCATTTTTCAGAATGCAATGGAACCTACAGAACTTCTTGAGGATTGTTTTCACACTATATAAGGCAATTTCGCTTGTTTACATAGCCGTTCAATCAGAAATGAGCTCCATCACTAAACACAATTTTACTGTAAGGAAGTGGATCAACTTCAAGCTGTTTTAGGGCCCAATCAGGAAACAAACAACCCTCATTATGGACAAGTGGCATTAGTTCTTGAACCAGTTGGATCTTGTATGGGTGTAGACCAAGATCTTTACGCCGAATTTTCCATGTGGTGGATGCACAGAGTCCAACTTGTTGTGAACGACGAATAGACATATCTGGATCATCATTGACACTATGACTTACAACAGCAATATTTTTTTCTGTACGTACAGTTCTTTGTTTTATTGTCGTTGAATCGAGTAGAGAAAATGTGGTCCGAAATCTATCGATAGTTCGACGAATAAGATGCTCTGATGGACGTTTATGTAAGCCATAAATTTCACGAAGTGTTCTATAAGTTTTGCGAATAGAACACTGATTTTGAAAATAAATATCACCATTTTGTAAACGTTTTTGCGGCGTGAGTCTTTCCATGATAATTTGTCAATGCTTACTGGACAGAAATGTCAAAACAACATGACTTCTGCCTTCTGTCAAATCACAGTTATCCCTATCGAGAGTTCCATCACTCTAAAAAGAACACCCGATAGAAGTCTTGATACTTATTGGCGAAAAACTCTTGTAATCGGTTTTCATTATCTTCTCTTGATTCCAATTTCCTATCACTCAGAGCGTTTTGCAATGCCAGATCCGGACTATATGGTGGATGCATTAAACTTCCCAACAACGCTCGCTGAGTTTCTAGCGGTCATTACAGACTTGTTTGGTCTGGCGTTGTCGTGATGGAACACAGCACTCCTTCTGTTGGTCAATTCTGGCTCTTTCTGGCCAATAGTTGCCTCATACGGTCCAGTTGTTGACAGTAAAGATACGAATTGAGTGTGTGGTCATATGCGCAGGGGAGTGAGGAGGTGGTATCTGCTTTGTGGAGTTTTAGTCACGATTGAGCAGTACCTGGGTACGCATTGCGGTTACGAGCGTATTATCGCAACGTTGATTCAATAGTGGCTTGTCAACATTTGTTTAAGTGCTAAATATCGCACACGCCATGCACCAAGTGAAGACAGCATTAGAAAATGGATCCAAATGTTCGAGAATATAGGTGCGACGATAAAAATTCAACACTCTGGCCGCCCTCGTTCAGTTCGCAACGAAGAAAAAATTCCACAAGCGAAGGCGTCAGTTCGTCAAAATTCGTCTTTATCCATCCGAAAGCAAGGCCAATCATTAAACATCAATAAATCGTCCTTTCATCTGATTTTAAAGAAAGACTTGCATTTAAAATACAATAAAATTGAATTGGTTCAAAAATTGAATTTATACTTTCAATTGTCAGAAAGGAATCAATAAATTATTATTATGTAAGTTTCACAGAGTATCAAATTTAGAACATGATTAAGCCGCTGTGTGGCGAAACAATTGTCGTTCAACAACAAGGAATTCAAAATTAAAATAAATTAATACGGCTAATCTGTACAAAAAGTCATTAATAAGGAGTATCAGCTATGGTAATAGAAAGCTCTAGAAATCGAGACAGTGTGGCATACATCTGATTAAAAATCCTAAACTCAAACAAACTCAACAAAGTTTTGTAGATCACAGAGGTAAATTGGAGACATGCCCACGTTTCAAACTGATTGGTTTTCGTCAATGCAATGAATGCTAGTGACTCCAAATCTGTCAATATACTATATTCGCTATAGACAGAGACTACAGGATATTAATAATACTCTAGCGCCATCTAGGGTATGCAAAATACATATACAGAGACTCTAAGATATTAATAATACACTAACGCCAGCCAGAGTATGAAAAATACATACAAGACATATCTTTGCGAGTTAATTCAAGTAAAGACATATATTCTCGATATTTTCACGTTAGAAACGCATAATAAACATTCCTCATGCTCAAATCAGATCATAATTTGCCGTAATGCTCAAAAAATAGCATATTTATATCAAAATAAATTAATTCGGCTGATCTGTACCAAAAGTCATTAATAAGGAGTATAAGCTATGGTAATAGAAAGTTCTAGAAACCGAGACAGTTCAACATACTATCTGTATAATTTATTGGGTCGCCTTCAAAATAGGCTCCATTTGCTCCAATACATCTATGCCAACGGCACTTCCAATTATCGACACATTTTTTATAGGCGCTTTCCGGGATGGACTTTAGCTCTCGCGCCGAATTTTGTTTTATGGCTTCAATCGAGTCAAAACGGGTGCCACGAAGGGGCAATTTTAGTTTTCGGAAGAGGAAAAAGTCGCAGGGAGCCAAATCCGTGGTTGCTGAAGCACGTTTGTTGAGTTTTTGGCGAGAAAGTCAGTCACAATCGTAGGTCAGTGAGAAGGCGCGTTATCGTCATGCAAAATCCATGAGTTGTTCGCCCACAAATTTGGCCGCTTCTTACGGATACGCTCACGAAAACGTTTCATAACGCCTAGGTAATACTCCTTGTTTACCGTCTGACCCTCTGGAACGAATTCGTAGTGCACCACGCCACGGATATCGAAGAAAACAATGAGCATCACCTTCATTTTCGAGCGGCTTTGGCGTGGTTTTTTCGGTTTCGGCTCATTTTTTGCCACCCATTCCGATGATTGCTGGCTTGTTTGCACATCGTACTCGTAGACCCAGGTCTCATCACCAGTTATAATGCGTTCCATGAATGTAGAATCGGAATTACAGCTATCCAGCATGTCTGAAGCAACCTGTTCGCGATGACGTTTTTGAAGAAAATTCAGGTCTTTCGGTACAAGTCGTGCGGCCACCTTTCTCATGCCCAAAATATCAATCAAAATCGTACGTGCGGACTCGTGGGATATCTTAAGATCATGTGCTATCTCTCTCAAGCTGGTACGACGGTTTTCCAGCACCCTTTCCTTAATTTTATCGACGTTATCTTCGATCGAAGCCGTCGATGGGCGTCCACTTCACGACCGTCCTTGAAGGCTCTGTACCACTGATATGCACGAGTTTTCGATAGAGCATTATCACCAAAGGCCTTTTGCAACATTTTCAATGCATCGGCACACGAAAATTCATTTGCAACACAAAACTTTAAACAAATTCTTTGCTCAACGTAATCACCCATACTAAAAATCGGCACGCACTCTGACATCGACTGACTTAATCAGCTGTTGCAAACATACTAGTTGACAGATCCCGCTCAAGCTTGGCATAGTAATTAAGGACAGTGGTACCAACCTAGGAAAAAAAAATTTACCTGCCTCATTGCCCCGCCAGATTTAAATCGATAATTCCCGGTACTTTCTTGACAGAATGTATATCTGTATAATAATTCTATACTCAAATAAACTCGACAAAGTTTTGTAGATCACAGAGGCAAATTGCAGACATTAGCACGTTTCAAACTGATTGGTGGACATCAAGATATTAATAATACAATAGCGCCATCTAGATTATGCAAATTATATACACAGAGACTCTAAGATATTAATAATACACTAACACCATCTATAGTATGCAAAATACATACAAGACATACCTTTGCGAGTTAATACAATAAAGAAAATTTTGTCGAGTTTGTTTGATTATAGAATTGTTATACAGATGTATGTTACACTGTCTCGATTTCTAGAACTTTCTATTACCATAGCTTATACTCCTTATTAATGAATAAGGAGTGTATTTATTACTAGTGGAAAATGAATTTCCATCAAGTAAAGACTGAAGCCGTCAAATAAGTGTAAATTATATTATAAAATAAAATAAATGGAGGTTTTTACTTGATAGAAGGTATATGAAATTATTTAAATATTTTAATATTTATAGATATATTCTGTTAGCCTTCTACATATTTAATTTCCAAAAAATTATATTTAATATTATAACTTCAGGGATTAAATTAATGTCAAATAAGTACCACTTATATCAAACGACATATAAAATAAACATTCATTATGAGACATCCAAATGATATAACAAAATCCAATAAATATAAATTGTAAATAAAAATCCTATAAATTAAATATTTTGAGTAGAACAAAATTTTGTTTCTGCTCATCCCTCTTATTCGAACAGATATCTTTCAAAAATATTCAAAGTAATCTTAAGAATTTCATCATAAAACTATCTTACATAGAATATTCAATATTATAGGGTAAGAATTAAGTTACTTTTAAGAAAATCTCAAGTTATGTAAAAACATTACTAAAAACAAGTTTTAAGAGAGACTCGGCTTCGTCAGTACTCAATCATATCAATCCATTAAATATAACATAAATAGAAAAAAAAAATTTCTCACCTTTGAATTCAGAAAGCTTCTTGGTAAATGAATACTGAACATTTAAATAGAGTGTAATGTTAACTCTAAATAAATAGTTCTTTGGTTTACGATTGATCTTAAAGGCAATTTAACGGCCTCTGTTATAGCACAAGGACCATCTGTATGAAGACAGTTAAGAAAACCAAATAATTATATATTATGACTAAAATAAAATTAATGGAGGTTTATACTTTATAGAAGGTAAATAAAATTATTTAAATATTTTAATATTTACAGATATATTCTGTTAGTCTTCTACATATTTAATTTCCAAAAAATTATATTTAGTATTATATAATATCTTCAGGAATTGAATGAATGTCATATAAGTACCACTTATATCAAACGACATATAAAATAAACATTCATTATAAGACATCCGAATGATATAACAAAATACAATAAATATAAATTGTCAACAAAAATCCTATAAATTAAATATTTTGAACAGACTAAATTTTGTTATATATTATATTTTATGCAATAATATGATTGAGTATGACGAAGCAAGGTCTCTCTTAAAACTTGTTTTTTAGTAATGTTTTTACATACCTTGAGATTTTCTAAAAAGAAACTTAATTAGATATCCAATAATATTGAATATTCTTAGGAAGATAGTTTTATGATGAAATTCTTGAGATTATGTTGAACATTTTTGAAAGATATCTGTTTTCATAAAAGAGATGAGCAGAAACAAAATTTTGTCTACTCAAAATACTTAAATTATAGGGTTTTGGTTAACAATTTCCATTTATTGGATTTTGTTATATCATTTGGATGTCTTATAATGAATCTTTAATTTATATGTCGTTTGATATAAGTGGCACTTATATGACATTAATTTAATTCAATTCTTGAAGTTATAATATTAAATATAATTTTTTGGAAATGAAATATGTAGAAGGCTAACAGAATATATCTGTAAATATTGAAATATTTAAGTAATAATAAATAAATAAGTAAATGATATGGTTCAAAATTTTCTGACAGCGAAGCAGAATGCTTGGCACCTTCGCAGTAGTTATTAGGTCGGGTCAAAAATCGATTTTGGTAATTTTCGATGAACTTGAACATTGAATATCCCGTGCATCCGCTCAATCAGGAGGAAACGACCAAGTAAACTTGCTTAATTAAGCTGTTTCCGTAGAACTTATCGAAGCTAGAAGCATCCAACCTAGTATGTGTTCCCAGGAAGCCAAAGTTTGTATCTGCAGGAACACTTGGCGAAGTGCGGCATTTAAAGTATACAGCAGCTGACGACGTTTCCCGGTTTTCTTGTTGCGATTTCCATTTTAGCCGCGATTTAGCGGAAAATACGGATCGTTTTGTCATATGCCGTCCTTATATTGCAAGTTTCATATTCATGGACGTTGCTAATGTTACAGAATGAAACGGAGCGACAAATTCCGTCAGCTGTGCCGTAGCGCCATTTCTAATGAAATACGCGATTGAAGAAACACGGGATGAGAGATATATATGGGAAACCCACCGAAGGCTCTCGTACTGCTGTGTTTTATTTCATGACCGCATATCATTTATTCCGAGCAGATGGAAATGACATTTTTGCGATCTACAGATAACATTTTTTTCGGGCCGAATTGCTTACGATACGGAAACTGTGTTCCATATTTTCAATCCGACCTGACAGCTGTGCAGTTCTGGATCACATATTTAGATGTTTTGCTGGGGTGTGGGAGTTTTGGAGTTTGCTGAGTTAGGGCGTACGTGAAGGTTCAAAGGTTTCGGGGAATGATAACTGAATTAGTGATTGTTCTAATATTTCGTTGATAGCTTTCGAGACTAAAAACTAACACTAAAAATTATTCAAATATTTTAATATCAGCCTTCTACATATTTAATTTCCAAAAATTATATATAATAAGTGAAACTTCAGGAATCAAACTAATGACATATAAGTACCACTTATATCAAACGACATATAACATTATAAGATCTCTAAATGATATAACAAAATCCATTAAAAAAAAATTGTTGACCAAAATCTCATTAATTAAATATTTTAAGTAGACAAAATTTTGTTTCTGCTCATCAATCTTATGAAAACTTTCAAAAATGTGTAACATAATCTTAAGAATTTCTTCATAAAACTATCTTACTTAGAATATTCAATATTATTGGATATCTAACTAAGTTACTTTTTAGAAAATCTCAAGATATGTAAAAACAATACTAAAAACTAGTTTTAAGGGAGACTTTGCTTCGTCAGTACTCAATTATATTCATATTCAATAAAATATAACATCAATCAACAAAAATATTTTCCCACCTTTCAACAATCCAGAAAGCTTCTGGTAAATGAAAACTGAAAATTTAAATGGAGTGTAATGTTAACTCAAGTAAATATTTTTGTGGTTTTCAATTGATCTAAAGGAAGGACTGACTGTATAAGGAATGTTAAGGAAACCAAATAATTATATATTATGAATTAAAAAAATAAATAGAGTTCTATACCTTCTATCAAGTATAAACCTCAATTTATTTAACACTAAAAAGTCTATCATAAAATTGCAATCACCGTCAGAACAAACAAAATAATAAGAAGCGGTTTCTTACTTGATAGAAGGATTATTACAAAAGTTTGATATCAAAACAGATTCAATCTGTTAGTCTATAATTTTAATTGCAAAAGATTTATACGAAAAACTTTTAGAATTAAATTAATTTCTTATAAGCACTGCTTATATTTAATAGACGAATAAAATCGAAACTGATTATACAATATTAAGTGGAATAAAATGGAAAACGGATTTTTACTTGATAGAAGGAATGCAGCAAAATTTGAATATCAAAACAGATTTAATCTGTCAATCTTCTACAATTTAATTTTCAAAAAAAAATTTTATTCAGAAAAACTTTTGTAATTAAATTAATGTCTACATAAGCACAGCTTATATTTAATAGACGTTTACAATCAAAACTCAATATACAATATCAAATGGAATAAATGAACTAACAAATATCAATTGACAAGTAAAATTAATAAATAAATATTTGAAGGAGACAAAATTTTCTTTCTAATCTTACCATTATGAACATCAATTCCTTTTCAAAAACATTAAACACATCTTAGAGACTTCTCAAAAATATAATTTATTCGAAATATTCATCATATTTGAATAGTCAAATAAGTTAATTCAAAATGACGTCTTCATTATTTTTTATTAAGCTGCCTTTAAGTGTATGTTGTTTTTAGGAATGACGTCCTTATTATTCTAAAAACAAAAAATCAGGAGTTTACAAGTTAACATGTAGTGATTGCCCATGTGTATATGTGGGACGGACAGGCCGTTCGTTCCAGACAAGGATACGAAAACATGAAAAATGTTACATTAATAATAAACCGAATTCAACTTATGCCAATCATTTGTTAGAGACTGGCCATAATTTTAATATGAACTATGAAATATTACATACTGAAAACAAAAGTCAGAAACTAAATCTGTTAGAAACTTTAGGAATCAATAGATATAACAAAAGAAAAATTTTATTGAATGATCAAATAGATTTAAATAGATCCCCCCTACTTAATATTTTTCATTAATTCTATACCTCTCTTTCCACCCCTCTATTTTTTTGTACCAGAGCTGTGTATTTAAGGTCATGTTTTGCATTGTATACCTCAGTTTAAATACTCACCTGATGAAGTCATGGTATGACGAAACAATTGTTGTGAAAATCAATAATATAGCGGAAGTTAACATTTGTTTTTCTTATATTAATTCAAAATTCTCTCAAAACATGCACTATATCGTTAAAAAACAATAAGACTTCCAATAATCTCTTCATCTCTTCCGATAATCAAATCATAGAAAACTGTAAGGTATTATAAAGTTTTCTTTAAACCATTGACATTCCATAATGAGATAATGAACATAGAATATCTTGATTTTTAAAGTTAGTCTGTTTAAGCAATTATCCGGGTACCACTCTGAGGTAAGATATACTGATTGTTAGTTAGAGATTATCGGAAATCTAATTGTTTTTTGAAGTTATAGTGCACGTTCTGAGAGATTTTTGAGATAACTTATTTGAATTATAAAATATATTGAATATTTCAAATAAATTATATTTTGTGAGAAGTCCTTAGTTGTATTCGATGTTTTTGAAGAGGAATTGGTGTTCATAATGGTAAGATCAGAAACAAAATTTTGTCTCCTTGAAATATTTATTTATTAATTTTAATAGACAATTTATATTTGTTGGTTTATTTATTCAATTCGATATTGTATATTGAGTTTTGATTGTATATGTCTAATAAATATAAGCGGTACTCATGTAGATTTTAATTTAATCCTAAAACTTTTTTGAATAAAAATTTTTTTTGAAGTAAAAATTGTAGAAGACTGACAGATTAAATCTGTTTTGATATTAAAAAAAATATATCAAATGGAATTAAAAAAAACCAACAAATATTAATTGTCAATTAAAATTAATAAATAAATAAATGTTTGTTTGTTTCGTTCCAAACATGCGCACTGAACTCTCACACAAGCGTACGCAGCTCTGCTTGTGACAAAATGTTTTGTTTTCTGGTCTTATATTTATAAAAACTAAATCTTTCTCAAAAATATACAACACAGTTTTAAGAACTTCTCAAAAACTATTTTTTTTTAAATATTTAATATATTTAAATGAGTTACTTCAAAAACTCTCACATCATGTAGCACATCCTCAAAATATAATTAGAATAAAATAGAAATTAGATTAATGTCTACATGAGCACCGCTCATATATAATATACGTATATAATCAAAACTCAATATACAATGTGAAATGGAATAAATAAACCAACAAATATAAATTGTCAATTTAAAATTAATTAATAAATATTTGTAGGATACAAAATTTCGTTTCTGATCTTACCATTAGGAATTCCTTTTTAAAAACATAAAACGCAACTTAAGAACTTCTCAAAAATTATAATTTATTTGAAATATTTAATAAATTTAAATATTCACTTCCGATAATCTCTTCATCGGCCCTAAATCATATTTAAAAAATCAAAATCAACAAACAATCAATAGATCTTACCTGCGAGTGGTAACCGGATAATTGCTTAATCACACTAACTTTAAAAATCAAGATATTCTATGTTCAGCATCTCATTATGGAATGTCAATGGTTTAAAGAAACCTTATAATACCTTATAGTTTTGTGTGATTTTTGTGACCTCGACCAGAAACGGTAGAGGTGTCTTGTGCCATCAGGACAACGCCAAGCCATACACGTCTGTATTGACTCGCCGGAAACACCAGGAGCTTGGTTGGAAGTTTTAATGCTTCCACCATAAAGTCCCGACCTGGCAGCATTGATATTTTTCTCGCATTGCAAATCATTCTGAGCGATTCGGAATTGGCATTAAGAGATTATTGTAAAATTCGATCACTAGAGATTTTCGCCAATAAGGACAAAGTCGTCTATGAGAGAAGCATTATGAGGCTACCCTTGAAATGGTAACAAATTTTAGGAGCAAACGGTACATATTTGACCTAAATAGGACAATTGGAAACATGTTACGTAAGTCTTCAAATTCACGCAAAAATAATGGATTTTTTCCCGAACCTATTGAGAGTTATTTAAAATTCAGATATACTAAAACATTCTCCTCTTCTTTTGTGAGAAGAACTGAGTGAGAACAAAAAATCGCACATTTACCATCAAAATACCATGAATAATATATATACTTTCAATCCTGCTTCATGAAAAAATTGACAGAAATTATAATTGAATATTGAACGAGATCATGGATGAACTCCGCTCTCAAGGGAGAACGTACAGGTAAATCGCAGTTAGCGTGGGAAACAATAAATTCCCTAAGAGGATTAGCGCTGAGTGCTTCGAGATCGGGGGCCAACTGTGCTCTCGGTATTTTGAGCAGTCAGAAGTCCTCGACCATTCATATTCTAATCTTCTGAACTGTTTCAGGGCAGATAGTGTCGCGTCATAATTCTGATTCAGCGGAGGGTGATATTCAGATTTTCCTTCCTTTCATACAGCTCTCTGAGCAGTTCTCGGGTATTATCGGAAAATTAAATTTTGCCCATTGAACAATTAGTTTCAATTTCTCGTATAGAATGATAAGGATTGATAGAATGTTCTTGGTCCATTCAGTTTCCAAATTATCTCAAATTGTAGTGAATCTTATTGTATCGGGTGTTTTTTTAGAGTGATAGAACATTCGATAGGAATTACTGTGATTTGACAGAAGGTAGAAGCCATGTTGTTGTTTTGACATTTCTGTTCAGTAAGCATTGACAAATTATCGTGGAAAAACTCACGCCGCAACAACGTTTACAAATTGTTGAAATTCATTTTCACAATCAGTGTTCTAATCGCTAAACTTATAGAGCACTTCGTGTAATTTATGGTTTATATGATCGTCCATCAGAGCAGCTTATTCGTCGAACTATCGATAGATTTCGGACATTTTCTCTACTCGATGCAGCAACAACATCAAGCCAAAGAACTGTACGTACATAGTGTTAACGATGATCTAGATTTGTCTATTCATCGGCGTTTACAACAAGTTGGACTCTGTCCATCCTACACATGGAAAATTTTGCGTAAAGATCTTGGTCTACACCCATACGAAAACCAACTAGTTCAAGAACTAAAGCCACTTGACCATAACAAGCGTCTTTTGTTTGCTGATTGGGCCCTAGAACATTTTGAAGTTTATCCACTTTTTTATCGTAAAATTGTGTTTAGTGATGAAGTTCATTTCTGGTTGAACGGCTATCTAAACAAGCAAAATTGTCGTAAATGGAGTGAAAACAATCCTCAAGAAGTTCTGCAGGTTCCATCGCATCCTGAAAAATGCACTATATGGTGTGCTTTACACGCTGGAGGAATCATCGGTCCATATTTCTATAATAAACGATGCTGGAGCTAATGTTATAGTGAATGGTGCTCGTTACAGATCGATGGTCAATGATTATTTGTTTCAAAATTTGAATGGTTTCGACCCAGAGTTGTTTTGGTTCCAACAAAATGGTGCTACACCTCATGCTGCTACCTTAACAATTGATTTATCGAAAGAAAATTTTGGTGATGAAATTATTTCGAGAAATGATCCAATTAATTGGCCTCCAAGATCATGCGACATAACTCCACTGGATTATATTCTTTGGGCTTACGCCAAGTCATTGGTTTATGCTGATAAACCAAAAACAATAGACGCTTTGGAAGCCAACATAGCTCGTGTTATTGATGAAATAAGGCCTGAATTACTCGAAAAGGTAAACCAAAATTGTTCTGGTCGAATGCGGATCCTCAAAGCTAGTCGTGGTAGACATATGCCAGGTATTATTTTCAAAACATAAAATTATCTTTCAAATAAAAAAAATTGGCTTCAATCTTTATTTCAAAGTGTTTTATTTCAATTTAAAATTCTATCACTCTAAAAAAACACCCGATATAAAATTTAAATTCATAAAAGAATCATATTGTTAATAAGGACTTATTATATAAGGAATTATTTGAAATCATATAGAATATTGTTTACTCATCGAATGTTGACCGTGGGTTCACAAAATCTTCGTCATCGGAGTACTTCTACAATTTATCTAGTTCTATGTTCTCAAAGAATTTGAATATTAAAACAAATTGAAATATGTTTATCTCCTACAATTTTAATAAAAAAAAAAAATAGAAATAATATAATTATATTCTTTGAGAAGTCCTTTAAGAGTGTTCATGTTTTTAAAAGACAATTGGTGTTCTTAAAGGTAAGACCAGAAACAAAATTTTGTCTCCTTTAAATATTTATTTATTAATTTTAATTACTTTCGTATATCTGTTGGTTTATTTATTTCGTTTGACATTATATATTGAGTTTTGATTGTATACGTCTATTAAATGTAAGCAGTGCTTGTTTTAGACATAAATTTAATTCTAAAAGTTTTTTGAATAAAAAATTTTTTTTTTAATTAAAATTGTAGAAGATAAGCATATTTCAATTTGTTTTAATATTAAAATTTTGTTATATTTCTTCTATCAAGTAAAAGGCCTTTCTATTTTCTTGCTTATCACAGATTTAGTCACTGTGTCAACTATGACAGATTAACCTTTGTTGAACATCGATCAAGTAGAAATAGGGTTCCACAAAACATTTTGTGCTTTGATCAAATCTATTGGTTTGTTTGAAAAGTAATTCGTTTTTTCTTTTGGGAAATTGAAAGAAAATTATCGTATAATGAATAAATGTTTTATTGAATTTTAAATTGGTCATTCTGGTCCAACACCTTTTACCACGTTTCTGGGAGTAGAATGATTCCACGCTCATCGATCTTTGCTGGCAGAAAACTGATCCGATTATTGCCCTCTTCATTTGAAGTGAAGATTTTACCGTCCAAAAACTTTTGCAATGACCTGAACAAATAATAATCCAATGACGCCAGACCTGTGGAATATGGTGGGTGTGGCATTGTATCCCATTCAAGCTTTAAAAGCTTTCGGCGAGTGACTAAACTTGTATGAGGTCTCGCATTATCTTGGTGGAATACTACACTTTTTATGTTGATTAATTCTGGCCTCTTCTGTTGAAGTGCATGATTCAATTTGTCCAGCAAATTTCCGAATTAATTGTTGTGTTATCCGGTAAAAGCTCAAAAAACCGATTTCTTTAAAATCCCACCAAACAGTCTGCATTACCTTTTTTTGATGAATATTGGCTTTCGAAATGCTTGAGCCGGTTCAACTCATTTATCATCCCCAGTAAGGATGCGCTTCAAAAATGGATAATTTTTGTGACTTTTGAGAAGCGAATCACAGACGTCAACGCGAGGACACAAATTTCTCTCCGTGAGAACATGGGGAGCCATATATCGAGCTTCGAGGTTGAACCCAGACCTTTCAAGTGGTGAAATAGAAAGGTCTTTTACTTGATAGATAACAAAATTTTAATATTAAAACAAATTGAAATATGTTTATCTTCTACAATTTTAATTAAAAAAAAAAAAAAAATTTATTCAAAAAACTTTTAGAAATAAATTTATGTCTACACAAGCACCGCTTACATTTAATAGACGTATATAATCAAAACTCAACATATAATGTCAAATGGAATAAATAACCCAACAGATATACGAAAGTAATTAAAATTAATAAATAAATATTTAAAGGAGACAAAATTTTGTTTCTGGTCTTACCTTTAAGAACACCAATTGCCAAGGCAAATTCAAATTTTCATTAGAAAATTTGACGTGGAATTGTTGAATTTGATGGGGAATTGTTTGAGACACATTTGATGGCATCATTGAATTTTTCGCTCTGTTCAATGGAGATGATAAAATTGTGAAACGTTACAAACTAGTAGAATCTTGAATAACTTCACGAAAAAAATAATTGGACCATATTCTGTAGGCACCTTTTTGTTTCAATTTGGCAGAGATTACTTCGGCATCCTGTATATGTTTTAATTAAAATTTGGAAAGGTTCTTCCGAATTAGGCTTTCAATTTAAATTGTTCATCTCAAAGGTTGAATATATTTCGAATACTACAGTTCTTCGATTAAGGCGAAATTACAAACCTAGCAGCTGAAATGGTGAATGGTGTTTATGGTCCCGATAGTGTAACAGCTAATTAAGTGCAATTTTGGTTTCGTTGATGCCGTTCAGGTATTTCTGATGTTGAAGACGCACTTCGATCAGCCAAACTTCCCGTCGAAAATGTAGATAAAATCACAGAAATAATCGAAGTTGAGCTGCCTAGGAGCTAAAGATCGACCATAAGGTTGAAACTATTTGGCAAAGTTGGATTCAAAAAAAAGTTCGATGATGCCATACTAATTAAAATCAAAATATATGATGAAAATAATTTAAATTCAATTTTTAACTATTGAAAACTAATAATTGAATTCACTCATAAAAAATTCTCCATATAACCCAAATTGTTTTTCAGTTCTCTCGTCCTGGACATATCACCATATATTTCCAACCTTGATAAAAACACGATCTCCATAGAGGGTTTTTTAAATATGAGTTCTCATCTCCAAATTCGGTTTTCATCTAATTTATCGGTCCAACTTGTTATATACGATACAGTCGCGTCAGTTCTGGATCGTACAGTGCTGTATATATTATCCCTGCACAAATTTGCTAATTCGAGTTTGCAAGCTGCATACGATTGGTCCTGACTCTAGCCGGATATCAGATGAGTTTATGCTTCTCCTCCGGTCTGTCCCTGTGCTCGTATGTATTACGTATTCAAACAAGTTGAACGTAGAGCATTTGCATAGATTATGGTGTATTTATATAGACGGGACGTTGAATTTAGGGGATATTTTTTGGTCCAAGTGGATATGAATGGAAACGGCACATCAGGAAATGGTGAAAAATTTCCGTCCATGCCTTGATTATAAGTTTGAAACAATCCATTCAATTCAGAATTCCATATATACATAGTGACAAGAAAATCTTCGGACTAATTTTACTGTGTTATGGGACAAAAGTATTCTAATAACCTAAATAGAGGTTAATATTTGATAGAAGGTATATAAAATTATTTAAATATTTTAATATTAGCCTTCTACATATTTAATTTCAAAAAATTTTATTTAATGATTATAACTTCAGGAATAAAATTAAATTAATGTCATATAAGTACCACTTATATCAAACGACCTTTAAAATAAACATTCATTATAAGACATTCAAATGATATAACAAAATCCAATAAATAAAAATTATTAACCACAATCCCATAAATTAAATATTTTGAGTAGACAAAATTTTGTTTCTGCTGATCAATCTTATGAAAACAAATATATTTCAGAAATGTTTAACATAATCTTAAGAATTTCATCATAAAACTATCTTACTTAGAATATTCAATATTATTGGATATCTACCTGAGTTACTTTCTATAAAATCTCAAGATATGTAAAAACATTACTGAAAAACAAGTTTTAAGAGATACTTTGCTTCGTTAGTACTCAAATAATTCATATTCAATGAAATATAACATAATCAACAACAAATATTTACTCACCCTTCAACAATTTAGAAAATTTCTGTTGAATGAATACTGAAAAATTTTAATGGAGTGTAATGTTAACTACAAATAAATAATTCTGTTGTTTACCCTTGATCTAAAAGATTGAGAGACAATTTAACGGCCTCTGTTATAGCACAACGACTATCTGTATAAAAAATGTTAAGGAAACGAAATAATCATATATTATGAATAAAATAACATAAATAGAGGTTAATACTTGATAGAAGGTATATAAAATTATTTAAATATTTTAATATTAGCCTTCTACATATTTTATTTCAAAAAGTTATATTTAATAATTATAACTTCAGGAATTAAATAAAATTAATATCATATAAGTACCACGTCTATCTTATAATAATGTATAAAATAAACATTCATAAACTATAAAATAAACCTATAGAATAAACATTCATTATAAGACATCCAAATGATATAACAAAATCCAAAAAATAAAAATTGTTAACCAAAATCCCATAAATTAAATATTTTGAGTTGACAAAATTTTGTTTCTGCTGACCAATCTTATGAAAAAAAATATCTTTCAGAAATGTTTAATATAATCTCAAGAATTTCATCATAAAACTATCTTACTCAAAATATTCAATATTATTGGATATCTAACTCGGTTACTTTCTATAAAATCTCCAGATATTTGAATATCAAAACAAATTAAAATATGTTTATCTTCTACAATTTTAATTTCAAAAAAATTTTTTATTCAAAAAACTTTTAGAATTGAATTAATGTCTAAAACAAGCACCGCTTACAATTATAGACGTATATAATCAAAACTCAATCTATAATGTCAAATGGAATAAATAAACCAACAGATATACGAAAGTCATTAAAATTAATAAATAAATATTTAAAGGAGACAAAATTTTGTTTCTGGTCTCATCTTTAAGAACACCAATTGCCTTTTAAAAACATGAACACACTTAAAGGACTTCTCAAAGAATATAATTTATTTGAAATATTTAATATATTGGAATATTCGAATAAGTTAAACATGCACTATATCTTCAAAAAACAAATATAATTCTAAGCAAGTCCTTCTTCGGTCCTGAATAATATTATTTTTAGACATTAAATTAATTCTAAAAGTTTATTGAATAAAAAATTTTTTTGAAATTAAAATTGTAGAAGATGAACATATTTTAATTTGTTTTGATATTCAAATTTTGTTATATTTCTTCTATCAAGTAAAAGGCCTTTCTATTTTATCTCCAGATATGTAAAAACATTACTGAAAAACAAGTTTTAAGAGAGACTTTGCTTCGTCAGTACTGAAATAATTCATATTCAATAAAATATAACATCAATCAACAACAAATATTTGCTCACCTTTCAACAATTTAGAAAACTTCTAGTAAATGAATATTGAAAAATTTAAATGGAGTGTAATGTTAACTACAAATAAATAATTTTCTGATCTAAAAGATTGAAAGACAATTTAACGGCCTCTTTAAATAATAATAAAAGTATTCTAGAGGAACCCCATTATTTTTTTTTATTCTATTAGATTCTCTACACTTTCTAGTACTTATATGTGAATTTTCAGTTTGATATTACTTGCAGAGTGTTAGAATGTCAAACAAACATAGTGACGGTGTTCCGTCAAGGTAATTATGGAAGAAACGGTGCAGGTTTGACCTCAATGGGACAATCCGAAACGTAATGAATAATGTCTTCAAGTTCAAGCAAGAAGAGTCGATTTTTTTCCCGAATCGTTTGAAATTAGCAGAACTTTTTTCAGTATCCCTAGATTTTGAGCACGAGTGTATAGAACGATTATCTTCGCTTCATAAAACCGGGGCATTATATATTGACATATTTAGAATGCGTTTATCGAAAATCTGATATAATAGCGGACAATTGTCATTATAGTTCGGATGTTGTCCGATATCAAAGCGCTACCATGAAGCATTTCAGGTTTTCCATTCAGTGAAATCGCTTCGAAAACACATTGGCCCTTCGAAATTTGTTCTCAGTTGGTGCTTGTTCACAATACACTGTCTAATAATGGATGAATATGGAATTCCATTCGCCTTTTTATGAAACCGAAACTAATTCACCAGAAACTATTTGTGTTGCAGAGGGTCGTTTTTATCACCTAACATTAAACATTAACGTCATACACGTATCACTGAGCAGGATCTATCGGATAAACATCGTTTTTCCATCATCGAACATTCTATTTTAAAAAATTGCATCACCGAAGTGGAAATTGTTTGTTCATTCAGGATATCTTTTCGAATGTTTCCATTTGTTCATCAACTCATTCATTTCGCAGAGTATATTGCAAATTGCGCCGAAATGCTGGTATTTTTACATTGAGTTCAATTGCTTTTTGTTTCCGACAATCCTGTTTGATTGGCTATCAAATATCAATCTTTTCCACGTGAAAGTATGAACAATAAGTGTCAATGGTATTACCCCAATTAATTGAATAAAGTAATAGTTTTCGGAAAAAGGAATACATTATTTGTAAATGGTTTTAATGATCGTGAAGTATCGATCAAACAATTTCAGATTTACTACTCTGTCAAGAAAGTACAGGGAATTTTCAATTAAAACAACATTTTTACATTTAATCGTCAAAATTTATTGGGTCGCCTTCAAAATAGGCTCCATTTGCTCCAATACATCTATGCCAACGGCACTTCCAATTATCGAAACATTTTTTATAGGCGCTTTCCGGGATGGACTTTAGCTCTCGCGCCGAATTTTGTTTTATGGCTTCAATCGACTCAAAACGGGTGCCACGAAGGGGCAATTTTAGTTTTGGGAAGAGGAAAAAGTAGCAGGGAGCCAAATCCGGCGAATACGGTGGTTGCTGAAGCACGTTTGTTGAGTTTTTGGCGAGAAAGTCAGTCACAATCGTAGCTCGGTGAGAAGGCGCGTTATCGTCATGCAAAATCCATGAGTTGTTCGCCCACAAATTTGGCCGCTTCTTACGGATACGCTACGCAATCGTTTCATAACGCCTAGGTAATACTCCTTGTTTACCGTCTGACCCTCTGGAACGAATTCGTAGTGCACCACGCCACGGATATCGAAGAAAACAATGAGCATCACCTTCATTTTCGAGCGGCTTTGGCGTGGTTTTTTCGGTTTCGGCTCATTTTTTGCCACCCATTCCGATGATTGCTGGCTTGTTTGCATATCGTACTCGTAGACTCAGGTCTCATCACCAGTTATAATGCGTTCCATGAATGTAGAATCGGAATTACAGCGATCCAGCATGTCTGAAACAACCTGTTCGCGATGACGTTTTTGAAGAAAATTCAGGTCTTTCGGTACGAGTCGTGCGGACTCGTGGGATATCTTAAGATCATGTGCTATCTCTCTCAAGCTGGTACGACGGTTTTCCAGCACCCTTTCCTTAATTTCATCGACGTTATCTTCGATCGAAGCCGAAATTACTATGTATTTACCACTTAGAATTGTTGTTCAATGATTTTATATAACAGCAGTTTCGAATTCGAAATGAAAACTTTTTAGTCAGGGTAATTATGTCTAATGCAAATTAGGTAAATTAGGTGAATAATACTGAAAGATAGGACAATAAGATAAATTAAATATTAAAACTGAGTAATTTTGTTTTCTGATATTGTTTCTAGACACGAAACAGTGTTTTTTGAGGCATTTATTCAATTTAATTTTAAAATGTTTTCAAGAAATTTTATAAAATTAAAATTAGTAACGAGGTATAACAGAATTACTCTGTTTGGTATTTAAGACAATTTGAAACATTATACTGACCTGGTTCTGTTAATAAGGAATTTTAAAACCAAACTTACCCAAAAATAATCGAGAATTACCAATCGACCGCCACAGACTGTCTCTGCCTCCAGATAAAATCTACAATAAATTCTTCGTTCACTAGGATCTACGAAACCATTACTTCTTGTAGGACTTTCTTTTATAAATAGTTTTAGTATAAATACTGGAGATTTTCATGAAATACTGATTACAGGGTGATTAAGGAAAAAAAATTATAAATAAACCTCCACGGAAACCTTGTATTGTTTCCTTATTCATAGAGCTTTTCAACGACGTTTGAAAACATTAAAGAAATACTTTATTTTGTTAAAATAAATTAATTCGGCTGCTCTGTACCAAAAATCCATGCTAGGGTAATAAAAAGTTCTAGATATCGAGACAGTGTAACATACATCTGTATAACAATTCTATACTCGAACCAATTCGACAAGGTTTTGTAGATCACAGAGGCAAATTGCAGACATGCGCAAGTTGCAAACTGATCGGTTTTCATCAGTGCAATGTATGCTAGTGACTCCAAATCTGTCAAGTATCTTTATTCGCTGTCCACAGAGACAAGTAATATCCAAAGATATTACTTATACACAAGCGCATTCTAGAGTATGCAGAATACATACACAGAGACTCTAAAATATTAATAATAAACATGCGCATGTCTGCAATTTACCTCTATGATCTACAAAACTTTGCCGAGTTTGTTCGAGTATAAAATTATTATACAAATGTATGGAGTGTTTTTTTTAGAGTGACGGAACAACTTTAAATAGAAATAAAACACATTTAAATTAAGATTAAAGCCAATTTTTTTTTATTTGGAAGATAATTTTATGGCACCACGACTATCTCTGAGTAACCGCATTCGACCAGACCAATTTTGGACCACTTTTTCGAGTAATTCAGGCCTTATTTCATCAATAACACGAGTTATGTTGGCTTCCAAAGCGTCTTTTGTTTCTGGTTTATCGGCATAAACCAATGACTTGACATAACCCCAAAAAAAATAATCCAGTGAAGTTATGTCGCATGTTCGTCGAGGCCAATTAATTGGATCATTTCTCGAAATAATTATATCGCCAAATCTTTCTTTCAGTAAATCAATTCCTACGGTAGCAGCATGAGGTGTAGCACCATCTTGTTGGAACCAAGACACTTCTGGGTCGATACCATTCAAATTTTGAAACAAATAATCATTGATCATCGATCTGTAAGGAGCACCATTCACTGTAACATTAACTCCAGCATCGTTTTTAAACAAATATGGACCGTTGATGCCTCCAGCGTGTAAAGCACAACATACAGTGCAATTTCAGGAAGCAATGGAACCTACAGAACTTCTTGAGGATTGTTTTAACTCCATATCCGGCAATTTTGCTTGTTTACATAGACGTTCAGCCAGAAATGAGCTTCATCCCTAAATACAATTTAAAAAAGTGGATCAATTTCAAGTTGTTCTAGGACCCAATCAACAAACAAACGACGCTTATTATGGTCAAGTGGCTTTAGATCTTGAACTAGTTTGATCTTGTATGGGTATATACCAAGATCTTCATGAAAAATTTTCCATGTGGTGAATGCACAGAGTCCAACTGGTTGTAAACGTCGAGGAATATACAAATCTGGATCATCATTAACACTATGACTTACAGCAGCGATATTTGCTTCTGTACGTACAGTTCTTTGTCTTGTTGTTGTTGTTGCATCGAGTAGAGAGAATTTTGTCTGAAATCTATCCATAGTTCGACGAATAAGCTGTTCTGATGGACGATTATGTAAACCATAGATTTCATGGAGTGCTCTATAAGTTTAGCGAATAGAACACTGATTTTTAAAATAAATTTCAACAATTTGTAAATGTTGTTGCGGTGTGCGTCTTTTCATGATAATTTGTCAATGCTTACTGAACAGAAATGTGAAAACAACAAGGCTTCCCTACCTTCTGTCAAATCACAGTTATCTCTATGGAAAATTCTATCACACTAAAAAAACAGCCGATACCTGAACGGAATCGACGAAACCAAAATTACACTTCATAAGCTGTTACACTATCGGAACCATAAACACCATTCACAATTTCAGCTGCTAGGTTTGCAATTTTGCCTTCATCGAAGAAAAACTGTAAAATTTACCAAATTTCATCTTTGGTGACTTCCATTTTTAACATCCTGTAACTCTCAACTGAACGGACCGAACAAAAAACATCAAAAGTGTGTTTTTAGGGTGAAATGTCAACTCGACAACTAAACTAAACTAGCATACATTCTGTCAAGAAAGTACCGGGAATTATCGATTTAAATCTGGCGGGGCAATGAGGCAGGTAAATTTTTTTTTTCCTAGGTTGGTACCACTGTCCTTAATTACTATGCCAAGCTTGAGCGGGATCTGTCAACTAGTGTGTTTGCAACAGCTGATTAAGTCAGTCGATGTCAGAGTGCGTGCCGATTTTTACTATGGGTGATTACGTTGAGCGTAATTGCGCGTTCTTATATTTATGAAAACTAAATCTTTTTCAAGAATACAGAACATAATTTTAAGAACTTCTCCAAAACTAATTTATTTGAAATATTTAATATGTTCAAATATTTAAATAAGTTACTACAAAACTCTCAAAATCATGTAGCACATCCTCAAAAACAATAAGAAATTCAGTTCAACTTTACCTTTATAATATAAATTCAATTAAAAATAAATAAACTTGTAATCTTACCAAAATATTTCTACAAAATCTGTGAACGCAATTAAACTAGGTAGGTACATCTAATATCCAAAGTAATCAAGAGATTGAATCTGTCTTGATATTCAAAGTTTGTAATTATTCTTCTATCAAGTGATAAACCGAATCTTATTATTGTATTTTATATTTAATATATTAGATTTTTGAATAATGAAATTTATTATACATTGGTTCAATGAAGGCCATAAAATGCCTTACAAACTTTGTGTGATTTCTGTGTTTAGCATAAAACCTAGATTACCTTAGATATTAGATGTACCTACCTAGTTTAATTGCGTTCACAGATTTTGAAGAAATTGTTTGGTAAGATTACAAGTTCATTCATTTTTAATTGAATTTATATTATAAATGTAAAGTGGAACTGAATTTATCTGAATTTTTAATTGTTTTTGAGGATGTGCTACATGATTCTGAGAGTTTTTGAAGTAACTTATTCAAACATAGTAAATATTTCAAATAAATTAGTTTTGGAGAAGTTCTTAAAATTATGTTATGTAGTTTTGAAAAAGATTTAGTTTTCATAAATATAAGACCAGAAACTGAATATGTTTTCAAATGTTTGTCAAGGGCAAAACATACGTACCCGTGCCTTTATGACGAGTTCAGGTGGGTATATTTGGAATGAAACATTGGATATTACTTATTTTTAGTTTTAATTAATAATTTAGTTTTTGGGTTTTTTCATTCCATTTGATATTGTATACGTCTATTAAATATAGTCAGTTCTTATTTAAGACATTAATTTAATTCTGAAAGTTTCTTTAAAAAAATTTTTTGAAATTGAAATTGTAGAAGACTTACAGATTGAATCTGTTTTGATATTCAAAGATTAAAATAAAAAGTCAGCGAAGTAATTCAACATAACAAACATAATCCAAATACAATATTGTATATGTCCATATTTTGTTTTATTTGAAACTCTTCAGAAATATCCAATCTGAATTATGAATATTATATCAATTTTTCTTTATAGTTACATGTTCTATTCTTGAAAGCAAATTAGAAAATGATCCTGACCGCATGGTTATAACCTAACTTTATGCATAATCATAGAGCAGGTCCAAATAGTTGATATTGACCCGATATTGCATAGAATATAACAAATGATTATTAGTATATTTCAGTTCATAAAAAAAGGAAAAAAATGAAAATTTGTCATTTGTAGAGCAGTGCTTCCTTGAAAATGTGTATCGTACGATATAAAAATATCGTAATATATTTACTAATGGTATTACGTAGTAATTAATTTTATGTTAATAAAAGCCTTTAAAAGAAAGTTTCATTTCACTTTAATATTCAATGAGAAGTTTTTCTAGCGATTGCTCTAAGACCTAAGAAAACCAACAATATAATTGACAAGAATCTTGAAGAAATATAGCTTGTCAATGTTAAAATGCGATTTCGTCGAATTAGCGACAGAAAGGGAAGGCCTACACATAACATAAATAGTATAACAAAAAAAGGGGATTTGTGTCAGCATTTCCAAAAGGAACAAAGCTCCATCAAACTCACCTAGAACTTTTGAGAATGCCAACCTAAAGCCAACGAGCGCGAAAAGCGCGATCAACGCGCGAACCACGTTCCGCTCAGGCGTCATGGCCGTGGCCGGCTGCGTGCCTGTTGCCGCGTAAGCTGCATCATGACTGACGGCCCTTGCAACTCTTGCGACGAAGGAATAAAAATGATGGACGCAGGCGCTTCTTTTGTTTGGGTTTGTAGAAACTATGCATGTGGCCTGTTGTTAAGTTAGGACATGAAGAGGACATTTAGAGTTCGCGAAACTTGATATTGGTGGTCGAAACTTCAAGAAAAGTCGGGTTTTTGTTGTTCGGTTCTTCATATTTTCCATTTGGAAGTTTTCGTTGGGGAGGCTTATTAAGATCAATGGATTATGTTCATGATCGGATAACTTTCATTGAGTATATATATATGTAAAAATAGAACTGTTATTTTTAGGGAAAACAACTTTGTAACTTTTATGTTCTATGTTCTATGATCTATGTTCCATGTCTAAGATTTTAACCTAAAATTGTCACATGTCATATTTAGTTCCTGTTAGAAATGTGAATTGAGAAACCCGAAGAAATAGCATTGTTTTTGATTTCTTCCAGGTTAGTGAGCTATTTTTTTTATTTATTTCTTTTCATTTCTTTGTATTTCTTTGTATGTTATTATTTTATTTTGTGTATGTTATTCTGGTATATTTTGAACTATAGGAAATAAAATCTTCCAAAATCATGACATCAAATCGTCCATTTCTTCGATTATAAAAATAAGAATTGATTACATTCTTATAAATCAAAAACGTAAGCTATAATGACGACATCCATGAAGATTTGCATCGCTTTGAAAGCATAAAATACTGATAAGAAGAAAAATATATACAAAATCAAATGGATCCAAACTACGGGAACGGAAAATACAAATTATGAAATACCAGAGGACAAACAAAATATCTGACCATCACGAACTTTTGGCTCTACCGAAGGTGAAGAATATCTTGAAATCGATTAAAGTAAGAGGTTCATTTCGTACGTGTGTCATTTCATTAACTCCGGAATTGAAAGAAATATATTTTGATACCGAAGAAGATGTGATGTTTAAGAATGAATATTTACAACTGATTTATTCACCCGCATACGTGAGAACAGTATTTGGACAAGAATCACCAAAACCACAGGATACGGTAGAACTTTCAAGAAAAAGGAGAATAAAAAGGATTTCAAGGGAATAAAGGAGGATTTTGTGCTGAATAATTTTGATGGTAAGAGTGTTTCAGTGAATTTATGGTTGAAAAAATTCGAGACGGAATGCACGCGTTGTGAAGTAGAAGAAAATAGAGATAAAATTTTGATTTTACGGTTGTTTCTGGATGGAATGGCGAAAGAATGGTTTGATTCTAAATCAATTACTTTAGGTTTAGACAAGAGTTTTCAAATATGGAAAGATAACTGCTCAGAAAGTTTTTGTGAAACGGAATGGAATAAATATAGAGAGGCGTATTCATTTAGGTACATAGGCGGTAGTTTAGTTGACTACGTTTTTAGGAAAGATAATTTGTTGTTAAATCTCCGAAATAATGTTCCAATTGACATATTAATTGATTTAATTGTGACAAGTTTACCAAATATTTTACAAAATAGAATTGATCGATCAAATGTAACAACCTTCGAGAAATGATTGGGTGAGATGCGAAAGCTATAAAGTTCAAAAAAATATTCCAACGATCGAAATAAAGAAAATCATAGAATGAATAAATCTGCCGAACAAATTTCTTCCTATTCAAAAACAAATAGAAAACCAGTTAAGAAGGAACCATGCTCAATTTGTGAGAAGAATGGTTTTTCAGGTAGATTTCATCCGAAAACTTTATGTCGGCTAAGGAACAAATCCAATCATTTTGAACAAAAGAACGTACCAGGTAACATAAAAACTGTAAACAATGTTGGGGTACAGGATTAAATCAGGCCATTTCAAAACAAAAAAACTAAGACTGCTGTCATTGATAAAATTGAAGGTGTTTATAGATAATAATGAACTATGTGGAATTTATGATTCGGGTTCAAATGTGAGTCTTCTGAATTCCAAAGTAGCAGAAAAGTTATGTCTACGCATTCAAGGTAATAGAAACAAATTCAAAACAGTCAGTGGCAGAATTTTCAGGAAAAATAATTACAAAAATGAGAATCAATAATATCAAAAAAGAAGTTGTACTTTTTGTAGCTAATGAGAAAAATTTCGAGTATGATATTCTACTCGGACTAGCTTCTTTTTCCAATTTTCAATTAAAACCAGATTTTGATTTGAATATTTATCAAATATTATTTAGATATGAATGAAGAGAGAAAAATTGATTGTGTCCATAATAATAATTATTACAATAACAATGATTACACCATCAATTTCAATGAAGGGATACAAACAGAACTTTTCGAAGCAAAATTAGACCATTTGGAAACGAATCAGAGAAATCAAATTGAAGTTTTAAAGAATAAATATGACCATATTTTTCCAAACACAAGTGTGATATTAGTCAGGTGCAAAATAATGAGGCAAATATGAAACTTTTCGAACACAAAGTTATAGCAAAAAAACCATACAGATGCTCAATAGAGGATCAAAAAGAGATAGAATTCCAAATAGGAAGATTGTTGAAAGCGAATCTGATTGAGGAGTCCTCCTCACCTTTTGCATCACCAGTCACTTTAGCATATAAGAGAGATGAAGTATCTAAAACCAGATTATGTGTCGATTTTCGTGAATCCAATAAATTAATTGTTCCCGAACCATAGCCTTTTCCATTGATTGATGAAATCTTAGCCAAGACCCGAAATGCAAAATTCTTTACTACATTAGATGTAAATTCTACCTTTTGGTCGATTCCTATTCGAATCAAAGATAGATATAAGACTGCTTTTGTGACGTAGAATGGTCACTGGCAATGGAAATATTTACCAACATATAGAACATTTGGAGAGTTTCTTGAAAGCAATATGTAATGAAGGATTCAGACTTATATTTATCAAGTGTAATTTTGGAGAAGAAGAAGTCAAATATTTGGGACATATTGTAGGAAACAATACAGTACGACCTATAAATGACAATTTAATTTCCATTAGGAATTTTTCTCCACCAGATACTCGGAAGAAGATAAGGCAATTTTTGGGTGAAGTTAATTTTTATCACAAATATCTAAAAGATTCAGCTAGATTATTAGAACCATTGCATAATTTACTGAGAAAAGATGTAAAATTGAATTGGTCATTGGCTTGTCAGAAAACTTTTAATAAGGTTAAGGACATCCTTTGTTCTGAGCCAATTCTTGTGATTTTCGACCCAAGTGCCTATACTACTATATATACCGATGCCTGTATTCAAGGAGTAAGAGCTGTTCTTAAACAAAAACAGATTAATCGTGAAATGTAACCCGTATCGTATTTTTCTAAAAAACTAAATAAATATCAAAAGAACAAGAAAGCAATATTCCTAGAATGTCAGGCAATTAAAGAGGCAATTTAAATTTGGAAATATTTGCAAATAGGACATAAATTTATTGTTGTTACTGACCATAAGCCATTAGAAGGAAAAGAATTTCGTACAAGACCAGATGAAGAGCTCGGATGAATTTTATATCACAATTCGATTTTGAGATTAGATATGAAACAGGAAAAGGAAATGTAGAAGCAGATTGCCTTTATTGAAATACAGTTCTGGAAGAAACGGAGAATATGGACGAATGTAAGAAAACGGTTAACTTGGTGGAATTAAATGAAATAAAAAACGATCAACTGAATAATCTCTTAAAGATAAATATTTGATTGATTCGGTCTTTACTTGGTGGAAACTCATTTTAATTAAAAAAATGTATATGAGACAGTAATTTATTTCCACAAAAATGTTTGTACTATACAACAATTGTTTCACCACGATGTGGCTTCTTCAGGTATTACATTGTACTGTCTGACGGTATTCAGCGTAACCGAGTTTAAATACATTTTTAGGTACGTGACCAAATAATGGAAGCACAAGTCATAAAAACTCTAGGTGTTTATTGGAGTTTGCCGCTAAAAATGCCATTAAGGAAAAATATTCAGTAATGGAGACTTATCAACATTTGTTTGTTCGTTCAAAAGGATTTTACGGGCATTATACCTGTTGATTTCAAGAAATTCTAAAAGTGTTAATCTAGAACTTTTGCTTTCAACGTGGATAATTTCATAATTATTGTTGAAATTATGCCTGAATTCCTTTAGATGATGAGCATATGTCGAATGTACAGAATTGGATATATAACCACTTTGGTGTTCCTGCACACGTTTCTTGAATGATCTACCAGTCTGGCCAATGTATACTAAAGGGCAATTTTTGCAAGTCAACTTGTAGACTCCGGATTTATTTGTCCGATCTTTATTGTTTTTTATGTAGGTACTAAGGTTATTAATCGTCTTAAAAGCCGCGTCATAATTGAAACAACTTTTGAAATATTTAGCAATATTTTCAGATAATCCACTGACATAAGATAACGAAAAATATTTCTCTGTATTGTCCTCTTTTATGATTGGGTACACGAGATTTAATGCCATTTTCTTTTGTTTATTGGATACCATTTAGTCTATAAGAAAGGGATTGTAACCGTTGTTTGACGCTATTTGTTTAATAATATTTAATTCTTTCAAAAAGTTTTCTGAATTCGAAGGGACATTCAATAATCTATGCATAAAACTATTAATGCTGACATATTTTGATTGGGGGGGTGGTTTGAAGTTTTATGTATTGTGATGTCTGTATGTGTTGGTTTGTGAAAAATACTAAAATAATGTAAATTATTTAATCTTGTTATAGTGAGGTTAAGAAAATTAATACTTTGATTCTTGTCTTCTTCAATTGTGAATTTGATTTCTGGGTGGAGTTTATTAATGAAATTCGTGAAGATATGTAGTTGTCGGTCGGTGCCTTTGAAACAACAAAAATTGTCATCTACATATCTATACCTATAAAGAAAATTTTTGCTTATAGGATTCAGGTGTATTTTTGATTTTAGATCGTCTATGAATATTTCAGCTAAAATTGAACTGAGTGGATTTCCCATTATTAAACCATTGTCAGAAATATAGACGGTTCCGTTGAATTGAAAGTAGTTTTGTTCAAGACATATTTCCAGGCAATTAAGTATATCATTCATTTTGATGGGATTGGTATTATTTTTAATTAATAGTTTTTTTACAATTTGTATTGTTTCAATTGGAGGTATACTAGGGAATAAATTTTGTTCATCAAAATAATAATAACCTTAGTACTTATATAAAAAACAATAAGGATCGAACAAATAAAGAAAATAAATCCGGAGTCTACAAGTTGACTTGCAAAGATTGCCCTTTAGTATACATTGGCCAGACTGGTAGATCATTCAAGAAACGTGTCCAAGAACACCTAAGGGGTTATATATCCAATTCTGTACATTCGACATATGCTCATCATCTAAAGGAATTCAGGCATAATTTCAACAATAATTATGAAATTATCCATGTTGAAAGCAAAAGTTCTAGATTAACACTTTTAGAATTTCTTGAAATCAACAGGTATAGTGCCAGTAAAATCCTTTTGAACGAACTAAAAGATGTTGATAAGTCTCCATTACTGAATATTTTTCTTTAATGGCATTTTTAGCGGCATTGTGCTTCCATTATTTGGTCACGTACCTGAAAATGTATTTAAACTCGGTTACACTGAATACCATCAGACAGTACAATGTAATACCTGAAGAAGCCACATCGTGGTGAAACAATTGTTGTAGTAGTACAAACATTTTTGTGGAAATAATTTACTGTCTCATATACTTTTTTTTAATCTTAAAGATAAATAATATGAGAAGAACTTATTGAAGAGAGAAATTTACCGAAAGATAAGGAAATAGCATATAAAAATTCTTTACGCTATCATGAATACAACAGAAGACTGATCGACAAGAATAGGAAACATTATGATTTTAATATTGGAGACTATGTTGAAAGTAAATCAAAATTGAATAGAAAAAAACTTGATGAAATAAGAATAAATCTCATTATGCAGTGTCAATAAGTTTAAGTAAACCTTAAAAATAGCTCACACTGTTCTTTGATTCTGTTAGAGCATAGATAAATCTTGAATTATAAAGATGATCTATGTCTCGAAACATTATTCATTTACACGTGGTGAGTGCTTTGGTACAGGTTAGTTTTTTTGATTTTAATATTTTGAATATATTTCAGGACTGAAGACGGAATTGCTTTGAACTATATTTGTTTTTTGAAGATATAGTGCATGCTTTGAGAGATTTCTGAATTTACTTATTCGAATATTTAAATATATTAAATATTTCAAATAAATTATATTCTTTGAGAGGTCCTTTAAGTGTGTTCATGTTTTTAAGATGCAAATGGCGTTTTGAGGGCAAGACCAGAAACAAATTTTGTCTCCTTTAAATATTTATTTATTAATTTTAGGGACTTTCGTGTATCTTTTGGTTTATTTATTCCATTTGACATTGTATATTGAGTTTAGATTATATACGTCTATTAAATATAAGCGGTGCTTGTTTTAGACATTAATTTAATTCTAAAAGTTTTTTTGAATAAAATCTTTTAAATTAAAATTGTAGAAGATAAAAATATATTAATTTGTTTTAATATTCAAATTTTGTTATATTTCTTCTATCAAGTAAAAGGCCTTTCTATTTTATTTTATATATAATATATAATTATATCTTGGCTTCAATAAATCTCATTATGCAGTGTCAATAAGTTTAAGTAAACCTTAAAAATAGCTCACACTGTTCTTTGATTCTGTTAGAGCATAGATAAATCTTGAATTATAAAGATGATCTATGTCTCGAAACATTATTCATTTACACGTGGTGAGTGCTTTGGTACAGGTTAGTTTTTTTGATTTTAATATTTTGAATATATTTCAGGACTGAAGACGGAATTGCTTGGAACTATATTTGTTTTTTGAAGATATAGTGCATGCTTTGAGAGATTTCTGAATTGACTTATTCGAATATTTAAATATATTAAATATTTCAAATAAATTATATTCTTTGAGAGGTCCTTTAAGTGTGTTCATGTTTTTAAGATGCAAATGGCGTTTTGAGGGCAAGACCAGAAACAAATTTTGTCTCCTTTAAATATTTATTTATTAATTTTAGGGACTTTCGTGTATCTTTTGGTTTATTTATTCCATTTGACATTGTATATTGAGTTTAGATTATATACGTCTATTAAATATAAGCGGTGCTTGTTTTAGACATTAATTTAATTCTAAAAGTTTTTTTGAATAAAATCTTTTAAATTAAAATTGTAGAAGATAAACATATATTAATTTGTTTTAATATTCAAAAAGAATAGGACCTTTTCCAATAGTGAAAAAATTTTCTAACACTATATATGAGATAGATATTGGAAATAAAAGAAAGGACAATAACTATTTTCATGTAACTAAGTTGCTTCCATGTGAAAACGCAAACATGTAATGAGGGGTGCATACTTTGTGTGAGGGGATGTAAAAATAAAACTGTTATTTTTAGGGAAAACACCTTTGTAACTTATATGTTCTATGTTGTATGTTCTATGGTCTATGTTCTATGTCTAAGATTTTAACCTGAAACTGTCACATGACATATTTAGTCACTGTTAGAAAAGTGAATTGAGAAACCCGAAGAAATAGCATTGTTTTTGATTTGTTCCAGGTTAGTAAGCTATTGTTTTATTTCTTTGTATTTCTTTGTATGTTATTATTTTATTTTGTGTATGTTTTTCTGGTATATTTCAAAGTAAAGAAAATAAAATCTTCTAGAATCATGATCGTCTATTACTTCAATTATAAAAATAAGAATTGATTACATCTTTAAGATACATATATATATATATATATATATATATATATATATATAAAGGTTGCTTCCAAGACATTTTTAGTTATCTATTGTATACTTCCGAGACAATTGTTGAGTTCCAAGACAGTCTTGGAAGTTTTTTATATCTAATGGTTACTTCCAAGACAGTCTTGGAAGTATCATGTCTTGGAACTATCACAATTCTGCTCAACAGTGATTCGATTACCTCTCGGACATTTGAAATCTTTATGTCAGCTTGTATCAGGGGATTGAACGCTACCGTGTTTTGCCAACATGAAAATATCGAATTTTCAGCTGAAAGTATTTTCAAACAATTTAATGATTTCAAATATTAAATCGTAGTCAAATACCATTCCGCCTTATCATCTATACTGCCGTCCTTTGGTGATATAACAAAAGGGGCATTTTGAGGTAATATAAGAATTTTTAGCAGACCTTCATCTCAAAGAATGAAGCTCGAAGTACAAAAATGTTCAGATCATTTCAGCCGTTAGGT
The DNA here is from genome assembly GCA_034642435.1 of Megalocaria dilatata. Lineage (NCBI taxonomy): Eukaryota > Metazoa > Arthropoda > Insecta > Coleoptera > Coccinellidae > Megalocaria > Megalocaria dilatata. The sequence continues at coordinate 45,665,206 of CM067860.1, forward strand.
GAAATTTTTCTGCTTCATTCCAATTTTTCATGGAATATTCATATTAATAACAAGTACACAATAATATACTCTACCTAATTTATGCGAGCTAAATCTCGCCCCAATAGTGTAAGTCAATTTGTATTGTGAATTTTTTCCTAATTAAGACCATTATTAGTATTATTATTATTTTTTCAATAGGTAGGTACATAAATAGGGAATTTCTGAAGCCACACTTACAGAACAGAACTGAACACAACTGAAATGTTCAGAATTGAACAAAATTCAACAAAACAGTATAAAACTCAACAGAAACTGAAAGAAACTGATTAGAACTGGAAGAAAGCAAACAGGACGGAACATAACGTATGAATATTTATATATAACAGAACGGAGCAGATAGATACTGGATAGAATTGAAAAGAACTGAAAGAAACCTAATTGAAATGAACGGCACGGAACTGAACAGAAATGACCGCAATGTACAAATATTTGTAACAGAACGTTAAAGAAAGTAAACAGAACTGAAAGAAATTGAACTAAACGGAACATGATTGAACAACTGAACACTACTGAACGGAGACTGAAAGAAACTGATTAGATCTGAGAAAAACTAAATAACGGATCATAAGCTACTAATATTTGTAGCAGAACATTAACTGAACAGAATTAAAAGAAACTAGAGAGAACGAAACAGCATTATACGGAACTGAATAAAATCAGTAGAAACTGAACAGAATTAAATAGAACCGAAAAGGCCTGAACAGAACCGAATAGAACTGAACAAAGATTAACAGAACAAAGAGTCGAAATGAACAGAACTCAACTTAACGAAAATGAATACAACTGATTGCATATAACAATATCATTGCCTGGGTAAAATGAATTCGAACAGAAGCAATTACTGGTCTTGCTATTTGAATAATAATTTTTTAATCCTTCAAGACACTACACAGTGTACTGGATAATTCAAGTTCCAAGAAAAATACAAAATAAGTTAAATTCTAAACATTCAAGGGTCAGAAAAATAATCCTCAACCGAACAGAAATACTTAATCAAGAGCATGTTTTTCATTGTTTTGCGCACTTCTTTTAAGGAATAGCGTGCTATCGTTTTGCCCGAATGTCTGTAATTTTCTAATTTTGAGCAGAGAATGGTATCAAATAACAGGGTTGAACACCCTGATGAAAAATCCGGGGTCAAAAGTAATTCCGACCGGCCGTGAACACGCAAACTTTCTAACGGATAAAGCTAGAGACTTGAAATTTTCTGAGGCGATTAGGGTTCCAAATACCTCGGCTTAGTTCGTAATGGGCCAAACCGCTCTAATGGTTTCGTAGTTATTTTAATTCAAATTTTTTCATATTTTTCCCAATAATTTCCAAAGTATATTTTCGATCGAACTGAACTTTAGCAGTCAGAAAGACGGTAATGACGCGCAAAATTGTGCAAAATTTCATGAGGATCGTAGGATAAGAAAGCTTTTTAAAATTTTTTTTTCGTACATTTTGGATACGGTGCAGTACGAAAATCTGAAATTGAATTGAACTATCAAATGAAAATATTTAAGTTTTCAGGTTAGTTTCTTTAAGATTTGAAATGTTGTCTTCTTTTCTCCAAATACTTTTGAAACTACGAATCCGATCAACATCAAATTTGGTATTAAGGAATCGAATAGTGACATGCATGTTTTGCCAAATTTCCACAAGGTTGTATAATAAGAAGATACTTAAAAAAATATTTTATTCGTACTTGTCGAATACTGTGGAGCCCGCATATTAAAACTGAATTGAGTCTCGAACTAAAAGTGATAGAGATTTGAAATTTTTGGGTTAGATTTGGGACCTGAATATCTCGCCTAAGTTTTTTAATGGGCACAATCTATTTAAGGATTCCGGAGCGCAATTGAATCTCTTTTTTCATTTTATCAATAGTTCCGAAACTACTTATCAGATCAGAATAAAATCTGGTTCTTAAGTGAATAATAACGATGCGGAGGATTGTGTCAAATTTCATAAGGATCGGCTAGCCGGTCCGAAGATTAAGTTAAACTGCAAACTTCCGAACTGAAGGACCTAGAGACTTGAAATTTTCATATTATGTTGGAAGTCTGAATATATCTGTTGTGTCGTGAAATGATCAAAATCTGCCGAATGGTTCGTGAGTTGTGACAATTTGAAATTTTATTCTTCAAATACTTTTGTATCAGCAAATCCAATCGACAACAAATGTTGTATTTGGGAGAAGAATGAGCGAGAACACTCCCGCATAACTTCGTGCGAATATATGCCATAATTTTTCAAATTGCAAATCTTTAAATGTGACGTTTGAATCACTTGATAAAGGGTTTTCCAATAGCGATGATGCAGTTTAAAAATTGAAAAAACACATAGGTCACTCACTAAGACATAATTTGTGTACGTTCGATGTTTATTTTCAATTATTTAGTTGTTGGATTATCAGCATATGACTTAGCATATCCCCAAGATATTATATCACACGAGCCAGGAGCATAAGTAACTTGACCATTTCTTGAGATAATTTTATCATCGGATTTTGTTTTCAATGAATCGATTGTTGAGGTGGCTGTGTGGCAGGTAACATCATTTTGTTGAATCCACATATCCTCCAGATTATTCTCAATAGCAGCAGGAAAAAAATTCATCTAACATTGTTCGTTATCTATTAACTGATATTTTTTGACCATTTTTTGTTTATAATCATTCAATCAAAAATGAGCTTCATCACTGAATAAAATTTTTCACTAAAATTTTTCATAATTTTCAAATTGTTCAAGAGAAGAATACGAAAATAAGCGACATTTATGGTGGTCATATGGCAGTTCTTGAACCAGTTAAATTTTGTAAGGATGTAAACCCAAATCCTTTCTTTAAGTTCTTCAAGTTGTTGTTTGAGAAAGATTTGATTGTTGAGAACAACGTGGAACCGATTAATTTGGATTTTCTCTTACACTTGCTGCAACTAATTCAATATTCCCATGTGCGCGCGCATTTCTTTATCCTACTGTTACTTTTGTATCATGTAAAGAAAATTCAATTTCAATACGATGAATAGTGAGTTGCCTAACTGGACCATGTCGCCCAGGAATTCTTCTTGAATTTCCCACAATTTCCATAAATGAGCAATGATTTTGATGAAATAATTTAACAATTTCCAAACGTTGTTGAAGCGAGTATAATTCCCGGATTGAATGGCATAGCCTAGTGAACACAAATGACATGGAAAATGTTAAAAATAATATACTTTCATAATCATTTCAAATTGTTTCATTCCCATTGGAAAACCTGTTATCTGTAGAAGAAAACCAAGAAGTCGTACCAACGGGTTATCCATTTCGTGCTAATATCGTATCGATTTCTAATCGTATCGATTTTAAATTCGGTAATTAAAATTAAAACAATGACGCGCATATGAGGATGGTATAAGGAGGTTTCAAACACCGGAGCTACCGGCTTAGGCGTACAAAATTAAATTTCATTGTTTGAATTCTCCAGTGGGGTAGTTTTAACGAGTTAGGAGATGGATGAAGAAACGCGCAAAAGCTCCTGACACCACGTCAGTGCTTTCCTTAATTTTTTTAGACTAGCTTTGTTAGCTCTGAGCGCTTGTTCTAGGAAACAGACTCTCATAATTTCGCCTCACTACCTGTTATTTGCGAAATTTCCGCCAAAAATTCCATTCTATCCGTCAGTCTGTTCGTGAATACATGAAAGATCGAGAGAAAAAATTGAAGAGAAAAATGGCACTCTCGTTCATCGCCTATCATCTACGCCGCAAACTCTTACTTTGAGAAATTCCTCTAGAAAATTACAACAAAAGTAGACAATCCAGAATTCAATATTTCCCTTTTTTCATTCAGTTGATAATGCTAGAGCAAATTTCTGGGTAAATCAATAATGTTGTCCTTTGTTATACAAACAAAATTTCAGCTCATTTTGATGGATAGTTCTTATATGATTGAAGTTTTTAGGAAAAAAAATCATCTTCAAGTGATACGGTAGTTTGCATGAATTTTTAATTCACTGTTGTTCTTAAACACATCACGGCCAATTCTTTCTACGCCAGCAGTAAATCATCAAAGACATAAACAAAGACAAAAACATAATTTTCCCAAGGAACTAGATATAATGAATAAAAACGCTATACTTTATCGCTTGTGTGGCTCCACTACTGAAACTGAACATGGGTAGCCACGCGCCGGAGTTCTTTGAAAAGACGCGGCATTCTTTCATCTTGGGTCAGAGATAGATAGATAAATTTCTTTATTTCAAGCAATAGACATTTGGTGTATTAAAATGAAATGAATTAACAGAATTTCAGAACCAAAATAATCCCAAGAGTTGTATGTTTCCAAATGAATTAACATTTTCTTAACTTTCTTACTATTTACTAGGATCACGGTATTTAATAATATGAGTTAGTTTAATATTTTAATAAATGAGGACCTTTTTCACTCAATGCTAACCTATGAACACGGATGAAATAAATATTGTGATATCATAATTATGACTAAAGGCGGAATTATATTTTTAGTTCGTGCCGTGACGACTCGCGTCAGTAGCATATCGAATACATATATTTTTAATGCGGGCGATTATACTACTCACACACCCCGTGTCATGACGGGGCGCGGATAGACACTCGAGGATCCGAGGTGCTCCCATGTGACACTCGCGTGTGTGCGATTTGTATGCGATTAAACGCAGAACTAAGTTATCCCAGGTACATCCGATAGGTCGACGAATTTTAAAATGCATTTTTTATGCCAATTTTGATCATAGAATGGATTTCCTGGAACAGCATTTTCGTCATCCTGAAATATTAAAAAATATATACGAGACAATATTTTAATTTCCACAAAAATGTTTTCAATACAACAATTGTTTCACCACGATGTGGCTTCTTCAGGTATCTACTGCTAATCATCTTAAGGAATTCAGGCATAATTTCAACAATAGCTCTGAAATTATCCACGTCGAAAGCAAAAGTTCTAGATTAACTCTTTTAGAATTTGTTGAAATCAACAGGTACAATGCCCGTAAAATCCTTAATATGAACAAACAGCTGTCCACAAATCTCCATTACTGAATATCTTTCCCTAATGGCTTTTTGTAGTGGCATAATCCAAAAAACACCTTGATTTTTTATGATTTGTTTTTCCATCATTTTGTCATATACTTAACACTGTATTTACACTCGGTTACACTGGACACCATCAGCCAGTAGAATGTAGAAACCTGAAGAAGCGACGTCGTGGTGAAACAATTGTTGTATCATAAACATTTTTGTGAAAATTGAAATACTGTCTCTTATATATTTTTTAATTAAAATGAGTTTCCACTAGTGGCCGAATCAACCAAACATCCTGAAATATTGATGGAATTTCGGTTCATCACTCTCTAGTTCCTTCACCAGTAAATGAAACTCACTTCGAGCCTCCCTGAGGTTAATTATCGGATGAACGCAGTATTTTCTTCTCCTTCTTTTATTCTAAAGTAGGCTTAACATAAGCATATATCCAAGATCTTCATTTAAATCGCTCTCACGAATACAGGGGACGTAGTTGTTTTCAACATGTCTTTTTCAACAAGTAAGTGGAAGTAAGAGAAAACTCGCAGATGAGCATCGTATCTTTCAAGAAAAGTGGGAATTGGAGTTTTTATGTTGTGAAGTAGAAGATTAAATTATTTGCTTGATTAGCAACAGTACAACTAGTTTCCCAAAATTATATAATATTAAATGTCACTATGATTGCCACAGAAGTAAGGCCAGTTTAGAGGCATGAGCAGAAACGAAAAGTTAAAAGTGCAGTGAAAAAATCAACAGCTAATATTTATTCCTCCAAAGCAAGAAAATGAATTTGCTGTTCTAGCTAGATAATGTCTTATAGGGGCCGCTGAAATTGTAAGTCCCGGGAGCGTGAAGCTTTTTCAAAATATATTCTTGTTCCGGAATACTGCACCTAAGAGAGTAACCCAAATGTCTGCCAATATAAGTATTCAGATTAAAAGAAAATTGTATTCTTTCATTGCATTTTCTGTTGCCTGTGACAAAAGTACGGATGTATGTGCGCAACTCGCTGTTTTTCTCCGTGCTGTTGACAAAAATATCAAAGTTCATGAAGAATTATTGGAATTAGTAAGCTTTGCATGATACAACAACCAGAGAGGATATTTTCAATGCCGTCTATGAACTTCTACAAAAATACAATTTAGATTTGTCGAAACTGTTTTCCATCGCAACAGAGCTCCTTCCATGACTGAAGTAAATTAATGCAATGATCAAAGAAACGGGCTGTGAAAAACCAGACATTCTTCATGTTCACTGTATAATCCACCAAGAAGTTAGTAACGTCATAAGGTCTCAAGGATTGAATCAGCGGCAATTTTCGGCGTTTTTACGCGATATAGAAAGTGAGTATACTGATTTACCTTATTACGCAGAGGTGCGATGGCTTTCATGTGATAGATTTTATAAATTGAAAAACGAAATATGCTCTTTCATGAATGTGAAAGGACAATATGTCAGTCTATTCTACGTTCAGCATTCATACAAGATCTATCATTTCTGGAACGGGAGATCGTTCAAGAAAAGAATCCACGAACATCAAAAGAACTATACCTAAAATTCAGCACATTCCACATATGCCCATCATCTAATCGAATTTGAACATAAATTCAATAACGAATATGAAATTATACATATCGAAAGTAAAGGTCTAGATTAACATTCTTAGAACTGCTTGAAATAAACCGATATAATTCTCAGAAGATTCTCCTAAACGAACAAATGGACACGAAACGGCACCTCTATGGAATATCTTCATGTAATTTGGAAAAACCAACTCAACCCCAATAACTTTCATTGCCATTGACGTTATCTGTCCGCCTAACTGGGAATACCAAAATAATTGCCATTCTACTTTTAGTCCCATTTGCTGTAATTTCTGTCAATACATATATAAGAACCTATGTAAGTTTTCATACAGAATACGTTCAAATGTAGAATATGATTAAGCCACAGTGTGGCGAAACCATTATCATTCAACAATAAAAGGTTTGTGGAAAGTGAATTTCATTCATTACTAGTTGCAAATGACTCACCATCAAATAAAGACCGTATCCATCAAATATTCATTTGTAATTATATGATAAAATTTTTACAACCATACGAATGAAGTATAATCTGAAATTATTGAAGACTCGCATTTTATTTCGAGAAATATTCAGTTATCCTCTTTTTATAAATAGACCAGTAACGGATTACTGCGAATTACCGAAAAAAACAGCCGAGTCATTAATATATTCGTTTCACCAATACTTCCAGGACAATCACACCTTCCACGGATGAGTAGACAACTCTAGAAAATAATAATTCCTATCATATTTAGCATTGGTATTCCGAATGTGGTAGTAATATAATTGATCCACTCAATTCAATATAACAAAAGTGGAGATTATTTTTAATATTCAGATATCCTAGCCATCGCAAACAGTCAATAAAGAAAGCTGTAATAAGAGCAAAAAATATCAGATATCTAACATATGGGAACACAGGGATAATTCTCAATTACGCAGTAAAAATATAGAGTGTAGAAACCACTTATGGGATAATATTATTGGTGTTCTTATGTTGAAAAATTATAAAAAACACTGAGACACGTCAACTTTTAAATTCAATAGTGCACATCTTAAACATAAATTTAAATAGACAGGGTGATTCGCGCACGTCCAGCTTAGTCCGTCCTTTTTATTTTAAATTGAACATCCTGTATATTTTCATACTTTTTAATGCTCCTTAATAACCCGATTTCGTCGAACTTGTATGGTCTATTATGAATAATACTGGATGAAATTTCGAAAGTATTTATAATTGGTTTCAAGGAACTGCATTCTTAAATTACATGATGTAATTGATTTTAATACATTAAAATAAATGCTTATAATGTTCTCCACCTGCTACACAGTTTCCTATGAAACTCGTTCTTGACGTTGTTTAAAGTTTGAGTTAAAATATTTCACATTTCTGTAGTTATCCTTACTTTGAGGTCTGCGATGCTCGTCGGATGTGTTGCATAACTTTGTTCTTGAGATAAGCCCACAGAAAAAAGTCCAACGGCGTGAGGTCTGACGATCTAGCTGGTCACTCAATAGTACCTTTTCGTCCAATCCATTTATTGGGGAAGATTGCTATTAAGTAAGTTCTGACCATTGAATCATAATAAGCTTGGGCTCCATCCTGCTAGAACCAGACGTTTTCATTCGGTTGGCACGAGGAAATAAGTTAACTAGCACAAGAACAACTTCGTCTCTAACCAAACTCAAATATTTTTCCGTTATCAAATTCCTATCTATAATTATAGGATCAATAATATGGTCACCTATGATACCTTCCCAAGAGTTCACTTTTTGAGGATACTGCGTATGTGTCTCACACAATGAGGATTCTCCACTGACCAATATCTACAATTTTGTCGGTTTATTTCCCCGTTCAATATAAATATTGATTCATCAGAAAAAAGGATTGTTTCAAGAGCTATTTTATTTCTGGTCATAGCAGTTTTCTTTTTAATGGTTTGACATGTCCAAGTTCTGTGAATTGTGCATGCATTTTAGACACAACAGCTCGTGAAATATAAGGCAACTGATACCTCTGATTATATAAGTTTGACACTTCAACTTGACTTCTGCAATTATCCCCATAACCGATCATCATTAGAATCTCAATTAATGGATTCTCAGTTAAATATCTCATTATTACTTCTACAAGGAATACGTTTTCAATCAATAATACACTATTTCAATGTAAATTTCAACACCCAAACATCTGCCTGATAACAATCCACATTATTTGCAGATTTTCTTTATTTATCAGCATATGTAGATACTTTTCTTTTTTAGGTATTCATAACAAAAAATATTGACAAAACCAAGATCCATGAACTTATAGAGAATTGATTTTTGAACATTTCTCAACTTATTTCCCAACTTAATTTATAGTCAGTTCAGTCATAAATAAATCTGTGTTCAGGTTATTAAAAAATATCATCATTTAACACGTGACAAATTACTACTTTCAATATTTCACTCGGTGTTATAGACAATAGAACAAAAATATAAAGGGTGTATCAATTGTAACGAGGGCGGACTGTGCTGGACTTATGTATGGCGTGTATTTAAATTTATGCATAAATAGCGCACCCTTGAATTTGAAAGTTGACGTGTCCCAGTGTTTAATTTTCTAACATAAGGACACGAAGAATTTTATTCCATAAATGCTTTCCACTATGTATAAAACAATAAGTAGACCTTTGATAGGGTATGCACATACAATTTACGCAAACTGTCAAACATCAACGCTTAAAAACATATAAGTAGTAGAAAGATCAGCTCAACGAATTATCACAAGAATATGACATCCACTAAACAGATAAACAGCAGATATTCTACCACTGTTCCACATTACTTACAATTACGTACAAGGGGAAGATTCCATACAGAGACTCACCTTCAAGACTAACTAAATGTCATTATTATTTTTATTATTTATTTAGACTTGATAAAGAGTCCTCATAAAATCAAATCGAACTTTGAAACGAAACTATAAACATTTCACTTTTTTGTAATGAGCGAAGCTCAACCAACGTAAACAGAGACGCTCAGATACACCCAGATTTTTTATCTAGGCTATGCAATTCGTAACTAACAAGGGAAGGACCCAACATGGGAAATTCATTTGGGGATGAGACTTTGTGTAATTTTAGTGCTCCCTAAATTATTTTCCTCTGGAGAAAAACCTTCAAAATCAATATATTTGGACATATAACATAGCTTTTTGAGCTCAAAATGGTCTCAAATGTCTGGGTTGAACTCGCAGATGAAGAGTCCATGATCGAAACGAATCCTGCACGGCCAGCCGGTTAGTTGTAATCACAACTCTCGAAAGAGGAAACCTTAGAGATTTGCAATTTTCAGTGTGCATTTGAGACTCAGTTTGTCATGGGCAAAATCGGTCCAGTGGTTCCGGAATAATTTGGAGTTTGAAATTTAATTTTTTTCATAATTGCCAAACCAATAATGCGATCGAATCGAAATTTAATAGTTACTCTTAGATGTCAAATGATTATACGGAGGATCACGTATAAGTTTTTTCAAATCTCTGAAAATTGCCGTTTGGCGCCATTGAATTTATGGAACAATTTTTTTTCCATATTGTTATACGCGCATGCAGTGTGGAAATTACAGCCTCTGCTAAATAATCAGTGCGTACCGGATACCAATCTCAGGTGCGGAGCGAGAAAATTTTTAGTTTCTTTGATGTTTTTTGCGGAATAATTAATAAACATATTAAGTTGTAATCAAAGATAATTAATCAAAATTATTGAAACAAATAGTAGAAATTAGTATGTTTTACTACCAATAAATTGATATTTTACACATTTTATTGTGACTCGAGTTTTCGGAATGAATTATCCCATCTTCAGACAACTGAAAACTTAACAAGCGGTACAGGGTATTTATGTATAGAAGAGGTGATAAAAAGCAGGTTAAAAAAGAGAGGACTCCTAACAACTATTTGAATATCGGCACGCCAAAGAAGATTGGTCTACAGATGTTACTTATTTAAATATTAAGATTGGTAAACAGATATTACTTATTCAAATATTTCAAATATTTTGGATTTACATAGATCCGTACAGTCATTCATTATTTTTACATTATTTTTATTGTGAACTAATTTGAAAATTTCAACAGATTCTATGTAATCAAGTTTCTTTTCTTTCGATTCTACATGTACAATTTCAAGAATATCTATTGTCCAAAATGGATGAACAATGAGTGCCAAATGTAGTTGTTTGTTCATTTTACATGAAATTCATTTTATGTTCGTTGAACATCGTCTTGAAGGAATGTCCTGTTTCTCCTATATATTTATTACTGCACGTTGAACAAGAGAACTCATAAACTCCCGATTCAGCTTATCAATCAATGATCCATAGAGCTTTCGCTTTATCCTTATCAAAAACTAACCGCGAAGCTGAAGTTAAAACCATAAAAACAATAGCCGCGAACAAAAGTTTCAAGCCCAATATAATAGATAATTCAATTCGACAGAAACAATCTGAACTAGCTATAAACCAAATCGTTTTTCCAAATTAGATGTTAATATAGCTTTCAAAACGCAAAACAAATTATCATCCGTATTATTTGACGCAAAGGACCCAAGTCCCAACATACACATGAGTTATCTTGTTCGCCGCGTGCAGTAATAAATATATAGGACAAACCGGAGGTTCCTTCAAAACGAAGTTCAACGAACATAAAATGAATTTCATAAAAATTAAACAAACTTCTACTGTTGCCACTCATTGTTTAGAGAACGTCCATCCTTTTCCGACAATAGAAAATCTTAAAATTTTACATGAAGACACAAAAGGAAAGAAACTTGATTATTTAGAATCTGCTGAAATTTTCAAATAAGTTCAAAATAAAAATAATGAATCACTACGGATCTATGTAAATCCAAAATATTTGAGATATTCAAATAAGTAACATCTGTTTACCAATATTAATACTTTGAATATTAAAACAAATTGATATATGTTTATCTTCTACAATTTTAATTTAAAAAACTTTTAGAATTAAATTAATGTCTAAAACAAGCACCGCTTGTATTTAATAGACGTATATAACCTAAACTCAATATACAATGTCAAATGGAATAAATAAACCAAAAGATATACGAAAGTCCCTAAAATTAATAAATAAATATTTAAAGGAGACTTGTTTCTGGTCTTGCTTTCAAAACGCCATTTGCATCTTAAATTGAAAGCAAGACCAGAAACAAATTTTGTCTCCTTTAAATATTTATTTATTAATTTTAGGGACTTTCGTATATCTTTTGGTTTATTTATTCCATTTGACATTGTATATTGAGTTTAGATTATATACGTCTATTAAATACAAGCGGTGCTTGTTTTAGACATCAATTTAATTCTAAAAGTTTTTTGAATAAAAATTTTTTAAATTAAAATTGTAGAAGATAAACATATATCAATTTGTTTTAATATTCAAAGTTTGTTATATTTCTTCTATCAAGTAAAAGGCCTTTCTATTTTAATCTTAATACTTAAATAAGTAACATCTTACCAATCTTATTTACCGTGCCGACATTCCAACAGTTGTTAGGAGCCCTCTCTTTTTTAACCTGTTGTTATATTTCTTCTATCAAGTAAAAGGCCTTTCTATTTTAATCTTAATACTTAAATAAGTAACATCTTACCAATCTTATTTACCGTGCCGACATTCCAACAGTTGTTAAGAGCCCTCTCTTTTTTAACCTGTTTTTTATCATCTCTTCTATACATAAATACCCTGTACCGCTTGTTAAATTTTCAGTTGTTTGAAGATGCGATAATTCATTCCCGAAACTCGAATCACATTAAAATGTGTAAAATATCAATTTATTTGTAGTAAAACATAGTAATTTCTACAACTTGTTTTAATTATGATCAACTACCAAATAGTAACGGCTGAAACAGTACAGTATCTAAAAAATTCAGGTTTTACAGAAACTATAAATTTGATGCAAAAGTAATGATTCCATTCCATAGCTCATACAGAAAGATATGACGATATACTACTTTGTAAATGAGATAGTAATTCCCGAAACTCGAGTCACAATAAAATGTGTAAAATTTCAATTTATTTGATAGTGATACATAGTAATTTCTACAATTGTTTTAATGTACTGAATTTTTTAGATTAATTTGTATTGTTAATAACTCCTAAACCATCAGGTCGGATATACAGAGTTGAATTTACCCACAAGTTTTGAGTATTATTCGATCCAAGGGGGAAAAATGCCAATGATCAGCAACATGAAGTGACCCAATATTGCATAAAAAATGATTGATATTGAACGAAAATAGGTCAATGATTCAAACAGTGACACAAGATTTCAATATATGACCTATCGAATCAAAATTGAACACAATCAACGAATGAACTTTAGTTCATCATATACTCTGAAATGTCTTGGAACTGATGGTTATTCAAAAAATCGAAATAAAATCTAAACAACCGGCCTATTTTTCAAAATTCAACTACCATTGAAAACAGTACCTTATGTATGACTGAATGAACCTATATACAACGAAAATAAAAAAAGTCCCGGAAGTAACCGTTAGATATATATATATATATATATATATATATATATATATATATATGTGTGTGTGTTTTTTTTCAATATCACCATATAGGGAAGGAAACTCTGAGTGGCTGGGCACATCTTCTGCCAAGGCTGTTTCAGAAGAACGTCAGGAACTTCCTCACTATCCTCGTGTTAGCGAGGATGACTTCTTTCTGACAAAAGCTTTCGATATTCGGAAGTTTTTTTAAGATGAAAGAACTTTAAATTGAAATGAAACATATTTAAATCAAGATTGAAGCAAAATTTGTTTTCATTTAAAAGATAATTTCATGATATTTATGTTTTAGAAATAATTTCCAACATAAGTCCACCACGACTAGCTCTGAGAAACCGCATTTCACCAGACCAATTTTGGACCACTTTTTTGAGTTATTCAGGCCCTACTTCATCAATAATAAAAGTTATTTTGGCATCCAAAGCGTCTATTGTTTCTGGTTTATCAGCATAAACCAATGACTTAACATAACACCAAGGAAAATAATCCAGTGGAGTTATGTCGCATGATCTTGGAGGCCAATTAATTGGACCATTTCTCGAAATGATGTTATCGCCAAATCTTTCTTTCAATAAATCAATTGTTACGGTAGCAGCATGAGGTGTAGCACCAACTTGTTGGAACCAAAACACTTCTGGGTCGTAATCATTCAAATTTTGAAACGAATAATCATAGATCATCGATCTTTAACGAGCACCATTCACTGTAACATTAGCCCCAGCATCCTTTTTAAAGAAATATGGACCGATGATGCCTCCAGCGTGTAAAGCACACCATACAGTGCAATTTCAGGAAGCAATGGAATCTACAGAAACTCTTGAGGATTGTTTTCACTCCATATACGACAATTTTGCTTGTTTACGTAGACGTTCAACCAGAAATGAGCTTCGTCCCTAAACACAATTTCACGATAAAAAAGTGGATCAACTTCAAGCTGTTCTAGGACCCAATCAACAAACAAACGACGCTTATTATGGTCAAGTGGCTTTAGTTCTTGAACTAGTTTGATCTTATATTGGTATAGACCAAGATCTTCATGAAAAATTTTCCATGTGGTGAATGCATAGAGTCCAACTTGTTGTGAACGTCGACGAATAGACGATTCTGGATCATCATTTATACTATGACTTACAGCAGTGGTATTTTCTTTTGTACGTACAGCTCTTTGTCTTGTTTTTGTTGCATCGAGTAGAGAATATGTTGTCCGAAATCTATCGACAGTTCGACGAATAAGCTGCTCTGATGTACGAATATGTAAACCATAAATTTCACGAAGTGCTCTATGCGTTTGGCGCATAGAACATTGATTTTGAACATAAATTTCAATAATTTATAAACGTTTTTGCGGCGAGAGTCTTGCCTTGATAATTTATCAATGCTTACTGAACAGAAATGTCGAAACAATATGGCTTCAACCTTCTGTCAAATCACAGTTATCCCTATCGAAGTTCTATCACCCGATATGTACACCAGGCTTTAGAAACATGGAAAATATGTGCCGTACAATAGCCACATAGCTAATCATTTTGAAATTTGTGTACATTTAACGTTGTGTACGATACAAGCTATAAGCTGGGTTGTATCATGAATACAAAGATTATGAACGAGTTCCAATAACAATTGTTGGTATCCGAACAACAACCATTGTGGCATCTCAGTAGCAAGGTGTTTATCGCAACCCACCCCTACGCCATTTTGTATCGGATAAATATATTGACACTCGTACCTTAAATGCAATTGTGTTAAAATAGGATCAGTTCAACGACAGAATCGATAACCTGAAGTTACCTTCGTTCCAAGTCACCGTGAATACTGTATTGTTCTTGTTGAATGAGTTGAAATGTGGGTCAATAGCCAGATAATGAAGGCATTCAAGCAGTAGTTTTAAGAAAATAAGAGATATTTTTTTAAGTTTCAAAATGAAGCCTTCAATTTAAATGAATCTTCTCAAAAAAAAAAAATTTTAGTGATTAGGCATGCATGAAAATTTAATTGAATCGGTTGAATCGCAATGGAAATTCATTTTAATTAAATAAAATATTATCGTTCATTTCCACAATTTATTATATTAATACTGTTGCTTTGTCAAGTTTACATTTTGAACTTGCACTTCAAATTACATATTCACTTCTTATATAGCTGAAAAATTGAAAAGAGGCGGTACATGTAACAAATAATTTTCGGAAATAAAGACAAGAACAACATATGAAAAAATGGATTTGAACAGCCATCAATTAACAGATATGCCGTAAAAAAATTATGCGAAAAAATGGATATAAATAACCATTTTTTGTAACGAAAGATTTAACGAAAAAATATGTCACTTACTCGTACGTAAATAGAATATCAAATAACATTGCTAAGTATTTTAAAATAAAATTTTACTCGAATGTAGCTTTAAGAACGGTTAATAATTCAGAAATTCATATAAAGAATAACAAAGTTTAAACAAATGAAATAAGGAGGCTATAAGTTGACTTGTAGTGATATTGCCCTTTATTATATATAAATCAAATAAGTAGAGAGATCTTGTAAGAAAGTAATTCACGAACATTAGCGGAGTTACAATTCCAGATATCTTGCATTCAATTTGTGCCAGTCATTGGATAGCATTTGCACATAATTTCGACAATAACTATGAAATTACACTCGTTTGGAAGCAGTAGAAATTATTAGGTATAAAAACCTTAAAATTCATCTCAACGACCCAACAGATCTCAAAATCTCGATTGTTGAATATTTTTACTTAGTGCGGCATTTTCCGTAATTGGCCACAATTTACTTTAATTTATGCTTATTTATACCCATTTTGTCGCTTATTTTTTATTGGTATTTCTTTACATCGATGGCTATTTGGAATTCTTTTTGCATATATAGTCCGTCTAGAAAGTATCCGGAATTTATTATTTTTCATAATTTCAATATACATTCTGTCAAGAAAGTACCGGGAATTATCGATTTAAATCTGGCGGGGCAATGAGGCAGGTAAAAAATTTTTTCCTAGGTTGGTACCACTGTCCTTAATTACTATGCCAAGCTTGAGCGGCATCTGTCAACTAGTGTGTTTGCAACAGCTGATTCAGTCAGTCGATGTCAGAGTGCGTGCCGATTTTTACTATGGGTGATTACGTTGAGCAAAGAATTTGTTTAAAGTTTTGTGTTGCAAATGAATTTTCGTGTGCCGATGCATTGAAAATGTTGCAAAAGGCCTTTGGTGATAATGCTCTATCGAAAACTCGTGCATATCAGTGGTACAGAGCCTTCAAGGATGGTCGTGAAGTGGTCGCCCATCGACGGCTTCGATCGAAGATAACCTCGATAAAATTAAGGAAAGGGTGCTGGAAAACCGTCGTACCAGCTTGAGAGAGATAGCACATGATCTTAAGATATCCCACGAGTCCGCACGTACGATTTTGATTGATATTTTGGGCATGAGAAAGGTGGCCGCACGACTCGTACTGAAAGACCTGAATTTTCTTCAAAAACGTCATCGCGAACAGGTTGCTTCAGACATGCTGGATCGCTGTAATTCCGATTCTACATTCATGGAACGCATTATAACTGGTGATGAGACCTGGGTCTACGAGTACGATATGCAAACAAGCCAGCAATCATCGGAATGGGTGGCAAAAAATGAGCCGAAACCGAAAAAACCACGCCAAAGCCGCTCGAAAATGAAGGTGATGCTCATTGTTTTCTTCGATATCCGTGGCGTGGTGCACTACGAATTCGTTCCAGAGGGTCAGACGGTAAACAAGGAGTATTACCTAGGCGTTATGAAACGTTTGCGTGAGCGTATCCGTAAGAAGCGGCCAAATTTGTGGGAAAACAACTCATGGATTTTGCATGACGATAACGCGCCTTCTCACCGAGCTACGATTGTGACTGACTTTCTCGCCAAAAACTCAACAAACGTGCTGCAACCACCGTATTCGCCGGATTTGGCTCCCTGCGACTTTTTCCTCTTCCCAAAACTAAAATTGCCCCTTCGCGGCACCCGTTTTGAGTCGATTGAAGCCATAAAACAAAATTCGGCGCGAGAGCGAAAGTCCATCCCGGAAAGCGCCTATAAAAAATGTTTCGATAATTGGAAGTGCCGTTGGATTAGATGTATTGGAGCAAATGGAGCCTATTTTGAAGGCGCCCCAATAAATTTTGACGATTAAATGTAAAAATGTTCTTTTAATTGAAAATTCCCGGTACTTTCTTGACAGAGTAGTACTTCTTTTTTGTAACATTTTATGACAATGTATAAAATGGGTTGTGCAGTAGTCGACTATGGCTTAAGTTGCAGGGCAACACAATTTAACAAATATTGTTGATTGTCAACAGGTATACAATTTATGAAATAATGTCGCAACTACTTCAAAGGAAAATAAATAGAATATTTGTATAGAAAAAGTTTTCGAAACGTTTAAAAATTAGTGCAATTGACTGAACTGGGTAAAAGTGTTGTATATGATACAATAAAGAGGATAAAAATGGCATGGATATGAGCCATAGACCAGTTTCAGGAAGACCTCGTAAGATTAAAGGAAATAATTTAAACGCTTTATTGGCCTTAGGAAGACACAATCCGAGCCAGAGGTTTCGCAAGTTGGCCAACAGATTTGGATATCAACGAAATATAAAAGTATGTCCAGGAAGCGTCCTTATGTCAATGAAATGACAAGACTACATATCAAGGAAACCATAAAAATCCATATAAAGACACCTTCACAAAAAGAACGAAGGATAGAATTGTGTCAACGTTTTCAAGGGGATAATTTCAATAATGTCTTTATATCTGATGGAAATTTTTTATAACTTGGCGGAAATCACTTAAGAATCCTATTAGAACAACCTGTTACCGTCCAAATTTCCAAATTTCCCACCAAAATAATGGTGGGGAGCAATATCTCAGCGTGGTGCTAAGCCTCTCTGTATAGTTAATGGTACCATTAATAGTGAAAATTATTGGGGCATTCTAAAAGATTTTCTCCTTGAAACGGCGCTGGCTTTATAGTCAGAGGGGTGGCGTTTTGAGCGGGATGATACAAGATGTCATACTTTGGCCTATACTCAAGTTTGGATGTAAGAACACCAAGTGACAACCATTTAATGGCCAGCAGTTGCACCAGGTCTTAGTCCCATTGACAACATATGGGGGCTAATGAAAATTGAAGTTGAACGAGCAGCGTTCCGAAATGATTTAATTCAGTCATTTTTTCAGGTCTGGACTATAATTACCGAAAACTAAGGAGGTAATCTCGTTTCGGGTGTACCTCGAGGTTGAGTCAAGTGTTTACACTTAATTTGAGGTTGCATAATTAAAAAAATTACATATTTTGTTATAATTTTCCAATTCAAAAATAAAAAGCATATAGTTAATTATTACAATTGAGCTTTGTTTTTTGCGTTTCTAGAGGAACTATATTTATCCTATCTTTATGTTTGAAAATTGTCAGTTGATTGTGAAGCTTTTTTTTTCAAGTTTTCAGCGATAAAAGAAGTGAATGTGTAATTTTAAAAGTTTAAGAGTCTCTATTCTTTAGGTGAGAAAGTATGCTTACCAAACACCAAATAAATAGTAAACAGGAAATCGGAATTTCTATGAAAGAATTGAACGTCCCCTATCGAGGTTGAAACATGTTGAACACCAGCAATCCTGGTTTATAATGCTATACCCTTATTCGAGCCCTGCAACATATTCACTTCAAAATAAAAACTTAAAATAGCTTATAATACATTGATTTAATTCTAAATATTTTCTGTATAATTTTTTTTTTAATTAAAATTGTAGAAGACTGACAGATTAAACCTGGTATGATATTCAAATTTTGTTATATTGCTTCTATCAAGTAAAAAGCGTTTTCCTATTTTATGAAGTAGTTTTTGATCGGAAAGAATGAAACTGATACTGAATTGTTTCAGCCGTTACTATTTGGTAGTTCATAATTAAAACAAATTGTAGAAATTACTATGTTTTACTACCAATAAAAATATATTTTACACATTTTCTTGTGACTCGAGTTTCGGAAAATGAACTCTCCCATCATCAGACAACTGAAGACCTAACAGTGGTACAGAGGTATTTAAACAAAAGTGATAAATATTTGTGAATTGTCGATAGATAACACCTAATAGTGGTACAGAGGTTTACAAGCGGAACGTGATAAAAACCCGGTTAAAAAAGAGGGGCCTTCTAACAGATATCGGAATGTCGGCAATCGACAAAGAAGGTTATTAAACAGATGGTACCCAAATATCTCAAATAATTTTTTGGGGTTACATAGCTCCATACAGTTATTCATTATTTTTACGTTATTTTGTTGTACATCTCAAATATTTGGATTTACATAGCTCCATACAGTCATTCATTATTTTTTAAATTATTTTTATTGTGAACGAATTTGAAAATTTTAATAATCGAGTTTCTTTTCATTTGAATCTACATGTAAAATTTTCTTAAGATTTTCTTTTGTCGAAGGGAATTACTAATTTCTAAAGAATGAGTGGCAAAAGTTGAATTTTTGTTTACTTTTCATTAAATTAATTTTATGTTCATTGAAAAAGGTTTTAAACAGATGTTACTTTTTGAATATCTCAAATATTTTCGATTTACATTCACATAGACGTACAGTCATTAATTATTTTTACATTATTGTTATTGTGAACTAATTTGAAAATTTCAACAGATTCTAGATAATCGAGTTTCTTTCCTTTTGATTCCACATGTAAAATTTTAAGATTATCTATTGTGAGAAAGGAATGACCGTTTTCTAGACAATGAGTGGCGAAAGTAGAATTCTGTTTATTTTTTATGAAACTCATTTTATGTTGGTTGAACCTCGTCTTGAAGGAACGTCCTGTTTGTCCTATATATTTATTACTGCACGTAGAACAAGATAAGTCATAAACTCCTAATTTGTGTATGTTTGGAGTAGGGTCCTTTGCGTTAAAAAATACCGATGATAACTTGTTTTGCGTTTTGAAGGCAATATTGACATCTGATTCTGAAAAACTATTGGCCACTTTTTGACTTATGCTACCAAAGTACGATAGAGAAATGAATTTTTTATTTTCTTCAGTTTTTATGATAGGATAAGTTAGACTCATAGCTATTTTATATAGTTTCTGTCGAATTAGACTATCTATTATATTGGAGTTGAAACCGTTGTTCGGGGCTATTGATTTTATAATATTACATAGTAATTTCTACAATTTGTTTTAAGAATGAAACTGACTCTTTTATTCTTTGTCAACCCACTACCTCTAGTTTTCCAATCTAAATAATCTAATCTGAGACGAAAGAGAAAAATATCCTGTCAAACCTTTGGAAAACGCATACTCATCCTGGAAATTACACAGCGGAAATGAAAAGAAGTCCCAGTTTCATTTCACATATAGCCGGTAATTGAATTATGAATTTTTCAATGAGTGTTATGGACGAATACAAAATTAGAGCATCAGTATCAGTAATGCTGACAGTTCCTAATGTATAAATTATAAATCGGTTATCTTCCATTTGAAGGCACAGAGATTAAATAACGAAACTTCGTTGTATTCAAGCTTGAAAACATTCGCGACTCCACCTGCCATCTGTTATTCGGATATCGAAGCTTAAATATAACTGTGCTCGATAGGGCAACTAGGAAACTGCTGCAAATCTATTCTTCGTCGGCAAAACAGCAAATTTTCTGCAAGAAAACTGTTCGATGTTTCTCTCTTACAAAGACATAATTCAGTTTGTGACGTTTTACCGATACCTATCATATTTTGAAGAAATTGATTTCAATAATATATGGATGTGAAACATTTGATTTGGAAATGCATTGCATTCATAAATGTATTTATTTTAACATATGTAATATGAATCATATACCTACAGTTGATTAACTATGATCTATAAAAAAATTTGTTTTTTTTACAAATATTGGAAAATATGTTTTCCAATATTACAACGTGAAATTTGAAGCTGTGAGGAATATAAAAAAGGACTTTATTCTGAATGATTACGAAATATATTTTGCTAATATACAAGAGGAGATAAGAACTTATATCATTAATAAGGAGTGGGAGCTATGGTAATATAAAGTTCTACAAATCGAGACATACTACTCTGTCAAGAAAGTACCGGGAATTTTCAATTAAAACAACATTTTTACATTTAATCGTCAAAATTTATTGGTTCGCCTTCAAAATAGGCTCCATTTGGTCCAATACATCTATGCCAACGGCACTTCCAATTATCGAAACATTTTTTATAGGCGCTTTCCAGGATGGACTTTAGCTCTCGCGCCGAATTTTGTTTTATGGCTTCAATCGACTCAAAACGGGTGCCACGAAGGAACAATTTTAGTTTTGGGAAGAGGAAAAAGTCGCAGGGAGCCAAATCCGGCGAATACGGTGGTTGCTGAAGCACGTTTGTTGAGTTTTTGGCGAGAAAGTCAGTCACAATCGTAGCTCGGTGAGAAGGCGCGTTATCGTCATGCAAAATCCATGAGTTGTTCGCCCACAAATTTGGCCGCTTCTTACGGATACGCTCACGCAAACGTTTCATAACGCCTAGGTAATACTCCTTGTTTACCGTCTGACCCTCTGGAACGAATTCGTAGTGCACCACGCCACGGATATCGAAGAAAACAATGAGCATCACCTTCATTTTCGAGCGGCTTTGGCGTGGTTTTTTCGGTTTCGGCTCATTTTTTGCCACCCATTCCGATGATTGCTGGCTTGTTTGCATATCGTACTCGTAGACCCAGGTCTCATCACCGGTTATAATGCGTTCCATGAATGTAGAATCGGAATTACAGCGATCCAGCATGTCTGAAGCAACCTGTTCGCGATGACGTTTTTGAAGAAAATTCAGGTCTTTCGGTACGAGTCGTGCGGCCACCTTTCTCATGCCCAAAATATCAATCAGAATCGTACGTGCGGACTCGTGGGATATCTTAAGATCATGTGCTATCTCTCTCAAGCTGGTACGACGGTTTTCTAGCACCCTTTCCTTAATTTTATCGACGTTATCTTCGATCGAAGCCGTCGATGGGCGACCACTTCACGACCGTCCTTGAAGGCTCTGTACCACTGATATGCACGAGTTTTCGATAGAGCATTATCACCAAAGGCCTTTTGCAACATTTTCAATGCATCGGCACACGAAAATTCATTTGCAACACAAAACTTTAAACAAATTCTTTGCTCAACGTAATCACCCATAATAAAAATCGGCACGCACTCTGACATCGACTGACTTAATCAGCTGTTGCAAACACACTAGTTGACAGATCCCGCTCAAGCTTGGCGTAGTAATTAAGGACAGTGGTACCAACCTAGGAAAAAATTTTTTTACCTGCCTCATTGCCCCGCCAGATTTAAATCGATAATTCCCGGTACTTTCTTTACAGAATGTACATCTGTATAACTATTCTATAATCAAACAAACCCTATAAGGTTTTGTTGATCACTGGGGCAAATGGCAGACATGCACAGGTTTTGAACTTGGTTCTCGTCATTGCAATGAATACCAGTGACCACAAATATGTCAAGTATCTTTATTCCCTATACACAGAAACACTAAGGTTTTAATCATACACTATCTAGAGTATGCAAACATACATACAAGACATACCTTTGCTAGCTAATTCAAGTAAAGAAATGTATTCTCGATATTTTAACCTTACAAACGCAGAAAAACTTTCCTCTCGCTCAATTCAGACCACAATATGCCGTAATTCTCATAATAATTATATTCATATTCAAATAAATTTATTCGGCTGATCTGTACTAAAAATCATTAATGAAGTGTTTGAGTTATGGTAATAGAATTAATTATTATCAATGGTATTTTATACAGGTCATATTTTGGTCTGACTTGAGCATGAGGAAAGTTTTTTCTGCGTTTGTAACGTGAAAATATCAAGAATTAATTTGAAACTTGAATTATCTCGCAAAGGTATGTCTTGTATGAATTTTGCATACCCTAGATGGCGCTAGTGTATGATTATTAACTTAATGTTCCTGTATATAGCGAATATAGGTACTTGACGTGGAACTCTGCTGTTATTCTTGAATGCTTCTCTTAAAGGTTCTTCCTGTTTGACCAATATGTAAGACAGGCTTTAGGTTGACTTCTTGTGGTTGCTCTATAGTATATATTGGTCAAACAGAAAACAGAAAGATCCTTTTAAAAGAATTCAATAACACCAGCGGATAGGTCTGTAATTTCTGCTTACATCTTTATTTTTATTATTACATCTTCAAGTACCAGCTTTTCCAATTTTTTCACATTTTTTTAGTGGTACTGCTAACGGGCCCAGCCAAGCGAGTGTCATCTTCAATGTTTTCTCGGCCTCTTTTGAACTCACTTGATCACTTTTGAACGGTCACTTAAGTTCTTGGTGAACAGCAACCATCTCTTCATGAATGATTTTTTGACTTTATTCCTGCTTGGTGAGGAACTTTATAACGGCGCGATGCTCCAATTTCTTCATCATTGTGGCGTCCGTCATTCTGGTAGACAGTACATAAATTTGACCTATCTCCTAAGGTTAAGCCAGCGTTTGCGATCTAAGCACACAAAAATATGTTTGTTGCGACATTACTTTACAATTCGCAATTTGCGCCAGCGGCATAATACTCTTGGTTTTCATGAATCAAGGGAGCTAACTCAATCAAGAAGTCTACCGCTGAGACATTCTCGAGGCTGTAGTACTTCCGTGGGCCCAGCAACACTTCGGCAACATGCATTTAACCTTTCAGCAGGACTCCGCTGCGGCTCAAAGAGCGAAAATGACGCAAGAATGGTGTAAGACCCATTTTTCGGATTTCATCAAATCTGCAGAATGGCCACCCTACCCGCCAGACCTCAAGCAAATGGCCTACAGCGTGTGGTTGACTTTGGAGCTCAGGGCGTGTGCTTAACACCACAACAGTTTGAAGGAATCCCTGAGCTGGGAATGAGACAGATTTACGCCCGAAGGGCTGCGACCCATTGGAGAAAATTTCAAGAAGCGTCTGAAGCTATGTATCACCGCCAAAGAAAGCCACTTCGAAATCGCTCAAATATATTCTTACCAACTGTTCATGTTATTATTATTCGTTATTGTTTTGTTTAATTTCTTTTGATTAATAAAGTTAAATGAAAGAAAGTTTTTTCGACGTTTTTCTTGTCACCCTATACTATGGTTTATTATACAAATGATCTTTTGTATATTCTGTATTTGAACCTCATTCCATCTATTGCTGAAATCTACATTGAAATACGTTGAATCGTCCAAAAGATCTAAGCGAACAGAAAGTGGAAGCGAGTTCATTCTATACTATGTAAACATATATAAAATTGCCCACATAAATTCATGAGATTGGATAGAAACACTAGAGGTTTTAATCATTTCATCCTTGAATAGATGAAGGAATAAATGAGATGATGAAAATGCAAACATTTGCTATCGAAATACGTTTTTTGAGTTCGTGTTTCCGTTGAATTTCCCAGCTCACTGTATCCGACCTTCTTCATCCCCGCTGCGTTTCTTATGCAAATAATAGACCTTTCTACTCACGAACATCAATATTTACAATGAATGATTCAATTTATGTTATTTGACGAAACACATGGATTTTGCACTCTCGATCTAATCGCTTCCACCCAGTAACATACGACATTGTCGCCTCTCAACGTTTTCAAGTGGAGCTCTCGGGATCCCTCCTTTATTCCAGTTATCTCATCATCAGAGTTTAAGCGGATCGACTTGAAGATAAACATGATTTTGGCGTCACATCTGAATGACAATGGGGTGCGGTTTCGTCTGGAAAATGTTTGGTAGTTGAAACCGAAGGAGCTGAGAATACTATGATAAGCTGTATAAGCTACTGTTGTGTTGTGCAGCTTAGCCGTAACGGTTGGTAGGATGAGGAATCTAAAGAGGAGTCTGGGAATGTTAGTTGAAGCTACTCGACGACAATATGCGCGAAGCTGAGTTTTATTTGAGAGTAAATGCCGAACGTAAATAAAGCATTATTTAAATTTTTTCTGAGTTACCTTTGTTACGTATAGTCGTCCACAATTGTCTCTGTAACTTGACGCTTGTCATCAAATTTGTGTCCAGATATGAACAGTTGAAAATGTGAACCAATAAATATAAAATTCGATACTTTTGAGCATCTTGTTCCCAAGATGCATTTAAAGATGATGCCGTGAATGATCAAACAGTGGTTCCAGAAACACAGGTTAACAAGGAAACACTTCGGACAGATTTTACTGTGTTCTGTTTTTATTCTATTAAATTCTCTACACTTTCTTGTACTTATATGTGAATTTTCAGTTTGATATTACTTTATTTTGCAGTGTTAGAATGTTAAACAAACGTATTGCACTTTTGCCGCCAAAGGAAGCCACTTCGAAAAAATATTATTACCATATATTTATGTTATTTTTATTCTGGGTTGTTTTGTTCAATTAATTTTGTTTAATAAAGTTAAATGAAAAAGAGTTGGTCCGAGATTTTTCTTGTCACCCAGTATTCAGGAGAACTTGGATACACCTGAGCAGTAAGCTCACTAATTTTTGGTTATAAATTTATTGCTTCGTATCATATGTTCTCCTAAAAAAAACGATTTTTCTTCCAAGTTCTCAAAACATATAAATTCTATTTTCTGTATTTCATTTGGCTCGTGAAATATTCTATGTCATTTAAATGGAATGAATACAGTGAACTCTCGATAAGTCGAACAGCGATAAGTCGAACACTTAGATAAGTCGAACAGTTTCTCCGGTCCCAATTCATGCGTATCTTACCCCACGTACTATATTTCCACCTCAATGAGTCGAACAGTGTTCTTGGGATTAGAGAGTCTAGTAGATGAGTCGAACTGCTGGAAGGACCCTCGCGAGAACCACAACCTCTATTAGTCGTACTCCTAACCACTATCGCCTCTATGAGTCGAACTGTTTGATCTAACGAATGAAACCGAAAGTCCGAAAAGGATATGCCAATCGGAACGTGAACAAATCAGCACATGTGGTAGCCATTATTATGCAGTATGCATTTTTCAAGCGCTTACGACGTTTGTTCAATTTATTCTTCATTATTTGTTCATTGTTCGTGTACTGAAAGCGTTCTTAGTCATGGTTCCGCGAAAACTGAAAATTTTAACAGTGGCAGAAAAACTCAAACTCATTCAGGAAGTAGAGAAAGGAGAAAAAAGTAAAACCGTTATCGCTATCGAGTTCGGAATTCCTAAATCTACATTGTCAACAATTATGAAAAATAAAAGGAAAATCGTCGCTTCTAGTGCAGAAGGAAAATCAGTCCACCGGTATCGTCAGAAATTGCCTCAGCATTCAGATGTTGAAAAATGTCTTATAAAATGGTTCTAGGAAACTCGTAAAAACAATATTCCTGTTAATGGACCACTTCTCCAACAAAAAGCGAAGGAGTTCGCATCTTCTCTTGACCACGAATTTGCAGCGAGTAGTGGTTGGCTGTCTAATTTCAAAAAAAAGTTACGGAATTTCTGGAAGAACTTTGTCAGGTGAAAGTGCTGGCGTCAATGACGATACTTGTGCCGAATGGTTAGCTCATCTGTCCGATTTACTGGAGACTTACACACCAGATGAGATCTACAACGCAGACGAAACCGGGCTCTTTTATAGATGTTTACCCAACAAAACTTTAGATTTCAAGAATACAGATTGTCATGGTGGTAAGGAGACTAAAGAAAGTTTGACTGTTTTACTTGCTGTTAATATGAGCGGTTCAGTAAAACGAGCTCCATGCGTTATAGGAAAATCGCTGAAGCCCCGTTGGTTCAAACATGTAAAAACCTTGCCGACCGAGTATACTGCCAATTCTAGAGCATGGATGAATGGAATAATTTTCAGGGAGTGGTTGCAAAAGTGGGATAATGAGTTGACAAGAAAAAAAAAAGAGAGCTCTACTATTCATAGACAATTGTCCAACTCGTAATCCGTTGCCTTTCCTTCTATCTTTGAAAGTAGAATTTTTACCACCGAACACAACAGCAAAGCTACAACCCCTAGATTTGAGGATCATTAAAAATTTCAAGGTGAAAGTAGTGCATCATTTGCTTCGAGAAATACAATAAAATCGTGCTATGATCCCAATCAATGCCTTGGAAGCTCTACATTTCATTAAAAAAGCATGGGATGAAGTAAGCTCTCGAACAATTCAAAATTGTTTTTTTACATGCGGATTCGACGTGTATACAAACGATGAACCAGACATAGCACAGGACATCCTAGAAGAAGCAGAGGTTGCTGGATGGGGAGTTCTTTCATGTGTATTTGGTGTGGATGTAAACTTCAACGAATTTGTGGAGGTAGATTGCGATCTGCCGGTATGTTTCCCACCCACAGACGAAAATATCATCTCTGAAGTCTTACAAAGGGAAGGACAAAACGATGCAGGTGACGACGAGGAAGAGGGCCCTGAAAGTGAGCCACCAACTGTACAAGACGCTAGAAAAGCTATTGACACGTTGCGACATTTTCTAGAAGCTTTTGATAATATTGAATATGACATTTTTACTTAAGTAAATGAAATAGCTTCTGTGGTTTCCAAATTGGAAAAAAAATTTACAAACAAATGAGAATAAGCGATTATTTTAAATCAGCATGAAAAACCCATGTACGAATTTCCATATATATATTCAAATTTTCGATATAAATATTTATTTTATATTTTTGTTGAATTACATGTAAGAATAAACGCTTGTTTCACATTAACCATAGATGACTACGTGATTACGAGTTTCCCCCTCAATGAGTCGAACACCCACCTCAATAACTCGAACGTTTGGTGAGCCGAACTATAGATAAGTCGAACAGTTTTTATGGTCCCTGGGAGTTCGACTTATCGAGAGTCCACTGTATTTTATTATCTAATTTTGGATCAACTGCGTTCTTTATAGGTCCTTAAAACTAAAAAAGTCTGCAATTGTTTAAAGGTATCAATATATTTATAATGAATATTCATTATATGGTTACAATATGTTCACCATCACAAATATTTACTCATGCAATTAATTGAAATCAATCAAATTTATGAAAAGCTAATAAATTGCCCTTACTTTCATACCAATTAATTAAATTATGTATATGTAATATTTCCCCTCTATGCTGATATAATTACGATATCGTTACTATTCAAAATTGAATATCACTTTCATGAAAAGTCTCTACCGACATACTTTGTAGGTATTTCGTTGGAAAATTCACATATTCATTTCAGTTATTGCGTTTCTATGAAATAAAGGTTCAGAAGAATATCAGAAAACGATATGTGAATTCGTAAGTGAATAGAATTGAAAATAATATTCATTGGTGAATTCACTAAAGGTTCTTTTCATTAGTGGGATCTTTGAAAAATATCATTGAACGTTTGAAATTTGAATATCAAAACAGATTTAATCTGTTTATCTTCTACAATTTTAATTTCAAAAAATCACTTGATATATAATCAATTGTTAATTGATTTTATTTTTTAAATGTGAATTTGAACTGGTCTTATCTAAATCATAATTATTTTTTGAGGATGTGCTACATGTTTTGAGAGTTTTTGAAGTAACTCATTTAAATATATTAAATATTTGAAATAAATTAGTTTTTGAGAAGTTCTTAAAATTATGTTGTTTATTTTTGAGAAAGAATTAGTTTGCATAAATATAAGATCAGAAAACGAAACATTTTGTCACAAGCAGGGCTGTGTACGCTTGTCTGATAAGTTCAGTACGCATGTTTGGAACGAAACAAACATTCATTCATTAATTAATTTTAATTGATAATTTATATTTGTTGGGTTTTTCTTAATTCCATTTGATAGTGTACATTCTGTCAAGAAAGTACCGGGAATTATCGATTTAAATCTGGCGGGGCAATGAGGCAGGTAAAAATTGTTTTTTCCTAGGTTGGTACCACTGTCCTTAATTACTATGCCAAGCTCGAGCGGGATCTGTCAACTAGTGTGTTTGCAACAGCTGATTAAGTCAGTCGATGTCAGAGTGCGTGCCGATTTTTACTATGGGTGAATACGTTGAGCAAAGAATTTGTTTAAAGTTTTGTGTTGCAAATGAATTTTCGTATGCCGATGCATTAAAAATGTTGCAAAAGGCCTTTGGTGATAATGCTCTATCGAAAACTCGTGCATATCAGTGGTACAGAGCCTTCAAGGACGGTCGTGAAGTGGTCGCCCATCGACGGCTTCGATCGAAGATAACGTCGATAAAATTAAGGAAAGGGTGCTGGAAAACCATCGTACCAGCTTGAGAGAGATAGCACATGATCTTAAGATATCCCACGAGTCCGCACGTACGATTTTGATTTTATATTTTGGGCATGAGAAAGGTGGCCGCACGACTCGTACCGAAAGACCTGAATTTTCTTCAAAAACGTCATCGCGAACAGGTTGCTTCAGACATGCTGGATCGCTGTAATTCCGATTCTACATTCATGGAACGCATTATAACTGGTGATGAGACCTGGGTCTACGAGTACGATATGCAAACAAGCCAGCAATCATCGGAATGGGTGGCAAAAAATGAGCCGAAACCGAAAAAACCACGCCAAAGCCGCTCGAAAATGAAGGTGATGCTCATTGTTTTCTTCGATATCCGTGGCGTGGTGCACTACGAATTCGTTCCAGAGGGTCAGACGGTAAACAAGGAGTATTACCTAGGCGTTATGAAACGTTTGCGTGGGCGTATCCGTAAGAAACGGCCAAATTTGTGGGCGAACAACTCATGGATTTTGCATGACGATAACGCGCCTTCTCACCGAGCTACGATTGTGACTGACTTTCTCGCCAAAAACTCAACAAACGTGCTTCAGCAACCACCGTATTCGCCGGATTTGGCCCCCTGCGACTTTTTCCTCTTCCCAAAACTAAAATTGCCCCTTCGTGGCACCCGTTTTGAGTCGATTGAAGCCATAAAACGAAATTCGGCGCGAGAGCTAAAGTCCATCCCGGAAAGCGCCTATAAAAAATGTTTCGATAATTGGAAGTGCCGTTGGCATAGATGTTTTGGAGCAAATGGAGCCTGTTTTGAAGGCGACCCAATAAATTTTGACGATTAAATGTAAAAATGTTGTTTTAATTGAAAATTCTCGGTACTTTCTTGACAGACTAGTATAATGAGTTTCAATTTTATACGTCTATTAAATATAAGCAGTGGTTATAAGACATTAATTTAATTCTTGAATAAATTTTTTGAAATTAAAATTGTAGAAGATTAACAGTTTAAATCTGTTTTGATGTTCAAATTTTGTAATAATCCTTCTATCTTATTATTTTATGAACTGTTTGAATTTGAGCTTGTTGATTAGTTTCGTATACCGAATATTCTGATCTTATCTCCCAAGTTAAGTCTGTAGAAATGAACCAATTTTTTATTTCTACAAATAGAAATTTTATTTGAAATATTCCACACAGTTTTTATGTTTAACAATTTATTCAGAATCCTGAGGCGTGTTTCGGTCTTTTCACCATCTTCAAAGGAGTACAAAAAGGAACTAAACTTAAAATTGAAAAGGGTTCATTTATTACACTCACGGCATATGTGTATTTTTATGGCGCACGGAAATAACAGTATTTGGTCTTGCCGAATAGTATTTGGGAACTTGTTAAATTCTCCTTTTCCTCAATGGCTTTTTTGATTGAAATCGTCCATCAATTTACCCTTATTAACCTTATATAGTAAAGTGACAAATATCACAATTAATCCGATAAATCCTCGATTCGGAAAAGTTGGGGTTCCTTCCTTTATTGTTCACCAAAATCTTAGCTGAATTATTTCTATTTACTGCTAAAGAATTAATTCCCATTTTATGAAGATCATTAGAAATCATACTGCTCAGACCTTTCATATAAGCGATTGAAAACCATATTTTCTTTTATTCATAAGGGTCAGTTATATTAATATGAATTTTTCTTTGGATATTGTGGTAAGTTTTCTTATTAATCATTTTGTTAATGATTTCAGTTCTATGACCATTTTTCACCGCTATAGTTTTAATTATATTGACTTCTTTTCGGAACTTTATTTCGTTCAACGGGATGCTCAAAAGTCTATGAGTGAAACTATGGAATTTTTGATTGTCTCGGTCTTTTCTTGACGGAAATTCATCTTCAATATAAGAAAAACAAATGTAAACTTCCGCTATTTTATTGATTTTCACAACAATTGTTTCGTCATACCATGACTTCATCAGGTGAGTATTTGAACTGAGGTATACAATGCAAAACATGACCTTAAATACACAGCTCTGGTACAAAAAATAGAGGGGTGGAAAGAGAGGTATACAATTAATGAAAAATATTAAGTAGGGGGGATCTATTTAAATCTATTTGATCATTCAATAAAATTTGTCTTTTATTATATCTATTAATTTCTAAAGTTTCTAACAGATTTAGTTTCTGACTTTTGCATTCAATATGTAATATTTAATAGTTCATATTAAAATTATGGCCAGTCTCTAACAAATGGTATGTCCCACATATACACATGGGCAATCACTACATGCTACTTTGTAAACTCCTGATTTTTTGTTTTTAGGAATGACGTCTTCATTATTTTTTATTAAGCTGCCTAAAGAATAAATGGTTTTAAAAGAGATGTTATATTTTTCTTTTTTCTTTAAATATCTAGCAATCTTTTCAGATTTTTGGCCTATGTAAGTTAATGAAATAAATTTGGTTTCGCTTGAATTTGGAAATTTTGGATATTCTTGTAATTTATTTTATCAAGTAAATTGTCTACAATTTACGGATTGAAATCATTATTTAAAGCTATTTGTTTAATCGTTTTATACTCTTTGTCAAAATTTTCTTTCGTCATGGGTATTTTAACCAATCTATAAAGCATACTATTATAAGCTGACCATTTTTGTGAAAATGGATGGTTTGAAGTATAATGAATCGTAACATCTGTAATGAATCGGACCATGTGTAGGTTTTCTGTATATGGAAAAGTCATGTCTATTATTGATTTTAGTGATTTTTAAATCTAAGAAATTGATGCTATTATTTACTTCAATTTCCTGTGTGAATTCAATTGTTGGATATAATTTATTGATAGATTTCAAAAATGAACTAAGTTGTCAATTTGTGCCATTAAATAAACAAATTATGTCATCTACATAGCGGTACCAATAAACGAAATCTTTAAAATATGGGAGTTTTTGGATATTGGTTTCTACGTGATCCATGAATATTTCTGATAACAAGGGGCTTAATGGGTTCCCCATTGTTAGAATTTTTTCGTTTAGATAAAACGTGCCGTTGAACATAAAATAATTTTGATCTTGGCAAACGTTTAAGGCGTTTAATATTTCTGTTTTTACAACAGGATTAGTTCGTTTTTGGAGTAATAAATCATCAACTAATTTTATGGTTTCACTGACCGGTATACTAGGAAATAAGTTTTTTACATCAAAGGAAACAAATTTGGCATTGTTTGGGATATGTATATGGTTAATTTTTTGTATAAGTTGATAAGAGTTTTTCATTGCAAATTTGGCTTCAAAGTTAGTTTCTGTTAGTATAATTTTGATTAATGATTTTGAAAGTTTATATGACGGGGCTGTGACAAATGAAACAACGGGTAATATAAACTAACTTTGAAGTCAAATTTGCAATAAAAACTCTTATCAACTTATACAAAAAATTAACCATATACATATCTCAAACAATGCCAAATTTGTTTCCATTGATGTAAAAAACTTATTTCCTAGTATACCGGTCAGTGAAACCATAAAATTAGTTGATGATTTATTACTCCAAAAACGAACTAATCCTGTTGTAAAAACAGAAATATTAAACGCCTTAAACGTTTGCCAAGATCAAAATTATTTTATGTTCAACGGCACGTTTTATCTAAACGAAAAAATTCTAACAATGGGGAACCCATTAAGCCCCTTGTTATCAGAAATATTCATGGATCACGTAGAAACCAATATCCAAAAACTCCCATATTTTAAAGATTTCGTTTATTGGTACCGCTATGTAGATGACATAATTTGTTTATTTAATGGCACAAATTGACAACTTAGTTCATTTTTGAAATCTATCAATAAATTATATCCAACAATTGAATTTACACAGGAAGATGAAGTAAATAATAGCATCAATTTTTTAGATTTAAAAATCACTAAAATTAATAATAGACATGACTTTTCCATATACAGAAAACCTACACATACAAATGGTACGATTCATTATACTTCAAACCATCCATTTTAACAAAAATTGTCAGCTTATAAAAGTATGCTTTATAGATTGGTTAACATACCCATGATGAAAGAAAATTTTGACAAAGACTATAAAACGATTAAACAAATAGCTTCAAATAATGATTTCAATTCGTTAATTGTAGACAATTTACTTTATAAAATAAATTACAAGAAAGCAATATCACTAGTATATCCAAAATTTCAAAATTCAAGCGAAACCAAATTTAATTCATTAACTTACATAGGCCAAAAATCTGAAAAGATTGCTAGGTATTTAAAGAAAAAAGAAAAATATAACATCTCTTTCAAAACTATTAATTCTTCAGGCAGCTTGATAAAAAATAATGAAGACATCATTCCTAAAAACAAAACATCAGGAGTTTACAAGTTAACATGTAGTGATTGCCCTTGTGTATATGTGAGAATGACAGGCCGTTCATTCAAAACAAGGATACGAGAACATGAAAAATGTTACATTAATAATAAACCGAATTCAACTTATGCCAACCATTTGTTAGGGACTGGTCATAATTTTAATATGAACTATGAAATATTGCATATTGAAAACAAAAGTCAGAAACTAAATCTGTTGGAAACTTTAGAAATCAATAGATATAATAAAAGACAAATTTTATTGAATGATCAAATGGATTTAAATAGATGCCCCCTACTTAATATTTTTCATTAATTGTATAGCTCTCTTTCCACCCCTCTATTTTTTGTACCAGAGCTGTGTATTTAAGGTCATGTTTTGTATTGTATACCTCAGTTCAAATACTCACCTGATGAAGTCATGGTATGACGAAACAATTGTTGTGAAAATCAACAAAATAGCGGAAGTTAACATTTCTTTTTCTTATATTGAAACTATGGAATGTTGACATTTTAATTTGCCATTCCATAGTTTCATACTTTTTTTGGAACTAATTCATCTTTCAATGACCTCGAATGAATGGACTGAAAATATTTCGAGGAGCACTCTACTTGTTAGAGCTTTCCTTGGGTCTCCACTTTCCTCATCAATTCAGGCTGATTCAAAGACAGCATGAATATAAAGTTTCCACACTCCGATTTCTTTTTCCAGTAGTCAGATGCAGTTTTTTCGCCTAACTTATGTCGTTATATATTTATGATGAATTGGGGACGTTATGGGTCAGTAATATATAAATCTGAAAATATACTGAGTGACCTAAGAAGTGTAACATCCAGGAGAAATTATTGCTTCGATACTATTTTTTGGCAATCAGGAAATGTTGAATCAAGAGTAAACCAATAATTGTAGAACAATAGGCATAAGGGATTTTGAATAATAGTAAATAAGGACATTCTCATTTTCACAAATTTTATTGTTATTATAACACAACAATTGTTTCGCAGTTATTTCGCCTAACTTATGACATTATATCGGGTGATTTTTTAGAGTGATAGAACTTTAAATTGAAATAAAACACATTTAAATTAAGATTGAAGCCAACTTTTTTTTTATTTGTAAAGATAATTTTGACATTTGTGTTTCGAAGATAATTTTGACATTTGTGTTTTAAAGATAATTTTGACATTTGTGTTGCATAGATAATTTTGACATTTGTGTTTTAAAGATAATTTTGACATTTGTGTTTTAAAGATAATTTTGACATTTGTGTTTTAAAGATAATTTCTGGCGAATATCCACCACGACTACCTCTGAACAACCGCATTCGACCAGAACAATTGTGGAACACTTTTTCGAGTAATTCAGGCCTTATTTCATCAAAACAGGAGCTATGTTGGCTTCCAAAGCGTCTATTGTTTCTCGTTTATCAGCATAAACCAATGACTTGACATAACCCCAAAGTAAATAATCCAGTGGAATTATGTCGTATGATCTTGAAGGCCAATTAATTGCACCATTTCTCGAAATAATGTTATCTCCAAATCTTTTTTTAATAAATCAATTGTTGCGGTAGCAGCATAAGGTGTAGCACCACCTTGTTGGGACCAAAACACTTCTGGGTCGATAGCATTCAAATTTTGAAAAAAATAATCATTGATCATAGATCTGTAACCAGCACCATTCACTGTAACATTAGTTACAGCATCGTTTTTAAAGAAATATGGACCGATCATGTCTCCAGCGTGTAAAGCACACCATACAGTGCATTTTTCAGAATGCAATGGAACCTGTAGATGTTCCTGAGGATTGTTTTCACTTCTTATACGGCAATTTTGCTTGTTTACATACCCATTCAACCAGAAATGAGCTTAATCACTAAACACAATTTTACGATAAAAAAGTGGATCAATTTCAAGCTGTTTTAGGGTCCAATCAGCAAACAAACGACGCTTATTATGGTCAAGTGGCTTTAGTTCTTGAACCAGTTGGATCTTATATGAGTGTAAACCAAGATCTTCACGCAAAATTTTCCATGTGGTGAATGCACAGAGTACAACTTGTTGTAAACGTCGACGAATAGACAAATCTGAATCATCTTTAACACTATGACTTACAGCAGTGATATTTTCTTCTTTATGTAGAGTTCTTTGTCTTGTTGTTGTTGCATCAAGTAGACAAAAATGTTGTCCGAAATCTATCGATAAACTGCTCTGATGGACGATTATGTAAACCATAAATTTCACGAAGTGCTCTATAAGTTTGGCCAATAGAACACTGATTTTGGAAATAAATTTGAACAATTTGTAAACGTTGTTGCAACCGGTGTCTTTCCATGATAATTTGTCAATGCTTACTGAACAGAAATGTCAAAACAACATGGCTTCTACCTTTTGTGAAATCACAGTTATCCCTATCGAAAGTTCTATCAGTTCTCCAAGACTGTAAAAGTGACTGAATTAATATATCTTTATTTCTTGGCGCTGCTCCTTCAATTTCAATCTTCATTAGTTCCCATATGTTTTCAATGGGACTAAGAGCTGGTGAAGCTGCTGGCCATGAAATAGTTTTCACTTGGTGTTCTTGCATCCAAGCTTGAGTATAGGTCGAAGTACGGCATCCTGAATCATTCCGCTGAAAACGCCACCCCTCTGGATATAAAGCATGCGCCGTTTGGAGGAGAAAATCGTTAAGAATACTGAAGAGATTTTGGATCCGAATTTATCACGTTCTTCATGTGGAGGATGTGCTATATATTCTTTGAAAAAGGAAAATGAAAAGAGGACTTTTTGAATTATATGTTGAACACTTTTTACATCCAATCGAAATATGTATAAGGTGATGTCTAAATAATTTGGTCATTATTTAGTATTTCTTTTGATTCTTTATTAGTTAATTTCCACCACATGTGATGACAATATATATGTCTATAAAGTGATTCAGTGTACCTAGGACATGTTTCAAAATGCAATTCAGAATGTTTTCATGAGATTTATTTATATTAAAGTCTGTAGAGATTGTGGAGAATTAATTCCAGCCATTATCAATCACAAAATGTGAAAATTTTATTTTATTAAAATGAATTTCTATCAGGTTAGGATCGATTAAATTAAATTTTCAATTTGAAAAGATACTTAAGAGATCTTTTAGATTTTAATTCGTATGGGTTTCAGAGAATTATTCTGACTAATAACCAATAATAGTAAAAGGAATTGCAGAACATTTAATAATATCTTGATACAAACTGAGTTTATATCATTTAAAGAAGAGAATAATGAACTGGTACATGAAGAGTAGAATCCACGAAATTGAATACTCATCTTGGATTACAAGAGAAATCTCCTTCCAATTTATTCAAATATTTTCTCAATTCAATGGCGAAACTAAACCTAGATACACGCCTTCCTAGCATCGGTCACGGATGCTGAACAAATAACCTGCATTTTCATTTAAACTGAAAATCCCTGCGCTGCCTAGAGGAGTCATGAAGTGTAGATCAATAGCCATTCATCAGGACGATCTCTGTTCTTGAAATTTAATTAAAAATTCAATCGTGTTATTCATGACGAGAAATAAAAGGGCGAAAGTAAACAGACACCTAACCGATCTAATTTTGAGCAATCATTTGAATAGATTATCTGAAAACCCTCGGAGGAGAACGATATGATCGACCCTTATCTCGTCGATATTTCTGGTACGAATTGGAATGGAAATGTTGGATGAATAAATTTCCACGGGCTCACGCAGGATGATTTCCGCCTCGAGTTTTTTCTGTCGATTTTTATTACGTTCTCATATCCGGGAATCAAACCTCACGGAAATATCGATGGCTGATAT
Source organism: Megalocaria dilatata (assembly GCA_034642435.1). Taxonomy (NCBI): domain Eukaryota; kingdom Metazoa; phylum Arthropoda; class Insecta; order Coleoptera; family Coccinellidae; genus Megalocaria; species Megalocaria dilatata. The sequence continues at coordinate 45,702,851 of CM067860.1, forward strand.
TGAAGAAGATTGTTTCGGTCGTTGAGCACCGACGTAGAATCATAATTAATCAAGCGATAGAAAACAGGATATACTCTCAAGCGTTAGCAAACAACAACTGTGTTATTATTGACCTTGTTCGAAAATTTCTTCAAATCAAACTTTGATATCTTTCATAATTGTCTTTTTTCACCAGTGACAAATCTTGTTGAGTCTCACAGTCTCACCTCCATGATGGCAGCAAGTCGATTCTCTGAACGAAGATCTCAAAAAGACGAGGGAGTGGGTTCGACAGATTCTGGTGCAATTCAATGCCTGAAAGATCCAAACAGCAACTTTTTCTCGACAAATTCAATTCGTTACTCATGACTTGATGAGGGAAAATCAGGTCCTTCAGCCAAGTGATTCCATGCATCTTCTTTGCATGAGTGTCAACTCTTCGGTTTCTTGAGAGGATCACGTGACTGACATTGGAAAGTCTGCTGCAAATAAGCTGGGATATTTGTTCAAGGCTAGGAGATACTTCCTTGCAGAGCAGGTTCTTCTAGTGTTTGAAGCTCAGATCAGACTAGCATGCGAATACTGCTATTCTGTTTGGAATCCTCATAAAATTAGAATCAGAATGAAATACGGAGTGTTGTCCAATTTTCGTTCACCAAAGTTTACATTTTTTGCAAACATCAATGCTATCCCCTTCAAAGTTGTTTCCTTGAGCAGCTACACACCAATGGAGACGTTGTTGTCACCGCTGGTAGCAGCGCTAGAAGACTTCAACCGGTATGGCTTTCACTATGTCCGTTACAGACTTTTGGAAGTCCCAAAATTACTATCTTCGAGAACAGTTTTTAGTTTAAGAGAAAGGAAAAAGTCACAGGGACTGAAGTAAGGTGAATAGGAAGCCTGGGGAACCACAGATATCCATTTGAGATCGAGAATTCTGTTACGGAGAGGACAGTGCGATATGGGGTGTTGTCATAATGGAGCATTCATTTGTCTGCAATGTCTGGTCTCACGCGAATGATCATTTTTCGCAGCCTTTCATGGACGCCTTTATAAAAACTCCAGTATGTCCTAGAGGAACAAATACTTCGTGGACCATTCCTCTTCTATTTAAAGAACAAATGATCATTGATTGGATCTTCGATTTGCTCAATTGAGCTTTCTTTGATCGAAGAGGACCTTGCAGTTTCCTTCTCTTCACTTTGCCTCTTGGTCTCAGGATCGTATACAAAAATCCATGATTATTCACCTGTGATCACACGACTAGAGAAATCTTGCTCATTAGCGATTCAAGACGCTCATTAGATCAAGACACTTGTTTGTCCGAATGTCCTTATGCTCATTTCTGTAATTAATCGGCACCATTTTGACACAGACCTTTCGCATGTGCAAATGTTCAGTCGAAATTTGCAGAACGGTAAATCTTTCCACATTTAATTGTTTTCTCAACATTCGTAACGTTAAACGATGGTCCAATTTCACAAGAAATGGATATTTTCAGAGGTTTTCGAAGATGAAGGCCTCTCTGAACGATGTTCATCTGCACCTAACGTACTTCTCCCTATTGTAGTACATTTCTGGATTTTTCTTTCCAATAGACTAGTTCGTTATGTAGCATACTGCGTTACCTCGGGAGGGTGGAGGCCCCCGGGAGTATTAGTACCACCTAATTGGTGTAGGACTCATGGTGGCAGTGGTTGACAGTCCGCATGCTGAACTAGGAGGGTATTCCTTCTATCTGTTCGCAGACACTCATGTTCGGGATATTCTCGAGAAATGCTTCAGGGTTTAGCGGGTCATGAAGGTTCGACCGGCCTCGTATTGATCCAGAATCGATTGCTAGACGTTTCTGGAGCCATAGGGATCTCGATGATACGGCTACTTCGTTGGTGCTTGAATCCAATTGAAAGACTTCACAAGGGTTCGTGGGTCTTCACGTACAGGCCAGATTGTCGGTGTTGGTACCAAGATCAATTGAGGAATCAATCTCGTGACTATCTTGGTTCATGGGACTTTGCTCGGATGAATGGATAAGAGACCCCTTCGGCGTGTGAGTTGAGTCCCAAAACCTCAGGCACTGACCATGAAGAGCCAGTAGAGTATAGTGCTTCGCTGCTACCAGTCACACGGTTGTAGGTTTTCGAACTGAAGCCCAAACTGGAAGCTGGTGGGTCCAAATTTTCGGAGCGGTTCTGTCCATGCGCAATGATAAAGCTTAACCCTTATCACACTTTCTGCCTCTTGTGTGCTCTGTAGAGACTGCAAACTAGTCACTTGGTGAATGAGCTACGCTCACATGCAAATACGCTAACTGCTAGAATTCACGTGTAACTAAACGCGTCATGTGTTCAAATCTTAAATTATCAATATATCATCATATATGTGTTCTATTCAACAGTGTTTTGCTCTCCCATGACAATCGGTTGATTCGATTGTTGGTATCAAATACCTTTATTATCACTCTCAAGGGGAACAGCCCACACCGCAACTTCTTGCCGAAATTGTTTCGCCGAATAATTTATGAATCGAAGAAGGTCCGCAAGAAAATCCGCAATTTCATCATATTGGCTATATCATGGAGCAGATATTAAAAAACGCGTCGCCTTTGTTTTCCTAAATGGGTATATTTGTCTTCCTGCTTCCGGAGAAAAAGAAGGTTCGACGTTTCTCCAAGGTCCCCGATGACCGCTAAACACGCCCGGTCGTCGAGATATATGAAGACAATTTACTGCGTTTTATAAAATATTTTCGGACCGTTTATATGAAACATTCCAATACGCGGAGGTCCTTATTCTCTCCTTCGAAACGGGAGACAATATTTTCCTGAATGTAGAACGATCCGATGTTTTTGTGCGATGATTTAAGATGGCGAGATATACAATGCGATTCCGGAATTGCCAGAGGGCTCGAAGAGGAAGGGGTTTTCTTTATGGGATCATAGTTCGGGGTTTTGAAAATTTGCTTTTTTCTCAAACTAGAATGATTAAATATTTCGCAGACTTAACGTAACAAGATGCTCATTGCAGTACAGAGAAAAATTTCAATCTGCTATTAAACGAATATTATGAAATTCAGGTTATATCGGGTGTTTTTTTTTTAATGATGGAACTTTTAATTGAAATAAAACACATTTAAATTAAGATTGAAGCCAAATTTCATTTTTATTTGAAAGATAATTTTAGGACATTTATGTTTTGAAAATAACTTCCAGCATATTTCCACCACGACTAGCCCTGAGGAACCGCATTCGACCTGACCAATTTTGGACCACTTTTTAGAGTATTTCAGGTCTTATTTCATCAATAACACGAAATATGCTGGCTTCCAAAGCGTCTATTGTTTTTGGTTTATTAGCAAAAACCAATGACATGACATAACCCCAAAGAAAATAATCCAGTGGAGTCATGTCGAATGATATTGAAGGCCAATTAATTGGACCATTTCACGAAATAATATTATCGCCAAATCTTTCATTCAATAAATCAATAATTACGGTAGCAGCATGAGGTGTAGCACCATCTTGCTGAAATCACAACAATTCTGGGTCGATAGCATTCAAATTTTGAAAAAAATAATCATTTATCATCGATCTGTAACGAGCACCATTCACTGTAACATCAGCTGCAGCACTGTTTTAAAAGAAATATGGACCGATGATGCCTCCAGCGTGTGAAGCACACCATACCGTGCATTTTTCAAGATGCAATGGAACCTGCAGAACTTGCTTAGGATTATTTTCACTCCATATACGGCAATTTTTCTTGTTTACATAGACGTTCACCCAGAAATGAGCTTCATCCCTGAACACAATTTTACGATGAAAAATGGATCAACTTCAAGCTGTTCTAGGGCCCAATCAGCAAACAAACGACGCTTGTTATGGTCAATTGCTTTACTTCTTGAACCAGTTGGATCTTGAGTGGGTGCAGACCAAGATCTTCACGCAAAATTTTCGAAAAAGCTGCTCTGCTGGTCAATTATTTAAACCATAAATTTCACCAAGTGCTCTATAAGTTTGGCGAATAGAACACTGATTTTGAAAATAAATTCCAACAATTCGTAAACGCTGCTGCGGCGTGAGTCTTTCCATGATAATTTTTCAATGCTTACTGAACAAAAATGTCAAAACAACATGTCTTCTACCTTCTGTCAAATCACAGTTATCCCTATCGAAAGTTCTATCACTCTAAAAAAAACACCCGATACTTACACTAATGAAAGAGCAGTTCTATCGAATGATAGAGCCTAGGATCTTGCATTCGCTTCTTGTGAAAGTGGGCCGTCTACAGTTTGCATTATGAAGTAAAGGCTATTTCGAGTCTGTCAAAACTTCAGTCATTGATGTTTTGACAGAAAGTTAGTTTGATACTGACATTTACGGTATAGATCAATTCATGAATTCCGGAAAATTAAAAACTTATTTCCAAAGTGGTGAAAATTCAATCCAAACTGTTTTATTTTTACGTGGAAAATTCAATAAAATTTAATGCCTTCACGGCAATTTGTGGATCAATTTGTTTGTTAAAACTGGATCGTTATTTGATAAAGCAACCCGTTCACGTCCCCGTCCGTGGGCACACCAGGAAACATTGTCGCACACATCAACACGTCATCGTGCTCAATAATTAAACATTTCACACACTTCCTAATGATAATATCGATGAATTTCGGACAACATTTTCCCTACTCGATGCAACAACAACAACAAGACAAAGAACTGTACGTACAGAAGAAAATATCGCTGCTGTAAGACATAGTGTTAATAATGATCCAGATTTGTCTATTCATCGACGTTCACAACAAGTTGGACTCTGTGCATTCACCAGATCGAAAATTTTTCGTGAAGATCTTGATCTTCACCTACAGAAGATCCCACTGGTTCAAGAACTAAAGCCACTGGACCATAAAAAGCGTCATTTGTTTGCTGATTGGGCCCTAGAACAACTTGAAGTTGATCCACTTTTTATCGTGAAATGCGTTTAGAGATTAAGCTTATTTCTGAATGAACGGCTATGTAAAGAAGCAAAATTGCCAAAGATGGAGTGAAAACAATCTTTAGGAAGTTCTGCAGGTTCCATTCTATCCTGATAAATGCACTGTATGGTTTGCTTTACACGCTGGAGATATCATCGGTCCATATTTCTTCAAAAACGATGCTGGAGTTAATGTTTCAGTGAATGGTGCTTGTTACAGATCGATGATCAATAATTATTTGTTTCAAAATTTGAATTGTATCTACCCAAAATTGTTTTCTTTCCAACAAGATGGTGCTACCGTAACTGATTTATTCGAAGAATGATTTCAGTAACATTTTCATAACATTTTTTCGAGAAATGGTCCAATTAATTGGCCTCCAAGATCATGCGACATAACTCCACTGGATTATTATCTTTGCGGTTATGACAAGTCATTGATTTATACTGATAAATCAGAAACAAAATACGCTTTGGAAGCCAACATAACTCGTGTTATCTATTAAATAAGGCCTGAATTGCACGAAAAAGTTGTCCAAAATTGGTCTGGTCAAATGCAGCTCCTCAGAGCTAGTTGTGGTGGACATATGCCGGCAATTATTTTTAAAACATAAATGTCATAAAATTATTTTTCAAATAAAAAAAACTGGCTTCAATCTTAACTTAAGTTTGTTCAATTTAGAGTTCTCACTTCAAAAAACAGCCAATTAAGGAGATAATAATAAATTGGCGATTATTTTATATTTCTTTTAATCCTTATTTAATTAATTTTATTAATTTCCACCACATGTGATGATAATAGATATGTTTATAAAGTGGATATAGTGTATTAAGGACATGTCTTAAAATTTAATTCTAAATGTTTTCATGAAATTTATTCAGATTAAATCTGTAGATTTAATTGCAGCTACTATTCTGAAAATATGCAAATATTTCTTCATAGTAATTTTCAATTTATATATATATATATATATATATATATATATATATATATATATACAGAGACACTAATCAATTTCTCAATTATTAATATGGAATGTATATATTTTTATATCTGTATTTACATCTGTGTATAGCGAATATAGATTTTTGAGAGATTTGTAGTCATTGGCATACATTGTACCGATGAAAACCAACTAGGTTTGAAATGTTCGTATGTCTGGAATTTGCCCTTGCGATCAACAAAACCTTATCGAGTTTATTTAGATATTTTTATATTAGACTTCTCTATATTTGATTTCAAAAAATTATATTTAATAATTATAACTTCAGGAATTAAATTAAATTATTGTCATATGAGTATCACTTATATCAAACGACATATAAAATAAACATTTATTATAAGACATCCAAATTATATAACAAAATCCAATAAATAAAAATTGTTGACCAAAATCCTATAAATTAAATATTTTGAGTAGACAAAATTTTGTTTTTGCTCATCAATCTTATGAAAACAGATATCTTTCAAAAATGTTCAACATAATCCTAAGAATTTCATCATAAAACAATCTTACTTAAAATATTCACTATTATTGGATATCTAACTAAGTTACTTTTCTTGAAAACTCACGATAAAGACTAAAAAACAAGTTTTAAGAGAGAATTTGCTTCGTCAGTACTCATTTATATTCATATTCAATAAAATATAATATCAGTCAACAAAAATATTTTCTAACCTTTCAACAATTCAGAAAGCTTCTGGTAAATGAATACTGCAAATTTTTAGGAGGCTAATATTGAAATATTTAAATATTATAATTTTATATACTTTCTATCAAGTATTAGGAGTACAAATAAGTTTCCGCCGTTTTTTTGTAGATGGCGCGGCACGGAGTTTCGGTTAGCTTTCGCAGATGATAACCAGCTTAAAAAATAGTTTGGACATTCAAGAACAACATAAGCTATTAATATCATTGATTTTATATTGGTAAAATATAATTTTTATAGTTGAAAATGTCAAAATTTGAGCCAAGTAAGCGTCATTTGCGGGGAATATTAGTTTACTTCTTTAATTTAAAGAAATCTGCTGCTGAGGCGCATCAATTGCTCGTAGAAGCATATGGTGAGGGTGCTTTGAGTGAGAGAACGTGTCGAGAGTGGTTTCAAAAGTTTAAAAATGGTGATTTCGACGTAGAAGACAAAGATCGCAGTGAAAGGCCAAAAATGTACGAGGATGCAGAATTGGAGGAATTATTGGAGGAAGGTTCATCTCAAACACAAAAAGAACTTGCTCTAACATTAGAAGTCACCCAGCAAGCTTTCTTCTATAATAAATATTTAATTTGTGTTAAAAAGCGGCGGAAACTTATTTGTACTCCTAATATAAATCTATATTTATTTTATTTTATTCACAATATACTATACAATTATTTGGTTTCCTTAACATTCTTTATACAGATAGTCCTTGTGCTATAACAGAGGCCGTTAATTTGCCTTTCAATCTTTTAGATCAATGGTAAACCGCAGAATCATTTATTTGAGTTAACATTACACTCCATTTAAAATTTCAGTATTCATTCACCAGAAGCTTTCTGAATTGTTAAAAGGTGAGAAAATATTTTTGTTGATTCATGTTATATTTTATTGAATATGAATATGATTGAGTACTGACGAAGCAAATTCTCTCTTAAAACTTGTTTTTTAGTAAGTAACTTAGTTAGATATCCAATAATATTGAATATTCTAAGTAAGATAGTTTTATGATGAAATTCTTAAGATTTTGTTAAAAATTTTTGGAAGATATCTGTTTTCATAAGATTGATGAGCAGAAACAAAATTTTGTCTACTCAAACTATTTAATTTATAGGATTTTGGTTAACAATTTTTATTTATTGGATTTTGTTATATCATTTGGCTGTCTTATAATGAATTTTTATTTTATATGTCCTTTGATATAAGTGATACATATATGACATTAATTTAATTCAATTCCTGAAGTTATAATTAATTAATATAATTTTTGAAATTGAATATGTAGAAGGCTAATATTGAAATATTCAAATAATTTTATATACCTTCTATCAAGTATAAACCTCTATTTATTTCATCTTATCGAGTTTGTTTCAGTATGGAATTGTTATACAGGTGTATGTTACACTGTCTCGATTTATGGAACTTTCTTATATCATAGCTCACAGTCTTCATTAATGATCAATGTACCTACTCTGGGACACCCTGTAAAATAGCATCTATCTGAGCCCTTCAATTCCGCGCAAAAAGTATATCCACCCCATTCGCTGTCCATTAGAGTAAATAGAATTAAATATTTCAAAAGATTCCGAGAGGATAAAATACCCTGATGCCCAAATTAATTTTCACACCGTCGAAATAGAGAGAGAACCGACGCAATCCTGAATGACTAACTGGGTTATAAATTTTCCGCGGTTTTACCTAGCGGGCGGCCAGTGCCTGATGGCCATTATTCTCTTTTTCCAGGGCCCGTCTTGGGAAGCGAGTAGATAAATTAGTCTGAACGTTCGACGTTATAAAAATTTATGAAAAATATCCGGAACGGCCTGCGGTAGATGTGAACACAATAGGACACGCAGGTTGCTTCAGTGGGGGTAACATGTACAGAATGGCTTTTGGAAATAACGTAGTCGATCTCACTGCGTCAGAAACAATGTTCGTCTAACCGTTTCTAGGTATTTTTCGCGCAATAATGAACCTGAATCCTCTGCTGTAGATTTTTTAAATTAAAAGAAATATGTGAACACTTTTTAACAATTTCTACGTATTCAAAAGATTGCCTGATTCACTCAATAAAGGGCTAGTAACCTGTCCGTGTCTAATTGTTTCAATACGCAAATATCAAGTAAACGTAATTATCTCATCTTTTATTCGCAACAAGAGAAGTTCAGGTAAGCCTAATTTTCCCAGGTAGATGTACTGGCTATACACTATGGTAATAAGACCACGGATAGTGTATAACGCTGTAGCGTGGTGGAAGAAAGGCCAACAAACGGTTGGCGAACAAAAGCTCACCCGACTATAGACAGGCTTGCCTTGCAATTACAGGTGCGTTTCGCACCACACCCACGGCAGCCATGGAGGTCTAACTAAATCTACCACCCCTGCACCTACTCGTGCAGACGGAGGAGGAACGGACCACATACAAACTATATCAACTGGCGATTGACAGGCCAGAGGCAATAGTGATGGGAGGCTCAGGACTGCTGGACGAGCTTTTAACGAACAGTATCCTATGGATGCCCTCGGATCTAATGTCAAAAGTCACGAGCCAAGAACGAAATTTCAATGTAATCGTCCCCAGCCGGGACGAATGGACCCAGCATGCTGAGGTTTTATTGAGAACCGACCTTGGCTTGTTCACAGACGGCTCACGAACGACGAGCGGAACAGGAGCGGGAGTCTATGGGAGCAAACCGAGAATTAACATCTCATTGAGTCTCGGTCAAAACGCAACCATATTCCACGCAGAACTATTTGCCATTGAGACCGCGGCAGAACTGCTGATAAAACGGCAAATCCATCAGGGTAAAATCAAAATATTTAATGATAGTCAGTCAGTACTAAAAGCTTTGGAATCCAGCTCTTGTACCTCAAGAACAGTCTGGAGTTGCCGCACGGCTTCAAACAGGCTCGGTATGTATAACGGAGTCACTATGGTTTGGATACCGAGCCACTCAAACCATTTGGGTAACGAGGAGGCAGATCGACTGGCGTTTGCTGGAGCTGCGCTGCCTCTGGTAGCACCGGAACCATTCCTGGGAACGTGGCTAACGAAGCGATAACAGGCAGAATGAACTCAAGGCTAGAGTCTTTCTAGCGGAGCCATTCTGGCCTGAAACGTTCGAAGTTGTTCCTTGGAACAACTTGGAACAAAAAGACGGCGAACCTAGCGCTAGGTCTGGATAGGGCCAAACTAAGAACACTTGTCGTAATTATCACAGGTCACTGCAGACTGAAACCGCATTTGCACAAAATCGGTCTGGCTGAAGACGATGAATGCAGGCTGTGTCTTGAGGACACTGAAACAGCCATGCACATCGTCTGAGTGCCCAGCGGTGAGTCGCATCAGATTTGAGGTCTTTGGCCAGGCTTTTATAGCCCACTGAGAACTGAAAAAATTACACCTGAACAAGATTATCGGTTTTATCCAAAAACTGGATCTCACCAGGAAGATATAAATTAGGGGTGAACAACAAGAGTCCGTGCGGACGCAGTGGTAGGGTGGACAGACGTCCGCTCGCCATAAATAACAATTATAACAAGCCTAATTTAAAATAAAATGAAACTGAAATATAACTTACATTGTAAACACGTGGCCTCATTTCTGAGAGCCTAAGGAGACGAGAGATAGAGGTTCTGGATGCGCTAGCTAGGCTACCTAATCTCGTAACGCAAAAAAATGATACAAATTCATAGTATTCTAGAGTGCAATTGATCTTCCCTGGATCGCGGCTTCAACAAAATATTCTGCCATTAATCACCTAAACTACGATTGCGCTTTGGACCACTTTTCAGAAAACTGAAATGAACAAACAGGAAACAATCGGGTGCTTTTTTAGAGTGATGGAAATTTAAATTGAAAAAAAAAACATTTAAATTTAGATCGAAGCGAATTTTTTATTTGAAAGATAATTTTATGACATTTATGTTCTGAAAATAATTTCCGGGATATGTCCACCACAACTAGCTCTGAGGAACCGCAATCGACCAGACCAATTTTGGACAACTTTTTCGAGTAATTCAGGCATTATTTAATCAATAACACGTTATGTTGGCTTCCGAAGTGTCTATCGTTTCTGGTTTATCAGCATAAACCAATGACTTGACATGACCCCAAAGAAAATAATCCAGTGGAGTTATGTCGCATGATCTTGGGGGCCAATTAATTGGACCATTTCTCGAAATATTCTTTCTTTCAATAAATCAATTGTTACGGTAGCAGCATGAGGTGTAGCACCATCTTCTTGGAACCAAAACAATTCTGGGTCGATACCATTCAAATTTTGAAACAAATAATCATTATTATAACGGGCACCATTTACTGTAACATAAGCACCAGCATCGCTTTTGAAGAAATATGGACCCATGATGCCTTCAGCGTGTAAAGCACACCATACAGTTCATTTTTCAGGATGCAATGGAACCTGCAGAACTTCTTTAGGATTATTTTCACTCTATGCTTGTTTACATAGCCGTTCAACCAGAAATCAGCTTCATCACGAAACATAAATTTACGATAAAAAGGTAGATCAACTTCAAGATATTCTAGGGCCCAATCAGAAAACGGACGACGATTATTATGGTCCAGTGGCTTAAGTTCTTAAACCAGTTGGATCTCGTATGGGTGTAGACCAAGATATTCACGCAAAATTTTCCATGTGGTGGATGCACAGAGTCCAACTTGTTGTGAACGTCGACGAATAGACAAATCTGTATCATCATTAACACTATGACTTAGAGCAGGGATATTTTCTTATGTAAGTACAGTTCTTTGTCTTGTTGTTGTTGCATCGAGTAGAGGAGATGTTGTCCAAAATTCATCGATAGCTCGATGAATAAGCTGCCCTGATGGACGATTATGTAAACCATAAATTTCACGAAGTGCTCTATAAGTTTGGCGAATAGAACACTGATTTTGAAAATAAATTCCAACAATTTGTAAACGCTGTTGTGGTGTGATTCTTTCCATGATAATTTGCTTACTCAACAGAAATGTCAAAACAACATGGCTTCTACCTTCTGTCAAATCACAGTTATCCCTATAGAAAGTTTTATCACTCTAAAAAAATCAACCGATAGATATCGTATGTCCAAATTGGTTTTATAATGGCTTTATTGATCAATTCCTTATTTCGGAGAGATAGTTTCGATTTTCTACCCATTAGCCAATGCATTTGTCTAGTTTCGATATTTATTTGTTTTTTTAAGCTTGAATGTGTGGTTTCTAAGTGAGGCGTTAGTCTAAGTGAATGCCCAAATATTTTTCCTCTGTTTTAACAAGAATTTTTTTTTATGTTAACTGGTGGTCATGTGTCTCTTTTGATGGTGATTGGAACTTGTACGGATTTTGTTCCGTTGATGGCAAGGCGCCGTTTTTGTTACTATTGTCCCAGTTCATTCAGATATTCTTGAAGGTTTTGGAAAGTTGTTGCTGCATTTTCATGGATTGTGAATGTTGCTTTGACGCGCCCCCCAGGCATAAGATCTTCTCATGGGGGTGCTTGCCTTGACTAGGACCCTAGTTTCGTCCCGGCGAAATAGAGGTTTAAAGCTTGGTACCTAACGTAAAGCCATTCGCGCCAGTCACTGGACCTGTGTGGTGGAAGATCTACGAATGGGGGCCTAATTTTGCCGTTCTGGTGAAATGGAGGGTTGATTAACTCAGTGACAGGGAGTCTGTCGCAGCACAGGACTTCTCCCTTAAAACTGGCGTACTCTACCCTATCGCAGTATGAATCTCCGGATTTTTCTGTGTAATGGACGAGTGCGTTATGTAGCATATTGCGTTACCTCGGGGGGTGGTTTTTCCACAGGTGTTACTTGTACCACGTGGCCACCCCTTTGGTGTTAGACTGGAGGGGGCATGCTGGCCTATGGATGTATTTCGTTTATCTGTTCGCAGACCCCCATGTTCGGGATATTCTCATGAAATGACTCAGGGTTTAGCGGAACTTGAAGGTTTGTGGATCTCGACGCCAGAATCAATCAAATGATCTCACATGGGTTCGGTGAGTCAGGACGTACAAGCCGTTAGACGGTGCTCGTACCAGGATCAATAGTAGTCATCAATCTTGAGATTATATTAGTTCATGGGACCGCGTTCGGGTGCTTGGATAAGAAGTCCTTACGGCGGGTGAGTTGCGTCACAAACCAACTCGGGTACTGACCTGCAGATCCAGTAGAGGTTGAATAGTGCTTCGCTGCTACCAGTCAGATGGTTCTGGCTTTCGAGTCGGGGCCCAAACGGAAAGCTGGTGGGTTCATCTCATCGGAGGGGTTCTCGCTTCGCGCGATATTATGGCGTAATCATTATCGCAATTTCTATCTCAAGGGGTGGACTATGGAGACTGGGGAAAGAGCCATGGTCGTTATGCCACTACGAAAGCCTTGTAGAATTCACGTAGCTTTGACGTCTCCAGAAGTGGCTAGTGTGATGTTCTACTTTTCTGGAATGTAAGATATGTAAGACACAATTTCAAAATATAAGAGCACATATAGTGCTATTGCACAAAACAATTGATAACAATATAGAAGTAAACCAAAATTAAAATAAACCATTTTATCAACCCCAATTTATCCAATACTGACTAAATCGCTCGAAGTCCCCCAAAGTAACATCCGAAATAAACAGCCAAACATTGGAACGTTCCAAAATGACGATGTGTCCGATCGAGCCAGTTATTCGAACCTTTTTTTTCACTCCGGGGACATAATTGAATTGGATGCACAAGCCGGAAGTGCGCCGTCGTATTTTATTGAAATGAAGTCGCAGGTGGGACGTCCGAAATGGGGTATAAAGCTGGCAATAAGTCACGACGCGATAACTTAATGGCTGTTATGAGGCTCGCGCCCGCAGAACAAAAGTTGCACGGGGCCATCCAGGCCGCTGAATGGAGTGTCTGTTCTCCAGACCGGGAGGTTGCCGTTAACTGGCTCACTTGATTTATTAGGGGTTCGGAGGGGTCGCAGTTCGAAAGAGAACAATCGATGAAAGGGTATAAGGGGCTTGTTCATCTGGGTTAGGTACTAAATAATAACTCAAGAGCAGGTAATTGATTTATGTTCGATCCTACCGCTTATGGAGGTTTTAATTGTTACATAAATATACAATATACATCATGATACATTGATCGCTATGTGAATAAATGGTAGATTGATAAAAGGCTTTTTTCTCATTTTGAGTGATGATGTGCTATTTTACTAAATTCAAAATCGTTTAATAAAGTGGCATATTATCGCATAGAACTGTCACTTTACTGCATAGTACTGTCACAGTCAATCAAACACAGTTTAACAGAAAATTGTTGATTTATCATTGGAAACATTGCTATGTATCGGGTGTTTTTTTTAGAGTGATAGAACTTTCGATAGGGATAACTGTGATTTGACAGAAGATCGGAGCCATGTTGTTTTGACATTTTTGTTCACTAAGCATTGACAAATTATCATAGAAAGACTCACGCCGCAACAACGTTAACATATTGTTGAAATTCATTTTCGAAATCATTCTATTCACCAAACTTATGGAGCATTTCGAGAAATTTATGATTCACATAATCGTCCTTCAAAGCAGCTTATTCTTCGAACTATCGATAGATTTCGGACAACATTTTCTCTACTCGATGCAACAACAACCACAAGACATGGAACTGTACGTACAGAAGAAAATTTCGCTGATGTAGGTCACAGTGTTAATGATGATCCAGATTTGTCTATTCGTCGACGTCCACAACAAGTGTGCATCCAGCACATGGAAAATTTTGTGCAACGATCTTGGTCTACATACAAGATCCAACTGGTTCAAGAACTAAAGCCCCATGACCATAATAAGCGTCGTTTGTTTGCTGATTGGGCCCTAAATCAGCTTGAAGTTGATCCACTTTTGTATCGTAAAATTGTGTTTAGTGATGAAGCTCATTTCTGAGCAAAATTACCGTATGTGGGGTGAAAACAATCCTCAAGATGTTCTGTAGGTTTCATTGCATCCTGAAAAACGCACTGTATGGTGTGCTTTAAACGCTGGAGGCATCTTCAGTCCATATTTCTTTAAAAACGATGCAAGAGCTAATCTTGCAGTGAATGGTGCTCGTTACAGTTCGATGGTCAATGATTATTTGTTTCGGAATTCAAATGATATCGGCTCAGAAGTGTTCTGGTTCCAACAAGATGGTGCTACACCTCATGCTGCTATCCTTACAATTGATTTATTGAAAGAAAGATTTGGCGATAACATTATTTCGAGAAATGGTCCAATTAATTGGCCTCCAAGATCATTTCGACATATCTCCACTGGATTATTTTCTTTGGGGTTATGTCAAGTCGTTGGTTTATGCTGATAAACCAGAAAAAATAGACGCTTTGGAAGCCAACATAAACTCTTGTTATTGATGAAATAAGGTCTGAATTACTCGAAAAAGTGGTCCAAAATTGGTCTGGTCGAATGCGGTTTCTCAGAGCTAGTCGTGGTGTGCATATGCTGGAAATTACTTTTTTATTTCTTTTTCTTGCATCGAGCTAAATTGTTTTTTTTTCTTGGGGCTGTTGGTTGTCTATTCTACTGTAGTATCAACCGATTGTGCACTCTGTGTATATGAAATTCTTTTTTTGTTAGAATATTTTGAATTTTTATTATATATAAATTTTTTTGTTGTTATATTAGTTTGTACAACATCATAGGGGAGTCGGCGGAGTTAAGAGTAAGAGTAGTCTTTGCGACTAAACTTCGCTCCGGCGATTCTTCTCGATTTCTTGAAGTTGAATGGTTAATTTTTCTTACTTGCTAAATTGGGTTAATAAAGACGATTTTATTATTTATTATTATTATAAAACATAAATATCATAAAATTATCTTTCAAATAAAAAAAATTTGGCTTCAATCTTAATTTAAATGTATGTTATTTCAATTAAACGTTCTATCACTCTGAAAAAACACCCAATATAATAAAAATTCAATTATTCAAATTGTGTTTTAAGTATTCTGCAACTTTTTGAGTAATTTTTGCAAAACTGTTGGTGCCGATTGGCTGTGTTGTGCACTCACAGTGATTATAGTAAATGAAATATCTGTTGTGTTTTACTTGTTTAGGTCTCAATTGTGAATACTTATGATACATTCCATATCCATATCACTCTGATCCTACGGTATACACGTTTCTTCTTGGTTTTGGTATCATATAAAGTTAGAACCAAAATTTTCCCAGTGTCTTCTAAATCTTTGACAGTCAAGCTGCATAATTCTGCAAGCCGACATGGCCCGTTAACAATTAACAATTGAGCCTAACAAACCCTCCACTGGTGAATTTTTCAGATAAACTGGGATTTACAGTAATCCCCTGTATTTTTTTAGAGTGACAGAATTTTAAATTGAAATAAAACACATTTAAATTAAGATTGAAGCTTAGTTCTTTTTTATTTGAAAGATAATTTAATGACATTTATGTTTCAAAAATAATTTCCGGCATATGTCCACCACGACTAGCTCTGAGGAACCCCATTCGACCAGACCAATTTTTAACCCCTTTTTCGAGTAATTCATATCTTATTTCATCAATAACAGGAGTTATGTTGGCTTCCAAAGCCTCTATTGTTTCTGGTTTATCGGCATAAACCAAAGACTTGACATAACCCCAAAGAAAATAATCCAGTGGGGTTATGTCGCATGATCTTGAAGGCAAATTAATTGGACCATTTCTGGAAATAATGTTATCGCCGAATCTTTCTTTCAATAAATCAATTGATACGGTAGCAGCATGAGGTGTATCTTGTTGGAACCAAAGCACTTCTGGGTCGATACCATTCAAATTTTGAAACGAATAATCATTGATCATCGATCTGTAACGAGGACCATTCACTGTAACATTATCTCCAGCCTCGTTATTAAAGAAATATGGACCGATGATGCCTCCAGCGTGTGAAGCACACCATACAGAGCTTTTTTTAGGATGAAATGGAACCTGCAGAACTTCTTGAGGATAGTTTTCACTCCATATACGGCAATTTCGCTTGTTTACATAGCCGTTCAATCAGAAATGAGCTTCTTCACTAAACTCAATTTTACAATAAAAAAGTGGATTAACTTCAAGCTCTACTAGGGCTCAATCAGCAAACAAATGATGCTCTTTATGTTCAATTGGCTTTAGTTCTTGAACCAGTTGGATTTTTTCGCAAAATTTTCCATGTGGTGGATGTACAGAGTCCAACTTGTGAACGTCGACTAATAGACAAATCTGGTTCATCATTAACACTATAACTTACAGCAGCGATAGTTTCTTCTGTACGTACAGTTCTTTCTCTTGTTGTTGTTCTTGCATCGAGTTGAGAAAATTTTGTCCGAAATCTATCGATAGTTCGACGACTAAGCTGCTCTGATGCTCGATTATGTGAAAATAAATTTCACGAAGTGCTCTACACTGATTTTGAAAATAAATTTCAACAATTTGTAAACGTTGTTGCGGCGCGAGTCTTTCCATGATAATTTGACAATGCTTACTGAACAGAAATGTCAAAGCAACATGGTTTCTACCTTCTGTCAAATCACAGTTATCTCTATTGAAAGTTCTATTACTCTAAAAAAACACCCGATATAATAAGAATAATAAAATAAATGAACATCCGCAACACCTTTTTTAATAATATTTAGAATAAAATTTTATCAAAAGATTCTATTTAAATATCATTATTATAACACAACTGAAATCCCAACTTACATAAGAAGCGAAACTTCTGATAAGTATTCTTATAGGACTAAGGATATCAGAATATCTAACATAATTATAGTTGACGGTTTGATTTGATATAAAATGTTAAAGACTATTTATATTGATGTCTTTTTCTTGTGATTGATTGAAATCCATTAATAACATCTAATAATAATCATTGTGAAATCAATTACAGCAGAAACTTTCGACTCAATGTATGACGATTCTGGTTCAATCAATCCTATATGTTTCCGTTCTGGTACCTCAAATTGGATATTGGATAGCAGGTGACATCGGAAACTCTAGATTTAATTTATTGCCAGGCTGTTTCACGCTAATTTGTATGATTTATAGCAACTATTGTGGATAGATTAGATTAAGAATATAGCTTTGTTATATGACGAATAAATGAACGATCTGATTTGATCATCGGCATGAATAACAAGTATTCAGCACAATTCATGGTGAGATATTATATTATATTATATTATTTTATATTATATAATATTATTTTATATTATATTGAATTATATATTATTACCTTAAACTATTATTTGAGCACGAATGATTTCATTAGGAAATTTATTCTATTTATATAATCATGCCACAGATCTTTACAGATGGAATTGAGGGAAACTCTATTTTCAATGAATGATCGTTCCATATTATATTTCAATCAATTCAACAAGCGATTTGCACACATCATCAAAAGTCTTGAACTCCCCTAAGTTTCTCAAGGAATAAACAATCTATGTTCTGGGAATGAGATGAATAATTTCCTCTATTTCAGATGCAATATATTTGTCAGAAAACCTTTGTTAGGTACTCTTTCCTTTATGCAGGATGAGACAAAATAGGAAAAATGAGAAAAAACATGAATTTATCGATTATTTATTTTTGATTTATTATAGTTATTCCACAACTGAATCCAAATTCAATAGTCCCCTTCTTTCAATCAACCTCTCAATACGCCCAGGCATTCCACGAGTCAAGTCGTTAATGAAAATTTCAGGCATTTCGTTATATTCTTCCTGAACGGCTAAACTTAATTCCTGAAAAGTTGAAGATGGGCTTTGGCGATTGGATATTCCAACCTAAGTAATCCCATATGTGCTCAATTGTTTTCATGTCTAGTGAGTTTGCTGGCCAGTTCATTCTCTGGATGTTTTGCTCTTGAATATTTTCTACGCCGTTGAGAATTTTCTTCGAAACCTTTCAATGAAATGAATAAAATTTGAATATTAAAACAAATAGAAATATGTTTATCCTCTGCAATTTTAATTTCAAAAAAAATTTTTATTCAAAAAACTTTTAGAAATAAATTTATGTCTACACAAGCACTGCTTACATTTAATAGACGTATATAATCAAAACTCAATATATAATGTCAAATGGAATAAATAACCCAACAGATATACGAAAGTAATTAAAATTAATAAATAAATATTTAAAGGAGACAAAATTTTGTTTCTGGTCTTACCTTTAAGAACACCAATTGCCTTTTAAAAACATGAACACACTTAAAGGACTTCTCAAAGAATATAATTTATTTGAAATATTTAATATATTTGAATATTCGAATGAATTATTTTAAAAATCTCTGAAAAATGTGCACTATATCTTCAAAAAACAAATATAATTCTAGACAATCCCGTCTTCAGTCCTCACTCAATATTCCAAATATCAAAAACAAAAACCTAACCTATATCTCTCACGTGTTAAAAGACTTAAGTTTCGAAATACAGATCAACTATATAAATCAAGATTGATCTATGTTCTAACAAAATCAAAGAACAGTGTGAGTTATTTTAAGGTTTATTTAAATTCATTGACATTCTATAATGAGATTTATTGAAGCCAAAATATAATTATATATAATATTTAAAATGAAATAGAAAGGCCTTTTACTTGATAGAAGAAATATAACAAAATTTGAATATTAAAACAAATTGAAATATGTTTATCTTCTACAGTTTTAATTTCAAAAACAAATTTTTATTCAAAAAACTTTTAGAAATAAATTTATGTCTACACAAGCACCGCTTACATTTAATAGACATATATAATCAAAACTCAATATATAATGTCAAATGGAATAAATAACCCAACAGATATACGAAAGTAATTAAAATTAATAAATAAATATTTAAAGGAGACAAAATTTTGTTTCTGGTCTCACCTTTAAGAACATCACTTGCCTTTTAAAAACATGAACACACTTAAAGGACTTCTCAAAGAATATAATTTATTTGAAATATTTAATATATTTAAATATTCGAATGAATTATTTCAAAAATCTCTAAAAAATGTGCACTATATCTTCAAAAAACAAATATAATTCTACACAATCCCGTCTTCAGTCCTCATTTAATATTCCAAATATCAAAATCAAAAACCTAACCTATATCTCTCACGTGTTAAAAGACTTAAGCTTCGAAATACAGATCAACTTTATAATTCAAGATTGATCTATGTTCTAACAAAATCAAAGAACAGTGTGAGTTATTTTAAGGTTTATTTAAATTCATTGACATTCTATAATGAGAGTTATTGAAGCCAAAATATAATTATATATTATATATAAAATAAAATAGGAAGGCCTTTTACTTGATAGAAGAAATATAACAAAATTTGAATATTAAAACAAATTGAAATGTTTTTCTTCTACAATTTTAATTTCAAAAAAATTTTTATTCAAAAAACTTTTAGAATTGAATTAATGTCTAAAACAAGCACCGCTTACATTTAATAGACGTATATAATCAATAACCCAACAGATATACGAAAGCAATTAAAATTAATAAATAAATATTTAAAGGAGACAAAATTTTGTTTCTGGTCTTACCTTTAAGAACTCCAATTGTCTTTTAAAAACATGAACACACTTAAAGGACTTCTCAAAGAATATAATATATTTGTAATATTTAATATATTATATATGAATAAAGTAAAGAAAAACACTTGGCGTGTGTTCCACTCTTTCTTCATTTTGTTGACATATGTTTCGGATTGTAATCCATTTTCGAAACTGAAGTGAATGCACAACAAACAAAATTTAATTTCAAATTCTTATTGTTATTAAACAAACAATTGTGTGATGCTACTGTGAAAGCGAAATAATTGTTGTGTTAAATAACAATATTAATTTGTGAAAATCATAATAACCTTATTTCATATTATTTATTATTTTATTTTCTATTAATTGGTTTGTGTAAGAATTTCTCTGATCATTTATATTTTTTGTTCGTTGGAAATTTCAAGGCTTTGTGTGTAAATATTAATGATAATAAATACGGTATCACTACAAACTGATGCAATTTCCTGAACCAAACCCGTGCACCGAACATGTTTTAATTTAAATACATTGCCTCATAGAGATTCATTCATTTTACGCATCGAATAATCGTTAACTATATGGATCTTGGTTATAAAGATAGTAAAACCCGATATTTCAAGTATTAATAGGCCATTAGCTAAAATATTGCATTACTCTCGTGGCGTTCAATATGAACACTAATTGTTCGTTTATTCAATCAAGGTTTCACTCTTCATAATTTTGAAATGTGAGCTGAATTATATTTGCGGGTAGTTTATATGAATTTCCAATGAACAAGTTCTTCCCAAATTTCATAATTTTTTCAATGGAAGCAAAAAAAGTTTCATTTATTTCTTTCAGGAAAAAATAAATTTGATCAATGACAAAATGTCCAAATTTTTTCATGGGGATACTAAAAACAAAAGTGAAAAAAATTTCAGGTAAAATTGTGGAATGTACTTCATAAAGTATGAATTTATGAGAAATTCTCGAGAGTTATCTAAGGGGTGGACCATTTAAAATTCTTCGATCAGCTATAAATAGAAAATAAATGAATCTCTTTTGAAAGTTGTGAGTTTATTGGAAAGGCTAATCCTTGACTGTCATTATAAAATAAAACACTTGTTTACATTTTCTACTTTATTGATAAAGTAGAAAATGTAAACAAGTGTTTTATTTTATAATGACAATTACAACTGATTTCTACCAAGCAACGGCCCAATCTATCACTAATCCTTGACATTTACGAATGAGAAACTTTCAAATAACTTAATTCGGCTGATCTGTAAGAAATTTCATTAATGAGTAGTGTGAGCTATAGCAATAGAAAGTAACATAAACAGAGGTTAATACTTGATAGAAGGTATATAAAATTATTTAAATATTTTAATATTAGCCTTCTACATATTAAATTTCAAAAAATTATATTTAATAATTAAAAATTCAGGAATTAAATTGAATTAATGTCATATAAGTACCACTTATATCAAACGACATATAATATAAACATTCATTATAAGACAACCAAATGATATAACAAAATCTAATAAATAAAAATTGTTATCCAAAATTCTATAAATTAAATATTTTGAGCAGACAAAATTTTGTTTTTGCTCATCAAACTTATGAAAACAGATATCTTTCAAAAATGTTCAACATAATCTTAAGAATTTCATCATAAAACTATCTTACTAAGAATATTCAATATTATTGGATATTTAACTAAGTTACTTTTCACAAAACTCAAGATATGTAAAAACATTACTGAAAAACAAGTTTTAAGAGAGACTTTGCTTCGTCAGTACTCAATTGATTTAAATAAAATAGAAAAAGGCTTTTTACTTGATAGAAGAAATATAACAAAATTTGAATATCAAAACAAATTCAATATAATATGTTGTCTTCTACAATTTTAATTTGAAAAAATTTTTATTCAAAAAAACCTTTAGAATTAAATTAATGTCTAAAATGAGCACCGCTTACGTGTAATAGACGTATCTAATAAAAACTCAATATATAATGTCAAATGGAATAAATAAACCAATAGATATACGAAAGTCATTAAAATTAATAAATAAATATTTAAAGGAGACAAAATTTTGTTTCTGGTCTTACCTTTAAGAACACCAATTGCCTCTTAAAAAACATGAACACACTTTAAGGACTTCTCAAAGAATATAATTTATTTGAAATATTCGATAGATTTAAATATTCGAATAAGTTAATTCAGAAATCTCTGAAAACATGCACTATATCTTCAAAAAACAAATATAATTCTAAGTAATTCCTAAATCGGTCCTAAATAATATTCCAAATATCAAAATCAAAAAACTAACCTATATCACAACGCACACGTGGTAACAATGAATGCTTCGAAAATAAACCAACTTTAGAATTCAAGATTGATCTATGTTCTAACAAAATCAAAGAACAGTGTAAGTTATTTTAAAGTTTATTTAAATTCATTGACATTCCATAATGAGATTTATTGAAGCCAAAATATAATTATATATTATATATAAAATAAAATAGAAAAAGGTTTTCTACTTGATAGAAGAAATATAACAAAATTTGAATATCAAAACAAAATAAATATAATATGTTGTCTTCTACAATTTTAATTTCAAAAAATTTTTATTCAAAAAAACTTTTAGAATTAAATTAATGTCTAAAATAAACACCGCTTACGTGTAATGGACGTATATAATAAAAACTCAATATATAATGTCAAATGGAATAAATAAACCAATAGATATACGAAAGTCATTAAAATTAATAAATAAATATTTAAAGGAGACAAAATTTTGTTTCTGGTCTTACCTTTAAGAACACCAATTGCCTTTTAAAAAACATGAACACACTTTAAGGACTTCTCAAAGAATATAATTTATTTGAAGTATTTAATATATTTAAATATTCGAATAAGTTAATTCAGAAATCTCTCAAAACATGCACTATATCTTTAAAAAACGAATATAATTCTAAGTAATTCCTTCATCGGTCCTAAATAATATTCCAAATATCAAAATGAAAAAACTAACCTATATCACAACGCACATGTGGTAACAATGAATGCTTCGAAAATAAACCAACTTTAGAATTCAAGATTGATCTATATTCTAACAAAATCAAAGAACAGTGTAAGTTATTTTTAAGTTTATTTAAATTCATCGACATTCAATAATGAGATTTATTGAAGCCAAAATATAATTATATATTATAAATAAAATAAAATAGAAAAAGGCTTTTCACTTGATAGAAGAAATATAACAAAATTTGAATATCAAAACAAATTAAATATAATATGTTGTCTTCTACAATTTTAATTTCAAAAAATTTTTATTCAAAAAAACTTTTAGAATTAAATTAATGTCTAAAATAAACACCGCTTACGTGTAATGGACGTATATAATAAAAACTCAATATATAATGTCAAATGGAATAAATAAACCAATAGATATACGAAAGTCATTAAAATTAATAAATAAATATTTAAAGGAGACAAAATTTTGTGTCTGGGCTTTCCTTTAAAAACACCAATTGCCTTTTAAAAAACATGAACACACTTTAAGGACTTCTCAAAGAATATAATTTATTTGAAGGATTTAATATATTCAAATATTCGAATAAGTTAATTCAGAAATCTCTCAAAACATGCACTATATCTTTAAAAAACGAATATAATTCTAAGTAATTCCTTCATCGGTCCTAAATAAAAAAATAAAAGGCAATTGGTGTTCTTAAAGGTAAGACCAAAAACAAAATTTTGTCTCTAAATATTTATTTATTAATTTTAATGACTTTCCTATATCTATTGGTTTATTTATTCCATTTGACATTATATATTGAGTTTTCATTATATATGTCTATTACACGTAAGCGGTGCTTATTTTAGACATTAATTTAATTCTAAAAGTTTTTTTGATTAAAAATTTTTTGAAATTAAAATTGTAGAAGACAACATATTATATTTAATTTGTTTTGATATTCAAATTTTGTTATATTTCTTCTATCAAGTGAAAAGCCTTTTTCTATTTTATTTTATTTATAATATATAATTATATTTTGGCTTCAATAAATCTCATTATGGAATGTCGATGAATTTAAATAAACTTAAAAATAACTTACACTGTTCTTTGATTTTGTTAGAACATAGATCAATCTTCAATTCTAAAGTTGGTTTATTTTCGAAGCATTCAATGGTACCACATGTGCGTTGTGATATAGGTTAGTTTCTTGATTTTGATATTTGGAATATTATTTAGGACCGATGAAGGAATTACTTAGAATTATATTCGTTTTTTGAAGATATAGTGCATGTTTTGAGAGATTTCTGAATTAACTTATTCGAATATTTAAATATATTAAATACTTCTAATAAATTATATTCGTTGAAGATATAGTCATGTTTTGAGAGATTTCTGAATTAACTTATTCGAATATTTAAATATATTAAATACTTCAAATGAATTATATTCTTTGAGAAGTCCTTAAAGTGTGTTCATGTTTTTTAAAAGGCAATTGGTGTTCTTAAAGGAAAGACCAGACACAAAATTTTGTCTCCTCTAAATATTTATTTATTAATTTTAATGACTTTCGTATATCTATTGGTTTATTTATTCCATTTGACATTATATATTGAGTTTTTATTATATACGTCCATTACACGTAAGCGGTGTTTATTTTAGACATTAATTTAATTCTAAAAGTTTTTTTGATTAAAAATTTTTTGAAATTAAAATTGTAGAAGACAACATATTATATTTAATTTGTTTTGATATTCAAATTTTGTTATATTTCTTCTATCAAGTGAAAAGCCTTTTTCTATTTTATTTTATTTATAATATATAATTATATTTTGGCTTCAATAAATCTCATTATTGAATGTCGATGAATTTAAATAAACTTAAAAATAACTTACACTGTTCTTTGATTTTGTTAGAATATAGATCAATCTTGAATTCTAAAGTTGGTTTATTTTCGAAGCATTCATTGTTACCACATGTGCGTTGTGATATAGGTTAGTTTTTTCATTTTGATATTTGGAATATTATTTAGGACCGATGAAGGAATTACTTAGAAATATATTTGTTTTTTGAAGATATAGTGCATGTTTTGAGAGATTTCTGAATTAACTTATTCGAATATTTAAATATATTAAATACTTCTAATAAATTATATTCTTTGAGAAGTCCTTAAAGTGTGTTCATGTTTTTTAAAAGGCAATTGGTGTTTTTAAAGGAAAGCCCAGACACAAAATTTTGTCTCCTTTAAATATTTATTTATTAATTTTAATGACTTTCGTATATCTATTGGTTTATTTATTCCATTTGACATTATATATTGAGTTTTTATTATATACGTCCATTACACGTAAGCGGTGTTTATTTTAGACATTAATTTAATTCTAAAAGTTTTTTTGAATAAAAATTTTTTGAAATTAAAATTGTAGAAGACAACATATTATATTTAATTTGTTTTGATATTCAAATTTTCAATAAAATATAATATCAATCACAAACAAATATTTACTCAACTTTCAACACTTTAAAAAACTTCTGTTGAATGAATACTGAAAAATGCAAATGGAGTGTAATGTTAACTACAAATAAATAATTCTGTGGTTAACCCTTGATCTAAAATATTGAATTGCAATTTAACGGCCTCTGTTATAACACAAGGACTATCTGTATAAAGAATGTTAAGGAATCCAAATAATTATATATTATGAATGAAATACCATAAATAGAGGTTAATACTTGATAAAAGGTATATAAAATTAATCAAATATTTTAATATTAGCCTTCTACATATTCAATTTCAAAAAATTATATTTAATAATTATAACTTCAGGAATTAAATTGAATCAATGTCATATGAGTACCACTT
This sequence comes from Megalocaria dilatata, assembly GCA_034642435.1. Lineage (NCBI taxonomy): Eukaryota > Metazoa > Arthropoda > Insecta > Coleoptera > Coccinellidae > Megalocaria > Megalocaria dilatata. The sequence goes on from CM067860.1 coordinate 45,728,899, forward strand.
ATATCAAAGATATATAAAATAAACATTCATTATAAGACATCCAAATGATATAACAAAATCCAACAAAAAAAATTGTCAACCAAAATCCTATAAATTAAATGTTTTGAGTAGACAAAATTTTGTTTCTGCTGATCAATCTTATGAAAACAAATATCTCTCAAAAATGTTTAACATAATCTTAAGAAGTTCATCAAAAAACTATCTTGCTTAGAATATTCAATATTATTGGATATCTAACTAAGTTACTTTCTATAAAATCTCCAGATATTTGAATATCAAAACAAATTAAAATATGTTCATCTTCTACAATTTTAATTTCAAAAAAATTTTTTATTCAGAAAACTTTTATAATTGAATTAATGTCTAAAACAAGCACCGCTTACATTTAATAGACGTATAGAATCAAAACTCAATCAAAGTAACTTATACTTTCTATAAAATCTCAAGATATGTAAAAACATTACTAAAAAAAAAGTTTTAAGTGAGACTTTGCTTCGTCAGTACTCAATTATTTCATATTCAATAAAATATAACATCAATTTATAATATATAATTATTTGGAGAAATGTGTGATTATAACTCACTTCTAAAGAATGTGTGTGGGATATGAACTTAATGTTCGAAAAGTGGAGAAAATTGCGTGACCGTGTGGTCGAAGCACGAAGAGAGGACCAACGAGCGACTTCCAGGGATCACTTAAACTGAACCTTTGTACTAACTATAGAATGAGAGACTCTCTTAGTGCTCGAAATGTGATAGGTAATTTCCAAAACGACATTAGGAGACATATTTGAAAAGCCTACAAAGTCGAACATTCAGGTTGAATGAACAAAGTATAGACTTATAGAAGATGCCCGAAAGATGGTAAAAAGAAGTGCGCGACAGACAATACTTTGAACTATGAATGAATGACCAATTTTGCACAATAAAACTTCAACTTTCGACAAAACACCTCGCTGATTTAGTGCTGCTTATTTAAATAACTCCTTGTATAGGAAAAATTCTTGATATAGATGAAACGGCTTTTTTGAAATAGCACTTGGACTAATTGAAATCGCAATTTTTTGTGATTTTGTGGACGAAACCTATGCACAAGAAGAGTTCCCTAATTGTAAAGCGATGACAGCTCACTGTCTCACTTTTTGCGGCCATCCTAATGACGCGAACGGCCTCCAAGTCTGACAGCTTCATTATCTTGTCCCTCATGTAAGAAATAAATTGGAAACAATACAAAGAACAAGCTACTCTTCGGGGATCGAAAGAATCAATCATTCGAATATGACAGTGGACCCAAGAAGGGACTGCTACGTGCCCTAAATGACATAAACTCACTTATGATAAGAATCCGTTGTTGTAGGTCAAGAACTGCTATCGCGCTTGCGTTCGCCTTCCGATGTGGGAATCTCAAACAAGTTGTGGCGTCCCGACGTCAGTTTGCACGCGTCGCGTCGCATCACCGGATTATTCCAGAAGTACGGGAGAATATGCGGTTTCGCGCGGCAGTAACGGCGATTTTCGTTTTCACAGGGTGTTTGCGAACTGTTTGGTGTATCATGGATCCCAATATAGGTGAGGATAACAATTAAATACTATGTTGTGAAAAAGAGTGCTTCCTGAAATAAAAGAAATATCGGAATATATTTATCCATCAGTTGAAATAAACATTGAAATCATATTCTACTAACAATCCAAAATTGAAGAACAACTCTAACACATAATAGATAAAAAAGTATACAGCTTCTTGTGGAAGTAATGAAATAAAATAATAAAAGGGAGTTTTTTACCTGATAGAAGAAATGTTAAGTGTCATAAATATCAAACAGATTAATTCTGCTAACATCTCGAAAACTTTTTCAAATTAAATTGAATGAATGCCTTAGAAAACACTGTTTCAATTGAGTGGAAATAAAGAATTAACACTCTTAACTCTGTATTAAAAGAAATAAAAAATAATCCATAGAACATATAGAATATTGACGGAGCTGACTCACATTATAACATAAAGGGAAAACAGCGCTGTTGCATAACGGTATTATTAAAACCAAACTACACTTCAAAAATGCACAACATAACCTCAAGAAATTCTTCGAAACTACCTGTCCTTAAGAGACTCCTTCAAAAAACTCTTCAGAAATATGTATCGTGTGATTTTTTCAGAGTGGTAGAACTTTAAATTGAAATAAAACACATTTTAATCAAGACTAAAGACAAATTTTTTTTATTCGAAAGATAATTTTATGACATTTATGCTTTGAAAATAATTTCGGCATATGTCCACCACGACTAGTTCTGAGGAACCAGATTCGATCAGGCCAATTTTGGAGAATATTTTCCAGTAATTCAGGCCATATTTCATCGATAAAACGAGTTATGGCGGCCAGAAATGAGCTTCATCACTAAACACAATTTTGCTATAAAAACGTGGATCAACTTCAAGCTGTTCTAGGGCCCAATCAGCAGACAAACTACGCTTATAATGAACAAGTGGCTTTAGTTCTTGAACCAGTTGGATCTTGTATGGGTGTAGATCAAGATCTTTACGCAAAATTTTCTATGCGGTTGATGCACAGAGTCCAACTTGTTGTGAACGTCGACGAATAGACAAATCTGGATCATCATTAACACTATGACGTACAGCAGCAATAGTTTCTTCTGTACGTACAGTTCTTTGTCTGGTTGTTTTTGCATCAAGTAGAGAAAGTGTTGTCCGAATTTGAACGATAGTTCGACGAATAAGCTGCTCTGATGGGCGATTATGTAAACCATAAATTTCACTAAGTGCTCTATAAGTTTGGCAAATAGAACACTGATTTTGAAAATAAATTTCAACAATTTGTAAACGTTGTTGCGGCGTGAGTCTTTCCATTATAATTTGTTAATGATTACAAAACAGAAATGTCAAAACAACATGGCTTCTACCGTCTGTCAAATCAAAGTTATCCCTATCGAAAGTTCTATCGCTCTAAAAACACCCGATACATTACGTTTGTCCCAGAATGTTACAAAAAAGTATATTAAAATTATGAAAAAGGATATATTTTTGATACTTTCCATCCAAGAAATGTCTATTTTGATGTGATCTATTTATTTCTCCAGCACCCAAATGTAACCTTGAAAGTGAGGTATTTTTTCTCAAATTATAACACTGGTGTCATAGAAATAAGTATAAAATGTAAGTGTAGATAAAACAGAGCAAATTTACAGCTCTTATTCGATCAAAGAGAGAGAGGAACTAACTCCTCGAATTCAAGTGATATAAATCCACCAACTAATCCATTTATATTCCCTTTTTCCTGCCCTATCGAACCATCTGATTAATGTGGAGTGCTCTATATCCTTCGATAAGTAGAAATTCGCTATTCATGAATATCCTTCGAAAGGGTCCTCATGGAAAAGATTGATATCTTATTTTAATACCTTGTATAAATACTGAAACTTACTTAACTATGAATTCTTTAGTACTATCGGGTGTTCTTTTAGCGTGATAGAACTTTCGATAGGGATAACTGTGATTTGACGGAAGGTAGAAGCCATGTTGTTTTGACATTTCTGTTCAGTAAGCATTGACAAATTATCATGGAAAGCCTCACGCCGCAACAACGTTCACAAATTGTTGAAACTTATTTTCAAAATCAGTGTTCTATTCCCAAACTTATAGAGAACTTCGTGAAATTTATGGTTAACATAATCGTCCATCAGAGCAGCTTATTCGTCGAACTATCGATAGATTTCGGACAACATTTTCTCTACTCGATGCAAGAACAACAAGAAGGCAAAAAACTGTACGTACAGAAGAAAATATCGCTGCAGTAAGTCATAGTGTCAATGATGATCCAGATTTGTCTATTCGTCGAAGTTCACAACAAGTTGCACTCTGTGCATCCACCACATGGAAAATTTAGCGTAAAGATTTGGTCTGCATCCAAACAGGATCCAAATGGTACAAGAACTAAAGCCACTTGACCATAATGAGCATCGTTTGTTTGCTGATTGAGCCCTAGAACAACTTGAAGTTGATCCACTTTAGTATCGTGAAACTGTGTTCAGTGATGAAGCTCATTTCTGGTAGAACGGCTACGTTAACAAGCAAAATTTCCGTATGTGCAGTGAAAACAATCCTCAAGAAGTTCTGCAGGTTCCATTGCATCCTGAAAAATGCACTTGTATAGTGTGCTTTACACGCTGGTGGCATCATCGGTCCATATTTCTCTAAAAACAATGCTGTAGCTAATGTAACAGTGAATAGTGCTCGTTACAGATCGATGATCAATGATTATTTGTTTCAAAATCTGAATGGTATCGACCCAGACGTGTTTTGGTTCCAACAAGATGGTGCTACACCTCATGCTTCTACCGTAACAAATGATTTATTGAAAGAAAGATTTGGCGATAACATTAATTCGAGAAATGGTCGAATTAATTGGCCACCAAGATCATGCGACATAACTCCACTGGATTATTTTTCTTTGTGGTCATGTCAAATCATTGGTTTATGCTGATAAACCAGAAACAATAAACTCTTTGGAAGCCAACATAACGCGTGTTATTGACGAAATAAGGCCTGAATTACTTGAAAAAATGGTCAAAAATTGGTCTGGTCGAATGCGGTTCCTAAAAGCTAGAGTGGTGGACATATGCCAGAAATTATTTCTAAAACATAAATGTCATAAAATTATCTTCCAGATTAAAGAGAATTTGGCCTGAATTTTTAGTTGAATGTGTTTTATTTCAATTTAAAATTCTATCACTCAAAAAAATACACCCGATATTATGAATTTGCATCATGTAGTTACAACGTTATAAAAATGAACTTTAATATTTCTTGCACAAAAAAACTTTTCATGATGGTATAAAGTAGAATGTTTGTTTCGATTTGTCACATGACGAAATTTAAAAAAAAAATACTTCCTTTACAGAATATTTGCCAAAACTTCAAATGTTTCTCTGATTTATCCTACTTTATATGACATTTTCTTCGTTGCTCTTTGGGGAGCATTCTACAAAACAGTTGGTTTCTCGTTCAGCGTCTCGAAGATATTATTTCCCATTTCGGTTGCCTTGGATGGAAAGAGCCTATTTTCCGATGCCGATGCGCTAAATAACAGTTCGTTTCAATCAACAAGATCGATAGCTGTCCAGCCTTTTCCAATTTCTTGTTTTTTTACTCTTACAACCAATCATTCTGGATTTTGATAGCGAGAAAGTCATTTTTATTTCACGAGAACCTATGTTAGCTTTCAATTTCGGAGCTCAGTGTCGATATTTTTGAATTTAACCACTGTGAATTTGATCTTTTGTAAAATTTTTCCATGAGACTACAGACAAAATTCTGTTATCAGAAGATTCTTCGTTCAGTGATAAAGGAGAGGAAAAAACGAGTATGTTTTGAAAGAAATCTATGGAAGTCTATTTCGTGGCGAAGAGGAAATTATGCCATTAAAATGGAAAACGATATCAGCTTTGGCATGAACCTTATCTTTCAAGTGGTCTCAAAGAAAAAAGTCAAAAGGTGTTAAATCACAAGATCTGGTTGTCCAATTCTGATCACCTCTTCGAGAAATACCACGGTCAGGAAGCTTTTCTTGCAAAATTCGATTGATCCGTTGCTTGTGTGACACGCAGCGCCATTTTGTTGAAAATAAACGTCGACGTACCTACATAAAAAACAAAATAAAGATCTAACAGATAAAGAAAATGAATCCGGAGTCTACAAGTTGACTTGCAAAGATTGCCCTTTAGTATACATTGGCCAGACTGGTAGATCATTCAAGAAACGTGTCCAAGAACACCAAAGGGGTTATATATCCAATTCTGTACATTCGGCATATGCTAATCATCTTAAGGAATTCAGGCATAATTTCAACAATAATTATGAAATTATCCATGTTGAAAGCAAAAGTTCTAGATTAACACTTTTAGAATTTCTTGAAATCAACAGGTATAGTGCCAGTAAAATCCTTTTGAACGAACTAAAAGATGTTGATAAGTCTCCATTACTGAATATTTTTCTTTAATGGCATTTTTAGCGGCAAACTCCAATAAACGCCTAGAGTTTTTATGACTTGTGCTTCCATTATTTGGTCACGTACCTGAAAATGTATTTAAACTCGGTTACACTGAATACCATCAGACAGTACAATGTAATACCTGAAGAAGCCACATCGTGGTGAAACAATTGTTGTAGTACAAACATTTTTGTTGAAATAAATTACTGTCTCATATATATATATTTTTTAATTAAAATGAGTTTCCACCAAGTAAAGATCGAATCAATCAAATAAAAAATTATATGCTTTGCGTGTGTGAATTTAAGGATTTTTCTTTTAAAATATAACATAAAGATTTCAGCAAGGAGTGGGCTGAGAAGCAAACCTATAGCTATACCATCTTTCTATTTGTAAAAGTTACTATTGTGTTGAAAGTAATTTTCCTCCACGCAAAGATCGAAAAGTGATTAAATTGGGTTTTTTTGTGACCAGATTGATGTTATTTTCGATGAATAATTGATTTATTCGGTCATCACTTTGTGAAAACTCATACTGTCTCCTATATATTTTTTAAATATTTGATAATATTTATACATTCTGCGTTTGTTATACTCAAAAATAATTGTTGAACCGAGTTAATCAACTTCAAAAGCCTGTTACCATTCATCTGATTACTTACGTTATGTAAAGAGTACAATGTTTCAAAATATATATTCGCATTTCCGAAAATACGGACAGAAAAACAATCATGAAAAGGATTTGCTCTATAAAACTATATAATTGCCATCCGCTCTAATTTCTACCGTGAAATATTTCAGTACAATTATCATTGCTCAACGTATAAATATCAAACCTGTTTTCGCATTTATACCATGTTTTACTGTAATGACACAACAAATTGAGAGAAATTTAGTGGAACGAGAATTTATGATTCAGCATAAACTAAATTTCATTTTAGGAATGCATATATTCAACAGATCCCATTCTGAATAGATTTGATTGTCGTTTGTGGTTTTTCTATATTCAATGATAAAGTATTAGTAAATAAATAATATTAACTATAATGTGTTTTTGCTCCAATTGCTAAATAGGACCTGAGTTCTTTATACAACCTCCTTGGAAAATAGTTACGCTGAAATTTCTATTTCAAGATTTTTTCATAAATAATACAAATATTTTGCAAGGAAGGCTTGCAGGGATTTTTGGCACAAAAACCTCATCATATGCTCAAAATTTAAATAAAATGCTCCTCAAACGTTAGGAATATTGGATTAATTTGTTTTTTCCCTTCAGGAAAACACAATTTTCATTTGAAATATTAATATGTAAAGGGTTTAAGGTTGAAAAATAAGTTTTCACAGAATTGATGTATTCACAATAACAACAGATTTCTGAAAATTCTCAATTTGTTAGTAAACTTCAGAAATGAACTGTTTAAGAAATTCTGGGTATCATTGAGAGACAAGACTCAATTATCTAGTTCACCCCTAATTAAAACAAGTTGTTTTAATGTTTAACCACCAATAAATTGATATTATACACATTTAATTGTGACTCGAGTTTCGGGAATTATTTATCCCATCTTCAAACAACTGAAGACTCACCAAGCAGAACAGGGCATCTATGAATATACAGAGGTAGAAGAGGTAATGAAAACAGGTTAAAAGTTTAAAATGGAGGGACTCTTAACAACTATTAGAACGTTGGCACGTCAAAGAAGATTGGTAAACAGATGTTATTATACTCATTTAAATTTCTCAAAAATTTTGGATTTACATAGATCTGTACAGTCATACATTATTTTTACATTATTTTTATTATGAACCTCTTTGAAAATTTCAACATTTTCTAAATAATCAAGTTTCTTTCCTTTTGATTCTACATGTAAAATTTTAAGTTTATCTATTGTCGAAAAAGGATGACCGTTTTCTAAACAATGAGTGGAAAAAGTAGGGGTTTGTTTATGTTTAATGAAATTCATTTTATGTTTATTGAACCTCGTCTGGAAGGAACGTCCCGTCTGTCCTATATATTTATTACTGCACGTCGAACAAGATAACTCATAAACTCCCGATTCATGTATGTATAATATGGGATAATTATTTAATGCAAATTACCCAACTCCAATCATACATAAATCGGGAGTTTATGAGTTATCTTGTTTGACGTGCAGTAATAAATATATAGAACAGACGGGACGTTCATTCTAGATGAGATTCAACGGACATAAAATGAATTTCATTAAAAATAAACTTCTACTTTTGCCACTCATTGTTCAGAAAACGACCATTCTTTTCCGAAAATACATAAACTAGAAATTTTACATGTAGAATCAAGAGGAAAGAAACTTGATTATTTAGAATCTGCTGTTATTTTCAAATTAGTTCACAATAAAAATAATGAATGACTGTACGGATGTATGTAAATCCAAAATTTTTGTAATATTTAAATAAGTAACATCTGTTTACCAATCTTCTTTGACGTTCTGATAGTTGTTAAGCGTCCTCTTATTTTAAACCTTTTTTAACCTGTTTTTATTACCTTTTCTATCTCTGTATAACCATAAATACCCTCTTCTGCTGGTTCAATCTTCAGTTGTCTGAAGATGGGATAGTTAATACCCGAAACTCGAGTTACAATTAAATGTCTAAAATATCAATTTCTTGGTAATAAAACATAGTAACTTGTTTTAATTATGATCAACTGCCAAATAATAACGGCTCAAACAGTTTAGTATCTGAATATTTAACCCCTATTGGATTCATTCTTGTAGGGACCTGGGTCTTTTCGAAAGTAACGAAAACTTCATTGTACTCTTATCTCAAAACTGAATCCAGTTGAATACTGTATTCGATCAAATTTTTGAACAATTGTTTGAAATCATTTGACGAAGTTACAATGTAACCAAACGCGTCACGTGTTCAACTTATAATAAGAAATGGAAATCAAATTTTATGAGTGTTATTTGAACAAGTAAATTCGTAACTATCACTTGACGAATGATTTTTTTCTGGTCAAGCATGCTCTTCAAATAGATGCAATTTTATATTACTCAAGTCGTAAGAACGACTAACATGATTTGAATCTGCTGATCATCCACTAACTCAATCATCCAATTACCATATGGCAGGACGAGTTTTGGGACCAAAATCCTGAAGAACCGATGAAAATCCATTTAGCTGATTATTCGTCGATTTCAAACGTACCTGTGTGTTCCTAACTAGCAGAAAATTGCTATGCATCGATAACATTCGACAAAGCAAAAGCCTCGTATACTGAAGAGCTCGCAAATATCCATCGCCGTTCTCTGAGTAATGAGATCGAAAAAAGCAAATGTATTGCTCTGCTTTGGCCGAAGAAAAATGTCACGGACCAGAAGATTTTATTCCTTTTGGATCAGGATGTATGCGGGCAAACGTTCGCTGAAAATTATCTAGGTTATCATTGGTTGCTACGTCTTTATAAAAAGAGGTGATCACTTCTTTTTCACTTGACATTATTGAAGTCGATAGATGATTCAGTTTCACCTATAGGACATTGAATTATTCCATAGTTTTTGCATTTAATACGTGTGAATTCATTGTGAATGATAAATAGGGGACAAATAAAATATAATTTGCAGTACTAACCTCGCTAAGCCCTCACATCAGATTATAGATTTGAGCTTAAAGCCTGCACTTTTTCTCATAGATGGAAGCTAGCCTAAGAACTGGATATTTCTCGAACTTCTCTGAGGAGAATTTTTCATAAAGATCTATTTGTTTCTCTTATGATATTTGATGGGGGTATAAAAGACTCAATCCTATGCAGAACTCGCCACTTCTGGTTGGAATCCGGGTCTGAAATTTAGGGAGATTTTAATCGTTTGAGCGGAAAGATGGAACAAATAAGCTAATATCCAAACAAGAAAGCATATATTGGTATTTTCAGTGTAAATACAAGAATGGATACTATAGATAACTTCGAATAAAATCGAACGCAAAGATGGAATTCATTGCTGAACCATTTATTTTCGCTCTCGGAAAAACAAACAAGTGCCTTTCCTGATGAAATTCGTTGCTTCATCCAGCACGTGTTAGATGAAATGACCTAAGTCCTCTGCGTGACCAAGCGGTAAATATCACGAAACCCCTTTTACGTTTATTTGGTTTTTTAGCATCTCTCTCGATTGGAAATTGAATACTGCCCTCCGAACAAATTGTGTCAAGAGGAGAGGCATTGTAGAACGGTTAGGACAGAGGAATGAAAGAGGTTCTGTTGGAACAGAGATTACCTCAGACCTTTTTTAGATGGAATCGCGGGAGAATATTATCACATGTCGATTGGGAGGGATCAAGTGGTTCAGGTTTACATAAGTGAATAAGTGCTTCGAATCAATCAACGAAAATGTATTGTCATGCGAATAATTCAATAACTGAATGAAATGAAATATGGAAAGATATTTCCACAATTTGCGGCAATTCCTGCGAAATTTAATTATAAGCCAACAAGAATGCTATATATTTGTCGATATATTATTTCGATGAAAAATATGTGAAATGTTATGTTCTGTGTTACCACAGCATATTACTCTAATGATGGCCAATATTATCCAAGCTAGCTGCATGAACCTACAGGCTAATTCATCATACACGCTTGGTTGGAACTCTAAACTGTGCAAAGATTTATTAATTTGTTGCGAGGAGGGACTAAACCTAATTTATTCCAGCACATGATCGTACAGGGGTAGATAATCAAAGTCTGGTAGATGTATCACGAGAAACTTGACGTGGTAATATTATTAAGTTTGATTACGGAAGAGATAACCCACTAAATGAACAAGCTCTAAGATTCTCGTTTGGACAACGATATATAAAATCCAATCATGTTCTTTTGGCCCTAGTTACCATCAAATCAATCAAAAATCTCAGCAGATTGATCAAAAAATTGATGGTTTTAATGAATCAGTTAATTTAAGGAATTGGCCATTTAAAATTGGCATTTTTGATTTCTAAGAGTTTGGATATAAGATTCACCAATGTGGAAATAAGTTTTTGATATTTACGAGTTTTGTTCAATAGTAAATCGAACTTTCAATTGAAAGGTTTCAGCAGTAGGATCTCTTATGGTCTTCATAAATTGGAAATTAATACTTTAGCAGTAAATAGAAATAATTTCGCTAAGATGTTGGTGAACAATAAAGAAAGGAAACCAAACTTTTCCGAATCGGGGATTTATTGAAGAGGGATACTTTCCGAGCAGATTGAAAATTGGAATTGTGAGGCCTATGTTTAAGAAGGGAAATAAACTGGAGATGATTAACTATAGACCCATATCTCTGATATCCAATATCGCCAAGATTATAGAGAAAATATTGAAAAAGAGAATTACAGATTTTTGCCTCAAAAATGAGCTCATTTCACCACGGCAATATGGATTCATAGAAGGAAGATCAACAGAGGATGCACTCTATCAGTTGACATCTCATATCTATCGCTCGCTCGACAAATGTAGACCATCCTTGTGCATTTTTGTGGATCTCTCTAAGGCCTTCGATACTGTGTCACACGAGAAACTACTCAGTAAATTGAATAATTATGGGTTTAGGGGAAGAGTGTATAACTTACTTGCGAGTTATTTAACTCACCGAGAGCAGAGAGTCGAAATCGATGGTGAACTAAGCAGACCCGCATATACAACCTACGGGGTGCCACAAGGTACTGTCCTGGGGCCACTGTTGTTTACCCTGTATATCAACAACTTATTAAATCTAAGAATTAGTGGTCAAATCCTAAGCTTTGCAGACGATATTGCACTATTTTGTGAATCTGATTCGTGGGAGACCTTAAAATCTGCGTCCGAGGCTGATTTCGGAGTATTGCAGGACTGGTTGAAGTATAATACGCTAACCCTCAACCTGGAGAAGACAAGATACTTGCCCTTTTGTTCATATTCCAATGGACTGCCGTGTATGGGGCCTCTGACAATTGCTGCTGATTCCATGATCCTGGAGGCAGAGTCGATCAGATATTTGGGGATAATAGTTGACCGACATCTTAGATGGGATCTTCAAGTAAAAAACTTGGTTGACAAGCTTAGGGGTGTTTTATTTAAGCTAAGATATTTGAGGGATTACCTTGATTTGGAACATCTCAAGCTGTTGTATTGTGCTTTGGTCCAGTCTCAGCTTACATACGGAATTGTAGGTTGGGGGGGTGTTAGTGATACTCACCTGGAGAAACTTAGTGTTCTTCAAAGATGGATCTTACGAACAATATATGGTAGACCACTTAAGTATTCGAACAGTAGATTGCATGGTGAGTGCGAGATACTCGATGTGAGGCAACTGTTCTGTTTGAATATGCTAGTAAACCTCAAGAAGTCGAAAATATCTTCCGAGCCTATTGGACACTCATATAGTACTAGAAGTAGAATAAACTCCCTTAGCGTACCTAGATGTACAAAAGCCATAGGCCAGCGACATTGTGACTTTCTTGCGCCGAAACTGTTCAGTCGGCTTCCTACTAACATCTTGAGGATGAACAGTATCAACTTATTTAAAAGAGAGTGCAAGAAATGGATACTCTTATACGGGAGGGAGAGACTGCACAGCTTTCTGAACCATGGGTGAAGTCTTAAGGGAGTTAAGGAATTGAGATATGTGTTTGTTTTCTGTGCGGGTTGGGTATTACATTGTTTTGTTCATTCATCAGCTGGGACATTTTTGTTTAATATCATCACGTACAAGCAATAGCTTCCCGGAGCTAGAGCTTCTGTGATTATTTATTTATTCATGTAAACATATTAAGGATACATATATATATATATATATATATATATATATATATATATATATATATATATATATATATATATATATCTATCTGAGTAAAATTGTGAATGCAGTCTTTAGTGAATAAATATTATTATTATCAAATTAAATGTGATGCTTGTAATGCTACATACACACATCGTCACAAGTCTTGTCCGACCCCCCACCCTATTCCGTAGAAAATGCCAGGACATCCAATTTCTAGTAGCCCTACACCAAGAAACAGTGTTGAACTACCACATTGTGCAACGTTTGAATATTCCACGGACTTCAGTAAGGCGCATAGCTGCCCTTTTCCTGGAAACCGGCAGCGTTGCCCGGAGACCGGTGCCTGGTCGACCCAGAGTAACAGCTGCAAGGAAAGATCATTATATCCCAAATTTTACTCAATGACTGGTGCGATCTACGTAGAGAACATCATTGAACCAATCATTAGTCCTCTGCGCAACGAATTTGGAGATAATTTAATTTATCAGGATGATAACGCCCCACCACACCGCACACGAAGGGTTCAAAACATTCTCCAAGAGAACAATATCCAGAGAATTAAATGGCCAAGACATGAATCCAATTGAGCACGTATCGGATTACTTAGAGAGAGCAATATCCAATCGCCAAAAGCCACGCTCATCTTTTCAGGAATTGGGTTTAGCCCTTCAGGAATGGAACGATATACCTGGAAATTTCATTAATTACTTGATTCGTGGGATGCCTAGGCGTATTGGGCAGATGATTGAGGGGTGGTAATACGGATTATTGCATTTGGATTCAGTTGTGGAATAACTATAATTAATCAAAAATAAGTAATGGATAAATTTAGAATTTTTCCCATTTTTCTTATTTTGTATCCTGCATAAAGCAAAGAGTAACAAACACAGGTTTTCTATCAAATATATTGCAGTTACACCTCTACCTACCTTGTCCATATCATCAAAGCTTACCTAGAGAACAGAAAACTGAGAGTGAAAATAAATGATACATTTTCAGAAGTCATTTCTCCTATGCAAGGTACACCTCAAGGATGACCTTTATCTCCACTCCTATTCAATATATATTGTAGTGACATTGGAACAACACCAAATAGCAGGCAATACTCTCTACAATATGCCGATGACATAATGGCTATTTCACACGAGAAGACACTTCAGTGCTGCATAGAAAAACTGCAACTTCGTATAGATGACATTACAGCATGGTTGGCTAAATGGAGACTAAAAGTAAACCCAGCGAAATAAAAACTTATAATATTCAATTACAACATCCACGAAAACTCCCCATCTATTTCAATAAACAATTAAAAAGTTAAACCTTCCCCATCAATAAAATACCTGGGAATTCATCTAGACAACAAAGCCAGCCTGAAACCGCATACCAACATCATGAAGAAAAAAGCCATCACTAGAGCCAAGCAATTCAAATGTCTAACATATAAGGACCAAGGCATTGACATAAAAACGGCAACAACAATATATAAAACGATATGTAGACCAATAATTGAATACGGTCATCCTCTATATGCAAAGTGCAAGGAAAATAATAGAATTGGCTGAAACAACATCACTCAAGATGATAACGTTGAGGAACCCAAAAAAACACCTATATAATCCGTCAAATAATCTCCTTTACGAGCTAACAAAAGTAAAACCAATTAGACAACGTATCAAGAAGTTGAATGGAAGATTCTTGAAAAGATTAGAGGATGCAGAGGTTCTTGGACAATTCCATCACGAGCCAGTGGGACACCTACATAGAAAGTTTCCTACCTGCACTCTTCTACAAAAACTAAGAAGCTAGCAAGTGTAGACATTTAAACATTTACATACATACTACTCTGTCAAGAAAGTACCGGGAATTTTCAATTAAAACAACATTTTTACATTTAATCGTCAGAATTTATTGGGTCGCCTTCAAAATAGGCTCCATTTGCTCCAATACATCTATGCCAACGGCACTTTCAATTATCGAAACATTTTTTATAGGCGCTTTCCGGGATGGACTTTAGCTCTCGCGCCGAATTTTGTTTTATGGCTTCAATCGACTTAAAACGGGTGCCACGAAGGGGCAATTTTAGTTTTGGGAAGAGGAAAAAGTCGCAGGGAGCCAAATCCGGCGAATACGGTGGTTGCTGAAGCACGTTTGTTGACTTTTTGGCGAGAAAGTCAGTCACAATCGTAGCTCGGTGAGAAGGCGCGTTATCGTCATGCAAAATCCATGAGTTGTTCGCCCACAAATTTGGCCGCTTCTTAAGAATACGCTCACGCAAAAGTTTCATAACGCCTAGGTAATACTCCTTGTTTACCGTCTGACCCTCTGGAACGAATTCGTAGTGCACCACGCCACGGATATCGAAGAAAACAATGAGCATCACCTTCATTTTCGAGCGACTTTGGCGTGGTTTTTTCGGTTTCGGCTCATTTTTTGCCACCCATTCCGATGATTGCTGGCTTGTTTGCACATCGTACTCGTAGACCCAGGTCTCATCACCAGTTATAATGCGTTCCATGAATGTAGAATCGGAATTACAGCGATCCAGCGTGTCTGAAGCAACCTGTTCGCGATGACGTTTTTGAAGAAAATTCAGGTCTTTCGGTACGAGTCGTGCGGCCACCTTTCTCATGCCCAAAATATCAATCAAAATCGTACGTGCGGACTCGTGGGATATCTTAAGATCATGTGCTATCTCTCTCAAGCTGGTACGACGGTTTTCCAGCACCCTTTCCTCAATTTTATCGACGTTATCTTCGATCGAAGCCGTCGATGGGCGACCACTTCCCGACCGTCCTTGAAGGCTCTGTACCACTGATATGCACGAGTTTTCGATAGAGCATTATCACCAAAGGCCTTTTGCAATATTTTCAATGCATCGGCACACGAAAATTCATTTGCAACACAAAACTTTAAACAAATTCTTTGCTCAACGTAATCACCCATAGTAAAAATCGGCACGCACTCTGACATCGACTGACTTAATCAGCTGTTGCAAACACACTAGTTGACAGATCCCGCTCAAGCTTGGCATAGTAATTAAGGACAGTGGTACCAACCTAGGAAAAAAATTTTTACCTGCCTCATTGCCCCGCCAGATTTAAATCGATAATTCCCGGTACTTTCTTGACAGAATGTATATATAATTTTTTTTGCAACCAATTGTAATTGTTTTGAACTAAAGGGCTCAAGGACTTAGGTCAATGGCCTTAAATACAGTTATTTATTTATATTGCAGTTGAAGTAGAGGAAAATATGCATCTCATTTCCAGAACATAGATTGTTTATTTCTTGAGAAACCTAGGGAAGGCATGACTTTTGACGATGTGTGTATATAGGACAGATAGGCCGATGTTTACAACACAGAATCAAAGAACACAGGATGTCTATTTTGAAAAACAAGAAATCAACAGGTTTTGCAGAACATTGTATAAAA
This sequence comes from Megalocaria dilatata, assembly GCA_034642435.1. NCBI lineage: Eukaryota > Metazoa > Arthropoda > Insecta > Coleoptera > Coccinellidae > Megalocaria > Megalocaria dilatata. The sequence continues at coordinate 45,745,118 of CM067860.1, forward strand.
AATAATCATTATTTTAATGAGAAAGACGCCACTTTACTATATAATATTAATAAGGGTAAATTGATGGACTTTTTGGAGATTCTTTCCTTCATAAAACCAGTGAGATAAAGGAGAATTTAACAAATTCCCAAATACTCTTTGGCAACACCCCTATATTGGATGCTTTTATTTTCATGCGCCATAAAATTACACAGAAAACCTAAGTGTAATAAAAGAACCTTTTCAATTTTAAGTTTACTTCCTTTTAGTACTCCTTTGAAGATGGTGATCTAAAGACCGAAACACGTGTCAGGATTCTGAATTAATTGTGAAACATGAAACTGCATGAGTTTTTTTAAATAAAAAGATGAAGTAATACTTTGAAACTACAGTCATGTGTGAAAATCAACATTTGTCACCAGTGAAATATTGAAATTTCTCAGAAAATTTTTCTATATTTTTGAAATCTTGTAGTTCTATCACATGACTTAATTACTGTCAGAAACTGATATAAATACGTTAACGAGATGACCTCTGATGAACATCAAATGACGATTAGTGTGCTCCAATTCCCAGCGAAAATTAATGACCTGAATCGGAAATGATGTCAAGTTATTGTATTACACAGAATCCACTGTTTCCTTCCTTCCCAGGTAATTCCAAGTTGACATTGTAAAATATCCGACAGAACTCGCAGAAAGTTTTCGTTTCACGGAGTTTAATTTATATTTCAGTGTATACAATGAAACGTTCAAACTTATTCAATAAATCTCAAGACAAATGAATATCTCAAAGAAGACGGCCTTCGTAGTATCGGCTAAATTATATAAGGAGGAAGTCCGCCTAAAATAAGGTAGATAAAAGTTTGGATGTTTCTATCCAAAGGGTTGAAAGATGCAGCTTGAAGAATGTGGGTGGTGAAATTATACGGAAGTCCCAGGAATTTCCTCCAAGGCTAAGATTATTGCCGACTAAAATCTCAGTTTAATTTATTAATTCACAAATTAGTATACACACATCGTCAAGAGTCTTGGCTCCCCCTATCAACTCTCAAGTTGTTGAATGTAACATGACAATTTTTTGTGTGTGGAATCTTCACTATCTTATCACTTAAATGGAAAAAATAAACCATTAAAAATTGTTTCTTGTTCGGTAGAATACAGGTGTATTCGAAGTTAATCAGTTTTCAGCGAATAATCAAAGTTTTAATATTTAGAATATTCCGTGGAAAATGACGTGACATCCAATTTCTCAGTTTGATCGGGCAAGAATAGTAGCCCTAGATCAAAAAGCTTTGTCGAACTACCAGATTGTGCATAGTTTGAATATTCCACGGACTTCGGTAAGGCACATAGTGGCCCTTTTTCAGGAAATCGACAGCGTTGCCCTGAGACCGGTGCCTGGTCGACCCAGTGTCACATTTGCAAGGAAAGACCATTATATCGCAAATTTTACTGGAAGGAATGGAATGGTATCTGGAAGAGCTGTTCAAAGACATTTTTTGTGTACCTATATATGGGAAGTCTCAACCAGTACCATAAGGAGACGATTGCATTCCTCAAATTTAAGGGCAAGAAGACATTTAAGAGTACCTCGGCTATCACCTGGACATAGAGCTATCCATCGGCAAAGGGCAGAACTCCGCCAAGACTGGCTTTTACCGCAATGGCGCAACCTTTTTTTTTTTCGGATGAGTCACGATTCGGTTTACAAAGTGATAGTTGACGAGAAAGGGTTTCGAAAGGTCCAGACAGGTTATTAGATTAGTACTGGCTCGGTTAGTAATGTGAAACATATGATGCGAGCTTGTAGAGGTCGTTCAGAAAAAAAATCACGGCAGTTCGCGAGAGTGTGACAGAAAGGCCAAAGACGTCAATTTACTATCGGGCACAAGAATTGGACATTTCAACAGGCACTCTTCAGCGAATTCTCACTAAAGATTTTCAACTGCATGCCAACAAAATCCAACTAATTCAACAACTTCTGCCAGTAGACCATGAACAGCGAAGAAAATTCACCAATTGGATCTCTGATCAACACGTTGATTTTGCAAACAAAATCTTTTTCAGTGATAAGATGCCTTCGTTAGTCTTCTGGCTGTGGGGTTATCTGGAGTCACAGGTTTATGCCTGCAATCATTGAAGCATTGAAAGCCGAAATTGGACGCTGTATCAATGAAATACCACCATATGTATTCAAAAGTGTACGCATATGCCAGCAAAGCCGTGGCGACCATTTACAAAATATTTTGTTTCATACACAATTCCCAAATGTATATTTTCTAAATCAATAAAATTTCAATACTTTGCTACAGAAAACCATGATTTATTGAACACTCAAATTTTGCGCTCTTATTTAAACACCCTCTACTTGTCAAATGTCAAAATATGACATCTTCAAACTGACAGCTCTCAGTTTGTATACTTTGTATGCTACCTTTCATTTGTATGCCTTCTGCACATCGGACAGGCTACAGAAATCTATAATATAAATTTTGAGGAAATTGACAGTTGTAGAAACTCGTTATGTGAGAGAAAAAATTGAGTCCCTAAATAAATGAAACGTGACTAGGATATTGATTTTCGAATATTTGCGCTAGAGACTCACCGCAGTTGTTCTTCGATTCAATGTACTTCTAGATGTGTTTTCAGTGGATGAAACTGTCCAAAATGCTGGTTGTTAGGCAAAGCACTGAGGACTTCTATAGTCTTTTTGTTGATTGCACTTCACACAAGCCACAAATTGTCAATCCGCTCTGAACTCCAAATCAAAGTCAAGAGAACTAAAAGGGTCATTCAGAAAAATAGAAATAAACCTAATTTGAATTGTTTCGTAGTTTCATTAGGGCAGAAGTCTTATCTGCAAATATATTGATCCAATTGAATAGCAAAATTTGTAATTACAGACATTACTTGGTGAAGATCCGAATCTAAAGCAAGACGAGTTTGCACTTTCGTTGGGAGTGACCCAACAAGCACTGTCTGTACATATAAAATCTAGACAATTGGGTTCCTTATGAAATGAAACCAAGAGATCTGGAAAGGCGATTTTTTCCTTGTGAGCAGCGGCTGAAAAGGTCAACCGAACATTCATGGTTAGAAAATTATGCTGTTATCTAGTGGGATAAAAGAGGCGTTGTGTACTATGAGCTGTTAAAACCTGGTGATTTCATTATAAGTGATCCACATAAGCATACTTCGTTTGAACACTACATTACGAGATAATCGGATGAAATATAAGGACAGACATAATAAAATTATTCTTTTGCATCACAAAACTCGGCCTCGCGTGGCAAGAGTGGTAAAAAAAATTTGAAAACGATCAAAGGGGAAATCTTAACTGATATTGATGTTTTAATGCAGGAACTTGATACTGAGCATTCCCCATCTGAGTGGCGTTTATATAACTTTGTGAAGGCTATGAATAAAGGTGGTGATGGATTCAAATATTTGAAACAAGTATTTTCCAAGTTAAGTGATGCCAAATTAAAAGAATGCATTTTTATTGGACCACAAATCAGCTTGACTATGTTAATTTTACAGAGAAGCTTACCAGGCAGGAACTCAATGCATAGAACTCATTTGTTAGTGTAGTAAGAGGATTTTTGTGCAGTAATATGGATGAAAACTACCGACAGTTAGTTAATGAACTATCGGTTTTTTTTTAGAGTGATAGAACTTTAAACTTAAATAAAATACATTTAAATTAACAGTGAAGCCAATTTTTTTTTATTTGAAAGATAATCATTTTTACATTTAAGCTTTAAAAATAATTTCCGGCATATGTCCACCACGACTACCTCTGACGAACCGCATTCGACCAAACCAATTTTGGACCAGTTTTTCGAGTAATTCTGGCCTTATTTCATCAATAACACGAGTTATGTTGGCTTCCAAAGCTTCTAATCTTTCTGGTTTATCAGCAAAAACCAATGACTTGACATAACCCCAAACAAAATAATCTAGTGGAGTTATGTCACATGATTTTGGAGTTCAATTAATTTGACCTTATTTCTCGAAATAATATTATCGCCAAATCTTTCTTTCAATAAATCAATTTTTACGGTAGCAGCATGAGGTGTAGCACCATCTTGTTGGAACCAAAATACTTCTGGATCGATACCATTCAAATTTTGATACAAGTAATCATTGAATTGAATCAGTGAATGGTGATCATTACAGATCGATCATCTGTAATGATCACCATTCACTGTAACATTAGCTCCAGCATCGTTTCTAAAGAAATACGAATTGATGATGCCTCCAGCGTGTAAAGCACACCATACAGTGCGTTTTTCAGGATCCAATGGAACCTGCAGAACTTCATGAGGATTGTTTTCACTACATATGCGGCAATCACTGAACACAATTTCAGTATCGTTTTTAAAGAAATATGGATCGATGATGCCTCCAGCGTGTAAAGCTCACCATACAGTCCATTTTTCAGGATGCAGTGGAACTTGCAGAACTTCCTGAGTATTGTTTTCACTTCATCTATGGCAATTTTGCTTCTTTACATAGCCGTTCAACCAGAAATAAGCTTCATCACTAAACACAATTTTACAATAAAAAAGTGGATCAACATCAAGCTAACCTGGGGCCCAATCAGCAAACAAACAACGCTCATTATGGTCAAGTGCCTTTATTTCTTGAAGCAGTTGGATCATGTATGGTTGTAGACCAAGATCTTTATGCAAAATTTTCCAGGTGGTTGATGCACAGAGTCCAACTTGTTGTGAACGTCGACGATATGAGATGACTTACAGCAGCGATATTTTCTTCTGTACCTACAGTTCTTTATCTTGTTGTTGTTCATCGAGTAAATAAAATGTTTTCCGAATTCTATCGATAGTTCAACGAATAAGCTGCTCTGGTTGACGATTATGAAAACCATAAATTTCACGAAGAGCTCTACTACTCTACTGTATAAGTGTGGCGAATAGAACACTGATTTTGAAAATAAATTTTAACCATTTGTAAACGTTGTTACGGCATGAGTCTTTCCATGATAATTTGTCAATGCTTACTGAACAGAAATGTCAAAACAACATGGCTTCTACCTTTTGTCAAATCACAGTTATCCATATCGAAAGTTCTATCTCTCTAAAAAATACACCTGATATTAGATGCCTACAAAGCATGGAATTTCGCTACCAAGGACGATGGCATCTAGTCATGATGGGTGATTACTTCTGGTTTTTGAAGAGAGAAGATAAAACCCCTCGTAAAAGGAAAAAATAGAATTCAATTTGTATTGTAAGACAATATTTTAATCTTTGTGTTTTTTTTAACGTAAGCTAAGTTAGTAGGAGTAGAACAAAATAAAGTCGTTATATATGGTTAAAAAATTCTGAAATAATTTTTTTCAATACACATATTGTAACATCAAATGTGGTTCTATGAATGTACTAAGAAAACCTTACGTGTTACAACTTCGTTTCTCATTTTCTTCCATTTTACCATGATATGCTATTCAGCTTTACGTTACAACCAGAAAAAGAATTAAGTTGGCCAGTGTTATTATTGCAGACAGTTGAAAATGAGTGGAAAGTAGTCAAACAACTTTTTCTCCCAGACAGATACATAGCGATTTGTTGGTTGTTATATGAACGAATAAAAACCAAAGAAGAAATAATGTCCTAGAACATTCATATGACAATACGACAATTATTTTAATCAAAGACGACACAAATAAGTAAATAACGTTACAGTGCTTATATCGAAATATTTTCTATAACCATGGTATCGATTTAGGCTAACTAGATATCAATATCTCCTCGTAATACTGTGCTTTGTTCTTCCCAATATGAAGCAGTTTCCATATCTGTCCCTTCACTATGCCGCCATAATCTCATGACTACCAATAAAGTGCTAAATTCCTTTTCATTAAATCTGGATTCAATGTCCGCCGTAATCACTGTTGAAACTCCGCGCGACATGTTTCATAAATTAAACCGAAACCTGGTTTAAATGAAGATACCGCAGCGATAATACTCAATTAGGGCTGGAATTTTACGCGTTTCTATAAATCTGCGGAACGACAGTTATTGTACCATCCATATTTCTGTCGGACTATTATTGCGAACATCATTTTTGAACGATAAATACGAACCGGTTTCGGCAACTGCAGCCTATTCTACGTACCGGGGCCCATTCGAAATCGCTCATGACGAACAAAACGATTAAATACTTGCGACAAAAGATGCGGGTATGGATTTCAGTCTATTATGTTCGTGAAATATGTCTCCACCTCCCTTCGGCGTGGTTTCACATTGTGTGCAATCAGAGTGACCACCAGAAAACTTTCTGTAACGATGATTGTACGGTTCCGCTCTTTAGGGCGTTTCTAAAAACTCTGTGGGTTTCACAAAACTTTAATCATCGTACCAAGCACGTTGTTTACACAGTCTTTCTACAATTCATCTAGCTCTATGTTCCTAAAGTGCTGATCACTGATTTAGTCGCTGTGTCAAACTATCGAGTGTCTTTTTCAGAGTGATAGGACTTTCGATAAGGATAACTGTGATTTGACAGAAGGCAGAAGCCATGTTGTTTTCACATTTCTGTTCAGTAAGCATTGAGAACAACGTTTACAAATTGTTGAAATCTATTTTCAAAATCAGTATTCTATTCGCCAAACTTATAGAGCAATTCGTGGAATTTATGGTTTACAGAATCGTCCATCAGAGCAGCTTATTTGTCGAACTATCGATAGATTTCGGACTATATTTTCTCTCCTTGATGCAACAACAACAACAAGACGAAGAACTGTACGTACAGAAGAAAATATCGCTGCTATAAGTCATAGTATTAATGATGATCCAGATTTGTCTATTCCTCGACGTTCACAACAAGTTGGACTCCGTGCATCCACCACATGGAAAATTTTGCGTAAAGATCTTGGTCTATACCCATACAAGATCCAACTGTTTCAAGAACTGAAGCCACTTGACCATAAAAAGCGTCATTTGTTTGCCGATTAGTCCCTAGAACAGCTTGAAGTTGATCCACTTTTTTATCGTAAAATTGTGTTTAGTGAAGAAGCTCATTTCCGGTTGAAGGGCTATGCAAACAAGTAAAATTGCCGTATATGCAGTGTAAACAATCCTCAGGAAGTTCTGCAGGTTCCATGGCATCCTGAAAAATGCACTCACTGTATGGTGTGCTTTACAAGCTGGAGGCATCATCGGTCCATATTTCTTTAAAAACGATGCTGGAGCTGAATAGTGAATAGTGCTCGTTACAGATCGATGATCAATGATTATTTGTTTCAAAATTTGAATGGTATCGACACATAAGTGTTTTGGTTCCAACAAGATGGTGCTACACCTCATGCTGCTCTCGTAACAATTAATTTATTGAAAGAAAGATTTGGCGATAACATTATTTCGAGAAATGGTCCACTTATTTGGCCTCCAAGATCATGCGACATAACTCCATTGGAATATTTTCTTTTGGGTTATGGCGAGTCATTGGTTTCTGCTGATAAACCAGAAACAATAGATGCTTTGGAAGCCAATATAACTCATGTTATTGATGAAATAGGGCCTGAATTACTCGAAGAAGTGGTTCAAAATTAGTCTGGTCGAATGCGGTTCCTTAGAGCGAGTCGTGGTGGACATATGCCGGAAATTATTTTCAAAAACTTAGTGTCAAATTGAAGAAGAATTTGGCTTCAATCTTAATTTGAATGTGTTTTATTTCAATTTAAAGTTCCATAACTCTAATAAAACCACTCGATACAAATTGGGTTCCACAAAACATTGTGTGCTCTAATCTAACCATAAATCGCTGCTGAATCACAGATCAAGTTTTTTGTCGGTTTTTGTAAATCAAGATCTTCGTATTGTTGTCAAATAGTTGAAGTGAAGTGAAGTGTCTTGTTCACTCTTTTCAAGTGATATAATTGTAAAATACTTTTCGAAATCACTTTACGTCATCATCAGAAGAAGGTTCAAGTGAAATTCGAAGACCCCGAATTATTAGAGGCCGGAGTAATCCTTTCGCAAAATATGATGATCTTGATTTGAAAATACATTATCGTTTCAACAAAAATGAAATGACGGAATCATTACATAAAATTGGACCACGCAGTGAAAGGAATAAAATGATCAAAGCGAGATTACAATTATTAGTTTGTGTATCATTTTCCGCAACTAGTGGTTTTCAAATGAAGAAGGGAGATCATATCAACAATGCAAACTCATCGGTATGCAGAATTGTTAAAAGGATATCAGTTGAAACTGCCTGTTTTCCAATTTGACAAAAGTATCTGTTGATCCAGTGATCACCGAAGCTGTATGAAACGCAGCATTACCTTTCTATCGTCTGGTAGCGAAAGACAAGGACGTTATACTGTGTAGACAACCCAAGTTACACTTGAACAAGGAAACAGTGACATAAACTTCAGGGTGCAAGATTAAATAAAAACATAATTGAATATTACTAGTAGATAATCAGATTCCTGAAAATTTTTACTATACATAAAAAATATTTACAGATACGGAAAAGACAGTCGGAAATTCAGTGTTAATCTAGAGGAGAACGAGGGTCCAGTGGAGCAGTGGAAGAATTAAAAACCCCAGCGCGATGCGATGACGAATAAACGACTATTCTCTCTCAGTGACGAGTGGGAGGATGCTTTGATCAAAACGTGGCTCTGAACTTTCAGCAATCAGAATAATTCGCACTTCAAACGTGGGATGCGGTTAAAAATAAATATGAGAATCTCATCCCATTATATGCGAGAGATTTATTTGTCACGATTAATAAAACGAATAATTTCCTTTTGTGAAATTGGGTACTTAGGTTCTTTTCGCCATAACTGGAAGGAAAATAAAATTGATTCTACGAAAATAAGAAATTCGAAAACAAAAACAAATTCTAAAAAATGCAAAATCGAAGGTCGACAAATTTAAATTGAATGTTCAAACAATCCACCTTGTTGAGCCAAACAGTAGCCAAATCTGTTATAGAGAGATAATCTCATATAATATAAACATAGTAGTCTGACACAAACAAATAAGGAGAACACAAAGCTTTCGCTGTCCGTGTCATCTTTCTGAATAGATTCGGCAAAGTTGCTATTTTGGCACAAAGTTGGGTTAGTTTGAACCTTTATTCGTTAGTATTCGTCGCTCTATCAATTTCATGCCCATAAACAAATTTTCCAGATATTCTCAAGAAAATAAAACATTGGGAGATAAATCTGGAGATCTGGAGGCCATTTGATCGTGCCATTTGTAGAAATTACACGCTCCGAAAAAGTCGTCATGTTGAAATCAGATATCATCGAAATTAATTGCTACCTGCCAAACTGTCGGAATAATTTGATTCTCTAAAAGCTCCAGATATTTGGCAGCAGTTAGGTTGCCATCGATGAAAAATGGCTCTATGAAGTAATTTCCCAGTATTCCTGTCCAAACATTAAGTTGTTGGGTACATTTGGTACGCACAGGAATACTCAGATGCTTATTCTTCCTAGACCAATATCTTGCTTAAAACAAATTTCTTATTACTATGTTTTACTACCAACAATTTTTAGATGTTTTACAATATGTAAGGTTCACATTTTTGCAACTAGTTTCGAACTTTCGTTTATCTTCAGATGCCTGAAGATTAACGAAAGCGAAGATTTGTGGCAGCAGGAGTAAAAAGACCGTTACGAGGTGTAGAACTTTCAGAATTTTGTTAAAATGCCTATAAATTGGGAAGCATCTGATAATCAGTACAGCCTCGTCAGCCAGTTCTGGCTTTACGTTGCTTTCTGAGACACCCCGTAAATTATTTTAGATTCAACAAATGCACTCCAATTTACTTGTTTTATTCTTGGGTCTCAATATGGCATTTCAATGTTGTGCACTCTAAAGAGTTACACTCATGGTCAGTGGCGTAGCTTGTCCGATACTTCGCGTTATTTTAATTTCAATTTTTGCAAAACTTTTTCCTTTTATCTCCGGAATATTCTTCCTGTTCTGATTTCCCGGATGTAAAATCCGTAAAAGAAAGTTTCCGGAATTTATTATTTTTCATGATTTTAATATACTTCTTTTTTGCAACATTCCAAGACAAAAGTAATGTATAAAATAGGTTATGCAGATAGTCGCCTATAGATATAGTTGCATGGCAACACTATTTGTCAAATATTGTTGATTGTCAACAGCTATACAATGTATGAATTAATGTTCCAATTAGAAAAAGAAAACAGGTAGAATATTTAGATATAAAAAGTTTTCGAAACGTTAAACGATTAGAGCAATTGACTGAACTGGAAAAGATTGCTGTATATGAGCCAACAAAGAGGATAAAAAATGGCATGGATATGAGGCATAGACCAGTTTCAGGAAAACTGCTTAAGATTAAAGAAAACAATTTAAACGCTTCAATGGGTTTAGGACGACGTAATCCGCACCTGGGGTTTTGCAAATTGGCTAACAAATTTGGAAATCAACGAAATATAAAAGGATGTCCAGAAACCGTCCTTTTGTCACTGAAAAGACATACATATCAAGGAAACCAAAAAAATCCCTATAATGACACCTTTACAAAAGGAACGAATGATAGAATTTTGTCGACGTTTTTAAGAAGATAATTTTAATCATGTCTTTATATCTGATGGAAGTTGTTCCCAACTTAGTGGAAATCACTTAAAAATCGTATCAAAACAACCTGTTACCGTTAAAATTTCCAACCAAAATAATGGTTTGGAAGCAATATCTCAACGTGGTGCCACGCGTCTCTGTATAGTTGATGGTACCATTCATAATGAAAAGAATTGTAGAATTTCAAACGCTATTCTTCTTGAAAGGGCGCATGCTTCATATCCCGAGGGGTTGCGTTTTCATCAGGATAATGCAAGATGCCATATTTCGGCCTATACTCAAGCTTGGATGCAAGAACACCAAGTGACATCCATTTCATGGCGAGCAACTTCAATAGATCTTAGTTCCACTGAAAACATATGGGAACTAATGAATATTGAATTTGAACGGGCAGCGCCACGAAATAAAGATGATTTAATTCAGTCAGTTTTACAGTCCTGGACTACCATCACCGAAAATTATGGAGTTGATCTAGTTTCGGGTGTACCTCGACGCAAGTGTTGACAGTTAAATGGAGGTTGTATAAGTCAATAAGATGAATATTTTGTTAAATTTTTCCAATTCAAGAGTTAAAAAGATATACTAAATAATTACCATTGGGCTTGTTTATTTCCGGATACTATCTAGACGGACTATATGCGATTTCCACTTCCCCCTCTATATTATTTTGCACCGTCAGATTCCGCGGGAGGATTGACTAAACTCGGTGTAATTTTTAATGGGATTAAAATTTCACCGCCAATTAATCCAATCGCTCACATATTGCCCTGTGCGTTTTCCTGCACTCATAATTCTTCGATATCATAACGTCCGAACGACACCATGCGTAATTATCAAAACAGCGGGACGCAAGTCAAACACATTCCTTATCAAAGCAAAAACTGACAAGCCGCAAATGTTATTACAGTCCAGCTGCCTCCGAATTCGATTTCATATACATTAATAACAATCTGTCGTATTAACGAACGAACGGGTGAACCGCTCTAAACTCCAGGATATCCCCACAACCGCAAACGTTCGACTTAACCCAAATATGGCATGAATAAATATCTATCACCAGTCTCGATTTAATCCAGTTTATCTGGCAGCCTGCTCCGCTCTTGATAATAGAGCCGCACCGGGAAGGAATGAGGGTTCTCACGAGCCAGCCCCCTTGTAGAGATAAGTAATCCATTTATACGTTCGTATTAAAAGGTTTTGCCGTAGGAATAATATTTATAACATAATCTGCGTCAAGGGTAATCTTGCCGGTGTTGCAGGATGAAAAACTTTTCCTTCCTACTTTCTTGCTTCTCACTTTGAAAGCGCAGGCGAGAGATTAGACGTTATATAAAAAGTGGCGAATGCACTTTGTAGGCAAAATGAATTAAAAATTAAAAGATATTGAAGGAGCACATAAGCCTCAGCAACCTTTACATACATTTGATCAGCAAATTACCGTTGAATAGTAGTAATCAACTTTATTGATAGTAATCAAATGGCTGCCGACCAAAATCCTTCATGCCAGTTAAATTCATGATTAATGTTGAATAAAGTTAATTGTATGGAAGGAAAAGTTTATTTCATACATTATAAACAAATAAACCCTTAGTTACCGTAACACTGTTTACCGATAGTCAGGCAGCAATAAAAGCTCTGGAATCCAGGTTTTGTACATCGAGAAAAGTCTGGAGTTGTCGCACGGCTTTAAGCAGGTTCGGTAGGTATAACAGAATGACTCTTGTTCGAATACCGAGCCACTCAAACTATTTGGTAACGAAGAGGCAGATCGGCTGGCGTTTGCTGGAGCCACGCTGTGGTAGGTCCGGAACCATTTCTGGGAATACCACAGGGCTAAGCGGACGATAACGAACAGAATTAACTCAAGACTAGAGTCTTTCTGGCTGAGCCATCCTGGCCTGAAACATTCGAAGGCCTTCCTTGGAGTAGCTCCGAACCAAAAGATGGTGGACCTAGCGCTAAGTCTGGATAGGGCCAAGCTCAGTCAGAATTATGACAGGTCCCTGCAGGCTAAAAGCACATTTGCACAAAATTGTTCATGCTGAAGACGATGAATGCTGGCTGTGTCTTGAGGACACTGAAACAGCAATGCACATCGTCTCAGTGAAACGCATCAGATTCGAGGTCTTTGTTCGGGCTATTATATTCCACTACGATCTTGAAAAATTACCCCCGAAACAGATTATCGGTTTTATCCAAAAACTGGATCTTGTGGAGAAAATATATATTGTGAGCAGATGCCCGCTCACTCTAAATAATAATAACAATACCGTAACTATAAACATTCCTCCCTTAGGATTCATACTAAGCAGTTATAAATCCTTAACTCCCTCTAATGTATTTACATAAATTAATCGAAAATTGTCGAATTTTCCACTGAAATTGTTTCCCGAATTGAAAGGATTCTCCATTGAACTGATGTCACTGTTTATAACTGCAGTGAAACATGAAGTTTATGTTTCTTTTGTTTCATCTGACCTCTGAGTCCAAAGGGAATTAGGACTGTACGATTCAGAGTGTAAGAAAAATAAACCAATTCACTCAGACTAGAGGTAGAAAAATGAATACATGGCATGTCTTGAAAGTAAGCCAACATTATAGTTTCTTCTTCTTCTTCTTCCTTCTTCATTATAGGCATTTTTGCCTGTTTCTTCTTCGTAACTTGTCCGGTGTTCAGTTGGCAGACAGGTTATTGCTCCACCTTTTTCGCGGTCTTCCTATACTTCTCCTTCCCATTGGAGATTTATCACGTGCGATTCTGACCACTCTCTCATGATCTATTCGGTCTATGTGTGCATTCCACTCGTGCTTTCTCCCCAGGATCCACTCATTCACCTCTTCGGCCCCGCACATTTTTCTTATGTTGTCACTGCGCTCTCTATCTAATAGCGTTTTTCCAGCTATTTTCCTTAGGACTTTCATTTCGCATGTTTCCAACAACCTCTTAGTTTTTGTTGTGTCTGGTCGTGTTTCTGCTGTGTACGTCATTATTGGTCTTATGGTAGCTTTGTAGATTCTTGCCTTTGTCTTGGTTCCCAAGTGTTTGTTACTCCATATGGTGTCGTTCACGCATCCAGCTGTTCTCATTGCCTTATTTACCTGTTGTCTCCCCTCAGACTCCACATCCCCAAAACCACAAAGCTCTATTCCCAAGTATCTGAACGTCATCTCTTGCTGTATGATTTGGTCATCGACGACGAGTTTACATCTGAGAGGATATTTGGATGTAGTCAAACATTTTGTTTTTGTGACAGATATAACCATATTCAGGGATTTTGCTGTGGAATTGAAGAGATATAGAACCCTCTGCAGGTCGCCCTCGTTCTCTGCAATCAGCACCGCGTCATCAGCGTAACAAAGAATCGAAATATTTTTATTGCCCATTTTATACCCCCTGAGACGGCGAACTTTCTTTATTATTTCATCCATGATCAGGTTGAAAAGCAATGGGCTCAAAGAATCACCCTGTCGAATTCCCTTCTCCACTGCATAGTCGCTGGATGGATTGAGTAGTTCAGTGGCTATGTTGCCGGTCCCAAGCCCGGGTAAAGGAGGAGGGTTCGAAGGCAAGGTTAGCACCCTACCGGAGTTAAAAAAATATAGTAATGCTCACAGAAGCGGAAACATTATAGTTTCACTCATAATTTTTCTTTCATTACGGTAAACCTTCAGCCACTGCGAGAATCTTTCATATTCTTTTTCATTATTATTATTTTTATTATTATTTATAGTGAGAAGGCGTCTGTCCACCCTACCACTGCGTCCGTAAGAACTATTGTGGTTCACTCCTGATTTATTTTTCACCGACGGGATCCAGTTTTTGGATAAAACCGATAATCTTGTTCGGTGGGCTATCAAAGTCTAAACAAAGACCTCGAATCTAATGCGACTCATCGCTGAGACAATGAGCATGGTTGTTTCAGTGTCCTCAAGATACAGCCTACATTCATTGGTTTCAGCCAGATCGAATTTGTGCAAATGCGCCTTCAGCCTGCAGTGACCTGTCATCATTCCGACAAGTTTTTTGAGTTTGGCCTTATCCAGACCTAGCGCTAGGTCTGCCTTCTTTTGGTTCGAAGCTGTTCCAAGGAAAGCCTTCGAATGTTTCAGGCAGAAAAATTTTAGTCTGGAGTTCATTCTGCCTGTTATCGTCCGCTTAGCCACGTCATGTGGTGTTCCCAGGAATGGTTCCGGACATACCAGAGACAGCGTGGCTCCAGCAAACGTCAGCCAATCTTCCTCTTCGTTATTCAAATAGTTTGAGTGGCTCCAAACAAGAGTGATTATTCTATACATATCGAGCCTGTTTAAATCAGTGTGACTGTTTTTGATGTGAAACAGATGGATTCCAGAGCTTTTGGTACTGACTGACTATCAGTAAATATTTTGATTTTGCCGTGGTGGACTTGCCCTTTTATCAGCAGATCTGCCGCGGTCTCAGTGGCATAATATCAATAGTTCTGCCTTGAAATATGGTTGCGTATTGACCGAGACTCAAAGAGATGTTGATACTGGGGTTCTATTGAGGATTGTTTTATAAGGCATGAGCATTCTCAGCATTTTGCAATAAATCGCCTGAAATCTCAATTATCTCTAAGCTTTCATTTATTTTTACGAATAAATAAATTTGTCAAATATTTAAAATGATATTGATTTCTCGCATATCACTTGGTGAAACATTTTCTAATTAATAAAGTAAATGAAAACAACTTGGCTCAAGTTTCACTGTTTATTTGATGAAAAATTCCCCCCAACACTAAACTTGTTTCATTCAATATTGTTAATTTATTTCCTTCCATACCTAATTCAGAAATTAAAAATATAGTTCAAAATTCATTACAGCAAAGTCAATCACTCATTTCTGAAATTATACGAGAAAATGATTCTCGTTGAAATATGCCTCAAAAAAAAATTCTATAGGATAGATTTCATAGCACAAATAAGTAAAAAAATTTGCAATAGACTAAAACAAAATAATATTAATATATTCTCTCTTAGTCAATAGCAAAGACTGTCGTGAAACGTGTGAAAAAAATTGCAATAGACTAAAACAAAATAATATTAATATATTCTCTCTTAGTCAATAGCAAAGACTGTCGTGAAACGTGTGAAAAAGTGGTATCCACAAATTATATTGTAATGAATGCCCTGCATTTTACATAAGTCAGACAGGACGATCCATAAACTTAAGGGTAGAAGAACATGAAAAGAGTATATTACATAATAAAATAACATCTGGTTTCTCGGAATATCGTATATATAAATAACAACCATTTCATAGATTTTAGTAGAACTGAGATTTTACACGTAGGTAATAAAAGCAGAAGAATAGACCTTTTAGAAAGTTTGGAAATTTGTTGAGCACATGGTAAGAAGCTACCAGTTACAAATAAACAACTTCAATTCAGTTTATTACCATTGCTCTTATCTGTTAAATATTACGACCCAGCTAACACCTTATTTTTACACTGTTCAAAATTGTATCTGGGATCTACCCATTATACATAGGATTTCAAGTTTTGTTCTTTTCAGTTTTAAAAATGGGTAAAAAATTCGAGAATCTATGTCAACAGACATAAAAAAAACAGTGAAACTTAAGCCAAGTTGTTTTTATTTATTTTATCAAATATTCAAAAACTTGTCAGTTGATATATCCATGGTAATCATGCCTACTCAATTCTTAAACAACGTTCGTAATATTGTTGGAAAACCAACAGAATTTGGTTCTCATATTTCATTTAATACGAAATAAAATTAATTATCTATCACGTGAGTTATTGGATGTTAACAACCTCGGGCAACTAAACAATCCCTAGGGACTTACGTCCCTCGAGATTGAAATCTGTTGCCCTCTGTAATTAACATCCTCATAACTCCCTTGGTACATAAATAACTATTACTTTAAAGATAACAGGTATTCATGAAGTGGTCCCGCTAGTAGTTTGGCCTTTGGTGTGCTTTCTATGTCTTAATGATGTATCAATGGTTCCATATCTTTCGGCTTCTTCTAAATTAACGAGCGTTGGTCTAGAAGAGTTCAAAAAAATTTTATGTACTCCAGAAGGGGCCTATGAATCTTATAGATTGAACTAGCAACCTTCACATTGATGAAGTTTTTATAAGTTATGTTCATTATCTGAAATGAACCGCTCGTGTAATTGCTGATGTTTTTCGAAACTTGACTGTGCTTTGAAGCGATCTTCTTTTCCATGTGTATTCCCAAGCCCTTGCAGATGTTCGTAGGGCTTATTGTGTTGTTGGTAATTTTATTACATCATGATTGAATAGGACAATCTTTGATTTTGCCGGGTTGGGCTGCAATCCGCTGATTATGAAGATTAAAAATGCACACATTGCCCGACATTTTGTATTATCGAAATGGAACCACCTTTTATCGTCAGTCTTAATTCGATTCAAAAACCTCTTTCTTTTGTGCCGTTCGAGCAGTTGTTCACACGTGAAAAAATGGCGTTCCGCGTTTTTTTGCCTCAGTTCATGCGGCATCCAATTTCCTACCTATATCATTTCTATTGCTTTCAAACGATGGCAAAGGAGTGGTTAAGTGACTCCAAGTATTTTTACGAGTTCCTTTCGCGTTTGTGATGGATCCTCATCGAGCCTTGCCTGTTATTCTTCATACTCAAACTGTGGTGAAGCTTCGGGTCGTTCTTTGTCCTCCAAATCAAAATTGCCGCTTTTGAATCAGTGCATGGTCACCATCAAAAACATATTATTCGGTAAAAAAATTGACATTTTCAGAGCATACAGAAACTATGTAGCTTCATGACAACGCCTTAAACTGATGGTGTTGCCGGGTGAAACAAAAATTATAATAATAATAAACTAGTAGTAATCTGTTATTAAAACCGTACGAATTTATTTCTAATCCTAATATTAGAGATGTATAGTATCAATTTTTTATGCTATTTTCTTTATTCTATTTTTTTTAAATTAGAATTATCTAGTGTGGTAAACAATTATCGGTGTGCCATGTTATGAAATGTCGCTTACTCATGTTAAAATCACAATGGATAGTGGTATCTGTTTGGGATGGTTTATGATATACCCGTACTGCGAAGTTATGTTTGTTGTAAAATCTAGTATTTCTACTAATATATTGGTTTTCATAGGATTGATAAGCAGAAACAAAATTTTGTCTATTCAAAATGTTTAATTTATAGGATTTTAGTTAATGATTTTTATTTATTGGATTTTGTTATACCATTTGGATGTCTTATAATGAATGTTTATTTTATGTCATGATATAAGTGGTACTTATACGACATTATTTTAATTTATTTTCAGAAGTTATAATCATTGAATATAATCTTTTGGAATTAAATATGCAGAATGCTAATTTTTTAAAATTGTTTAAAATTTTTTAAAATATTTATATTATTTTATATACCTTCTATCAAGAATGACCTCTATTTACGTTATTTTATTTATAATATATAATTATATGGTTTCCCCAAACATTCATACAGATAGTCCTTGTGTTATAGCAAAGGCCGTTAAATTTGTCTTTCAATCTTCTAGATCAGGTTAAACCACAGAGATATTTCTGTGTGTAGTGGATACCTATTTAAGGTTCTCATTTTTAAATAGAACTTTTTCTCGAAGGCGAAGGGTGAGTTTGAATATGTGTTATTGATTGATTTTATATTTATTGAATATGAATATTTGAATACTAATGAGCAAAGTCGATTTTAAAACTTGTTTTTCAGTAATGTTTTGCATATCTTGAGTTTTTGTATAAAGTACCTTGGTTAGATATCCAATAATATTGAATAGTCTAAGTAAGATAGTTTTGTGATAAAATTCTTAAGATTATGTTGGATATTCTTGAAAGATATTGGTTTTCATAGGATTGATAAGCAGAAACAAATTTTGTCTATTCAAAATGTTGAATTTATAGGATTTTGGTTAATAATTTTTATTTATTGGATTTTGTTATACCATTCGGATGTCTTATAATGAATGTTTATTTTATGTCATGATATAAGTGGTACTTATACGACATTATTTTAATTTATTTTCAGAAGTTATAATCATTGAATATAATCTTTTGGAATTAAATATGTAGGAGGCTAATTTTTTAAAATTGTTCAAAATTTTTTAAAATATTTATATTATTTTATATACCTTCTATCAAGAATGACCTCTTTTTACGTTATCCTATGAAATATCTCAATTTAAATATAAGACGTTATATTTGTGAATACAAATGAAAATTACAGAAGTGTCACATACGGATTTGAAAATTAGAGTCTGCCTATCTGAAAGAAATGTTCTTTAACGACCCTATCCGTAAGCTTTAAATTTTCCAACCGCTTTCTCTATAATCTTTGGAATGAATATCGAAAATCGTGGCTAACCTATCCCGCAAGAATCAGGAAGTTATTCCAGTTGCTTCCACATAAACACTTAGTAGAGAACTCCGTCTAGCCTGGAAATCAATATCCACCCCAAGACATTCGAATGGAAACAGGATATTTGATTGCATCTGTTTGAAACTGGCTAAAATCTCTTATTGCCTGCGGTTGTGAACACTTCTATAAATTTCCTCAACAGCGTCATTGTTTGTCGCTGAATGCAACTTGGGGATATTAACTAACATAGGAGAATATTCACTACAACTACTTGGGATAGTTAGGGGAAAATGAAAATTATCGAGTTCGATAAAGTGCTCTCAGTTGAGGTTTAGCACGAAGGAGTGATTCTAATGATGGAGGCAGGATATTGTATTATTTTATTTATTTATAGGATTTTTTTCCGGCAGCGTATTATATTAATTTTCAATAGGACTTTGTTCGTTCGCTATCTGTAACATTAAACAGAAAATTTCTGTGCATTATCATTAATAAGCAGTGTGAACCATGGTAATAGAAAGTGCTGCAAATCGAAAGAGTGTAACATAATTCTGTATAACAATTCTATACTCAAACAAATTCGATAAGGTTTTGTTGATCACAAGGGCGAATTGCAGACATTTCGAACTTGTTGGTTTTCATCAGTGCAATGAATGCTAGCAAGGACAAATCTGTCAAGTATCTATATTTGTTATACACAGAGGCACTAAGGTATTGATCATACACTAGCGCCATCTAGAGAATGAAATATACATACAAGACTCATCTTTGCAGCTAATTCAAGTAAAGAAATGTATTCCCGACATTTTCACGTTACAGACGCAGAAAAAACTTTCCGTAATGCTCATAATGAGCATATTCATAGTCAAAATGAATAAATGCGGCAGATTTATACCAAAAATCATTAATAAGGAGATTGAGTTATGGTAATAGAAAGTTCAACAAATGTAGACAGAGAGAATTGTTATACAGATGTAACACTGTTTCAATTTGCAAAACTTTCTATTATCATAGCTCATACTCCTAATTGATGATATTTATAACAGATTTTTTCTGTTAACCTCTCATAAATTTTAATTTCAAAAATTATTTGTTCGAGAACTTTCAGAATTAAATTGAATGAATATCTTAGAATACACTGTGTCAATTTAGTAGACATATAGAATTAACACTTATTGCACAGCACAAAAGAGAATGAAAGAATTCAAAGAAATATAAATTATCAATTAAGTCCATTGAGTAAATACATGAAGGGTACAAAACTTTGTTTCGTACCTTGTCTTATGAGAACAATTTTCATTTCCAAAAATGCAAAGCAAAACCTCAAGAACTTCTTCAAAAACAACTTGCTCAAAATGAGTTCTTTCAAAAAATAATCCTAAAACATGCGAAACATCTTCAAAGAGCCATTTAGAATTCTCACAAACTGATCATCCCTACTTCACATTTAAAAAATAAAAATCATTAACAAAAAAATATCTTACCAGACAAGCTGAATGTAGTTATCCAAACAAGCACTAGAATGAAGTGAAATTTTAAAAATCCTACGTATTCTATATTCGTCACAAAAATTACACAAAGTTTGAAAAGTATTTTAAAGACTGCTTTAAAACCAAATAATAATAAGTTATAAGTGTAAACCAAAATATATAATTATTATATATTCAATAAAATAATCAAAAGAGGTTTTTTCGTAATACAAGAATTATTACAAAATTATATAAATATTTTAAAAAATTTTTTAAAAATTTTCAAAAAATTAGCCTTCTACATATTTAATTCCAAAAGATTATATTTAATGATTATAACTTCTGAAAATAAATTAAAATAAAGTCGTATAAGTACCACTTATATCATGACATAAAATAAACATTCATTATAAGACATCCGAATGGTATAACAAAATCCAATAAATAAAAATTATTAACCAAAATCCTATAAATTCAACATTTTGAATAGACAAAATTTGTTTCTGCTTATCAATCCTATGAAAACCAATATCTTTCAAGAATATCCAACATAATCTTAAGAATTTCATCACAAAACTATCTTACTTAGACTATTCAATATTATTGGATATCTAACCAAGGTACTTTATATAAAAACTCAAGATATGCAAAACATTACTGAAAAACAAGTTTTAAGATCGACTTTGCTCATCAGTATTCAAATATTCATATTCAATAAATATAGCATCAATCAATAATAAATATTCAACTCACCCTTCATCCTCTAGAAAAAGTTCTACTAAAATGAGACCTTTAAATATGGTATTCACTACACACAGAAATATATCTGTGGTTTACCCTTGATCTAGAAGATTGAAAGACAAATTTAACGGCCTCTGCTATAGCACAAGGACTATCTGTATAAAGAATGTTAAGGAAACCAAATAATTATATATTTATGTTAAATTATTACAAAATTTTAAATATCATACAGATTTATTCTGTCAACCTCCTACAGATTTTAATTTGAAAAAATTTTCATTCGAAAACATTCAACATTAAATAAAATAAATATTAATGAAGTAACCAAAAACAACTTGGCTTAAGCTAAGTTGTTTTTATTTACTTTATTAATTTTAAGATATTTCACCAAGTGATATGCGCGAAATCAAAATCATTCAAAATAATTGTCTTAGAACACACTGTGTCAATTTAGTAGGCATTGAATTGACACTTATTACACAGCACTCAAGGGGCTAAAAGAATTCCAAGAAATATAAATTGTCAATAAAATCTACTAAATGAATATCTGTTTAAATACATTAAAATGATTTAAGTATTTTTATATTAGCCTTCTACATATTTAATTTCAAAAAATTATATTTAATAATAATTATAACTTCTGAAAACTTCTAAAATAAACATTCATTATAAGACATCCAAATGGTAAAGCAAAATCCAATAAATGAAAATTTTTAACCAAAATCCTACAAATTAAATATTTTGAACAGAGAAAATTTTGTTTCTGCTGATCAATCTTACGAAAACAGATATCTTTCGAAAGTGTCTAACATAATTCTAAGAATATCATCATAAAACTATCTTACTTAGAATATTCAATATTATTGGATATCTAACTAAGCTACTTTATATAAAAACTCAAGATATGTAAAAACATTACTGAAAAACAAGTTTTAAGAGAGACTTTGCTTCGTCAGTATTCAAATAATTCATATTCAATAGATATAACATCAATCAACAACAAATATTTACTCACCCTTCAACAATTTAGAAAACTTTATGAAAAATTTAAATGTAGTGTAACGGTTAACTGTAGATAAATATTTCTGTGGTTTACCCTTGATCTAAAAGATTGAAAGACAATTTAACGGCCTCTGTTATAGCACAAGGACTATCTGTGTAAAGAATGTTAAGGAAACCAAATAATTATATATTAAGAATAAAATAACATAAAAAGAGGTTAATTCTTGATAGAAGGTATATAAAATTATTTGAATATTTTAATATTAGCCTTCTACATATTTAATTTCAAAAAATTTTATTTAATAATTATAACTTATGAAAATAAATTAAAATAATGGCATATAAGTACCAGTTATATCAAATGACATATAAAATAAACATTCATTATAAGTCATCCAAATGGTATAACAAAATCCAATAAATAAAAATTGTTAACCAAAATTCTATAAATTAAATATTTTGAACAGAATTTATAGGATTTTTGTTAACAAAAGCACGAAGGATAAAATTTTTTCAACGTTTTCAAAAGGATAATTTTGATAATGTCTTTATATCTGATAGAAGTTATGTCCAACTTGATGGATATCACTTAACAATCCTATCAAAACAACCTTTCATCGTTTAAATTTCCAAATTTTCCACCAAAATATTGGTTTGAGGAGCAATATCGCAGCGTGGTGCTACGCCTCTCTGTAAAGTTGATGGTACCTTTAATAGTGAAAAGTATTGTGCCATTCTTAGCTATTATCGTCTTTAAACGGCGCATGCTTTATATCCAGAGGGGTGGAATTCTCAGCAAGATAACTCAAGATGCCATACTTCGGCCTATACACCAAATGACAACCATTTCATGGTCAGCGGCTTCAGCATATCTTAGTCCCATTGAAAAAATATGGGGACTAATGAAGATTGAAATTGAACGAGCAGCGCCAAGAAATAAAGATGATTTAATTAAGTCAGTTTCAGAGTCCTGAAGTACCATCACCGAAAATTATGGACATGATCTAGTTTCGGGTGTACCTCAACGTTTAGTCAAGTGTTTACAGTTGAATGGAAGTTGCATAAGTAAATAAGATGAATATTTCGTTATAATCATCATCATTTTTTTAATTCAAGAATTAAAAAAATATACTAAATAATTACAAATGAGTGATACAGTGTTATCTAAGACATGCTATAAAATTTAATTATGAATGTTTTCAAGAGGTTCATTCAGATTAAAATCTGTAGAGGTTGCAGACAATTAATCCTACTATTATCTCTAATAAACGTTCTTCAATGCATATAGTGATTTTGTTAGAACATAGATCAATCTTGAATTATAAAGTTGATCTGTGTTTGGAAGCATTAATCCTTTTACACGTGTTGAGAGATATAGGTTAGTTTTTGATTTTGATATTTGGAATATTATTGAGGGCTGAAGACGGGATTGCTTAGAATTATATTTGTTTTTTGAAGATATAGTGCATTTTTTTGGAGATTTCTGAATTAACTTATTCGAATATTTAAATATATTAAATATTTCGAATAAATTATATTCTTTGAGAAGTCCTTTAAGTGTGTTCATGTTTTTGAAAGGCAATTGGTATTCTTAAAGGTAAGACCAGAAACAAATTTTGTCTCCTTTAAATATTTATTTATTAATTTTAATTACTTTCGTATATCTGTTGGTTTATTTATTCTATTTGTCATTATATATTGAGTTTTCATTATATACATCTATTAAATGTAAGCGGTGCTTGTTTCAGACATAAATTTAATTCTTAAAGTTTTTTGAATAAAAAATTTTTTTGAAATTAAAATATTAGAAGATAAACATATTTCAATTTGTTTCAATATTCAAATTTTGTTATATTTCTTCTATCAAGTAAAAGGCCTTTCTATTTTATTTTATATTCATGATATTAACTTTTGATCCTAAGTCAGAACTTTCGCCAAGTGGACTCAATATGCATAATTTATATAATTAGAGATGAAGTTACTACCTTTCTGGTATTCCTGCGTTTCCTCAAATTGAGACAGAACTCGAAGCCATCGTTTGTTTTCACGATCGACATTCAAAATACATGCAAATTCTTGCTCGCATTGTTCAAACAGATGAAAAAAGTAACAAACGCCTGAATGCAACATGCAATTTCAATAATGCATTTGGGAATTCTGCATACTACTCGTCAGGGTTCGGTAATGAATCCACAATAGGCGTAACTTGCCGTTCTAGTTGCGTTGTTTTGCAGTGGTTTTACCTTCGATGAGCGCGGTTTTCTCCTCATGATTTCGTTATTATTCACTACTCGACTGTGAAACTGGACTGTTAGCCTTTCCAGCTTTGTGTGATAGAATCGTTGGATTTTAGTTTTAGGAATATCAATAAGTCCGTGCGGTTTTTTGTCCGCAATTGTAATTTTGTGATATAAAATTGGTTATATATTTAAATTTCAAAGTATTGTCCGTCGCTAGCAAATATTTTCCCCCAAACTTTCTGTCAATTGACAGATCTCATCGCAAGGAAAAGCCCTCGTTCCATTTTTTCGTAATGAGCCACCTCTTTGTGGGAGGTGTTTGGATGGTTGATATTACTAGATTGACTTATTTATGAATGGGGTGCGAACCAATTCTAGCCGAGCGAAAATGGAAGGTCTTTGATGTTAATAAATTTTCTCTGTAATAATGAAAATGGTAATGAAACTGAATTATGGATTTTAAGAAGTATAATGATAAAGTGTGCCAAAAGACAACAGTTTCATCAATCCTAACCTCAATAATCCCTCAAGCACTACGAATCATATATAATTCTCAATTTTGTTCAAACTCCTCAAAAATAATAATTACGAAGAGAAATGTCAACCTTCGACTTAATTTCTGACTCTTATTCAATAAGACCATTTCAACCTGAATAATATACCAAAATTTTCAGATACTTCTTATCCTTAGACTCCAAGACCATAGATTCAAAACAAAACTGGGCACACGCGATTTTCTTCAAGAAACGACCTATTTTACACGTACAATAAACGATACAGAACGATTGCCGGTAATCTTTGATTCATTGGTCCCGGAACTTAGCACTATATTCTATTTCTCATATTCTTCTGACTCAATCCTTAAACTTCAAAATAATGCTAAATTCTGAGACCAATTCGAGTCTCGAACCACGATCTTTCTCGACGATCTTACTAGTTTTTCCGACGTGTCAAGACTCCTTGACAAACTTCTTTTTGGGCCTTTAAATACCTCGTACGAGTCGATTTTCTCCTTCCAAATTTTTTGATCCCTTCACCCGCTAAAAATTGCAACTTAGTAGTTCTCAAAATTTCAGCTCTTTGACGAGCCATACGTGTTAATTTTGACGTCAGCGTTTTTCTCTGGAAATTTCCGTTCCTAAGCTCATCTGAAGGAATATTTTTACGTTTCGTACAATTAGCTCTTATGAACATTTTAATGTGTAGTTTGTTATTAGAATAAATAGGCCAGAGTGAAATATTTTCCTTTCTTGAGGCCGCCGTGCGTAGGTGCCTCAAAAGCGAATTCCTAAGTTTAACATTAAGTGGTCTGGAGATTAGAATAAACATTTTAATTCTGGGGAGTTGAACCTCGGCTTGAATTTGCTTTTGTTCAATGAATTAATCCTTGCATCATCACAGCCCTTCGATGAATAAACCTTGTTGGTTTACCACATTTTTGACTTGGAGAGGCCATTTTGCACCGATCAGAAGAGATGGTAATCGAAAGGAGTCTGGGCTGGGCCCCTTATATCTAGAGTCCGTCTTGAAAGTATCCGGAAAAAACAAAGCTCAATTGTAATTATTAAGAATATATTTTTAATTCTTGTATTAGGAAATTATAGCAAAATATTCATCTTATTTACGTATACAACCTCCATTCAACTGTAAACACTTGACTAAACATCGAGGTACACCCGAAACTAGATCACCTCCATAATTTTTTCCAGTTCAGTCAATTGCACTGATTTTTTAACGTTTCGAAAACCTTTTCTATATAAATATTTTACCTGCTTTCTTTTTTATAGTTGTGGCATTATTTCCTAACTTATATACTTGTTGACAATCAAAAATATTTGACAAATAGCGTTGCCATGCAACTTTAGCCATAGCCTACTATCTGCACAACCTATTTTATACATAACTTTCGTCCTAGAATGTTACAAAAAAGAAGTATGTTAATTGTGATTTCCAGAATAGTTTGAACGCTCTTCACACAGACAATAAGATAGTTAAACCTAATTTTCTGGATTATTATTGTTACTTACATCTGTTCGAACAGAATTTCTTGAATTTCTAATAACGCCCAGAACCCTTCAACCCCTCTTCCAGAATATGCAGTAATTTAGAACAGGTCGATTAGAATGACTCAGCTCAAGTCTGTTTGATCATTTAAAAAAATTTGATTTCAATTATATTTGTCGATCTGTTTCAACTTTTTGCTTATCTGAAGAACTACTCATCAAATTTATGTGCAATTTTCTCAAATAAAATTATCCACGTACGTCATATTCTCCAATTTTTGAAAATTCTCGTAACTTTCACACCATCTTTAGCAAAAACATGACTCATCCCGTGTTTTTCAGTTTGCTAGCGATTTATCAGCCGGTTTGCTGAATATACCAACACGTTACTGAAAATAATTGGAATTGGACACTTTTCGGAACAAAGTACATCAAAGACACGAATCTAACTCGTTTCACCTCTTAACAGCTTGTCCATTTGTTTCTGGCTTCCTATCATAACACGCAAAAAATCAAAAGCTTTTAGTAGCCCCATTTGTCCGCAACTCCAGACCGCTCGAATAACAAGCAAGACATATACCGCTGAGTTACCATTCTCCGCAATGAGTGGCACAAGTGATTTATATCAATTCAACCATTATCTATTTTGAAAATTCCTATTCTTTTATGCTATCGAATTGTATATTTATAAAAGGTTTTTCTATATGTTTCTTTTTCATTTAAGAGAAAAGGCGTTTATTTCAAGAGAAATCAATGGATGTTTATTTCATTGTAAAGAAAAAGATATGCCATTAACAATGGAATATCAAATCAGCATAATTTTTCATGAAATTTTCCAGCACCCATCTGCACATTCGCGGCTGTGATTGCGGAACATAGACCTTATCTTTCACGTGGCATCAAAGAAAAAAGTCTAAATGTGTTAAATCTCAAGATCTCGTAGGCCAGTTGTGATCATCTCTTTGAGAAATAACAGCTTATTAACGTAACCTCCGAAGTGAAAATAGACCCCATCAATGAAGATGATTTTTCGATGAAAATCCGGATCATTTTGATGCATATCAAGGAAACAATCATCGAAGTGATCGACTGGCGATTCTTCACATCACTTACTAGTCCCAACAGCTTAAATTTTTCCGCCAGGTTCATTATTATCAGCCGAGAAGGTGCTTCAGTTTTTCAAATTGTGACTGCAAAATTTTCGTCATTTTTGTAGTGAATTTTAACAATTTCAATGCGCTGTTAAAGCGTGTATGGTTTCATTTTCAGTAATGGCGTATTTTCAAGTGTCGAAATATAAAAGCTTCAAAAGTGACAGCTGCCCAGATAATGGGCTTTTCAAGATTGAAAAACACTTAGAACATTGCAAAAAAATTAATCCGGCTGTATAATAAGGAAATATAGAGAAATATTAAAATGCTTTCCACAGCTATCATTCCTAAAATTCTTTATGAATGCATAATAACCTTTCATGATATTATTCTGAATAGAACATCAATGCAAGACTTGCATAATAAATCATCTTGGCATACCACAAATTTTCATTGGAACAACACACGGCATGCTAACGGTGCTGTACCTGATGATGATCGAGAGTAGATGTTGAGCTCTATACAATGAATGGTGATAAGGCCCTTGATGGCAATTGATTGCCACTGAAATCTGTACGAGCTTTGGATGAAATATTAGTATTTATGGATGGAAGAACCTTATTTCAATGCAGAATTGGTGAATAATAGTCCAGGAAAATTAGTCAAACGGAGTAAGTATCATGAGCTATAAACTTGTAGACGTTTATTTTGATACCTTAAAACTTGTCTCAAAACCTACTCAACATAGGAGGTCTGTGACTACGTATATTTCAAGGTCATAGGACAAAAAAATCGTTTTTTCACACATTTGTTGCAAATATCTCGTTTTCTAAGTGTTTTAGGCTATTTATATTCATCATAAATATTGTAGAAGATCAAATTCTCTATTAATTTTGTTTCAACTTTTTTCATTCATCTTGAACCATTTTCGAGACAGAGAACAGAGCGAGCGCAAGGTATATTTGTTTCCGAATGAGTTGTTTTTCTTTCTTTTATGAGATAATTTATAGTTTTTGTTTCGAATTGATTGTTTGTCACTATTTGTTTGATGTTATTCAGTATCCCTCTTTAAAGTAACATTATTTAGAGGAATTAAAAATGCTCCATGTATCATTGATACATTTGTTTCGAATTGATTGAACAGACATGAAATAAACAGTGAAACTTAAGCCAAGTTATTGAATTGTATCAGTCCTTACTTGGTGAAAATCCATATTAAATAATTTGAAATAAGGTTATTCTGATTTTCACAAATTTTTATTGTTAAACTCACAACAATTGTTTCGCTATCACAGTAGCATCATCAGGTAAGATCACATTTTGAATAACTAAGCTTGTTTCCGAAATCTGTGGCTATTTATATTACAGTAACTACAATAAATTTTTATTAGGCACTAAAACCCAAAAAAGGGGTCCCTGCAATTAGAATAGAATTTCAAAGTTATGGTTGAAATTCTACATATAGAAAGCAAAAGTTATGCCTTAAATCTGTTAGAATCCCTAGAGATAAATAAACATAATAAAATTGGAATATTACTTAACGAACAAATAGATTTAAATAGCTCACCTCTGTTAAATATATTCAGATAAGCTGGAATTTGCAGGGACCCCTTTTTTGGGTTTTAGTGCCTAATAAAAATTTATTGTAGTTACTGTAATATAAATAGCCACGGATTTCGGAAACAAGCTTAGTTATTCAAAATGTGATCTTACCTGATGATGCTACTGTGATAGCGAAACAATTGTTGTGAGTTTAACAATAAAAATTTGTGAAAATCAGAATAACCTTATTTCAAATTATTTAAGCCAAGTTGTTTTTATTTACTTTATTAATATATTTTGGAGCAATCTCGTCAAAACAGGCTCAAATATTCTCAAAAACTAACATAAAAAAGCTTGCACGCTTTCACATAAAATGTCCAACCTCTTTTTTTGAGCAAAACACCAAAACAACCGGCTGAATAATTCTGGAGTCTATGAATTAAGTTGTCAACAGTGCAGTTGCGTAAATACAGGACAAACCGAGAGATTTTTCTATAAAAGGTTCAAAGAACATCAATCTTCATTTAGGAACCATAAAGATAACTATAATTTTGTGAAACATTTTTTCGAAACCAATCATATCTTCCCACAATTGGACAATTTCACCTGGAAGCGAAAGGAAAAACTAGACATCCTGGAATACATCTAAATATTTGAACATAAACAGTACGTTTCAACAATAAAACTTTTATTATATTAACTATTAGTTTGAGAATGTAGTAAACACTACGAAACTCCAGTCATTCAGTTAATTAAAAGTGATAGAAAATAAAGTAATTTCTTATTTCATTCCATTTATAAGTATTACGTCGATGAGCGAATGACAGCAGCGCAAAAATACAAAACTATACATTCCTTTGACTGTTAATGGAAGGTTATTTCAGGAGAGGAGAATAATTAGAAAGGATTTTATCTCTTTCAGTCAAAGATGCTATATGAAAACTTTAACCTATCATTAATAAAAACAAAAACAAAAATAAAAACAACTTGGCTTAAGATTCACTGTTTATTTGATGTCTGTTAACATATATGTTTCGGGATTTTAGCCCATTTTTAAATCTGAAGAGAACAAAACTTAAAATCCTATTTATAATGGTAGGGTAGATCACAGGTACAATTTTGAAAAGTGTAAAAATATGGTGTTAGTTCGGTCCTAATCTTTTACAGATAAGAGCAGTGGTAATAAATTAAATTGAAGTTGTTTATTTGTGTTTGGTAGCTTCTTACTATGTGCTAAACAAATTTCCAAACTTTCCAGAAGGTCCATTCTTCTGCTTTCATTACCCACGTAAAATCTCAATTCTACTGAAATCTATGAGATGGTTGTTTTTTATACAATGTTCCGAAAAACCAGATGTTATTTTATGTTCTTCTACTCTTATTTTTATAGGTCGTTCTGGCTGACTTATGTAAAATGCAGGGCATTCATTACAATATAATTTGTATATACCGCTTTTTTCACTCGTTTCACGACAGTCTTTGCTATTGACTAAGACTGAACCTAAGTTTTTCTTATTTGTATAAATAATATTAATATTATTCTGTTTTAGTCTATAGCAAATTTTGTTACTCATTTGTGGTATGTAGTTTATATTATGGAATTTTTCTTCTTCTCTGTCCTGAAGAATAGGGTAAAGGGAAGGTAGAACCGTTTTATGCTGTTTTTTCAAAATTAATTTATGGATTACGTTCGTATTGTAACCATTGCTCAACACTAATGACTTCAAAACTTTAATTTCTTTGTTAAAATTTCTGTTGAGAGAGAGATTGATAGTAATCTATGTACAAAGGCGTGAAAAGAAAAATATATATCATTTAACCTATCATTGTTGTTGGAGCGTATGTTTGACTCTTGAATGAAGTGAAAATCTTTATTCCAGAAAAGATTCAACCACACTGAAACAGTGTGGTTGAATCTTTTATATATTTCGTTCCAATATTGTGATAGAGATTTCTCTTCTCTCTCTTTCATTTTTGGAAAGGATATTAATGTACGAACCCTGAATATACGTAAATTAATAACTTGTGATATTCAAAAAGTTCGAATAAAAAATTCTCCTATATTTCATCGACATATCTCCGTTCATTTTCATTCGAAATTGCCAATTCAGCCTTAAGCCCCGCTCCCTCCAATTTATTCCCGACGATTCATTCCTTCCTGCCAGAAAAACAAACATAATTATTTTTGAACGGAAAACAAACCGGGGCAGGTGTAGCAAATTCCATTTTGCGTCTATACAACAGATTTCCTACCCTCGGAAAATCCAAGAATCGTTTCGATCCAGAAATTCTTTTCGGCAAAACCTAACATCATGCTGAATCCCAATTCAGGCAATCAAAGGTGCCCCCCGGGTCATTTGTAATCGTTTCCGTGTTCATTTTTGATTTAAGGTCCGTATGTTTCCACCCTTCCTCGGAAAATAACGCTGAATAATTCAATTTCTTGCTATTCTTCATAGAAAACATCTCAGGCTTTTGAAACGTACTATGCAGTTTTTGTGCTCTGAGACAAGAAGGCTGCTTTTTCGCTTCAAAGTCATGTCGTTGTTTATTTAAATGTTTGAGAAGACGAATTTCGCTGGGCACTCTCGTTGTTCCATATATGAATGGATATAAGTTTACAGAATTATAGAAGAAGTGAGTTTGCTTCAGGAACTGTGTGCCTGTCTGTATATAACATTATAAAATTCAATAAAATAAATGGAGGTTTATACTTGATAAAAAGTTTATGAAATCATTTGAATATTTTAATAGTTACAGATATATTCTGCTAGCCTTCTACATATTTCATTTAAAAAAATTATATTTAATATAATAATATAACCTCCGGAATTAAATTAATGTCATATAAGTACTACTTATATCAAACGAAATATAAAATAAACATTCATTATAAGACATCCAAATGATATAACAAAATTCAATAAATATAAATTGTCAACAAAAATTTATTTGAAAAATTCAATATATTTAAATAAGTTACTTCAAAAATCTCTCAAAACATGTATCACATCCTCAAAAAATAGTTATTCAGATAAGTCTTCATCGGTCCTACTTCACATTTAAGAAATAAAATCAATTAACAACAAATAACTCACCTCAAAGACCTCCTGGTATCCTCGCTTGAACAGAGACTAACTTTAAAATCCAAGGTATTCTATGTTCGTCACAAAAATCAAACAAAGCTTGTAAGGTATTATATGGTCCTATTTAAACCACTCGATATTTGAATAATGATATTTTTTAAACCTGAATATAATTATATAGTATATATAAAATCAAATAATGAGGAGATGTTTTTACTTGATAGGAGGAATATCACAAAATTTGAATATCAAAACAGTTTAATCTGTTATTCCCCTATATTTTCAATTTCAAAAAAATTTTTTATTCGAAAACTTTTAGAATTGAATTAGTGTCTTATAAGCACAGCTCATATTTAATAAACATATAAAATCCAAACTAAATATATAATATCGAATGGAATAAATAACCAACTGAATTGAACTGAATTGTTTCAGCCGTTACTATTTGGTAGTTGATCATAATTAAAACAAATTTTAGAAATTATTATGTTTTACAACCAATAAAAATATATTTTACACATTTTCTTGTGACTCGAGTTTCGGGAAATGAACTTTTCCATCATCAGACAACTGAAGATCTAACAGTGGTACAGAGGTATTTAAACAAAAGTGATAAATATTTTGAATATTTAAATAGATTCTAACACCTAATAGTGGTACAGAGGTTTACAAGCGGAACGTGATAAAAACCCGGTTAAAAAAGAGGGGCCTTCTAACAGATATCGGAATGTCGGCATTCGACAAAGAAGGTTGTTAAACAGATGGTACCCATTCAAATATCTCAAATAATTTTTGGGGTTACATAGCTCCGCACAGTCATTCATTATTTTCACGTTATTTTGTTGTACATCTCAAATATTTGGATTTACATAGCTCCATACAGTCATTAATTATTTTTTAAATTATTTTTATTGTGAACGAATTTGAAAATTTCAATAATCAAGTTTCTTTTCATTTGAATCTACATGTAAAATTTTCTTAAGATTTTCTTTTGTCGAAAGGAATTACTGTTTTCTAAAGAATGAGTGGCAAAAAGTTGAGTTTTTGATTACTTTTCATTAAATTCATTTTATGTTCGTTGAAATAGGTTTTAAACAGATGTTACTTTTTGAATATCTCAAATATTTTCGATTTACATAGCTCCCACAGTCATTCATTATTTTTACATTATTGTTATTGTGTATGTAAAAATAATGAATGACTATACGGAGCTATGTAAATCGAAAATATTTTTACATTATTGTTATTGTGTATGTAAAAATAATGAATGACTGTACTATATTTGAGATATTCAGAAAGTAACATCTGTTTAAAACCTTTTTCAACGCACATAAAATAAATTTAATGAAAAGTAAACAAAAATTCAACTTTTGCCACTCATTCTTTAGAAAACAGTAATTCCTTTCGACAAAAGAAAATCTTAAGAAAATTTTACATGTAGATTCAATGAAAAGAAACTTGATTATTGAAATATTTATCACTTTTGTTTAAATACCTCTGTACCACTGTAAGATCTTCAGTTGTCTGATGATGGGATAGTTAATTTCCCGAAACTCGAGCCACAAGAAAATATGTAAAATATATTTTTATTGGTATTAGAACATAGTAATTTCTAAAATTTGTTTTGAATATAAATTGTCAATTAAAATTAATAAATGAATATTTGAAGGAGACAAAATTTTGTTTCTGTTCTTACAATTATGAAAACTAAACCCTTTTCAAAAATACAAAACATTATTTCAAGAATTTCTTAAAAGTATAATTCATTTGAAATATTTGATATATTTAAATAAGTTACTTCTAAAATTTCTCAAAACATGTCTCACATACTGGAAAAACAATTAGAATTCTGATAAGGTCTTCATCCGTCCTACTTCACATTTAAAAACAGTTGAATTTGATTAATCAAACCTCTCACCGATCTCACGTCTTGTTATTCGCCGATTTGCACCAACTAATACCTTTATTGTGTCTTAATCAGCTTCAGCCATCCTCCATATATAAAAGGGCACTATCCAAATACTATTGCGTAGAATTAATTGAACTTTTTCACACCTAAGTCTTGCTATATCAGTTCTTGAAACATCAAGTAATTATGCGGCTTGAGTATGAAGTTGGGTTCGAAAAAAATATAATTAAATCCTCTGTCGGGAAAAAACGAAATTTCTTTCCGAACAACCTTATACAAAGGTAATTCTGTTGGAATGAACATTGGAAATTGCTACAAACAAGGTCTAAGAATTAAGAGGAGTATTTAACATAATGAACCTGTAAGCATGTACTGCATTCTGAAAATGAATTCGATTGGCTCCAAGAAAGCTACGTACTATATATCGCAATCGTGAAACGAGAAGAGGGAATTATGCAGAGCGTAACTCGAAATAAGAGTATAACGAGCTGAACACGTTGTAGACTTTCATTAAGGCTACAATGAATAATATTCCCTTTAGGAAGACAGAAGGGATCGACTTACGCTAATGAGGCTTCCGTCGAGATTTCCCTCCTTCTGGAAAGAATATTGTGGTGGGCACATCTGATTTTGGATCCACTTGAGTTGGCGGAATTTGATATTAAGGAAAAGAGCGATCATTTGTAAGATGATCAGAGTCGACCGTGTACGTTTGGGAACTTGTGAATAATGTATTTTATTAAAGGTGTATATATCTATTGTTCGGAAAGTAATTGCGTTTTTTTAGGGTTGGCCATTCCGGTCCAACACCTTTTGCCATCTTTCTGCTAGTAGCATGATTCCATTATCATAAAATTTTCGGTCTTTGCTTGCAAAACACTGATGATCCAGGTGATTTTTGACCTATTTATTTGAAGTAAAGGTTTAACTGTTCAAAAAATTTTGCTGTGACCGGAACAAATAATAATTCCAAGGCACAAGATCTGGAGAATATGGTGGGTATGGCGGTATATCCCATTCAAGCGGTAAAAGCTTTTGGCGAGTGACCAAACTTGTATGAAGTCTTGGTGGAACACTACACCTTTTCTGTTGATCAATTCTGATCTTTTCTGTTGAAGTGCATCATTCAGTTTGTCCAGCTGACGATAGTAAACTTCCGAATTAATTGTTATGTTATCCGGTAAAAGCTCAAAAAATACGATTCCTTGAAAGTCCTACCAAACAGACAGTATCACATTATTTTGATGGATAGATATTGGCTTTCAAATATATTTATCTCTAGTGACTCTTACAGATTGAAGGCATAAACTAACACTCTCCATATGTGAAATTTCAATATTATGTTTGAAAGTATGTCCAGTTTCTACGAAATAGTTCGAATATGTGGAATTACTTT
Organism: Megalocaria dilatata; assembly: GCA_034642435.1. NCBI lineage: Eukaryota > Metazoa > Arthropoda > Insecta > Coleoptera > Coccinellidae > Megalocaria > Megalocaria dilatata. The sequence continues at coordinate 45,780,548 of CM067860.1, forward strand.
AGTTATTGAGGAAAATCTTCAAATGTTCACCAATTTTTTGTTGATATCTAAAGGACGGGATCACTAAACACAAAAGAGACTCTTTAGATATCCTTAATCCACTGAAAAACAAGAAAAATTACACCGCTTTAGCAGAACATGTGAAAAACATTCTTTATTCCTTCAATTTCGATCCGGGATCTATCAAAAAAATTTGAAAACACGTTTAATGCATGAGATGATATCTATCAAACAAGACCCAAACTCAATTAATAAAAGAACCCACATTGAAAGTCTAAATGCGGCATATTGTAATTTGATAGAAAATATAGGACATAAATGAAAAAAAAAGTATAAAAAAATAAAACAATTTTCCTAAAAAAATTTAAACCCTTTATTCTCGAGCTACATCGTGCCATCGTTGTACACGCTTACTGCGAAAGCCGCAGATTCTCCACCTCAGTCTTTCGACAGTCTCCCATGCGACCAGTAGTTGTCATTTACAAAATTTTACATTTTCCATACGACAAAAACCAAACGAGATAGAAATGTAAGTAGAAGAAGTCTATTTGATCCATCAACAAAAAAACAGAAAATTTTCCTTGCTTATAAAAAAATTTTGTATTTGTTTTAAATTAATTTTAAAATTGTATTGTAATATCGTAACTTCAGGCAACTCAAAACGATTTTGTAGCTGTAGCACATGTTTTTCATTTCGGAGCCCTGATGAAGATTTTCCAATAAACTCGAAGCTAGTTGGCCTTTTTCTTAAAAAGTTTATATTGTTATAAACCTGGATCTACAACCTGTTAAAGAATTATTGAATCTATTTCATAAAGTACTTTCATTCCGTGTTATGTAAACTTTTTGGCAATCACCGCAGATCAACTTCTAAACTCCATTTTCATAATCTTTTTTGTAATATTGAATTGTATCAGTCCTTACTTGGTGAAAATCCATATTAAATAATTTGAAATAAGGTTATTCTGATTTTCACAAATTTTTATTGTTAAACTCACAACAATTGTTTCGCTACCACAGTAGCATCATCAGGCAAGATCACATTTTGAATAACTAAGCTTGTTTCCGAAATCCGTGGCTATTTATATTACAGTAACTACAATAAATTTTTATTGAGCACTAAAACCCAAAAAAGGGTCCCTGCAAATTCCAGCTTATCTGAATATATTTAACAGAGGTGAGCTATTTAAATTTATTTGTCCGTTAAGTAATATTCCAATTTTATTATGTTTATTTATCTCTAGGGATTCTAACAGATTTAAGGCATAACTTTTGCTTTCTATATGTAGAATTTCAAAGTTATGGTTGAAAGTATGTCCTGTTTCTAACAAATGGTTGGAATATGTAGAATTGCTTTTATTATTGAGGAAACTCTTCAAATGTTCACACATCCTATGACGGAAAGTTCTTCCAGTTTGACCTATGTAAATTTTAGGGCAATCACCGCAGGTTAACTTATAAACCCCAGATTCATCATCCTTATGTGTGTAGTCTTTATTATTTTTGATAAATTTACTCAAGTTTGAATTAGTTTTAAATGAAGTTCTCAAATTATATTTATTTTTGAGGTATGTAGCAATTTTCTCAGAAATACCTTTAGTGTATTTTAAGGAAATGTATTTAAAATTTTCTTTTATATTAGGAAACACCATATTTAAAGCTATTTTATTATTTTCATTCATCAATAATTTGTCTATCAACTTTGGATCATATTCATTATTAATAGCTATTTGTTTAATTATGTTAAGTTCTGAAATATAATTTTCTCGATTCATGGGAATATTAACTAATCTATGGATCATACAATTAAATACTGATAATTTTTGATTTAGAGGATGATTTGATTTATTGTGTATAATAGAATGCGTATAGGTTGGTTTGTGAAATATTGAAAAATCATGTGAACTATTTATTCGAGTAACAGTTAAATCAAGAAAATTAATAGAACTATTAAGTTCGGTTTCCATAGTGAATTTAATTGAAGGATGTATTTCATTGATGAATAAAAAGAATTTTTTCAAAAGTCTGTCTGTACCTGTGAAGCAACACAAAATATCGTCTACATATCTATACCATATTCTTAAGGGGAAATACTTTTTATATTGGTATAGATATGTAGACGATATTTTGTGTTGCTTCACAGGTACAGACAGATTTTTGAAAAAATTCGTTTTATTCATCAATGAAATACATCCATCAATTAAATTCACTATGGAAACCGAACTTAATAATTCTATTAATTTTCTTGATTTAACTGTTACTCGAATAAATAGTTCACATGATTTTTCAATATTTCACAAACCAACCTATACGGATTCTATTATACACAATAAATCAAATCATCCTCTAAATCAAAAATTATCAGCATTTAATTGTATGATCCATAGATTAGTTAATATTCCCATGAATCGGGAAAATTATATTTCGGAACTTAACATAATTAAACAAATAGCTATTAATAATGAATATGATCCAAAGTTGATAGACAAATTATTGATGGATAAAAATAATAAAATAGCTTTAAATATGGTGTTTCCTAATATAAAAGAAAATTTTAAATACATTTCCTTAAAATACACTAAAGGTATTTCTGAGAAAATTGCTACATACCTCAAAAATAAATATAATTTGAGAACTTCATTTAAAACTAATTCAAACTTGAGTAAATTTATCAAAAATAATAAAGACTACACACATAAGGATGATAAATCTGGGGTTTATAAGTTAACCTGCGGTGATTGCCCTAAAATTTACATAGGTCAAACTGGAAGAACTTTCCGTCATAGGATGTGTGAACATTTGAAGAGTTTCCTCAATAATAAAAGCAATTCTACATATTCCAACCATTTGTTAGAAACAGGACATACTTTCAACCATAACTTTGAAATTCTACATATAGAAAGCAAAAGTTATGCCTTAAATCTATTAGAATCCCTAGAGATAAATAAACATAATAAAATTGGAATATTACTTAACGGACAAATAGATTTAAATAGCTCACCTTTGTTAAATATATTCAGATAAGCTGGAATTTGCAGGAACCCTTTTTTGGGTTTTAGTGCTCAATAAAAATTTATTGTAGTTACTGTAATAAAAATAGCCACGGATTTCGGAAACAAGCTTAGTTATTCAAAATGTGATCTTGCCTGATGATGCTACTGTGATAGCGAAACAATTGTTGTGAGTTTAACAATAAAAATTTGTGAAAATCAGAATAACCTTATTTCAAATTCTTTTTTGTAATGTATAGCCGTCTAGAACGTATCCGATATTTATAATTTTTTTAATATTAATATACTTCTTTTCTGTAACATTCTAAGATAAAAGTTATGTATAAAACAGGTTGTACAGCTATAGCGAAAAATGCATGGCAGCACTATTTGTCAAATATTGTTGATTGTCCACAGGTATACAATTTATGAAATGATGTCGCAACTAGAAAAAAAATAGGTTGAATATTTGTTAAGAAAAGGTTTTCGAAACGTTTAAAATTAGTGCAATTGACTGAACTGGAAAAAAGTGATGTATATGAAACAATAAAGATGATAAGAAATGGCTTGAATATGAGGCATAGACCAGTTTCAGGAAGACGGCGTAAGATACAATTTAAACGCTTTAATGTCCTTATGACCCAATCCGCACCTAGGGATTCACAAATTGCCTAACAGATTTAGAAATCAACGAAATATAAAAGTATGTCCAGAAACCGTCCGTCCATATGTCACTGAAAAGAGAAGGCTACTTATCCAGGAAACCAAAAGAATCCCTTTAATGACACCTGCACAAAAGGAACGAAGGAAATAATTTTGTCAAACTTTTCAAGAAGATAATTTTTATGATTTCTTTATAAGTGATGGAAGTTGTTTCCAGCTTGGTGGAAATCCCTCAAAAACCCTATCGAAACAAACTGTTACCGTGACATTTCAACAAACATCCGTATAAACATTTCGAACAAAATGTAGCCCGATTTGGTCAAGTTGATTTCTCGAAACTCCTCTGTAATATGCAACATTAACAAATCTGCAACGTACCTATATTCGCCCTGCTCAGCAAACCATATAGATTTGTGTTAAAATGGCTTCATTGAGTTTTCCAAAGTAATGTTTTGAGGAGCAATATCGCAGTGTGGTTCTATGCCTCTCTGTATAGTTGATGGTTCCATTAATAATAAAAAGTATTGTGGCATTCTAAACTATTTTATCCCTGAAACGGCGCATGCTTTATATCAAGAGAATAATGCAAGATTGCATACTTCAGCCTATACTCAAACTTAAATGCAAGAACACCAAGTGACAAACATTTCATGGCCAACAGCTTCATCAGATCTTAGTCCCATTGAAAGCATATGGGGACTAATGAAGATTGAAGTTGAACGAGCAGCGCCTCGAAATAAAGATGACTCAATTCAGTCAGTTTTACAGTCCTAGACTACCACCGGGTGTACCTTCACATTCAGTCAAGTGTTTTCAGTTAATTGGAGGATGTATAAGTAAATAATATGAATATTTTGTTATAATTTTCTAATTCAAGAATTGAAAATATATACTGAATAATTTCAATTGAACAGATTTAATCCGTTAGTCTTCAACAATTTTAATTTAAAAAAAAAAAACTTTAAGAATTAAATTAATGTCTGCAATAAGCACCGCTTATATTTAATAGACGTATATATTCAAAACTCAATATACAATGTCAAATGGAATAAATAAAGCAACCAATATAAAAAAGGCAATTAAAATTAATAAATAAATATTTGAAGGAGACAGAATTTTGTTTCTGATCTTACCATAGTGAAACCAATTCCTTTTCAAAAACATGAAACACAACTTAAGGCATTCTCAAAAAATATATTTTATTTGAAATATTCAATATATTTAAACATTCAAATAAGTTCATTCAAAAATCTCTCAAAACATGCAATATATCTTCAAAAAACAATTAGAATACGGATAATCTCTTCATCGGCCCTAGATAACATTTAAATATCAAAATCAACTAACTATCACTATATCATACCTTAGAATTTAACACGAGACTTGTTTGAAACAGACTAACTTTAAAAATCCAGGTAGTCAGTTCGTCGCAAAATTGTTTTGATATTCAAATTAGGTTATATTTCTTCTATCAAGTAAAAGCCTTTTTCTATTTTATTTTAATTTCAATTGAGTTTAGTTTTTTCCGGATACTTTCTACAAGGACTATTTATTATTATTTAATCATCTTATTAACAGAATACCTTAAAAACTCGTTGATTCTAGAATAACAAGATTTTTTTGTTCATTTCATTGTATCGCTATTCAACTAATCAATCAGTTGTAACCATCAATCATCAAGTTTGATGGAATAATAGGCAAACGCATTTCGTATACCCTCCAGCTACGGAACAGGCCTCACGTGAATCAGAAATGCTAGTTTTGACGTCGATGAATGCACCAAGTTCTGTTATTAAAGCGAAATCCAACATGTTCTGGCTTAATATATATCCCAAACATCTCTCATTAATCATTCAAGAGATAAATCAATCATCTCCAAGAGCTTTCACCAGGTAAATAAATGATAACGTGAGAGCATAATCTACTTCTGACCCGAGTTCCCTAAAACCAACATCAATATTTTAAAAACATGTACATGCTAAGGTTTCGGCACAAAGTAAATGAAATGCACACAGAAATGCCACAGATATATATGCAGAACCGGGAACTTGCCGAGAGTTTCTGTTTATAGAGGCTAAATGAACCCTAGAAAGCCTAATATATCAGGGGGTCTACACATATTTATGGGCACATTTACCTAGAAATGCAGGAAAATAACCAGCTCGGATCGGTTCTTGTATTTTATCTTGTACTCCCCGTATGGTATTACCAGAAGGTTCCAACCTCTCACGTATTATGGTCGTGAGATACTCCACTGTCACATTTAATAGAAGCAACGGTTTTTCTTGGTAATTCAACAAATGTAACACTCTGAACCACAGCAATAATACATCAGCCAGATGGTAGTTTCGTAATAATAATAATTAATTCGTCTTTTCAGATATCACAGAGATATATAGGATATGTAAATATACAATTGAAGTGTGGTGTATTAGATAGATTAATCTGAAAAGTATTTATTCATACCATAACCTCAAAACATAAAAACTGTTCAAAGTGTTTTTCAATTTTCTTACACTCATATTCTCAAATCTATCATAAATAACTAATGATGAAGATACCTGAAAGCGTCGGTGTTGAATTGAAGTTTGCAGTGGAGTGTCTTGGGAGACTTACTATCCAAATGGCTAGTGTTATAGTAATGGAAATATGAATATTTCATTAACTTTGGTGAGTTGAACAAAGCCTTTGGGAAGATTCAGGCTGGTCGAACACTAATGTTAATGGTCAATTTCTTCCATGTAAGCCAAAGTGTTATATCACGTTTGGAACTGTTCTTCAAAGATCCAAAAAATGGTAGCCCATGTACTACAGCGCCAGTAGAGGTCCGTTTTTTAATTTTTTTAGTGAGAAGACTCCCTCTCAGCGCTTGCAGAATGGCAAATCAGCGTCTTCTCTCTTCTGATAGTCGACGAGTACAGCGGTAGACACGTTCACCCATAGAAAGGAACCGCTGCTCTGTTCAAGAAGTGCATCCCTTTTCGAGTTGGCATAATTATGGTTTGTGGTAGAATTTGTTTCGATAGCAGAACTGATTTATTTGTACCTCCAAGAATCATGATATCTCAGATATATGTTGTTAAAGTAGTTAGTCCCATAATTTCACGCAGCTGCTGGCAAAAATCTCATTTTTCTGGATGATAATGCACTGCCACAAAGATCCCACCAAGTGATTACTGCTAGAGAACACCAGGGTATTCCACATCTAGCCTTACCTCCAAGACCTTTTGGCCTGAACCCAATCGAGCCTGCTTGAGATCATATAGAACCTTCGATGTCCACAGATCACATTAGGAAACGCTTCAATAGCTACGAGATCTTCTGTCACAAATTTAGCAACACATTAAGCAAGATAACTTGGTGGAAAGGAGAGAAGATGCTAAGCAAATACCTTTGCTAGTTAATTCAAGTAAAGAAATGTATTCTCGTTATTTTCACGTTACTAACGCAGAATAAACTTTCCTCATGCTCAAAACAGACCATAATTTGCCGTTATTCTCATAATCAGCATATTAATATTCAAATGAGTTAATTCGGCTGATCTGTACCAAAAATTATCAATAAGGAGTATGAACTGTGGTAATAGAAAGTTCTACAAATCGAGAAAGTGTAACATACATCTGTGTAACAATTCTATAGTCAAACAAACTCGACAAGGTTTTGTTGATCACGGAGGCAAATTATAGACATGCGCACGTTTCAAACTGAGTGGTTTTATTATAGTTGTATAGGGGATTTTTTTTCTAAAAAATTGTTTATTTTCTTCTTTGGATAGAGTAACAATAGAATTTCCCTTGTCAGCTCTAGCCATTATAGAACTATCATTCCGAATTTTGTTCCGAATTGATTTTATTATTGAATTTTTCTTGACGATTCTGTAATTCTGTATGAGTTAATAGTAGGTTTTTAATTATTTTCTTAGTGAAGTTGGAGTCCGGAGTATCCATTAATGGTAATTCTGTTCCGCAAATTAGTGTTTCCATAATATATTCTGAGGATATGTGGGGATTGTTATTTGGAACTTTTTAAAGAAGCCTAATTTCATCTGTAAGAAGAGTGGTATTCCAGTAATTAATGCAAATATTATACAGTATTGTGTTAGGCTTGAATTTTGTTTACTGTTTTTTTGTCTGGATATTAGGTTCTTCAGTTTCTTTGACTGGTTAATATATCATCTAGTAAGTCAAATACAAGCGGGTGGAGTTTATGAGGAATTTCTGAGTGCAGTACTTTTATTTGTAGAGACAAGTTTTCCCTGATGCTGAACAATTTTTACTTTCTTCTTTAAGAATTTGGTTTGTCCTGATTTTATTGTTATCTGGACAGGTTATTGTTCGTCTTGAATCAAAGTTGGAAAGATTTTATTCTGAAGACACTCTTGGGTAAACTAGGCATTCTTGATTGCTCTTTGGCGTTTGGGATGCAATTTGAAATATAGTGTGAACTGTTTTGCTGCACTTGACACTACGAAACTCGAATCACTATATAATGAGATGATTGAAAGTGATATGAAACAAAGCAATTTCTTTTTCCATTACATTTAAAAGGAACTATCACAAAATATCTTTAAAATAAGAGAAATTTTAAAGGTCAATAACTGCGGATCCATTGAACACATTTGATTGGAACTCAACCGGGATACTTAGACCTTTAACAAACCCTGAAATTCTCGAGTCGCTAAACTATCTTCGATCGAATATTGAAGTGCTCAAGAATGGATCAGACCGACATAATTACTTTCGAGCTGTGATGTTTCCTTAGTAAGTCCAACTTGGTCCCTTATTCGACTCGAAAATTACAGACAGTTGAGCAGAACTATTGCATACTGTTTCGTAGAACAAGCCTTCAAAAAATAACTGGTTGATTAAAATCCCTGATAGTGGGGTGAAAACGTGCAAAATCTGCCTACCTATCATAAAAATTCACAATATAGTAAGTTGAGCCTGAAGCGAACTAGATTGAGGACACTCCAAAATGTTATGTTTCTGCTCCGTTCAAGGTTAATTAGGTCTTCAAAGTAATAAATCATAATTCTATCAGTTCTAATCGATTTATTCTAATAATAAAAGAAAACCAACTGTGGCTAACTAGATGAAAAATCCAGTTTAAATATCGTGAAGAGATGAATAATTCACCCTTCGTACGAAATACATTGCTCATGATAATTACCACTTCCAAGGCGGCATACAAATGAGCTGCCATTTACCGATTTTTGACCAAACGATATAATTACGGGTCATTAGTATGCCATACAAAACACACCCAAAATTATGTACACCACTGAGGGTGAATTTTGCGCCCAGCCATTATGAGCGACCTCCCCTTTTTTCAGGATTATAAATACGAATTAAACGGCTCAAGTCAGACACCCTCATAAATGATTTACGTTTCAAGTTGCCCCCTTTTGTACTCCTCGGTTCGTTGAAATCTTGAACGAATAACATGAGGTTCTTCACCTGCAGGAAAGAAATGTTTTGTTTTGTTTATTTAGGGTGATATTTTTAGTGAGATACAGAGTGAGTATTAATCGGAATGACAATTTTTTGTCATATTACATTTGTCATATTACATTTATCATGTGTAATCTTCACTATCTTATCACTTAAATAAAAACAATAAACCAGCAAAAAATGTTTCTTGTTCGGGAGAAAACAGGTGTATTTGAAGTTAATCAGTTTTCAACGAATAACGAAGGTTGTAATATTGAGAATATTCCGTGGAAAATGCAGGGACATCCAATTTTTCAAACTGACCAGGCCAGAATAATAGCCCTACATCAAGAAGCTTTGTCGAACTACCAGATTGCACAACGTTTGAATATTCCACGGACTTCAGTAAGGCGCATAGGGGTCCTTTTCCTGGAAACCGGCAGCGTTGCCCAGAGACCGGTGGCTGGTCAACCCAGAGTAACATTTGCAAGAGAAGACTAATATATCGAAAATTTTACTCGAAGGAATTGAACAGTATCTGTAACAGCCCTTCGAAGACATTTTTTGAGGATCTACAGTATCAACTAGTTCCATAAGGAAAGGTTGCATTCCTCAAATTCAAGGGCATCTTTAAGAGTACCTCGGCTATCCCCTGGACATAGAGCTGCCCGTCGGCAATGGGCAGAACACCACCAAGACTGGCTTTCACCATAATGGTGCAGAGTACTTTTTTCGGACGAATCACGAATCGGTTTAGTGATAGTCGACGAGAAAGGGTTTGGAGAGGTCCAGGCAGACTAGAGCGACTCAATTTCGCTCGGGAAGTTGTGCCCTTTCAAGGCGGATCATTAATGTGCTGGGGGGAATAATGTTCGATCACCGTACCCCTTTCATTATCGTTGAACGAACAATGACTGGTGCCATCTACGTAGAGAAAATCATTGAACCAATCATTGTTCCTCTGCGCAACGAATTTGGGGATAATTCTATTTATCAGGATTATAACGCCCCACCACACTGCACACGAAGGCTTCAAAACATTCTTCAAGAGAACAACATCCAGAGAATGAACTGGCCAGTACACTCACCAGACAGGAATCCAATTGAGCACGTCTGGGATTACTTAAGAAGAGCAATATCCAATCACCAAAACCCACCTTCAACTTTTCAGGAATTGAGTTTAGAAGAATGGAACGATATACCAGATAATTTCATTAATGACTTGATTGGTGGGATGCCTAGGTATGCTTTGTATGTATTTTGCATACTCTAGATGGCGCTGATGTAGTATTAATACCTTCGTGTCTCTGTGTATGGCGGATATGGATACAGATTTGGAGTCACTAGCACTGACGAAACCAATCAGTTTGAAACGTACGCATGCCTGCAATTTACCTCTGTGATCAACGAAACCTTGTCGAGTTTGTTTGAGTATTGAAATGTTATAAAAATGTATGTTACACTGTCTCGATTTCTAGAACTTTCTATTACCATAGCTCATACTCCTTATCAATGGATGTATATTAGACTTTAATGATTTATTTGCAGCCTAAATACATATATTACAATATACAATCTTGAATTGTTTCACCCAAAAGTTGAAGAAATTGTTGCGATGTAGTTTCAACTTGAATTGCGGCGAAAACACTATCTCGTTCGCAGAGAAGTAGATCTATGAGATTTTTCGCCATTGTTCACTTTCACTGGGCTCACCTTTACTGCGTTCGCTGTTGGGTTCACTATAAGATTCACTTTACACAATTACTATCTAACTACAAACAAATAATGTAGTTAATACATTCACTTCTAGGCCATCTAAAGAGTTGTGGATGTTATCACGAGAGAGTGTTCCTTGAAAAGTTAAAAGTGATTACAAATTGAGAGAGTATTGTCGTTTATGTGTGAATTTGGGAGAGGTGAGATTGTGTCTTGACTGAGCGTTAACTGGCGAGCGAGTTTTCTTATTCTTCATGGGTAAATGGCAAAAATAGACTGTCTTAAGGGTCAAAATGTGGTGCAGATAGGACGAAATTTATCTCAAGTCACGAAACGGCGTCGGTTTGAATGGTTTAAGGTCCCTACGTGAAATATGAATGACAAATATTTTCGATCCTTAACTGGTGTGCTGGTCCAGATTCTCGCCGAAGAAATTGAACATGTTCATTTGGTAGGACTGAAAAGGAACAATTTATTATGAAATGCTTCCGTATGGCCAAACACTAAACTTGTATCTCGACTGTCAACAACTGGACCGTTTGAAGCTAGCGATTGACAAGAAACGTTCAGAATTTACCAGCAGAAAAGGTGTTGCGTTCCATCAGGACAACACTAGGCCACACGTCTCTAGTGAATCGCCACAAACTCCGGAAGTCCTGTTGGGAAGTTAAAGTGCATCCACTATATAGTCCTGACCTGGCACCAAGCGATCAGCATCTTTTTTCCGCATTGCAAAACTTGAATGATAAGAAATTGGCATCCAGAGACTATTCTGAAAATGGATTACTAGAGTTTTTCATCAAAAAGAACCAATACTACTCTGTCAGAAATTACCGGGAATTTTCAATTAAAACAACATTTTTACATTTAATCGTAAAAATATATTGGGTCGCCTTCAAAATAGGCTCCATTTGCTCTAATACATCTATGCCAACGGCACTTCCAATTATCGAAACATTTTTTATAGGCGCTTTCCGGAATGGACTTTAGCTCTCGCGCCGAATTTTGTTTTATGGCTTCAATCGACTCAAAACGGGTGCCACGAAGGAGCAGTTTTAGTTTTGGGAAGAGGAAAAAGTCTCAGGGAGCCAAATCCGGCGAATACGGTGGTTGCTGAAGCACGTTTGTTGAGTTTTTGGCGAGAAAGTCAGTCACAATCGTAGCTCGGTGAGAAGGCGCGTTATCGTCATGCAAAATCCATGAGTTGTTCGCCCACAAATTTGGCCGCTTCTTACGGATACGCTCACGCAAACGTTTCATAACGCCTAGGTAATACTCCTTGTTTACCGTCTGACCCTCTGGAATGAATTCGTAGTGCACCACGCCACGGATATCGAAGAAAACAATGAGCATTTTTTGCCACCCATTCCGATGATTGCTGGCTTGTTTGCATATCGTGCTCGTAGACCCAGGTCTCATCACCAGTTATAATGCGTTCCATGAATGTAGAATCGGAATTACAGCGATCCAGCATGTCTGAAGCAACCTGTTCGCGACGACGTTTTTGAAGAAAATTCAGGTCTTTCGGTACGAGTCGTGCGGCCACCTTTCTCATGCCCAAAATATCAATCAAAATCGTACGTGCGGACTCGTGGGATATCTTAAGACCATGTGCTATCTCTCTCAAGCTGGTACGACGGTTTTCCAGCACCCTTTCCTTAATTTTATCGACGTTATCTTCGATCGAAGCCGTCGATGGGCGACCACTTCACGACCGTCCTTGAAGGCTCTGTAACACTGATATGCACGAGTTTTCGATAGAGCATTATCACCAAAGGCCTTTGGCAACATTTTCAATGCATCGGCACACGAAAATTCATTTGCAACACAAAACTTTAAACAAATTCACCCATAGTAAAAATCGGCACGCACTCTGACATCGACTGGCTTAATCAGCTGTTGCAAACACACTAGTTGACAGATCCCGCTCAAGCTTGGCATAGTAACTAAGGACAGTGGTACCAACCTAGGAAAAAAAATTTTTACCTGCCTCAATGCCCCGCCAGATTTAAATCGATAATTCCCGGTACTTTCTTGACAGAATGTACTTCTTTGAGAGAAGCATTGTGAATCTACCTAATAAATTATAGAACAAAATGTTGCATATGTAACTCAAATTGGACATTCCGAAACATGTTAAATAAGTCTTGAAGTTCACGCAAAAATAATGGATTTTCCCCCAACCTACTATCATCGTGCTCCGAGAAAAAAACCAATGTGTTCTCCTGCGAAATGAAAAAGTTCCAAAGGCGAAGTTTCGATGCAGAAACATTGTTTCACATTAACGATTCCGTAGAGCGGGACCATATTCCACCGAAATTATTCACGAGATACTGAACAAGGTCCTAAAATTCACTCCTCCTATCGGTTTCCAATGTGAACGAATATAAAATAACTCTTTCGGCGAAGACGTGAGTAAGTCGGTTATTTTATACCCGGCCTGAATACTCATTGGTATTATCGATCAGATAGCAAAATTGAACTTCCAAAAGTAGAATTACTCAACTTTATTATGGCCATTTGGGCCGGCCACGTTCGATAACCGGGAAATTCAGGAAAATTCATGTTTGGGCATTAAAGGTCGCTGGCTACGTATCGAATTTGCATGCCACAACGTCTTGTTACGCCTGGTGTTTGATGTTTCTTTGTGGAATTGGGGAGATTTGAATAATCAATTTCGCGTTTCTAATATCGAGATGTAATAATGGAAAGCGGAGAATTCTATTACGGCAGTCGGAAATCTGATAATGTTGCTCATTTTGGGACCGAATAATGACGAAAGCGGCAAATAAAAACAGGAAACGAAATTCTGAAGTACGCTGAATGGTCGATGAATACCATTCTGATGCTTTGGCGGTTTGGAATACATAAAATCGCTTTTATCGTGGTCTTTTGGTTTATTCGCTGAATTTCTTTCACCAGGAAAATTTGTATATTTCATTCAGAATCACACAGAAAAAGTTAAAAGTCATGAATTGGTAGCCGAAGGCTGAATACCCTTTCATTACGTGGGTTGATAAGTTCCTTGGTTGACTAATATTCGAAAGATAGATGTGAACCTTTTCTCTCGGTTTGATTCAAAAAAAGGGGTGATTTTTTTATACAACTTCTGTAATTTTCAGAATATATTTGTTTGTGCATAACATTCCAGATATTATTCGGGAAAGAATAACATCTTTTATATTTTTCTGTTTTCTGACTACATATACGTATGGTATAACACACATAACCTCACGAACCTCACCAACTCGAAAAAGAGATTACAAAAGCCTTCCAAAAACATTTCCAGGAATCATTCAAGAAGTCGACGAACAAAAAATTTGATGAAAACCATGGGAAGAAAATAGAATACTGTTATTATAACATCTTTTTCCAGACCCAGCCAAATCCTGCATACCAACCAATAACCAAAGATGAATATTACAAGGTCCTCCTTAATCATGGAAAAACACGACTTCTGGCTTCAACAATACCTCTAGAAGAATAATGAGAAAATTGGACAGTTCTATCCATCAAGAAATAATGAGAATATATCGAGTGTTTTTTTTTAGAGTGATAGAACTTTCGATAGGGATAACTGTAAGTTGACAGAAGGCAGAAGCATTTCTGTTTTGACATTTCTGTTCAGTAAGCATTGACAAATTATCGTGGAAAGACTCGCGCCGCAACAACGTTCACAAATTGTTGAAAATTAATTTTAAAATCAGAGTTCTATGCGCCAAACTTAAAGAGTTTTTGGGGAAAATGTCTCTTTTTCATCCAAGCAGGAGCCGCTGGTTTCGAAATTTGGATAACAGTGTAGAGAGGTATTATTCAGGGTTACATAACAGAAAAACATTTGAAAAAAGTGAGGGTAAGTGGCAACAGAAGTAAAAAAAACGTCACAGAGTGTAGTATTTTTAGATTTTTATTAAATATTCATCATTTTGAAAGCAGGCCACATAAAATTTTTATATTTTTCTGATAACCAGTAGGACTTGCCTCGTCACTCAGTTCCGATTTAAAGTTGATTTCTGGGACATTCTGTATATATCAAAACATTCTGGAAAAGTAATGAAGTGAAATCAGGAGCTTTTGCGGGTTATTCATACCACCCACGATCCTCACGAAATTTTGCATTACAACCTTCTTATGATTATTTTGCATCTAGATCACAAAGATTATCTTAGATGAACGAGAAAGATTATTGCATTGCTCATGACTCGCACTCTTTGATTCTCTATCAGTTCATTTCCTGCAATATTCCGTTGAATGAAACTGTGCAGTACTCGATTATCCAGAAAATGTTGTTCGAGGAAGCATGAAAGAGCGACACAATTGAAAGATTTGGAGCCGTAAATAATCCGGAATCGATATCCTTGCATATTTACGTATTCTTAATTTGAAAGCTTGCCAAAAGAAATGCGTTTTCCATTGTTACTGAGAAGAATTATTATGACTACTGGAACCAGATAAGGAATGGTTTCCGCTTGAACTCGATACACGGTGGAGATAAGATGAAATCTATGGGATTCGGAGATTTCTTGCCTCACATTTGGAGTGTGTATGTTCGAAAAAGTGGCGTGGAGCAGTTTTTATCTGGTGTCGAATCCTTTAATATACTCTTTAGATGAAACTGAATCGTGCCTTACTCAAATTTGATATGGCGCGAGTGTATTGTTATTTGAAGTTTTCGATTTTATATGAACTTCACTTCATCTTCTGTAATTCCGATAAGAATGATATACAGGGTGTCACAGAATGAATGAATAATCCTGAAACACTTTATAGAAGATTCGGCCCTAAATAATATTCCAAATATCAAAATCAAATAACTATCACTATATCTCACCTCACACGTGTTTAACAGGATAATTGCTTTAAACAGACTAATTTTAAAATTCAAGATAGTCTATGTTCAAACAAAAGTCAGAAACTAAATCTGTTAGAAACTTTGGAGATCAATAGATATAAAAAAAGACAAATTTTATTGAATGATCAAATAGATTTAAATAGATCTCCCCTACTTAATATTTTTCATTAATTGTATACCATCTCTTTTCACCCCTCTATTTTTTGTTACCAGACCTGTGTATTCAAGGTCATGTTTTGCATTGTATACCTCAGTTTAAATACTTACCTGATGAAGTCATGGTATGACGAAATAATTGTCGTGTCAATCAATAAAATTGCGGAAGTTAACATTTGTTTTTCTTATATAGAAGACTAACAGATTATATCTGTTTTGATATTCAAATTTTGTTATATTTCTTCTATTAAGTAAAAAGCCTTTTTTTATTTTACTTTATAGAAGAGTTATTGGGTCTTTTGTTTCCAAAATAATGATTTCTTCCACACTGCGATGAGTTTCTGTGTAAAGCAAATATATCAAATTTAGCAGTTTCTTCCTGGTCAAATATTCTTAATTAAAATACCGATAGATATGCAAAAACCGTATGAATAACTGTTGTAATTCATTTGGAAAAAATATCCTTCTTCAAATGTCATCATTAAATGTGAAAATTTGAACTTCATGGTAGGAAAAATGTATGAAAGTGCCACTTCAAAGAAAATATGGGCCTTTCATCAAGATTTAAAAATGGTATATGCAATTTCATAACTCGTGTATTTGCGAATTTGTTGCTATTAGTATATAGGACGAGCAACTTCGACTAAATAACAGGATATTGAAGATTCGGTAATTTTTTCTCTCAATCTGTATCTGATGATAAGGGCTTCATGAAAAAAACAACGTAACATAGTGATGAAAACTCATTTATTCCACTTGCCCAGGGAATCGAAATTGAAATCAAATAGTTTTTTCATACTTATTTGAGTAGGTAGAAGAATGAAGAAGAAATATGTTAATGTGATAGATATGTAGTATGTGAAATGTCCACATTATTATAATAAATGTTCGTACTGTCTGTCACCCGCTCTGAGACATGCGTAACATCTACGAATTCACGCTCTCTTCTGAAGTCGCGCAGCGCACTACACTGATCGGAAATCTTTAAAGAAGCTTGCTGGACACGGTTAGGTAACTCGTCAAAATGTCTGATTAGCGCAGGGTAGACCTTATTTTTTAGGCAACTCCGCATCACCATTAACACTATGACTTATAGCAGCGATATTTTCTACTGGATGTACAATTCTTTGTCCTGTTGTTATTGTCGCATCGAGTAGGGAAAATATTGTCCGAAACCTATCAAAAGTTCGAGGAATAACCTGCTCCGATGGACGATTAACAAAACGATAAATTTCTCGAAGTGCTCTATAAGTTTGGCGAATAGAACACTGACTTTGAAATTGAATTTCAACAATTTGTAAACGTTGTTGCGGCGTGGCTCTTTCCATGATATTTTGTCAATGCTTACTGAACAGAAATGTCAAAACAACATGGCTTCTACCTTCTGTGAAATCACAGTTATCCCTATCGAAATTTCTATCACTCTAAAAAAACACCCCATAGATGGATCTCGCTCAATTTTGTCAAGAACTGTATCTTCCATAACGGTGTTAACGATTCCTGCTTGAGCCACAACACCGCTGCCAGGAAGTCGCCCTTAGATGTAACTCTATGATGAATACGTGGTAATCTAGATAACTAATGTTGGGATATCTTTCCTATAAGGGGCTTCAGCTTCACTGGCATGACCTCTGCACTCACCATAAAAGAAATGCATACATTATGTCAAGAAAGTACCGGGAATTATCGATTTAAATCTGGCGGGGCAATGAGGCAGGTAAAAATTTTTTTTCCTAGGTTGGTACCACTGTCCTTAATTACTATGCCAAGCTTGAGCGGGATCTGTCAACTAGTGTGTTTGCAACAGCTTATTAAGTCAGTCGATGTCAGAGTGCGTGCCGATTTTTACTATGAGTGATTACGTTGAGCAAAGAATTTGTTTAAAGTTTTGTGTTGCAAATGAATTTTCGTGTGCCGATGCACTGAAAATGTTGCAAAAGGCCTTTGGTGATAATGCTCTATCGAAAACTCGTGCATATCAGTGGTACAGAGCCTTCAAGGACGGTCGTGAAGTGGTCGCCCATCGACGGCTTCGATCGAAGATAACGTCGATAAAATTAAGGAAAGAGTGCTGGAAAACCGTCGTACCAGCTTGAGAGAGATAGCACATGATCTTAAGATATCCCACGAGTCCGCACATACGATTTTGATTGATATTTTGGGCATGAGAAAGGTGGCCGCACGACTCGTACCGAAAGACCTGAATTTTCTTCAAAAACGTCATCGCGAACAGGTTGCTTCAGACATGCTGGATCGCTGTAATTCCGATTCTACATTCATGGAACGCATTATAACTGGTTATGAGACCTGGGTCTACGAGTACGATATGCAAACAAGCCAGCAATCATCGGAATGGGTGGCAAAAAATGAGCCGAAACCGAAAAAACCACGCCAAAGCCGCTCGAAAATGAAGGCGATGCTCATTGTTTTCTTCGATATCCGTGGCGTGGTGCACTACGAATTCGTTCCAGAGGGTCAGACGGTAAACAAGGAGTATTGCCTAGGCGTTACGAAACGTTTGCGTGAGCGTATCCGTAAGAAGCGGCCAAATTTGTGGGCGAACAACTCATGGATTTTGCATGACGATAACGCGCCTTCTCACCGAGCTACGATTGTGACTGACTTTCTCGCCAAAAACTCAACAAACGTGCTTCAGCAACCACCGTATTCGCCGGCTTTGGCTCCCTGCGACTTTTTCCTCTTCCCAAAACTAAAATTGCCCCTTCGTGGCACCCGTTTTGAGTCGATTGAAGCCATAAAACAAAATTAGGCGCGAGAGCTAAAGTCCATCCCGGAAAGCGCCTATAAAAAATGTTTCGATAATTGGAAGTGCCGTTGGCATAGATGCATTGGAGCAAATGGAGCCTATTTTGAAGGCGACCCAATAAATTTTGACGGTTAAATTTAAAAATTTTGTTTTAATTGAAAATTCCCGGTACTTTCTTGACAGAGTAGTATTTGCATATTCCTGTGATGTGTTATTATTTCGTGGCATGTTCAAAGTTGGGAATTAATGTAACCACATTATAACGAAATCACCAAACTTTCAAACTAAACATCAGTAGGTATGCTAAACGAGATTGGCCACCAAGATCTTGTGATTTAACGCCTTTGAGTTTTTTTTTCGATATCAAAATGAAACCTTTTATTAGAAACTCCTTATATTGAAGCTCTCGACGGAAATGTGGTGTGTGGGAGCTTCCACCTCTTGATTCGGGAGACGCCGTTTCGTTCGGAGTCTGCGCGTCTGATACTCATCAGACAGGCATGACGCGCAGCTTTGCCTGTGACGCCAGTAACAATGTGTTCCTCTTTGAACGGTAGTCGTCAAATCTTGTATACCTTGCTCTATTTGAACTCGGCGGGGACGGTTAGTCATGAATCTTTACACTGGTCGGATCCTCTATTGATAAGCCGGTCGAGCTGCAAGGCAGGTTTCTGGACGAAAGCGAAGAAGTTGTTCGCTACACACTCCCCCTCCAGTGAGCGTCGAGAGAGGTCACGGAATAGGGCGTTGGGAATCAGGCCAGGAGACAGTCCGCCGTTCGGTTGGTCGCGGCGCCATCTCCAGCGGGGATCTGCGGAGCGAAAGGAAAGGCTGTCTCGGAATTATGGATAGGGGCAAAATGAACATCTAAATGAATATGTTCATTCTCTCTTGAAGCAAACCCCTTCAATCAAGTCGGTGTCACCAATGAAGCTCTCGAAGGAAATGCTGGTGTTGCAAGGGAGCTTCCACCTCTTAAGTCGGGAGACGGCGTTTCGTTCGGAGTCTGCTCATCTGGAACTCATCAGACAGGCGTGATGCGCAGCTCTGCCAGTGACAGTGTGTTTCTCTTGGAACGGTGGTTGTCAAATGCTGTATGCCTTGTCCTATTTGAACTCGGGAGGGACGGTAAGTCATGAATCTTCAGACTGGTCGGGTCCTCTATTGGTACGCTGTTCAAGCTGGAACAGAGCAAGGCAGGTTTCTGGACGAGGAGCGAAGAAGTTGTTCGCTACAATATATTTTGTGAAGTTTTTTATAATTTTATGTTTTTTGATTGAACGTACGTATCAATCAGTTTTTTCGATTTGAACGCACCTGTACGAAAATAGCCGTATACATGTTGTTTGCAATGTCATAAGAAGAAAAATAAAAGTTTTTCTACACGAATATAATATGAATTTAATGCATATTTTCAATGTGTAAGATGAAAATTCTTAAGATTTCGGATATTAATTTTCAATGCTGAAAAGTTTACCCTTTCGAAAAAATAGAATCGAAAACATGTCTGAAAACTTCTTCAGACAGGTGCCGAACTTGCCAAGTTGTCGTGTGGAAGCGAAGAATTAATAGTTAATTTCTTCCAGTGAACCTTAAACTCCGAACAAATGCGGAAAGTTATTTTTCGCTTCGACTCTTCGGCTTGTTAGACTGATGGCGATTTAAAATTTGATCTCGACAGTTGCGGAAAGAACTTCCCTAATTATATGCATAAATAAACTTCAGACTCATTTAATTTGATTAGTTTCAGGAAATCCAAGTCACTCCTCGGAGCCTGTGGAAATTTCACAGAGCGTTTGATTGTGATATGTTTTTTGGAGAACTTGAAATCTGCAGATGACTTGGTGAAAAGTTTTCATCCTCGGATGTTTTTCTCTCGTTTCAAAATTGAACTTTTCAGACGGAACGTGCTCAAATACTCCATCAGATTGGAAAATGAAAAAATGCAGTATATTTAAATGAATCCAGGCAGAACGTACTTTCAGTTTCTTTGAAGTTTCCATCATAAATGAATTTGTACAACCAAAATTTCTCTATCAGTAAAATAAGATTGAAATTTCAATTATTACCTATGCATTTATAAATATCTGGTGGTTAGCAAGAACCTGGTGTTATTTTTAGAGTGATGGAATTTTCGATAGGGATAACTGTGATTTTACAGAAGGTAGAAGCCAAGTTTTTTTGACATTTCTGTTTAGTAAGCATTGATACAATATCTTAGAAATACTCACGCCGTCACGACATTCACAAATTGTTGAAATTTATTTTCAAAATCATTGTTCTATTCGACAAACTTATAGAGTGCTTCGTGAAATTTATGGTTTACATAATCGTCCATTAGAGCAGCTTATTCGTCACCACATGGAAAATATTGCGTAAAGATCTTGGTCTACACCCATACAAGATCCAACTGGTTCAATAACTAGAGTGACTTGACCATAATAAGCGTCGTTTGTTTGCTGATTGGTCCCTAGAACAGCTTGAAGTTGATCCACTTTTTAATCGTAAAATTGTGTTAAGTGATGAAGCTCATTTCTGGTTGAACGGCTATGTAAACGAGCAAAATTGCCTTATATGGAGTGAAAACAATCCTCAAGAAGTTCTGCAGGTTCCATTGCATCCTGAAAAATGCACTGTATGGTGTGCATTACACGCTGGAGGTATCATCGGTCCATATTTCTTTGAAAACGATGCTGAAGCTAATGTTACTGTAAATGGTGCTCGTTACAGATCGATGATCAATGATTATCTGTTTCAAAATTTGAATGGTATCGACCCAGAAGTATTTTGGTTCCAACAAGATGTTGCTACACCTCTATTTCCAGAAATGGCCCAATTAATTGGCCTCCAAGATCATGCGACATAACTCCACTGGATTATTTTCTTTGGGGTCATGTCAAGTCATTGGTTTATGCTGATAAACCAGAAACAACAGACGCTTTGGAAACCAACATAACTCGTGTTATTGATGAAATAAGGCCTGAATTACTCGAAAAAGAGGTCCAAAATTGGTCTGGAATTCGGTTCCTCAGAGCTAGTCGTGGTGCACATATGTCGAAAATTATTCTCAAAACATAAATGTCATGAAATTATCTTTCAAATAGAAAAAAAATTACTTCAATCTTAATTTAAATGTGTTTTATTTCAATTTGAAGTTCTATCACTCTAAAAAAAACACCCGATAGCTTGGCCCAAACATTTGCCAACAGCAATAAGTTGTTTGGCGTTGCGTATTGCGTGTTCTTGTCTACTGTTTTTCAGGTATATTTTCCAGGCTAGTATACCATAAGAGAGCCGATTGAAAATATCCAAATATACACACTTGCATCTTAATAGAAACCATAACTTGTTATAAATATTATTTTCAGCCTTTATTCACGAAAATGAGAGATGCTTTAATAAAAACAGAATCCATTAATTCGCGGATAGGTACCCACTTCTACCCAATCCTCTTCTGAATGCGGTCGAGTGTTAAACCTATCCAACATGGCACTAGACTTCTGCACTCGAACTAAAAATTCATAATCTACATGGTGGTTCATGCAAATTAAATTGCTTCCTCAACTTTCAGATTAGTTTCGCAATTAGCCCTTTCAGTCTCTCCCCGTTCTCTTTTTGGGGTTATTTATGAATTGGTTTTGAACGAATGCATTTTATCAAGTTTCGAACTTTTCCCTTGTTCGTGTATGTTCTGTACGGCATAAAATTATTATGAGTTTGGAGTACCTTCAGAACTTTTTCTACAGCATAAGGTTATTGAGGACATGAATGGATCATCCAGAATATTCACTTTTTTTATCATGTTGAGATTTCTCAGTAAAAACTCATTGAATTCGTTCTTTGCCCATGGCAAGCGCAGAGTAGTTGAATGAAATTGGGGTTACCGAATTATCGGAGTAAAATGTTTTCATCACGACTAATCTTCTGGTTCGATACCATTCAAATTTTGAAACGAATAATCATTGATCATCGGTCTGTAATGAGCACCATTCATCATAACATTAGCTACAGCATCGTTTTTAAAGAAATATGGACCGATGATGCCTTTTTCAGGATGCAATGGAACCTCCAGAACTTCTTGAGGATTGTTTTCACTCCATATACGGCAATTTTGCTTGTTCACATAGCCGTTCAACCAGAAACGAGCTTCATTACTAAACACAATTTTACGATAAAAAAGTGGATCAATTTCAAGCTATCGGATCTTATATGAGTGTAGATCAAGATCTTTATGCGAAATTTTTCAAGTGGTGGATACACAGAGTTCAACTTGTTGTGAACGTCGACGAATACACAAATCTGGATCATCATTAACACTATGACTTATAGCAGCAATATTTTCTTCTGTACGTACAGTTCTTTATCTTTTGTTGTTGTTGCATCGAGTAGAGAAAATGTTGTCCGAAAGCTATCGATAGTTTGTCGAATAAGCTGCTCTGATGGACGATTATGTAAACCATAAATTTCACGACGTGCTCTATAAGTTTGGCGAAGAGAACACTGATTTTGAGAATAAATTTCTATGCTTACTGAACAGAAATGTCAAAACAATATGGCTTCTACCTTCTGCTAAATCACAGTTCTCCCTGTCGAAATTTCTATCATTCTAAAAAAACACCCGATATATACATTCTGTCAAGAAAGTACCGGGAATTATCGATTTAAATCTGGCGGGACAATGAAGCAGGTAAAATTTTTTTTTCCTAGGTTGGTACCTCTGTCCTTAATTACTATGCCAAGCTTGAGCGGGATCTGTCAACTAGTGTGTTTGCAACAGCTGATTAAGTCAGTCGATGGCAGAGTGCGTGCCGATTTTTACTATGGGTGATTACGTTGAGCAAAGAATTTGTTTAAAGTTTTGTGTTGCAAATGAATTTTCGTGTGCCGATGCACTGAAAATGTTGCAAAAGGCCCTTGGTGATAATGCTCTATCGAAAACTCGTGCATATCAGTGGTACAGAGCCTTCAAGGACGGTCGTGAAGTGGTCGCCCATCGACGTCTTCGATCGAAGATAACGTCGATAAAATTAAGGAAAGGGTGCTGGAAAACCGTCGTACCAGCTTGAGGGAGATAGCACATGATCTTAAGATATCCCACGAGTCCGCACGTACGATTTTGATTGAAATTTTGGGCATGAGAAAGGTGGCCGCACGACTCGTACCGAAAGACCTGAATTTTCTTCAAAAACGTCATCGCGAACAGGTTGCTTCAGACATGCTGGATCGTTGTAATTCCGATTCTACATTCATGGAACGCATTATAACTGATGATGAGACCTGGGTCTACGAGTACGTTATGCAAACAAGCCAGCAGTCATCGGAATGGGTGGCAAAAAATGAGCCGAAACCGAAAAAACCACGCCAAAGCCGCTCGAAAATGAAGGTGATGCTCATTGTTTTCTTCGATATCCGTGGCGTGGTGCACTACGAATTCGTTCCAGAGGGTCAGACGGTAAACAAGGAGTATTACCTAGGCGTTATGAAACGTTTGCGTGAGCGTATCCGTAAGAAGCGGCCAAATTTGTGGGCGAACATCTCATGGATTTTGCATGACGATAACGCGCCTTCTCACCGAGCTACGATTGTGACTGACTTTCTCGCCAAAAACTCAAGAAACGTGCTTCAGCAACCACCGTATTCGCCGGATTTGGCTCCCTGCGACTTTTTCCTCTTCCCAAAACTAAAATTGCCCCTTTGTTGGACCCGTTTTGAGTCGATTGAAGCCATGAAACAAAATTCGGCGCGAGAGCTAAAGTCCATCCCGGAAAGCGCCTATAAAAAATGTTTCGATAATTGGAAGTGCCGTTGGCATAGATGTATTGGAGCAAATGGCGACCCAATAAATTTTGACGATTAAATGTAAAAATGTTGTTTTAATTGAAAATTCCCGGTACTTTCTTGACAGAGTAGTATGTTGATGCAAATCGGCGACTAACGTGAGATCGATGAGAGGATGAATTTATCGAATTCAACTGTTTATGACCTCTTGAAAGGCCTGGGTTCAACCGAGGAGCTCGATATATGGGTTCCTCAAGTTCTCACGGAGACAAATTTGTGTCTTGGCGTTAACTTCTGTGATTCGCTTCTGAAACGTCATAAAAATTATCAATTTTTGAAGACCATCAGTGCTGGGGACGAAAATGGGTTGTATGTTACAATGTCAAACGCGAGAGATCGTGGAGCAAAAAAGATGGACCGGCTCAAAATATTTCCAGTGCCAATATTCATCGAAAAAAGGGGTGCTGTATGTTAGGTGGGATTTTAAAGGACTCTTTTTATTTGAGATTTTGACGAATAGCACAACAATTAATTCAGTCTAATGTCATAAGCTGATGGACAAACTGAATGATGCACTTTAACAGAAAAGGCCAGAATTAATCAACAGAAAAGGTGTAGTGTTCCACCAAGATGCAAGAACTCATACAAAATTTGGTCACTCTTCAAAAGCTTTTGCAGATTGAATGGAATACACTGCCACACCCACCATATTTTCCAGATCTGGATTTTCATCAAGTGAAGACTGATCCAATTAAACAGTAGTAAAAAATGGTTAAAAACGTTGAAATCGGGAAGAAATCTAGTCTGCTGCTGGTCTATAGAAAGTGATATTCTTATCATTCAGATTGTAAACAGAATCACAGAAACAATTTAATGAAAACAACCCATTACAAATCTTTGAATTTTGAGCTCACAATCTAAAAAATAATTATTCCAATCTAAAGAAAGGATTTGAGAATCTCCAAAATGGAAGATAATTCAAGAGAAGAATAAGCTGATTATGGCACAGCTGCTTGAGCATCAGAAAGATTCTCACAATTCTGACAAACTTCTTATTGTTGAACGACAACTATTTCGCCACAGTGTGGTTCAATCATTTTCTACATTTGAACTTATACTGTGTGAAAATTTACATAGGTTCTTCGCTTTGTGTTACAAGAATCTCTTCGTGCAGGGTAATTTACCACTTAAGATTTTCAAAAATTTGAAACTCTCATTGAATAAGATTCTACTAAATTTCGAATCTGCACTACTGATGACTGATACAGTCAGTAGATCTTATATTTCATTCCGAGTACACAATGTGAGCAGAAACAAAACATTAAATTGTTGCAGTTTGAGTGTTATAGGAACTAGACAAAGGGATTATATCTATACTCATTATGGTAAGCAGAGGAGAAGTCCTAACACTCCCTTGGAGATATTTTGAGAACTGTTATTGAGCCATGTTTCCAAGTGCTACTGGGGTCTAAATTGTACACAACAAGCTAGCCACATTAATGGGGAGAATCCTTGGGGAAGATGATATCCGTCTAATTATACCCTATTGTTTGTTATATGCAGACTGTAAATCATGTAACAGAAATGACAATTAGGGTCATGTGCGTTACGAGAGAACTATTTGCAAATTAAACTTATTTGAATAGGTATACAGGAACAGGGATTGCACAGAACCAAAGTCATTTCTGCATCAATAATTAACTTCTGGTCAGTCAGTTTCAAATTTAAGTGCATTCTGAGAAATATACTTGTTTCATTTTGCAGTAGATACGAAAATAAAAATGGATCTACTTCAGTCGGCGGTTAACCGAAATTTATGCAGCATTAATTTTGGTTATGGATGCATCGATACATTTAGTTGGATTAATAATGAAACATACTGAGCATTGGAATTTTTTGAAATGTTAATTGAACTTCATATCTCAACCCAACCAAAAAATCCGCGATCAAGTCTAAATTTATATTATTAAATAATCAAACGAAAATCTTAAGGATTACACTGGTATTCCTTATTTCATTCAGATTATTTATAACACAGCTAAAAAGTACTGAAAATTTAAAGAAAGTTGATTTTTTCTTAGATTAATAAGATATATTCTCGATTGAAGATAATATTTTAAATTTCTGACATTGAAACGGAATATTTCTGTGAAACCTATACATAATTTAATTTTTTTTTTAATAAAACAAAATATCTGTCTTATATTTTTAATTCCAGTTTAAAGATCTCATAAAAGTAAGGTATGCGATATATTTTCATTATATGTTTCTATTTATAATGCAAAAATTCGACTGACAATTATGGATGAGAGTTTACTACTTTATTCTGAAGAATTTGTTATATTTGCCAATTTATATAGGTAATTTTTTAGTGTAGAACTTGTTATAAAGGTTGAATTGTATCAGTCCTTACTTGGTGAAAATCCATATTAAATAATTTGAAATAAGGTTATTCTGATTTTCACAAATTTTTATTGTTAAACTCACAACAATTGTTTCGCTATCACAGTAGCATCATCAGGCAAGATCACATTTTGAATAACTAAGCTTGTTTCCGAAATCCGTGGCTATTTATATTACAGTAAGTACAATAAATTTTTATTGAGCACTAAAACCCAAAAAAGGGTCCCTGCAAATTCCAGCTCATCTGAATATATTTAACAGAGGTGAACTATTTAAATCTATTTGTTCGTTAAGTAATATTCCAATTTTATTATGTTTATTTATCTCTAGGGATTCTAACAGATTTAAGGCATAACTTTTGCTTTCTATATGTAGAATTTCAAAGTTATGGTTGAAAGTATGTCCTGTTTCTAACAAATGGTTGGAATATGTAGAATTGCTTTTATTATTGAGGAAACTCTTCAAATGTTCACACATCCTATGACGGAAAGTTCTTCCAGTCTGGCCTATGTAAACTTTAGGGCAATCACCGCAGGTTAAATTATAAATATTTTCAATATTTCACAAACCAACCTATACGGATTCTATTATACACAATAAATCAAATCATCCTCTAAATCAAAAATTATCAGCATTTAATTGTATGATGCATAGATTAGTTAATATTCCCATGAATCGAGAAAATTATATTTCAGAACTTATTTAAACAAATAGCTATTAATAATGACTATGATCCAAAGTTGATAGACAAATTATTGATGAATAAAAATAATAAAATAGCTTTAAATATGGTGTTTCCTAATATAAAAGAAAATTTTAAATACATTTCTATAAAATACACTGAAGGTATTTCTGAGAAAATTGCTACATACCTCAAAAATAAGTATAATTTGAGAACTTCATTTAAAAATAATTTAAACCTGAGTAAATTTATCAAAAATAATAAAGACTACATACATAAAGATAATAAATCTGGGGTTTGTAAGTTAACCTGCGGTGATTGCCCTAAAGTTTACAAAGGTCAGACTGGAAGAACTTTCCGTCATAGGATGTGTGAACATTTGAAGAGTTTCCTCAAGAATAAAAGCAATTCTACATATTCCAACCATTTGTTAGAAACAGGACATACTTTCAACCATAACTTTGAAATTCTACATATAGAAAGCAAAAGTTATGCCTTGAATCTGTTAGAATCCCTAGAGATAAATAAACATAATAAAATTGGAATATTACTTAACGAACAAATAGATTTAAATAGCTCACCTCTGTTAAATATATTCAGATAAGCTGGAATTTGCTGGGACCCTTTTTTGGGTTTTAGTGCTCAATAAAAATTTATTGTACTTACTGTAATATAAATAGCCACGGATTTCGGAAACAAGCTTAGTTATTCAAAATGTGATCTTGCCTGATGATGCTACTGTGATAGCGAAATAATTGTTGTGAGTTTAACAATAAAAATTTGTGAAAATCAGAATAACCTTATTTCAAATTATTTGTTATAAAGGTGTCCCAGAAATCAACGTCAAGCTAGAACTGGCTGACGAGGCAAGTCGTGGTGGTTATCAAAAAAATATGAAAAAAGTCTATGTGGCATGCTTCAGCTTCATCGCTAAATTTGATTTTTCTGGAAAATTACTCATTATTTCGCGAACTTGAAATGCATCGGATGGTTACGAGTCTCCACTTCTTGCACTAGTTGAACTCTGTAAGCTTTCATACCGAGCTCTTTATGCAAAATTCTCCTCAGAGTAGTGCCAGAAATGTTCAGTTCTTAAACAGGATGGCGAGTTGATGTTGGTAGATGTTCAGCCACATTCTGGGTTACACCAGCGATGTTTTTCAGCGTGCTCACCAGACGAGAACGTGAACGGGTTGTTTCATCAAATGACGATCCAGTTTTACGAACTCGATTCGCAAATTGCTGTTTTATTTCTATTAAAGTTTCTACGTGAATTTCCAACAGTTCGGATAGAATTTTCACTACCTTGGAAATGAGTGTTTAATATTTCCTAGTCTTGTTCAAACGTAAATCGACTCATTTCATCAACATCAGACTCGAAAAATCAACTATTCCAAAATGCAAACTCTAGAAGGCCCAACCTTTGCAACTTAAACACTCACCCTACATTCCATTCCGAATTCAAATGAATTCAATGAACAAAGGATATAATACAAAATGTACAATTCGGTAATTCTGAAACTGTCCTCAATCAATACAGCTGTAAAAAGGAAAAATTTCGAATGCCGATTTGCCTCTGTTATAGTGCTGCATTTTTTGTCATATGGCAAGATGAGTTAATCCAATTTGTCGTCCATGAATCGCCTAAAGTTATTTTCCATTTTTTCGCTGTCTATCTTCGGTTGTTTGTTCCCAGAATACAATGGTGAACTGACACTCATCCTTCTGGTGCCAATGTTCTCTGGGGTAATCCGAATGCCACTTTTGGAGATGTGACTATATGTATATAGTGAAAATGAATCATTTTTCATACCTATGCGGCATAATAAAGGAAACAGATGTTCTGAGCTAGGGAGGTGTATGAATATTTCAGCATGTCAGGGGTTCACGTTTCTACCATTTACACCCTGTACCTCGAAAGAAATTTCCTGTAGTACTAAATTTTCATCAAGGAGTCATTTGTTTCGAATAACAAAGCACCAGAGTCTTCTTTATCGCACAGAATTTGAAAAAACAGTTTATGCTTTTTTCATATGAAAGAATGTTACTAGGTTCAATTGGACAGTTTCGGGTGTTTTTTTTTTTAGAGAGATAGAATATCGATAGGGATAACTGTGATTTAACAGAAGGTAGAAGCCATGTTGTTCTGATACTTCTGTTCAGTAAGCATTGTCAAATTATCGAGGAAAGACTCACACCGCAAAAAAATTTACAAATTGTTGAAATTGATTTTCAAAATCAGTGTTCTATTCGCCAAACTTATAGAGCACTTCGTGAAATTTAGGGTTTACATAATCATCCATCAGGGCAGCTTATTCCTCGAACTGTTGATATATTTCGGATAACATTTTATCTACTCGATGCAACAACAAGACAAAGAACTATACGTACAGAAGAAAATATCGCTGCTGTAAGTCATAGTGTTGATGATCCAGATTTGTATGTTCTTTGACATTCACAACAAGTTTGACTCTGTGCATCCACCACATGGAAAATTTTGCATGAAGATCTTGGTGTACACTCATACAAGATCCAACTGGTTCAAGAACTAAAGCCACTTGACCATAATAAGCGTCGTTTGTTTGCTGATTGAGCCCTAAAAGCGCTTGAAGTTGATCCACTTTTTTATCGTAAAACTGTGTTTAGTGATGAAGCTTATTTCTGGTTGAACGGCTCTGTAAACAAGCAAAATTGCCGTATATGGAATGAAAACAATCCTCTGCAGTTCTGCAGGTTCCATTGCATCCTGAAAAATGCACTGTATGGTGTGCTTTACCCGCTGGAGGCATAATCGGACCATATTTATTCAAAAACGATGCTGAAGCTAATGTTACAGTGAATAGTGCTCATTACAGATCGAGGACGAATGATTATTTGTTTCAAAGTTCGAATGGTATCGACCCAGACGTGTTTTGGTTCCATCAGGATGGTGCTACACCTCATGCTGCTACCGTAACAAATGATTTGTTTAAAGAAAGATTTGGCGATAACATTATTTCGAGAAACGGTCCAATTAATTGGCCTCCAAGATCTTGCGACATAACACCACTGGATTATTTTCTTTGGGGTTGTGTCAAGTCATTGGTTTTTGCTGATAAACCAGAAACAATAGACGCGTTGGAAGCCAACATAACTCGTGTTATTGATGAAATAAGGCCTGAATTACTCTAAAAGGTCGTCCAAAATTGGTCTGGTCGAATGCGGTTCCTCAGAGTTAGTCGTGGTGGACATATGCCGGAAATTATTTTTAAAACATAAATGTCATAAAACTATCTTTCAAATAAAAAAATATTTGGCTTCAATATTAATTCAAATATGATGTATTTCAATTTAGAGTTCTATCCCTTAAAAAAGACATCCGATAATTTTCTTTCTATTGTTGGAAAAACTTTTTCAGTAATAACTAAAATATCACACAGAATAATTCTGCAAATTTTACTACAAAGTAGATATAAGGAATTAATACCCATTACACAGTACCAGAAGGAATAAGAAAATCCAAAGAAAATATGGAATATCTATTAAAAATTTTGAATGAATACTTGAAGGATACGATCGTTCCTTTCCTAGCAATGTATTATGAAGACCAAATTTCTCTCCAGAAATGCGCAACATGACCTTACGAATTTCTTCGAAAATAACTCTCTTTGAGATTGTTTATTCAAAAAATCTCCAGAAACATGAAGCACATCTTCAAAAAGGCCATTTGGAATTTCCACGTCGATAACTCTTCTGTCCCACTACGAAAATAGAAAATAATTAATGAATAATTATATAGGTGTGCTGTATGTTTTGAGAGTTTTTAAGGAATATTTTTAAAGAAAGTTGTTTTCGAAGAAATTCTGGAGGTTATGTTGTGCATTGTTGGAGAGGAATATTGTTTACATAATACATTGTTGCGAAACAAACGTTTTTATCCTTCAAGTATACACACATCCTCAAAAGTCTCGACCCCCCTAGGTTTCTCAAGAAATAAACAATGAGATGAATATTTTCTTCTATGTCAACTGAAATATATTTGATAGAAAATCTTTGTTTGTTACTCTTTGCTTTTTGCAGAATGTGACAAAATAGGAAAAATGAGAAAAAATCTAAATTTATCCATTATTTTTTTTGATTAATTATAGTTATTTCTAGAGGAATGAAGGGTAAGCGAATATTTGTTATTGATTGATGTTATATTTATTGAATATGAATATGTGAATACTGATGAAGCTAAGGTTATCTTAAAACTTGTTTTTCGGTAATGTTTTACAAATCTTGAGTTTTTTTTTATATAAAGTACCTTGGTTAGATATCCAATAATATTGAATAGTCTAAGTAAGATAGTTTTGTGATGAAATTCTTAAGATTATGTTGGATATTCTTGAAAGATATTGGTTTTCATAAGATTGATTAGCAGAAACAAAATTTTGTCTATTCAAAATGTTTAATTTATAGGATTTTGGTCAATAATTTTTATTTATTGGATTTTGTTATACCATTCGGATGTCTTATAATGAATGTTTATTTTATATGTCATGATATAAGTGGTACTTATACGACATTATTTTAATTTATTCTCAGAAGTTATAATCATTAAATATAATTTTTTGGAATTAAATATGTAGAAGGCTAATTTTTAAAAAATTTTTCAAAAATTTTTAAAATATTTAAATAATAGTTATTTCACATTCAGTAGCCCGTATTACCACCTCTTCTTTCAATCAACTGTTCAATCCGCCTAGGCATCCCACGAATCAAGTCATTAATGAAATTTTCAGGCATATCGTTCCATTCTTCCTGAAGGGCTAAACTAAATTCCTGAAAAGTTGAAGGTGGGTTTTGGCGATTGCATAGTGCTCTCCCTAAGTAATCACATACTTGCTCGATTGGATTAATATTTGGCCAGTTTGCTGGCCAGTTCATTCTCTGGATATTTTTCTCTTGAAAATTGTTCTGAAACCTTCGTGTGCGGTTTGGTAGAGCGTTATCATTCTGATAAATGAAATTATCACCAAATTCGTTGCACAGAGGAACAGTTATTGATTCAATAATGTTTTCTACGTAGATGGTACCAGTCATTGTTCGTTCAACGATAATAAGAGGTGTAGGGTGACCGAACATTATACCCCCCCAGCACATTATTGATCCGCCTTGAAACGGCACAACTTCTAGGGCGAAATTGAGTTGCTCTAGTCTGCCTGGATCTCACCAAACCCTTTTCCGTCGACTATCACTTTGCAAACCGAATCGTGACTCGTTCGAAAAAAGTACGTTGCGCCATTGTGATAAAAGCCAGTCTTGGTGGTGTTCTGCCCATTGCCAACGGGTAGCTTTATGTCCAGGTGATAGCCGAGGTACTCTTAAAGATGCCCTTAAATTTGACGAATGCAACCGTCTCTTTATGGTACTGGTTGAGACTACCCTTCTATAGGTCTTCAAAAAATGACTTCGAAGGGCTATTACAGATACCGTTCGATTCCTCCGAGTAACATTTGCGATATAATGGTCTTTCCTTGCAGATGTTACTCTGGGTCGACCAGACACCAGTCCGCGGGCAACGCTCCTAGTTTACAGGAAAAGGGCCACTACGCGCCTTACTGAAGTCCGTGGAATATTCAAATGTTGCATAATCTAGTGGTTCGACAAAGCTTGTTTGATGTAGGGCTACTGTTCTTGCCCGGTCAAACTGAGAAATTGGATGTGCCGTCATTTTCCACGGAATATTCTCAATATTACTGTTTTTATTCACTGAAAACTGATTTACTTCGAATACAACTGTATTCTCCCGAACAAGAAACATTTTTTGCTGGTTTATTGTTTTCATTTAAGTGATAAGATAGTGAAGATTCCACATGAAAAAAAATGGTCATGTTACATTTAACAAGTTCAGAGTTGGGGGGGCAAGACTTTTGACGATGTGTGTATATTTAATATTTTTGATAAATATTTTCATTTTCTATGGATTTTTCATTCCTTTTGGTAATGGTGTAATGGATGTTAATTCTTTATGTATATCAAATTGAAATTGTGTTTCCCAAGACACTTATTTAATTTATTATTGAAAAGTTCTTGAGAAATTATTTTATGAAATCAAAATTTGTACTAAGGTTAGCAGAATTAATCTGTGTGACATTTAAGATATTGTAAAAGCTTTCTATCAAGTAAAACCTCCATTTTTTTAGTAATTAAAACTTAAATTGATTCATACGCCTTCCAGAATGTTCTGGGGTTAAGAGACAAATCTGTAAATCATTTCTAACCATGAGTCCTACGTCAATATCAGAGTCTTATATTGAAAAAAAGTTTTATTGAAGCTAGAATTTAGAATATACTATGAACATATCCGGATCTGGTGAATAGGAATGAAAATTCAGGTTAACCATAGAAAAGTAGTGATAGGTTAGTTTGCAGTTAGTTATTCCATTAACAATTGTCATCGAAATTTTGTTGAGCATTATATTATATATCAATTTAATTGGATAAAATCGAATTCAAGGAAATACTAGGTCCTTATTTTAATCTACTTTATCGAATAAATTAAGAATTTTTTCAGCAATTAGAATCTTCACTAATACTAACTGTATAACCAGAAGTCCAACAGCCGATGTGAATATATACATTATCAATAACATTCTGAGGAAACATAAAGTTTTCCTCAATTTGCATGAATTCTTAACTTCGAATCAAGAAGAGACCTGAACAGTTGGGATTGAGCAAAATGAAGGAGCGAAGAAACAATTGAAACCAAATAGTCACCGATTCAGTTTAATTTGAACAGGTTGATCGTTTTTCAGTTAGTCCCTTCTCTTTGAATTGCTCTAGTTATGTTTCTCTCTATTGCGTTGGAAAATTCTAAGAGGAAAAAATTGGAAAACCCCCCTGTTCGAAGCTCTGCCGAAGCCTACAATCAGCATATATAATAGTTGAGATCTAATTTGTTCATTCAGTTTGAAAATATAGCAAACACTACGAAACTCGAATCACTTTATACTCTTAATAATAAAAAAGTGATAGAAAACAAAATAATTTCTTATTTCAATCCATTAAAATGAACTATCACAAAGTAATGGACTACTCCATCCAAAATTCTAAGAGGAAAAGTTCTAGAAATCAAATTGAAAAACATTTTTTTGAAGTCGAACCAATTGAAGTAAAAAGGTTTTTTTCGTAACATTTATTGAAATTTATAATCTGGTTTTTACAAGTATTAAGTAAATGTGATGTTAAAAAAATGTATATGAGACAATAAAATAGAAAGGCCTTTTACTTGATAGAAGAAATATAACAAAATTTGAATATTAAAACAAATTGAAATATGTTTATCTTCTACAATTTTAATTTCAAAAAAATTTTTTTATTCAAAAAAACTTTTAGAATTAAATTTATGTCTAAAACAAGCACAAGTATAAACAAGTAAAAGGCCTTTCTTTTTTATTTTATGTATAATTTATAATTATATTTTGGCTTCAATAAATCTCATTATGGAATGTCAATGAATTTAAATAAACCTTAAAATATCTCACACTGTTCTTTGATTTTGTAAGAACATAGATCAATCTTGAATTATAAAGTTGATCTGTGTTTCTAAGCATTAGTCCTTTTACACGTGTTGAGAGATATAGGTTAGTTTTTTGATTTTGATATTTGGAATATTATTGAGGACTGAAGACAGAATTGCTTAGAATTATATTTGTTTTTTGAAGATATAGTGCATTTTTTTAGAGATTTCTGAATTAACTTATTCGAATATTTAAATATATTAAATATTTCAAATAAATTATATTCTTTGAGAAGTTCTTTAAGTGTGTTCATGTTTTTAAAAGGCAATTGGTGTTCTTAAAGGTAAGACCAGAAACAAACTTTTGTCTCCTTTAAATATTTATTTATTAGTTTTAATTACTTTCGTATATCTGTTGGTTTATTTATTCCATTTGACATTATATATTGAGTTTTGATTATATACGTCTATTAAATGTAAGCGGTGCTTGTTTTAGACATAAATTTAATTCTAAAAGTTTTTTTTAATGAAAAAATTTTTTTGAAATTAAAATTGTAGAAGATAAACATATTTCAATTTGTTTTAATATTCAAATTTTGGTATATGAGACAGTAATTTATTTCCACAAAAATGTTTGTACTACTACAACAATTGTTTCACCACGATGTGGCTTCTTCAGGTATTACATTGTACTGTGTGTGTTTTAAAAATTCATGTAGAAGTTACCAAACATGATGATACTACTTCAAATGAAGCCAGTTGGCCAAGCCCCTCTTTAATCTTCTTATGTCGAAAGGGTTTTCTTCCGGTTGATCTAAAATGCTGTTTTCATGGCCTTCCAGATTTAAGTGGTATTATCTTGAAAGTTTTCTGATTTTGTTTTCATCACTAACGAAGGGTATCTTCGAATCATTGCGAATTGTCATATTAGAAACACACCAGGGTGCGCAATTTTCACTAACATTGTCCAGTTCATTCAGATATTCCTGAAGGTTTTTGGAAGTTGTAACTGCATTCTCACGGGATGTCAATGTCGCTATGTCATCTGCAGAAGTGGCTAGTGTAGTGTTTTGCCTTTCTGGAATGTCGGATGTTTAAATCAGATAAAGCAGTGGACCTAATATATTTTCCTATGGAACCACTGCTCAGATAGAAGGGTTGTCGAAGAATTTTTTTCAATTTGAAGAGTAATCCACTATGCTAAAATTTGTCAACAGCTTGAGATGAGTCTAAAAATAGAGCTGTGCAATATTCTTTTCTTCAAGACTTGTTCAAACGGTGTTTATTACCCGGAGTATATCGATGTGCTGCTGAATGATCTACTCTAAATTCTAGTTGATAGTTTGGTAGAAGTTTGTGTATATGAATATCCCTCCTCAATCTTTTGAACAGAAGTTTCTTAAACAAATTTTCCAAAAGTGGTAATAGGCTTATC
This sequence comes from Megalocaria dilatata, assembly GCA_034642435.1. NCBI lineage: Eukaryota > Metazoa > Arthropoda > Insecta > Coleoptera > Coccinellidae > Megalocaria > Megalocaria dilatata. Next base: position 45,816,902 of record CM067860.1, read on the forward strand.
GTCCTAAAGAATCAGATTGGCTTGGTTTTGGTATCATAATTATTTCTGCATATTTTCAGATTGTGGGATAATAAAAAATACTCAATTGTTGTATATTGTATTGAGTAATATTATAGCTTTCTGTGACAGTTTTTACAGAATCTCTTATTGTATTATATCAAAACCGGCAGCTTTTTTATTTTTCAATTTCTTGGTCTCTTTGGGTTTCAAAGGTTCTATGACTCAATATCAATATCGTTTTTACCCGGGTCAGTACTTTAGGCAAATGTGTTTCAAATAAGTTTAGTAGTCAACTTTTCATGGTAGATTTTTAGTAGATTTTAGCTCCTGATGAAAATGCTGAATAATGGCCCGAGCACAGAGTATGTGGTATGTGGACCACAGAATCTGTGGTATTTGCACCAGAGAGTCTGTGGTATTTTGACCACTGACCACAGAGTCTTTGATTGGGCAACTGTGATCTGCTGTTACAAATTGTCTCTCTACCACAGAGCAACGACAGAAGTAATAGTCAAGTCACTTGTCGTTTGTCTTTGTCTCTCTTCTATTTTGTTGTGTTCTGTTATTTGCTAATAGAGACTGCGCCTTTTTAAATCTTTAGCAGCTTCATTTTTATTGAGATGAATCTCAGATTAGTTATGTATTCATTGTTCGTTTCATTTTTCTGTTATCATCAGTTTATATTATTATAATAATTTTTTATTATTGTTGCCATCTAGTAGAACAAACTCATATTTCTTCTGTATTTGGTAGGTTAATTTGATGTAGAAGTCTGTAATGGTATGAAATTATTGCAGATGTAGGTTACCGATATACTTTTTGTAAAGGTAGAATTACTAGTATGAATTCTAAAGTGCCCAATTTTCAATAATAGATCACATTTTTTTTATTTCAGTCAATCTAAGTTCTATGAAAGACTCGGTAGATTTTTTGGTAGATTCTGAAAGATGTTCAGTAGATTTTCGGTAGATTTTTGGTAGATAGTTAATAGATTCCTTGAAAAAAGGGTGGTAACGCTGCTAATTGGGAATACAACTGTCTTCCGCATTTAGTTCCATTTGTTTTAATACCTGTCTATACATTTATAAGAACCTATGTAAGTTTTCACACAGTATCAGTTCAAATGTAGAACATTATTGAGCCACAGTGTTGAGAAACACTTGTCTGCTGAGCCCACGGAAGTACTACGGCCTCGAGAATTTCGCAGCGGTAGACTTCTTGATTGATTTTGACCCCTTTAACCACGAAAATCAAGGGTGTTTTGCCGCTGGCTCAGTTTCCACCCTAGACCATGACGGATTGCGGATTTTGATGATGTCGACGTACCGGAAGCCTATGCGGACCAGACTCTGTCGATTTGGTGGTTGAGGGATTGTTCTACGGTGAAAAACTTCTCGTTTGTGAAGAGAATGCGATTCCATTGCTGACCGGCGACAAGATGAAGGAGTTGGTGGCACCTTAGGATTCGTACGCGCTTGTTTTCATCCGTGAGGACTTGAACTTTTTGGAGCTGTATGGCTTGAGGTTGAGCTTCTTTATGGACATTTGACAAACAGATTCACGGTTGATACCGGTCTCATGGAATATTTCCTTCTTGAAGACTCTCGGATTTCTATTGACTCGCTTCTTGACGATGTTGCGATTGCTAGACGTATTAGCACTGCGTTTTCTCCTACTTCCTAGACGACGACCATCTTGGCCCAGCTCCTTGAAATGGCAAATTGCATCGGACACGGTTTGTCGAGGCACTTTGAGCCAACGAACAATTTTGCATTGACGCTTACTTTGACGAAACGGCTCCAAAATTGCATTACGTTTGTTTGATGTTCTAACATTCTGCAAAATAAAGTAATATCAAACTGAAAATTCTCATATTAGTACAATGAAGTGAAGAGAATCTAATAGAAAAAAAATTATTCGGCTGCGCTGAAATATAATAGTTTTGTCACACAGTCAAATTTGTCCGAAGTTTTCGAGTGGATATTCTTTCTGGACACATTGTAGAAAACCAAATTAATCTCATCTCATTTAGAACCATCCCACGCTAGTTCCAACGGACTTCTCTAACCCCCCGACACCAGAGGAAATTTGCATAGACTCATTCCATCCGAACCCAATCACATGAACGCCACATAACGTCCGACTTCTGCGAAAACAAAGGAGATGGAAAACCATAAAGTCGAATGTACCATCGTTGAGCGAAACCGGCGATATCTTGTTATCAAAACGACGTCCTAACGCTCGAGCCGACCGAATTATCTGACCAGAAAATCGGTTTTCGAGTTCTTCAACGCCTCGGTTCCGCTGGCCGCGACGCGATAGTGAAAATTTGTTTAAAACAGTGAGCGGGGTTATAGGACCGGGCCGTATCGGTCTATGGGGGCCATTCGATAGGATACCTTGGCCAAAGTGTTTCCCCAGACGTAGGGGGACGAAGGATGCCGTTGTTATCCTACTGCTTGACCCGGCAGGTCGTGGAAGCCATAAAGTGTAGACAGAAAACAATGTCTTCCTTCCCTCCGTCTTCTTATATATTTTCGGTGTGAACTTCGATTGTGCTGAATGGCAAGGGGACTTATGGAAAATTGAGATATTTATAGGAGTCTGAGTGTTCTCGTAGGATTTTATGATTGAATGCCGACTCGACTTGCTTCCTATGAATGTCTCTTTTCTTTAGTGGAGTACATTCATATCGGAGGATCGAAAAATTGAATTTCTTGACTTAATACTTATTACTGCTCATTAAAAGTTGATGATATTGATAATTGCGTATCATACTTATAGTTCTTTCAACCACATGATTTACCTATCGGGTGTTATTTTCAGAATGAAAGAACATTCGATAGGGATACTCAGAATTATACAAGCTCAAATGTGAGCAGAGCTCTCTAATAACATTAAAGTACCATTGTCATCACCGTTGTCCCGGGTTTCTGCTCAAGTTTTGACACTCCAGCAGACCCCCGATGAGCTGAAAGACAAAGATAGGAATTTTGAAGGAAGTTTTATAGAGAACTTTGCGCCAGCATAACTAGGACAGGGACCCCTACAAGTCACTTCCCCCGACCCAAGAAAGAAGATCGCCGTGCCGATTCCAACACTCAGTGAGCAGAGTGTCTCTATGGTTATGAAAGATTGAAGCAACGAATCAACACAAATACATATGGAGTGAAAACCATCCTCAAGAAGTTCTGCAGGTTCCATTGCATCCTGAAAAATGCACTGTATGGTGTGCTTTATACGCTGGATGCATCATCGGTCCATATTTCTTCAAAAACGATGCTGAAGCTAATGTTACAGTGAATGGTTCTCGTTACAGATCGATTGTCAATGATTATTTGTTTCAAAATTTGAATGGTATCGATTCACAAGTGTTTTGGTTCCAACAAGATGGTGCTACACCTAATTCTGCTACCGTAACAATTGATTTATTGAAAGAAAGATTTGTCGATAACATCATTTCGAGAAATGGTCCAATTAATTAGCCTCCAAGATCATGCGACATAACCCCACTGGATTATTTTCTTCGGGGTTATGTCAAGTCATTAGATTATGCTGAGAAACCGGAAACAATAGACGCTTTGGATGGCTTTTATGAGTGTAGACCAAGATCTTCACACAACATTTTCCCTATGGTGGATGCACAGAGTCCAACTTGTTGTGAACGTCGACAAATAGACAAATCTATATCATCGTTAACTCTATAACTGACAGTACCGATATTTTCTTCTGTACGTATAGTTTTTGTCTTGTTGTTGTTGCATGGAGTAGAGAAAATGTTATTCAAAATATATCGACAGTTCGAGGAATAAGCTGCCATGATGGATGATTACGCAAACCATAAATTTCTTGAAGTGCTCTATAAGTTTGGCGAATAGAACACTGATTTTGAGAATAAATTTCAACAATTTGTAAACGCTGTTGGGGCGTGAGTCTTTTCATGATAATTTATCAATGCTTACTGAACAGAAATGTCAAAACAACATGGCTTCTACCTTCTGTCAAATCACAGTTATACCTATCGAAAGTTCTATCACTCTAAAAAAATCACCCGTTACATATTGGCCAGACAGGTAAATCATTCATGAAGAAAATCCAAGAACACCAAAGTAGTTACATATCGGATTCCGTACATTTGACATATGCTTATCATGCATAATGCATAATTTTAACAATAACTATGAAATTGTCCATGTCAAAAGCAAAAGTTCTAGATTGAAACTTTTAGAATTTCTTGAAATCAACAGGTACAATGCACGTAAAATCCTTTTGAATGAACAAACAGATGTTGACAAATCTCCATTACTGAATATCTTTCCCTGATGGCATTTTTTAGCGGCAAACTCCAATAAACACATTGAGTTTTTATGACTTGTTCTTCCATTATTTTGTCACGTACTTAACACTGTATTTAAACTCGGTTACACTGGACACCATCAGCCAGTAGAATGTAGATACCTGAAGAAGCCACATCGTGGTGAAACAATTGTTGTATTATAAAAAGTTTCGTGGAAATTAAAATACTGTCTCTAATATATTTTTCAACCTCACATAATTTTGAACAAACAGTATATTTTCAGTGTGAACTTCGATTGTGCTGAATGCAAAGGAACTTATGAAATATTGTGTCTGAGTGTTCTCCGGGATTTTACGATTGATCGTCGACTCGATTTGCTTCCTATAAATGTCTCAATTTTTGAGTGAAATATATTCATGTCGGAGGTTCGAAAAATTGAATTTCTTGGTTGTTCGAGACGTATTAATATTTCCTATTCCTAGAAGTTGAGCAGAGATGCCGTTACCTAGGTGAAGTAATACTCAAAAGATGCATATTTCTCCTTTGAAATCACTCGCCATTTGAACGTTATTTATGCCACCTAGAGTTCCGTTGGAACGTTTTCATACAAGAATAAATTTTTATCCGGGAACTATCGTGGATCGTCATTCTGAAGAAAATATTTCAATGCCTATGTTGCTCGAATTATCCGTACTTAAGATTTCCTATTTGAAATCAACTAATGACTGTGAAATACCTGTAAATATTTTTTTATAAAAAATTTATTCAGTTCAAATAAGTTGTAGAAATTAATATGTTTTACTACCAATAAATTGATATTTTGCATAGCTAATTGTGACTCGAGTATCGGGAATTAACTGTCCCATTCAAACTCATTATTGATATATTTATTTGAATAAGTACGTAAGCGCTTTCTGAGAAGTTTATCTTTTGGTTTGTAATTATCAGGACCATTTAAAGATTATAGGAAAAGATTTTGAATTTACCAAGAAACTGTTTAGAGGAAGAATTTGGATGTTTATGTGACTTACATATGCGACGCATTTGTTGAAATTAAATTCGACGATGTATGTCACACAATAGAATTTGGAGTCTTCTCGAATTTTCTTCATGACATTGACATAAAAACAAATTATGTACAAGCAAAATAATTGCAGAAAAAATCCAAAATTAACACTGAAGTATTTATTGTTTCATGAATATGAACATAATATGTTTACTTCAAAACTTCAATAGAGGTATTTTGTATTATACGAAGCATTTATATTCATAGAGTTTTTGTTTCAGGTAAGCCTCGTGCCACTTAAACGGTAAGGTGAAACCTGAAGGACAGGTATGTAAACATTCACGCCAAAATCCAAATTCGCACGTTACCAGATCATTTGTTGATGATAATATAGTTTATTTAAGAATCAACCATAATCGGTGACGTATTCGATATGCGATTTCCAAAACATAGTGTTGCATACATCAAATAATACAATGAATAATCAACAAAACAATGAACAACAAACAACTCAGGGATCAGTGCTTGGATAGCTACTTTTCCTGGTTTACGTTGCTGAAATTCCTCTTCGTTCAGTGACTTTGGCTAGCAGTGCTTCGCACACGACACAAACATTTACGTGTACCCCTTCTCACGATATCAGCAGCTGCAACAAGATACCGAGAGACTCATCAGAGGTGTCGAGAATGGTTGAATATATCTGAGTGTGTTGTGAAGTAAATTGGAATGCGAGTTGATACTTGATAGAAGTATTCAAATAATTTGAAACTTCAATCGTTACCAAATATCAGATCAGTTGTTCATAAGCATCTGAAAAAGTTACTATGTTAACGAAAAGCGTCAGGTGAGCAACTCACGATAAATTAACATATATCGGGTGTTTTCTTTAGAGTGATAGAATTTTCCATAGGGATAACTTTGAACTACATAGCCATGGACTATTTGGAGTTTTTTTAAACGAAGAAGCCATTGAGAAAAAGAAGAATTTAACAAATTCTCAAATACACTTTGGGAACACCCCTATATTGGATGCTGTAATTTTCATACGCCATAAAAATACACAGATGTCCTAAGTGTAATAAAATAACCCTTTTTCAATTTTAAGTTTAATTACTTTTTGTACTCCTTTGAAGATAGTTGAAAGACCAAACCACGTGTCCGGATTCTGAGTAAGCTGTGAAACATAAAAACTGTGTGAATTTTTTCAAATAAAATTCTTAAGATGTTTCACCTAGAACCAACCGCAAATTTCATTCATTTAATCAATACAAAATATTTTCGAATGTGTCAGAAAGAACTTTACGACACAAAAAGTACAAATGTATTAACACTACATATTTAGGTATGGAAATAAACATATATTGTCAGAAAAATCTAGTAATCAAAAATCTTATCAAATTCTCAAAATAAAGAAAAGATTAAAAATAATTGAACCAGAACTTCAACAAATATTTCTATCGACATATTTTGCTTCTTCGAATATGTACTAAATTCAGATTGAAATGAATCATAAAAGTAATTTTCAACTCACCAAAAAAATAAAACTCGGAAATGAATCCACTCAAACCTGCTCAATGTATTGGAGAAATAATTGCACAATATTTCCCGGTTTTGAAGCGTAAATCGACCCATTTCGTAAATGTAAAATATTAAAATAATAAAAAAATCCAGAGTAAATATTTCTCGTTGCTCCACAACAAATATAACAAAATTTGAATATTAAAACAAATTGAAATATGTTTATCTTCTACAATTTTAATTTAAAAAAAAATTTTATTCAAAAAACTTTTAGAAATAAATTTATGTCTACACAAGCACCGCTTACATTTAATAGACGTATATAATCAAAACTCAATATATAATGTCAAATGGAATCTTAAAGGTAAGACCAGAAACAAAATTTTGTCTCCTTTAAATATTTATTTATTAATTTTAATTACTTTCGTATATATGTTGTGTTATTTATTCCATTTGACAATATATATTGAGTTTTGATTATATACGTCTATTAAATGTAAGCGGTGCTTGTGTAGACATAAATTTATTTCTAAAAGTTTTTTGAATAAAAATTTTTTTGAAATTAAAATTGTAGAAGATAAACATATTTCAATTTGTTTTAATATTCAAATTTTGTTATATTTCTTCTATCAAGTAAAAGGCCTTTCTGTTTTATTTTTTATATATAATATATAATTATATTTTGGCTTCAATAAATCTCATTATAGAATGTCAATGAATTTAAATAAACCTTAAAATAACTCACACTGTTCTTTGATTTTGTTAGAACATAGATCAATCTTGGATTATATAGTTGATCTGTATTTCGAAGCTTAAGTCGTTTAACACGTGAGAGATATAGGTTAAGTTTTTGATTTTGATATTTGGAATATTAAATGAGGACTGAAGACGGGATTGTCTAGAATTATATTTGTTTTTTGAAGATATAGTGCACATTTTTTAGAGATTTTTGAAATAATTTATTCGAATATTTAAACATATTATATATTTCAAATAAATTATATTCTTTGAGAAGTCCTTTAAGTGTGTTCATGTTTTTAAAAGGCAATGGTGTTCTTAAAGGTAAGACCAGAAACAAAATTTTGTCTCCTTTAAATATTTATTTATTAATTTTGATTACTTTCGTGTATCTGTTGTGTTATTTATTCCATTTGACATTATATATTGAGTTTTGATTATATACGTCTATTAAATGTAAGCAGTGCTTGTGTAGACATAAATTTATTTCTAAAAGTTTTTTGAATAAAAATTTTTTTGAAATTAAAATTGTAGAAGATAAACATATTTCAATTTGTTTTAATATTCAAATTTTGTTATATTTCTTTTATCAAGTAAAAGGCCTTTCTATTTTATTTTAAATATAAGAAAGTTTATGTTGGCTGAAGTTTCAATGATGTAACATGGAAAATAGAAACACCTGTTTCATTACCATAAGGAATTCATCTTCCTCCATCTATCACCGTAATGGAGTGCACGATTCCGAACGGGAAATAAAATCAATTTGAACAGCTTCCACTTCTCAAGCGGCAGGGGTGGTCAATATATGCCATCATGAGAGGGTTCGTTTTATGTGGGAGGGCTATTCAATATTTATTGCTGTTGTACTGTATAAATCAGAGGATATCTGCAGTAGAGTGACAGTATTTTCAGTGAAAATTTGTGAAAAAGTGGAACTTTTTTGAGTATTGAAAAGAGGTGAATATAATATTTTGTTCTTTTGAATATATCGGGTGCTTTTTTCAGAGTGATAGAACTTTAAATTGAAATGAAACACACATAAATTAAGATTGAGGTCAGTTTTTTTTCAATTGAAAGGTAATTTCATGACTAAAACAAATTGTAGAAATTACTATGTTTTACTACCAATAAAAAATATATTTTACACATTTTCTTGTGACTCCACTGGAGTCACAAGAAAATGTCGAAAACATAGTAATTTCTACAATTTGTTTTAATTATGATCAACTACAAAATAGTGACGGCTGAAACAATTCAGTATCTAATTTCATGACATTTATGTTTTAAAAATCTATTCCGGCATATATCCACCACGACTATCTCTGAGGGACCGCATTCGACCAGACAAATTTTGGACCACTTTTTCGAGTAATTCAGGCCTTATTTCATCAATAACACGAGTTATATTGGCTTCCAAAGCTTCTATTGTTTCTGGTTTATCAGCATAATCCAATGGCTTGACATAACCCCAAAAGAAAATAATCCAGTGGAGTTATGTCGCATGATCTTGGAAGCCAATTATTTGGACCATTTCTCGAAATAATGTTATCGCCAAATCTTTCTTTCAATAAATCAATTCTTACGGTAGCAGCATGAGATGTAGCACTATCTTGTTGGAACCAAAACACTTCTGAGTTGATACCATTCAAATTTTGAAAGAAATAATCATTGATCATCGATTTTTAATGAGCATCATTCAATGTAACATTAGCTCCAGCATCGTTTTCAAAGGAATATGGACCGATGATGCCACCAGGGTGTGAATCACATCATATAGTTAGTGCATTTTTGAGGATGCAATGGAACCTGAACTCCATATACGTCAATTTTGTTTGTTCACATAGCCGTTCAACCAGAAGTGAGCTTCATCACTATACAAAATTTTAAGTGGATCAACTTCAAGCTGTTCTAGGGCCCAATCAGCAAAAAAACTAGGCTTATTATGGTCAAGTACCTTCAGTTCTTGTATGGGTGTAGACCAAGATCTTTACGTAAATTTTTACATGTGATGGATGCACGGAGTCCAACTTGTTGTGAACGTCGACGAATGGACTAATCTGGATCGTCATTAACACTATGACTTACAGCAGCGATATTTTCTTCTGTACGTAAAGTTCTTTGTCTTGTTGTTGTTATTGCATCGAGTAGAGAAAATGCTGTCTAAAATCTATCGATAGTAAAACGAATAAGCTGCTCTGATGGACGATTATGTGAAACATAATCGAATAAAACACTGATTCTGAAAATAAATTTCAAAAATTTGTAAACGTGTTGCGGCGTGAGTCTTTCCATGATAATTTGTCAATCAATGCTTACTGAACAGAAATGTCAAAACAGCCTAGCTTATACCCTCTGTCAATTAACAGTTATCCCTATCGAAAGTTCTATCACTCTAAAAAAAACACCCGATAGAACGATTCAGCAGCTTCACTTACCTCGTTACTAATGTGAATGAGCAATAGGATCATCCACAGAAAATAAACAGCAGAATTGGGAAAACCTGTTCGACAGGATGAGAAAATTGTTTAGAAGCCATCAAATAACACTGAACACCAAAATAAGACTCCGGCGTTGTTATGTATTCTCTGTTTTATTCTACGGTGTCGAATCGTGGACACTTACTCAAGCTAGAACAAAAAAACTTGAGGCATTGAAGATGTGGTTGTACTGGAAGATCTTGAAAAGATCGTGGCTCGAACACATAACGAATAATCAAGTTCTCAGAAGATTGTGTGAGGACAGACGTGGAAACTGTGAAAATTCGGACTCCAGTACCTTGGATACTTAATGAGAGCAGATTCCAGTTGTTGCAGACCATATTGCAGGGTGAAGTGATGGGAAATTGGGGTGTTGGAAGGAGACGAATTTCATGGTTGATAAATCTTAGAACCTGGTATTATGTAAACGCTACTGAGCAGCAGCCAACAAAGTAAAGCTTGTATGTATGATAGCCAACATCCGGGACGGATAGGAATTGCAAGAAGAAGAAAGATACTCATTGACCTACCTGCTTTAATTTCACATAGCTGTCTCACTAGGCAGAACAATTATAGTTTGCTCGAATTCCTGTTTGATTGGTAAAACCAAAGGATTCCAAACTCCTTCCAAATTCCATCAAAAAATAAGAACATGAAATCTCGAACACCCAGAAGGACGAAGTAATAAGAACTTTTCTATATAGGGAATCCGGCGCTCAAAAATATCCCTCCATGACACCTGTTCACGATCTCCAAGGACAGCTCCGATATATAAAATCACAGAACTGCGGGATGAATCGATTCCTCCGCCTCGAAAAGTTAGAAACATCGTAAAATTTTATACACTTAGCGAAAAGTTCTGGCGCATATGAGTATCTCCATAATAAACATAAAGGGTTACGTGAGCTCGAAACTTCTCACGGATAAGTTTCTGTATCTCGGGTTTGATACTCTGTTGCTCTTCTTCCCGGAGAACCAGCTTCCTCTTCATCTATAACTCACGATGATAAATCCTGTCCTGATAGATGATAAATTCGACCCGGATTATGATTTATAGAGACGTCAGAACGGCCCAACTTTTCGACTGTATCTCTGTTTTGTGAGATCGCCTTCGAGATCATGAGCATCGCGTATTGTTGCGCGAAATCTGTACTTTTCATCTTTTGGTTTTGACCCCCGGCTTCGCACGCCCCATACAACTCTCAGAATTCTAGTGAATTGTTTCAGCCGTTACTATTTGGTAGTTGATCATAATTAGAACAAATTGTAGAAATTACTATGTTTTACTACCAAAAAAATATATATTATACAAATAAGGTGTTTATGAGTTATCTTGTGGTACGTGCAGTAATAAATATGTAGGACAAAGAGGACGTTTCTTCAAGACGAGGTTCAACGAACATAAAATGAGTTTCAGGAAAAATAAACAAAATTCTACTTTTGCCACTCATTGTCTAGAAAACGGTCATTCCTTTTCCACAATGAATAATCTTAAAATTTCACATGTAGAATCAAAAAGGAAGAAACTCGATTATCTAGAATCTGTTGAATTTTTCAAATTAGTTCACAATAACAATAATGCAAAAATAATGAATGACTGTACGGAGCTATGTAAATCGAAAATATTTGAGATATTTAAAGAGTAACATTTGTTTAAAACCTTTTTTAACGAACCTAAAATGAACTAAATGAAAAGTAAACAAAAATTTAACTTTTGCCACTCATTCTTTAGACAACAGTAATTCCTTTCGACAAAAGGAAATCCTAAGAAAATTTTTCATTTAGATTCAAACGAAAAGAACTTGATTATTGAAATTTTCAAATTCGTTCACAATAAAAACAATGTGAAAAATAATGAATGGCGACTGTAGGGAGCTTTGTAAATCCAAATATTTGAGATATACAACAAAATAATTTAAAAATAAAGAATGACTGTATGTAACCCAAAAAATTATTTGAGATATTTAAATGGGTACCATCTGTTTAACAACCTTCTTTGTCGATTGCCGACATTCCAATATTTATTAGAAGGTCCCTCTTTTTTAACCCGGTTTTTTATATCATGTTCCGATTGTAAACCTCTGTACCACTATTAGGTTTTACCGAGAATCTGTTGAAATATTCAAAATATCTATCGCTGTTGTTTAAATACCACTGTACCACTGTTAGGTCTTCAGTTGTCTGATGATGGGATAGTTCATTTCCTGAAACTCGAGTCACAAAAAAATGTGTGATATATATTTTTTTGGTAGTGAAATATAGTAATTTCTACAATTTGTTTTAATCTCAGAATTCTCTCTCAAAATCCTTTATTCACGGTAATATACGTATCGGAAGTTTTTTAAGAATGATAGAAATTTCGATAGGGATAACTGTGAATTGGCAGAAGGAAGAAGCCAGGTTGTTTTGACATTTCTGTTCAGTAAGCATTGACAAATTATCATGGAAGGACTGACGCCGCAACAACGTTTACAAATTGTTGAAATTTAATTTGAAAATCGGTGTTCTATTCGCTAAACGTATAGAGCACTCCATGAAATTTATGGTTTACATTATCGTCCATCAGAGCAGCTTATTCGTCGAACTATGGATAGATTTCGGACAACATTTTCTCTACTCGATGCAACAACAACAATAAGACAAAGAACTGTACGAACAGAAGAGAATATCGCTGCTGTAAGTCATAGAGTTCGTGATGATCCAGATTTGTCTATTCGTCGACGTTCACAACAAGTTGGACTCTGTGCATCCACCACATGGAAAATTTTGCGTAAAGATCATGGTCTACACCCATACAAGATCCAACTGGTTCAAGAACTCAAACCACTTGACCATAATAAGCGTCGTTTGTTTGCTGATTGGGCCCTAAAACAGCAGTTTGAAGTTGATTCACTTTTTTATGGTAAAATTGTGTTTAGTGATGAAGCTCATTTTTGGTTGAAAGGGTATGTAAACAAGCAAAATTGCCGTATATGGAGTGGAAACAATCTTCAAGAAGTTCTACAGGTTCCATTGCATCCTGAAAAATGCACTCCATGTTGGAGCTGGAGACCTCATCGGTTAATGCTAATGTTACAGTGAATGGTGCTCGTTACAGATCGATGATCAATGATTATTTGTTTCAAAATTTGAATGGTATCGACCCAAAAGTGTTTTGGTTCCAACAAGATGGTGCTACACGTCATGCTGCTACCGTAACAATTGATTTATTGAAATAAAGTTTGGCGACAATATTATTTCGAGAAATGGACCAATTAATTGGCCTCCAAGATCATTTGACATAAATCCACTGTATTATTGTCTTTGGGTAATGTCAAGTCATTGTTTTATGCTGATATACCAGAAACAATAGACGCTCTGGAAGCCAACATAACTCATATTATTGATGAAATAAGGACTGAATTACTCTAAAAAATGGTCCAAAGCTGGTCTGGTCGAATGCGAATCCTCAGAGCTAGTCGTGGTGGACATATGCCGGAAATTATTTTCAAAACTTAAAAGTCATAGATTTATCTTGCAAATAAAAAAAATTGGCTTCAGTCTTAATTTAAATGTATTTTATTTCAATTAAAAAAAAAAAACACCCTATATTTCTAGTTAGCTTACCCTTCATCTTTTTTGTGATCCTCATATCATCAGCTGTGCACTCATTCAGGATATTGATTTGGGATAAATTCATTACAGCGAACTAACAAAGTGCTGGCAAAGTCGACTAAAATTCTTGGTGAAAAATATTGATTGATGATAGGCATTTTATAGGCAATTGTTTCACCAGTCGATGGCGTATTCTTGTCTGGCCCATATAGGAGCATATTATTCACGAATTAGGATGGATATTCATTTGAGCGGAGAATACAATGAACGCACGCTCGTGTAGTCAAACCGTTCAATAAGCTGTGGGGTAACTTCATTATAAAAGGAAAATTTTAATATCGGAAGATTGTTTCTTCTTCAAAGATTTCGAAGACGAAAGGAAGTTTATCAGAAAATAACTTGAGTAGAATATTAATAAATTCCCGTATAACTCGAACTTCAAGTTCAAATCAAGACCAAACTAATAGCCCCTGTTATTGTCATGTACCTCTATTAAAAATCGCTGTTTGATTCTGATTATATTGACATTCTGACATATAATTTTTGAATAAACCCTCGAAACGCATCATGAGAGAATAATTTTGAATGAAATTATCACAGTTTGTGAAGGATTGTCCAGTAAGAGGTTTCATATTAATATTGAAAAAACACGAGTATATTATGGGAAAGTTCGATGGATTTTATTTCATTATGAATAAGAAGGTATGCCATTACGATATCGGCCAAATGGTCGGTAGGTAACCGTTGCAGGACCATATCCTTTTCGTAAAATATTCCATGATCAATTTGCAAATTTGCAGCGATCATCTCTCTTTAATAGATTTGGTTATTGTTTAGCTCAACAAGGTAGACTATTTGAACCCTTCAGAAACGAAGCTGTTCCGAAGTCAGTTTTCTTATGATTTTTAGAATTTCATGTTCGTGGAATTCATTTCATTTTCAAAGTCTACATGACAAAAGCAAAATGAAACAATTATTTTCAGGAAGGAAATTATTTAATAAAATAAGAAGGAAAGGTTTTTTACTTGATAGAAGGATTATTACAAAATTTGAATATCAAAACAGATTTAATCTGTTGTCTTCTACAATTTTAATTTCAAATAATTCTTTGAAGAAACTTTAAGAATTAAATTAATGTCTTTATAAGCACTGCTCATATTTAATAGACGTATAAAATCAAAATTCATCATACAATATCAAATTGAATTAAGAAAAACCAACGAATATAAATTGTCCATTGAAATTAAAATATAAATAAGCAAACATTTTTTGTTTCGTTCCAGGCATGCGTACTGAACTCTTCAGACAAACGTACGAAGCCCTGTTTGTTACAAAATGTATTGTTTTCTGATCCTATATTAATGAAAAATAACTCTTTCTCAAAAATATAAAACATAATTTCAAGAACTTCTCAAAAACTAATTTATTTGAAATATTCAGTATATTTAAATAAATTACTTCAAAAAATCTCAAAACATGTAGCACATCCTCAAGAAATAATTAAAGTTACGATAAGATCAGTTCAACTTTACATATAAAAAAATAATGAAATCAATTAAACAATGTATAGACTTATCTAGTGCCATCTTAGAAATACATGATCCTCAACAAACATGTAAGTAGGTACCTTTATATCCAAGGTACTCTATGTTCCATGTTCACAGAAAATCATACAAAGCTTATAAGGCACTTGGCCTTAGTTAAAACCATTCAACACTGCATAATGAATTTCTTTATTTAAAAAACCTAATATAATTGTATATTATATATAAAATCAAATAAGAAGGAAAGGTTTTTTTACTTGATAGAAGGATTATTACAAAATTTGAATATCAAAACAGATTTAATCTGTTGTCTTCTACAATTTTAATTTCAAATAATTCTTTGAAGAAACTTTAAGAATTAAATTAATGTCTTTATAAGCACTGCTCATATTCAATAGACGTATAAAATCAAAATTCATCATACAATATCAAATGGAATTAAGAAAAACCAACGAATATAAATTGTCCATTGAAATTAAAATATAAATAAGCAAACATTTTTTGTTTCGTTCCAGGCATGCGTACTGAACTCTTCAAACAAACGTACGAAGCCCTGTTTGTTACAAAATGTATTGTTTTCTGATCCTATATTAATGAAAAATAACTCTTTCTCAAAAATATAAAACATAATTTCAAGAACTTCTCAAAAACTAATTTATTTGAAATATTCAGTATATTTAAATAAATTACTTCAAAAAATCTCAAAACATGTAGCACATCCTCAAGAAATAATTAAAGTTACGATAAGATCAGTTCAACTTTACATATAAAAAAATAATGAAATCAATTAAACAATGTATGGACTTACCCTGTGCCATCTTAGAAATACATGATCCTCAACAAACATGTAAGTAGGTACCTTTATATCCAAGGTACTCTATGTTCCATGTTCACAGAAAGTCATACAAAGCTTATAAGGCACGTGGCCTTAGTTAAAACCATTCAACACTGTATAATGAATTTCTTTATTTAAAAAACCTAATGTAATTATACATTATATGTAAAATAAAATAAGAAGGAAAGGTTTTTTACTTGATAGGAGGATTATTACAAAATTTGAATATCAAAACAGATTTAATCTGTTGTCTTCTACAATTTTAATTTCAAATAATTCTTTGAAGAAACTTTAAGAATTGAATTAATGTCTTTATAAGCACTGCTCATATTTAATAGACGTATAAAATCAAAATTCATCATACAATATCAAATTGAATTAAGAAAAACCAACGAATATAAATTGTCCATTGAAATTAAAATATAAATAAGCAAACATTTTTTGTTTCGTTCCAGGCATGCGTACTGAACTCTTCAAACAAACGTACGAAGCCCTGTTTGTTACAAAATGTATTGTTTTCTGATCCTATATTAATGAAAAATAACTCTTTCTCAAAAATATAAAACATAATTTCAAGAACTTCTCAAAAACTAATTTATTTGAATTATTCAATACATTTAAATAAATTACTTCAAAAAATCTCAAAACATGTAGCACAACCTCAAGAAATAATTACAGTTACGATAAGATCATTTCAACTTTACATATAATAAAATCAATTAAACAATGTATAGACTTACCCAGTGCCATCTTAGAAATACCGTTCAACCAGAAATGAGCCTCATCACTAAACACAATTTCACGATAAAGAAGTGGATCAACTTTGAGCTGTTGTAGGGCCCAATCAGCAAACAAACAACGTTCATTATGGTTAAGTGGCTTTATTTCTTGAACCAGTTGGATATTATATGGAAGATCTTTTCGCAAAATTTTCCATTTGGTGGATGCACAGAGTCCAACTTGTAGTGAACGTCAACGAATAGACAAATCTGGATAATCATTAACACTATGACTTACAACACCGATATTTTCTTCTGCACGTACAGTTCTTTATCTTTTTTTGAAATTAAATTTGTAGAAGACTAACAGATTGAATCTGTTTTGATATTAAAATTCTGTTATATTTCTTCTCTCAAGTAAAAAGCCTTTTCCTATTTTATTTTATACATAATATATAATTATATTGAAGCTTGAATAAATCTCATTATGGAATGACAATGGTTTAAAGAAAACCTTATAATACCTTACACTTTTCTGTGATTTTGCGAAAAACATAGACTATCTTGAATTTTAAAGTTAGTCTGTTCAAAGCAATTTATCCGGTTACCACGTGGAGGTAAGATATAGTGGTTGTTATTTGATTTTGATATTTGGAATATTATTTAGGGCCGATGAAGAAATTATTAGAATTCTAATTGTTTTTTGAAGATATAGTGCATGTTTTGAGAGATTTTTGAATTAACTTATTTGAATATTTAAATATATTAAATATTTCAAATAAATTATATTTTTTGAGAAATCCTTGAGTTGTATAATATAAGAAAAACAAATGTTAACTTCCGCTACTTTATTCATTTACACGACAAATGTTTCGTCATACCATGACTTCATCAGGTGAGTATTTAAACTGAGGTATACAATGCAAAACATGACCTTAAATACACAGCTCTGGTACAAAAAATAGAGGGGTGGAAAGAGATGGTTTACAATTAATGAAATATATTAAGTAGGGGAGATCTGTTTAAACCTATTTTATCATTCCATAAAATTTGCCGTTTATTATAACTATTGATCTCTGAAGTTTCTAACAGATTTCGTTTCTGACTTTTGTTTTCGATATGTAATATTTCATAGTTCATATTAAAATTATGGCCAGTCTCTAACAAATTGTTGGCATAAGTTGAATTCGGTTTATTATTAATATAACATTTTTCATGTTCTCGTATCCTTGTTTGGAATGAACGGCCTGTCTGTCCCACATATACACATGGGCAATGACTATATGTTAACTTGTAAACTCCTGATTTTTTGTTTTTTGGAATGATATCTTTATTATTTTTTATTGAGCTGCCTAAAGAATTGATGGTTTTAAAAGAGATGTTATATTTTTCTTTTTTCTTGGAATATCTAGCAATCTTTTCAGATTTTTGGCCTATGTAAGTTAATGAAGTAAATTTGGTTTCGTTTTAATTTTGAAATTTTGGATATACAAGTGATATTGCTTTCTTGTAATTCCTTTTATCAAGTAAATTGTCTACATTTAACGGATTAAAATCATTATTGAAAGCTATTTGTTTAATGGTTTTATATTCTTTGTCAAAATTTTCTTTCGTCATGGGTATGTTAATCAATCTATAAAGCATACTATTATAAGCTGACAGTTTTTGTGAAAATGGATGGTTTGAACTATAATGAATCGTACCATCTGTATGTGTAGGTTTTCTGTATATGGAAAAGTCGTGTCTATTATTAATTTTGGTGATTTTTAAATCTTAGAAATTGATGCTATTATTTACTTCATGTGTGAATTCAATTGTTGGATATAATTTATTGATAGATTCCAAAAATGAACAAAATTGTCTATTTGTGCTCCTAAATAAACAAATTATGTCATCTACATAGCGGTACCAATAAACGAAATCTTTAAAATATGGGAGTGTTTGGATATTGGTTTCTACGTGATCCATGAATATTTCTGATAACAAAGGGCTTAATGGATTCCCCATTGTTAGACTTTCTTCGTCTAGATAAAACGTGCCGTTGAACATACAGTAATTTTGATCTAGGCAAACGTTTAAGGCGTCTAATATTTCTGTTTTCACAACACGATTAGTTTGTTTTTGGAGTAATAAATCATCAACTAATTTTATGGTTTCACTGACCGGTATACTAGGAAATAAGTTCTTTACATCAAAGGAAACAAATTTGGCATTGTTTCGGATATGTATATGCTTAATTTTTTGTATAAGTTGATAAGAGTTTTTTATTGCAAATTTGGCTTCAAAGTTGGTTTCTGTTTGTATAATTTCGATTAATGTTTTTTAAAGTTTTAATTACGGGGCTGTGACAAATGAAACAACGGGTCTGATGGGATTATTATCTTTGTGAAACTTAATTAAACAATACAAAATGGGTGTTGATGGGTCCATTAAAGTTAATTTATAATTTGGAATATTTTCAAAAAGTGCTTTTGATTGAAGGATTAATTTGTTTTTCATATATTTCTGTTGGGTCTTTGTTGATAGTTTTATATTTATTTTGGTATAAAAATGAAGTTGTTTTCTGTATGTATTCTATTTTGTCTAATGCTATGACTGTATTTCCTTTGTCTGCGCGAGTAAATATCAGGTCATTTTTCATAATTTTATTTCTGATTGATTTGACTGTTTGATTATTAGTATTGTATTGATAATTTGATTTTTGTTTCTTTATTATATTGGTAAAAATACACTTGTCTATATTTGAGTTTTGAAAATTTCTCAATGCAATTTCTGAATCGATAGCTAGATGTTCTAAAGATTTTTGATTGATATTATTTAAGTTAAATTTATATCCTTTTACTAATAATTGTTTTTCTTTTGTATTAAATTTTACTTCAGAAAGGTTGGTGAATTTCGGATGGAAAATATGGTCTGAAAATTTTTGCGCTTTTAAGTTAATTTCATCCTTTTTGGATACTAAATAATTAAGTTTATTTTTTTGTGAAATGAATTTTTTGCGTATATAGTCATTTACGTCATTTCTAATATTTCTGTCCAAATCATCGAACAAAATATCATGGAATCTACTAGTTAATACTGAGTGGATTACCTTTTGGTATATGTTGTAGGCGTCTCTATTGGTATTGAAATTCCATATTCATTCTGAGCCATGCCTTCATTCCTGCTCATCTTCCTCTTTCTGCTGCTAGGCTTCTATACTATGTACATTGATAAAAAAAAGGATTATGAGACAGTTATTTATTTCCACAGAAATGTTTGTACAAATACAACAATTGTTTCACCACGATGTGGCTTCTTCAGGTATTACATTGTACTGTCTCCAGACAGTACAAATGTAACAATTGTTGTAGTAGTACAATAATTTTTGTGGAAATAAATGACTGTCTCATATACATTTTTTAATTAAAATGAGTTTCCACCAAGTAAAGACCGAATCTATCAAATATTTATTAAAAGCTGAAACCACCTTTTTGGTCTTATGGTATTTCAAGCTTCTGTTGAGAAGTAAGAAGAATAAAGACAGTACAATGTAATACCTGAAGAAGTCACATCGTTAATTCTAAAACTTCTTGGAATAAAAATTTGTTTTTGAAATTAAAATTGTAGAAGACAAATTTTGTTATATTTCTTCTACCAAGTAAAAAGACTTTTTCTGTTTTATTTTGTTCTTTATCTTGTTGTTGTGGTTAGATCGAGTAGAGAAAATGTTGTACGAAACCTATCGATAGTTCGACGAATATGCTGCACTGATGGATGATTATGTAAACCATAAATTTCACGAAGTGCTCTATAAGTTTGGCGAATAGGGCTGAATAAATTTTAACAATTTGTAAACGTTGTTGCGGTGTGAGTCTTTCCATGATAATTTGTCAATGCCTACTGAACAGAAATGTCAAAACAACATGGCTTCTACCTTCTGCCAAATCACAGTTATCCCTATCGGAAGTTCTATTACTCTAAAAAGAACACCCGATACAAACAGCTGAAAAAGTTCATCTTTTGAAACAAAATCTGTGAAAACCGTCATTGGGTGCTAGATTGTTGTTCAACCTCAAAACATCATTTCTCAAAAATATTGATCCAAAATCAGACGAATTTTCCCCTATACATGCCTATACCTCATTACCGACGTCGATCGAAGGCAAATTTAAAGAGGAAGCAAGATGATTGATCTCAGTGAAGCGACTTCTTTCATTCAATCCATCTACCCGCCCGGGCTACGTTCCAGATCGCTTAATTGCAACTTTGATTGAAACTTTCGGGATCAATAGAGTGCAAGGGAAATAACGCGATAAGTCTCTTCCCTTAATGAATCATGAAGTTCAATCAACTGGGCTAGGATCCGAAGGTCTGGAATAATCTCATCACTTCTTGACACCTGTTTGAGCTAGCCTGCCTGCTATCTGAGGGAAGGAAACATGATTTGGTTAGGCAGTTGGGATTCTGGATTACAAGACGTATAATAATATTATTTGAAGACTTGTCAGACGTTTCGTCTGTAATATAGCGACAATGCTCGTTGTTGGAATTATAACGTGATTCGATTTTATTTGGAACTTTTCTGGGAACTTCATCAGAACTTTTTACCGGAGTCACTGGCTTGCGTCAAAAAATTAAATAGTGGAATGATAGAATACACTGGCCGACAAAAAACATTTTTTTTATAACATAAAGCTTATTAGCATATTATGGTAGAATGGACGTATCCAAACGCGAAAATGGGAGAATTGAGCTGTAGCACGTAAGGTTTTCTTGTTGAATTTATAGAACCACATTTGACGTTACAATATCTGATATGTATTGAAAAAAAATATTTCAATTTTTTAACGGTAAAGGACTTTTTGGGGTCTACAAGAGGTTTGAACTCAACATTTTGAAATCCCGGTTGAAATACACTACTTTCTGGCCAAGTTTATGTTATATCATGCTTATTTACTGCACGACTGTATCATAGACAAAGAAAACAGCAAATATTTCATAAAGCTTCCCTGAAGTCTCATTAAGATTCCTATAACTTTTAAGTCCCCAAATATTTGCCATTTATTCGTGTTGTAGTTTATTTTATCCAAAAGAGTGCGCATATTTTCATAACTTTCTTTCATCGTCACTGAATAGGTACTGGTATAGAGGTTTTTAATTTTTCATTATGCAATAACACAGCTTTTAAACTGTATTTCGACGAATCTGTAAATATACGCCACTTAGAGGAGGAATGCGCAATATCAAGTTCCTGCATTAAACCATCAATATCAGTACATGCATACAACGAATTTTCCATACTGTAAACTGCAGGAAACGGAGCATTTCTTTTTCTGAAATTCGTAATTTTCGTTTCGTCGCCTAAGAACTTCCATTCCTTTAGACGGCATCCAAGAAGTTCTGACTGTTGCTTTGATAACCCCAATTCACGTACCAAATCATTTAATTCTCTTTGAAGAATTAAATGTGGCCATGTTCTTCGGAGCTGCCTGTCTCCAATATCTTTCAAAACCTCATTTTGCGGATCTAAAAGTGCGATCGGCAATAGTAAATCTGAATTAGGAGGAACAGATTGTATTGCAGACCTGGATAATCGATCTTGTGCCTTCCCTGTTTAGAATAACCTTCAGTCTTTACTAGGCAAAAATAGCAAAGTATCAGGTATTTTTTTTAGAGTGATAGAACTTTTGATAGGGATAACTGTGATTCACCAGAAGGTAGTTGTTGTTTTGACATTTCTGTTTAGTAAGCGTTGACAAATTATCATAGGAAGACTCACGCCCCACCAACGTTCACAAATTGTTGGAATATTTTCAAAATCAGTGTTCTATTCGCCAAACTTATAGAGCACTCCGTGAAATTTATGGTTGACATAATCGTCCGTCAGAGTAGCTTATTCGTCAAACTATCGATAAATTTTGGACAACATTTTCTCTACTCGATGCAACAACAACAACAAGACACAGAAATGTACCTACAGAAGAAAATATCGCTGCTGTAAGTCATAGTGTTAATGATGATCCAGATATGTCTATTCGTCGACGTTCACAACAAGTTGGATTCTGTGCATCCACCACATGGAAAATTTTGTGTAAAGATCTTGGTCTACACCCATACAAGATCCAACTGGTTCAAGAACTAGAACCACTTGACCATAATAAGCGTCGTTTGTTTGCTGATTGGGCCCTAGAACAGCTTGAAGCTGATCCACTTTTTTATCGTAAAATTGTGTTCAGTGATGAAGCTCATTTCTGGTTGAACGGCTATGTAAACAATCAAAATTGTCATAAATGGAGTGAAAACAATCCTCAAGAGGTTTTGAAAGTTGCATTTCATCCTGAAAAATGCACTGTATGATGTGCTTTACACGCTGGAGGCTTCATCGGTCCATATTTCTTTGAAAACGATGCTGAAGCTATTGTTACAATGAATGGTGCTTGTTACAGAACGACGATCAATGGTTATTTGTTTCAAATAACCAGGAGTGTTTTGGTTTCAACGAGATGGTGCTACACATCATGCTGCTATCGTAACAACTGATTTATATAAAAAAAAAATTGGCGATAGCATTATTTCGAGAAATTGTCCAATTAATTGGCCTCCAAGATCATGCGACATAACGCCACTGGTTTATTTTCTTTGGGTTATGTCAAGGTATTGGTTTATGCTGATAAGCCAGAAACGATAGACGCTTTGGAAGCCAACAAAGCTTATGTTATTGATTAAATAAGGCCTCAATAAAATAGAAGAAATCTGTTTTCATATTCAAGGCCTGAATTAGTCGAAAAAGTGGCCCAAACTTGGTCCGATCGTTTGCAGTTCCTCAAAGCTAGTCGTGGTGGACATATGCTGGAAATTATTTTTAAAACATAAATGTCATAAAATTATCTTTCAATTAAAAAAAAATTAGCTTCAATCTTAATTTAAATGTGTTTTATTTCAATTTAAAGTTCTATCACTCTAACAAAAAGCATTCGATACTTCTGAGGATCTGATCGGAAATAATCAATTCTAAAAACCCTCAAGATTTCTCTTCATTTAAAAACAAGTCCTTTCCGTCACGAATCAATGGCAGAAATGGATATATCTTCGTAGAAAACATAAACCTTTAACTGAATTTCTATTAAAACTCCCAGCTACGAGGAAATTGAAGTTCACGCTCTTCCACATTAAAAAGTTTTTTCTCATTATAAGAAAGGGATGACAAAGAGAAAAAGTTGTGATATCAAGTCTGGAAAAGGTCTCCGACAAGCCTTGATATTCACAGTCTGTTGGACTCAGGAATATCGAACTAGGTTGGACTTGTGATAAGACAACGGTCTCTCAGATTTCGATTCCCTGTTGGGTAAATAATCTATTACCCTTTAGCTCCTATATCTTTCCACCCAGCATATTGACTTAGTGCTTGCGCTTGCACTATATTTATTTGTTTTCCTGACCATTCTGAAATAGTTTATTTGAAGACGGTTGGAGGTGTTTTAAGGAAACATAAAAACAGGCTAGGAAAATATCTACAGAAGAATCTTGCCAGAATTTATTAGAGAATACTCCGAGTACCAAAGAATATTGCTTTTTGGTTTATTTCGATGGACTGAACCGTATAATTTTTCAATCCTGCACTGGCTAATTTGAATGAAACTCACGTGTTACTTTTAACGCTAACAAATACCAGTTTATTCATTTATCATCAATATGGAGTGTCAGATATTGTAATTGGAAGTTCCACAAATTGAGACAGTGTAACATATATCTGTATAACAATTCTATACTCAAACAAACCCGGTCATGTTTTGTTGATCACTGGGAAAAATTGTAGACATGCGCACGTTTAGAACTTGTTGGTTCTCGTCAGTACAATGAATGCCAGCGGCTACAAATCTGTCAAGCTATATTCGCTACACTCAGAAACACGAAGGTACTAATTATACAATAGTGCCATCTAGAGTATGCAATTATATATACAAGAGATACCGTTGCGAGCTCATTAATGTAATGAAATATATTCTCGAAATTTTCACTCATAAAAAGCTTTCCTCATTATCAAGTCAGACGAATTGATTTATTTGAATATGAATATGCAAATTATGAGCATTACGGATTACGGCATATAATGGTACTAGTTGAGCTTGAGGAAAGTTTTTTCTGGGTCTGTAACTTGAAAATATCTAGAATACAATTTTCCATTGAATAAGCTCGGAAAGGTACAACTAGAGTATGCAAATATATATACAAGAGATACCTTTACGAGCTTATTCAAGTAAAGAAATATATTCTCGAAATTTTACTCATAAAAAGCTTTCCTCATCATCAAGTCAGACGAATTGATTTATTTGAATATGAATATGCAAATTATGAGCATTACGGCATTTTATGGTACTAGTTGAGCTTGAGGAAGGTTTTTTCTGTGTCTGTAACTTGAAAATATCTAGAATACAATTTTCTAATTGAATAAGCTCGGAAAGATATCGGGTGTGATTTGACAGATGGTAGAAGCCATGTTGTTTTGACATTTCTGTTCGTAAGCATTGACAAATTATCATGGAACAAATTGTTGGAATTCATTTTCAAAATCAGTGTTCTGTTCGCCAAACTTAAAGAGCACTTCATGAAATTTATAGTTCACGTTATCGTCCATCAGGGCAGCTTATTCGTCAAACTATCGATAGATTACGGACAACATTTTCTCTACTCGATGCAACAACAACAACAATACAAAGAACTGTGCGTACCGAATAAAATATCGCTGCTGTAAGTCAAAGTGTTAATGATGATCCACATTTGTCTATTCGTCGACGTTTACAACAAGTTGGACTCTGTGCATCCACCTCATGGAAAATTTTGCGTAAACATCTTGGTCTATACCCATACAAGATCCAACTGGTTCAAGAACTAAAGCAACTTGACCATAATAAGCGTCGTTTGTTTGCTGATTGCACCCTAGAACAGCTCGAAGTTGATCCACTTTTTTATCGTGAAATTGTGTTTAGTTATGAAGCTCGTTTCAGGTTGAACGGCTATGTAAACAAGCAAAATTGCCGTATATGGAGCGAAAACAATCCTCAAGAAGTTCTGCAGATTCCATTGCATCCTGAAAAATGGACTGTTGGTGTGCTTTACACGCTGGAGGCATCATCAGTCCATATTTCTTTAAAACCGATGCTGGAGCTCATGTTACAATGAATGGTGCTCATTACGGATCGATGATCAATGATTATTTGTTTCAAAATTTGAATGGTATCGACCCAGAAGTGTCTTGGTTCCAACAAGATGGTGCTACACCTCATGCTGCTACCTTAACAATTGGTTTTGGAAGCCAACATAACTCGTGTTATTGATGAAATAAGGCCTGAATTACTCAAAAAGTGGTCCAAAATTGGTCTGGTCGAAGGCGGTTCCTCAGAGCTAGTCGTGGTGGGCATATGCCGGAAATTATTTTCAAAATATAAATGTCATAAAATTATCTTTCAAATAAAAAAATTT
Organism: Megalocaria dilatata; assembly: GCA_034642435.1. Classification (NCBI taxonomy): domain Eukaryota; kingdom Metazoa; phylum Arthropoda; class Insecta; order Coleoptera; family Coccinellidae; genus Megalocaria; species Megalocaria dilatata. The sequence continues at coordinate 45,843,092 of CM067860.1, forward strand.
TGGCTTCAATCTTTATTTAAATATGTTTTATTTCAATTTAAAGTTCTATCACTCCAAAAAAATATACTCGATATCTTTTGTGTGTATATTTGCATACTCTTGGCGGAGCTAGTGTATTGGACCTTATGTGTTCGAAAATGAAGCTGGTGCAACTGTTGCGGTTAAAGTATTGCGCTACAAAAAAGCTATGATTAATGATTTTGTATAGCTAGAATTGGAAGATATTGATGTGGACGACGTTTATTTTCAACAAGACCGCGCTGCGTTCCACACAAGCAACGAAACAATCGTACTTCTGCAAGAAAAGTTCCTGGCCGTGTTATTCCTCGCACAAGTGATCGATCACAATTGGCCATCGAGATCTTGTGGTTCAACAACTTCAGACTTTCTTCTTTCGGACCACGTGAAATATAAGGTCTATGCCAGCACCCTACTTTCGATTCAACACTTTAAAGATGGAATTCGTAAAGTTATCGGGGAAAGAGAGCCGCAAATGTACGAATTGGTCATGGAAAATTTCTTAAAAAGATATGGTATTGTAAGTGTAGCCGTGACTTCCATTCTAAATGGCATACCTTCTTCTTTACAATGAAATAAACCTTCATTGATTTCTCTCAAAATGTACCTGGTTTTTTTTATCGAAATTAAACCTCCTATTGGAAAACCCGTTAGAAGTCAATTTTCCACTCGTTGTTGGACAATTCCAAATGAATGAATTATAAAAGTTTTATACGTCTTGAAAGAAAACAAAAACAGTTCGCCCCTGTTACTCTAGGAATACCTTGGATTGATAACTTTACTGAAATTTCATCTTCGAGATCCTTCTACATATCGTAGACTTAGCTTAAAATGCTTCGAAATACAAATTCACGTGAAACATGGAAAACTAGTTCGTTTCAGACAGAAGGTGGGTAGAAACGCGTAAAGATAGTCATTTTCAAGTACCGAAAAGTTCGGCAGACGCGGATAAAAAGATTTGCGGCAGTGATTGTTTAGCGAGAAGAACGTCACTGGAACCGAGCTAGCTCCCGGTTTAATGACTGTCAAGTAGGATTTGTGGTATACTCGCAACAAGAACTTTTCAATCCTTTGGACTAGCTATACGATATGGTGTAACTTGAGATCTTCGTTATTTTGTGGAAAATGGGCGAGAGTTTGGGAAAACAAACTTCTTCCATTTATTTATGATGGGAAAATCTGCTTATTTGTTGCTACTGGCACGATTCGAAAGTTGAAAATGGGAATTAGGCTTCATTAAAATGTGTAGAATATCCGATCTCATTTAATTATTATTAGGTTTTAACGAATTCACCTGAAAACTCAGTATGAAATCCGTCTAGAAAGTATCTGAAATTTATTATTTTTCATAATCAAGGAAATATAAGGGTAAGTCACTGTTACTGAAAAGACAAAGCTACCTATCAAGGAAACCAAAACAAAATCCCTAAATTGACACCTATACAAAAGGAACGAGGAATAGAATTTTGTCAACGTTTTCAAGAAGATAATTTTAATAATGTCTTCATATCTGATGCAAGTTGTTTTCAACTTGATGGAAATCACTTAAAAATCCTATAAAAACAACTTGTTATCGTTCAAATTTCCAAATTTCCCACCGACATAATGGGTTGAGGAGCAATATCTCAGCGTGGTGCTACGCCTTTCTGTATAGTTGATGATACCATTAATAGTAAAAAGTATTGTTCTGAACGATTAACTCTTTGAAATGGCGCATGCTTCTTATCCATAGGGGTGGCGTTTTCAGCAGGATAACGCAAGACATTCAAGCATAGATGCAAGAACACAAAGTGACAACCATTTCATGGCCAGCAGCTTCATCAGGTCTCAGTTCCATTGAAAACATATGGGGACTAATGAAGATTGAAGTTGAATGAGCAGCGCCACGAAATTAAAATGATTTAATTCAGTCAGTTCGACAATTCTGGACTACCATCATCGAAAATTATGGAGGTGATCTAGTTTCGGGTGTACCTCAACGTCTAGTCAAGTGTAGCTCGACGTCTAGTCAAGTGTATACAGCTGTATGAGGCTAGAATTCTAAATGGCCTTTTTGAAGATGTACTGTATACTTTTGGAGAGTTTTCTGAAGTTACCATCAAAAGAGGATTATTTTCAATGAAAAATATTTGAGGATATGTTGTGCATTTTTGGAGAGGAATTTGGATTTAAAAATACCATTATGAAACAAAGTTTGTATTCAACAAGGTTTTAGTGAATAATTCAATTAATATTCTATATTTTCTTTGGATCCTTTTATTCCTTTTTGTAAGGAATTGCTTGGTATGTAGAGATACATTTTTGAATTCTTCCTTGTAATTGATTACACCTTAATCAATTACTATGTACATTCTTGGTTCAGCATACTTCAAATGGGGTTAAAGAGGGATGTATATTAGACTTAAATTGTTTATTTATACCCTAAATGCATATATTACAAGTTTGAAAGTATTATTTCTTTACCCAAAATGAGGAAGGTGTTCCGGTGTAGTATTAAACTCTAAATGCAGTGAAAACACTATCTTGTTTGTGGAATAGTAGTTCTTTGAGCTTTTTCACTGTTGTTTCCTTTCACCGAATTCACTTTTATTTGTTTCTCTGTTGGGTTTACTTTTCACGAATAAGTATCTAATTACAAAACAATAATGTATCGGGTGTTTTACTTAGAGTGATAAAACTTTAAATTGAAATAAAACAGATTCAAATTAAGATTGAAGCCACATTTTCTTTGATTTGAAAGATAATTTTATGACATTTATATTTTAGAAATTTTTTCTGGCATATGTCCACCATGATTAGCTCTAAGGAACCGCATTCGAGCAGAGCAATTTTGGACCACTTTTTTTAATAATTCAGGCCTTATTTCACCAATAACACGAGTTATGTTGGCTTCAAGAGCCTCTATTGTTTCTGGTTTATCAGCATTAACCAATATCGTGATATAACCCCAAAGAAAATAATCCGATGGAGTTATGTCGCATGATCTTGGAGGCCAATTAATTGGACAATTTCTCGAAATAATGTTATTCCCATATCTTCCTTTCAATAAATCAATTGTTACGGTAGTATCATGAGGTGTAGCACCATCTTGTTGGAACCAAAACACTTCTGGGTCGACTCATTCAAATTTTGAAACAAATAATCATTGATCTGTAACGAGCAGTATTCACTGTAACATTAGCTCCAGCATCGTTTTCAAAGAAATATGGACCGATGATGCCTCCAGCGTGTAAAGCACACCATACAGTGCATTTTTCAGGATGCAATGGAACCTGCAGAACTTCTTGACGATTATTTTCACTCAATATATGGCAATTTTGCTTGTTTACATAGCAGTTCAACCAGAAATGAGCTTCATCACTAAACACAATTTTACGATAAAAAAGTGGATCAACTTCAAGCTGTTCTAGGGCCCAATCAGCAAACAAACGACGCTTATTATGGTCAAGTGGCTTTAGTTCCTGAACCAGTTGGATCTTGTATGGGTGTAGAACAGTATATTTACGCAAAATTTTCCATGTGGTGTATGCACAGAGTCCAACTTGTTGTGAACGTCGACGAATAGACAAATCTGGATCATCATTAACACTATGACTTACAGCAGCGATATTTTCTTCAGTACGACAGTTCTTTGTCTTGTTGTTGCTGTATCGAGTATAGAAAATGTTGTCTGAAATTTATCGATAGTTCGACGAATAAGCTGCTCTGATGGACGATTATGTAAACAATAAATTTCACGAAATGCTCTATAAGTTTGGCGAATAGAACACTGATTTTGAAAATAAACTACAACAATTTGCAAACGTTGTTCAGGCGTAAGACTTTCCATGATAATTTGTCAATGCTTACTGAACAAAAATGTCAAAACAACATGGCTTCTACATTCTGTCAAATCACAGTTATTCTTATCGAAAATTCTAACACTCTATAAAAAACACCCCATAGATAATACATTCAGGCCTTTAGTGCGTTAGAGAGAGAGACGTGAAACTATCGGGTGGTTTATTTTGTGCTTTTTGGGCAAGAGACAAAATGCGACTTTTTTGGAGATGTTTCTTTAAGGGTGCTCTTTTGCTGATTGTTTGTACTGGATGAGTATTGCGTTACTGTGTGTTCGAGGGAATGTCTTCAACTGTGAACCATTTGGCTAACTCGCCGAATGACAGAATGGATTGGGGCTCAAAAAGGTGTCCCAAGTAGCGAGTAATCTGTCCCTTCGTGTAGTAATGTCGTTGGTTTTTAATGGGTTCCTATAAGAAATGTGAAGGTTAAATATTTTCGTTTCTGAACTGGTGTTAAGGCCCAATTAGGTTACTAGGAAATAAATAAGACATATTTGAAAGGCCTAAATTGTTAAACTCTGGAGACGTAATTGTTATATCTACATGCACAGTAAATTAAAAATTCCTTGTTCGGTGTAAAATTCGAACAATTTTGATGCTATGTAATGGGTGCATTTCTGTATGTCTAATAAATTGAAACTGTAGTTTCTAAGACACTTATTTCATTTAATTTTGAAATATGTGTAATATTTATTAATATAATTTGTATGAAGAAAATTTTGTTACACTATTAATTTATTGATTTCTATTATCGAAATACAGCACTTTGGTATCGAAAGTATAACTTTCATAATCCCATGCTGGATAAAATCCAAAAAGAAGACTCTTTGAGCTTGGCTTTTCATTCTGAGTATGGATATAAAACATCCCAAAATGAAGAGCTTCCGATACATTCCATGACCCTTTCATCAGTATCCTAATCCATCCGCTTTGTTTGCCTGCAAATATTTAACAAATACTGCGCAATGCATTATGTATTTCATCCGATATTTTTCGGAGTGCTGAGCTGGGCCGACTTTCCTGGCTATACCTCCTACCTAAAAGAGAAACACGAAGTTAAATTGATCGTAGATGCAAAACACGTTTGGATTCCAGCGGTCCAATTTGAATGTTTCTTGATTGGAATAGGTAAGCAGTTTGTTACATTAGGATTAACGCGAAGACATATGAGTTAGATCCACGAACTCCGGCATGAGACTAATCCATGAAGTTTGTAGCAAAATTCTACACTTAAATTACAAATTAGAAGCGAGTATTTGCTGTGTTTGCACGAGTCACTCCAAACGTTTTGGAATTTCAGTTATGCGTGTTGTAGGTTGGGGTGAGAGCTATTGCTGTATCCTAATGGGTTGGGGTTAAGGTAATATAAATTGCAGTAGAGCGCACAGGAAAAGCATCCAAATGATAATTATTGTTTTCGAAGTTTTCAAGATATATCAAAGCTCTCTAAATATTTTCTGATGCTCAACATTTTCGGACCAATACAAAGAGATATGAGATATAATCGTATAGGATGGACCATTCAAAATTTGCATTTTTCATCGGCTGTAAATTAAAAACTACTGAATATTTCTTCAAAGTTGTGAATTTATTAGAAAAGTTGATGCTTTATATTTACGAGTAAGGAACAATATAATTCAAATGACCGCCACGACTTGCTAAGGTACCCCATCCGATTAACATAATTTTTCAGTACATTGTCGATTGGTTGGGGCTCAATCTTTAGAATAGCAACTTAGGTTTCGTGTTTTAAGACATCGCGAATTCTACCGGTTAAGTTACTGGCATGTGAGCATAGCTCTTTCACCAGGTGACTACTCAGCAGTCTCCACAATCTGCCCCTGGAAGCAGAAAGTGTGATAAGGGTTACGGCTTTTCATCACGCAAGGTGAGAACCACTCCGAAAAGCTGAACACAACAGCTTCCAGTTTCGGCTTCAGTCCAAAAACCTACACCGTGACTGGGAGCAGCGAAGCATTATACAACCTCTACTGGCTCTGCATGGTCAGTACCCAAACTATTTGAGACGCAACTCACACGCCGAAGGGGCGTCTTATCCGCCCACCCGAACGCAGTTCTATGAACCAAGATAGTCTCAAGATTGATGCCCCAAGTGATTCTAGTACGCGTCAATCCGGCGTGTACGTCAGGACCCACGAACCCTTGTGAAGTCTTTCAATTTATCTTGGCTTCAAGCACCAATGGTATAGCCGTATCGTCGAGATCCACAAACCCCAAAAGCGTCTCGCAATCGATCTTGGTTTAAGACGAGGCCAGTAGAACCGCTAAACTCTGAAGTATTTCTCGAGATATCCTGAACATGAGTTTCTGCGAACAGATAGATAGAATACCCTCCTAGTCCAGCATGCAGTCTGTCAACCATTGCCCCCTGAAGTCCAACACCAACTGAGTGCCCAGGTCGTACGAATACTTCCCGAGGGCCTCCACTCTCCCGAGGTAACGCAGTATGCTAACTATAGGCACACGGCGTTGGACAGAAAAACCCGGAGATTTACTGCAAATGGGTAGAATACGTTAGTTTCAAGGGTGCAGCCCTGTGCTGCGACAAAGACCCTTATCATTAGGTTGGACAACGCGGCTCAGCCCTCTTCCACCACACGGGTTCAGTGACTGACGCGATTGACATTGTTGGCATGAAGACTTAATCGTCAATTTCACCGGGACTGAATTATCAATCAAGACAAGCGCCCCGAGCGGGTTAAGCTACAATATCATTGGTGGGGGATAAGGTGCAACACTCTAACTTACTGGCAGGTTTGAGGAAAAAGGTTTAGAAAATAAAGACATCACCATCATCAGGAATCTCTATTGGAACCAGAAGGCCAATATCAATATAGAATCAGACATCTTGGAGCAAACTGAAATTCAGAGGATGGTGTTCTAGCACCGTTTCTGGTCAATATATATTCCGAGAAAATTTTTGAGGAAGCACTGGAAGATATTGCAGTAGACCTCAAGGTCAACGAGGAGATACCAAACCAATGATCTGGATAAACTTCATTCAAATGCGCTACAATTTCATGGGAAAAATGTGCCGTAGCTCCGTCATATTGGAAGTACATTTCTCTTGGAATATTGCTTCCATCATTAAAGAGCCTTGGCAAACGCTCTATTAAAAATTGTAGATATGTCACTCCATTTAGTCTGTGTGGAAGAATATATGGTCCAATTGAGCGATTATTGTAAATTGCAGCCCAAATATTGACTGAAAAACGATGTTGTGAATTACGTTTCCTAGTCACTTTCGGATTTACTCTGTACCCAATATGTGCATTGCGAACATTCGAAATGCCATCTTTTGTGAAGATCACTTCATCAGTTAAAACCGTTCTGAAAACAGCTCGCTGGTTCCGTAAAACCCATCTGCAAAATCGCATCCTCGGTAGTTCATCGCCTGGCTGCAAGTTTTGAACGGATTGTAAATGAAATGGATTCCACTTTTCACGATGCAGAACTCGCCAGACCTGACAATGTGGCAAACCGAGTGCTAGTTGAGGGTTTTCTTGGACAGCCTCTATTATCTCTTCTTGGTTTATCATCGAACTTGCTCTTTCTCGTTTACTTACTGACGGAAAGTGTCCAGTTTCATGAAGTGAGCGATTAACATGTTTGACTGTTTGGTGGTTAGAAATACGACGATCCGGATATAGCCTTCGATATTCCCTAGTAGCTTCACGACCATTTCGATAATTCTCTTGATGAAAATTTCATGAAAACACAACAATCTACCACTTGCGTATTTTTCTATTTCAATAATTACCCAACAATGGTATGGAATGTCAAAATTCTTATCATGAGCCACTTAGATTTTGAAATGGGTTGAATTCAGAGTAAACGAATTTCTTCTGTGATCTCATAGTATTGAAAATAAATGATATCTTAAGCTTCAGATCGATTCAAGCAGCATGTGAGAAGATAAATAGTGGACCAAAAAGAAAGGCTAATGAAAGCTGCAGAACATTCAATACAAGAGCTAGCAGGTGTCAAAAAGAAATAGGGTTCCAGAACAAATCACATGCGAAAATGAATGGGAAAAAGGGTATAAAATAATTTATTTGCGAAAGTGTAAATAAGATGTCGAAAAGTATTTCGTTTTGTATGCGTGTGCCTATGAATCAAAAATTCTAGATATTCAATAGCTCATAAAATATTGATGCGAAGTGTGCCACTATTTCAAATGATGTTGTTCGAAAGAGCATTCATTGTAGATTCTGAGGAGAATTTCACTTTCCGAAAATTCGATGTACAGGGTGTTTTACAAGATGTGGGATAAAGAATATAATTTTTTCAGTCCGAACCTGCGCTATTAACAAGTGATTAAGTGCAAATATTACGCATTGGCCTATAATCATTCCCTTGAATTTTCATGAAGATCCATGCAGGCGTTCACGAGTTATGCCGATTGAAAGTTTCTGATAAAATACATAAAACATCCTGTATATCTTAAGCTTATATAGTTCGGACATATTTCGAGCACTGGTTCAGACTCACCAAGATGTCCTGCATCTGCCCTGAAAGCGTGTACAATCATTCGTGAAATACCCTGTATATGGATTGGAAAGCTGGACACTCAAATTGGCCTTTGAGATGTGGGCCTTCTTGTTAGAATGCTCAGGATTTCATGGACGGGCAGAGTGTTACACATAATTGGTGTAGATAAAGAGTTGTTAACATCTATTAAAAAGCGGAAAACCGCCTAATTTGGACATGTCTTGCGAGGTGATCAGTGTAGATATCTTCAAGTGATCCTAAGGGAAAAAATTGAGGTTAAGAGAGGGCCAGGTAGGAGACACCATTCCTGAATGAAGAATATCCGTGATTGGACCGGAATGAACGTTGTCTCATACTGCTCAAGGAAGACACGAATTTGTCATGGTTGTCGCCAATCTTCATCAGAAGAATTCTTGATTGTTTCGGTCTCTACTTGACGGAAATTCATCGTAAATGATTTGAAGTAAAACACTTCAAATCATTTTCATCAGAAGAGTTTCTAGTTTTCACGATCAAATTGATCCACAAATTGCTGTGAGGGCATTTAATTTTTGTCAAACTTCTAACAGTTTGGATTGAAGATTTACCTGTTTGGAAATAATAGATGGCCAACCTTCAGTTGATTAAATACATTTGTGAGAAATGACAAACTTTCGAAATCCTTCAGCCAGACTCATCGTCAAAGTTGTTATTTCAACATGTTGACGCGGGCACGTTTCAGCAAGTTTTCGAAGATGCATTCCGATGAATAAATGATGCAATAACACCGACTTTCAGCGATTCCGCAAATATTGCAGTCCCCAAAAATGCCCGAACTTGCATGCAACGCGGTTGTAACCCAGGTCGGTCTTTATTTACGACGACAGAATCTCGGACGTGAAATGTGGTCGTGTGGGATTTCAACAGTTATCGTATATCAGAGCCGAATTGTAAATTACCATTTATCAGTGGACACTTTTAGAGTCCATATTCTTGCTATTATACTTTTCCAGAAGGCCTCCATCCATTACCTACCATGATTCGATTTATGGGATTTCGGACTGAAACTGCCCGTTGTGGTGGCATTAGGAGACCGAGAAATGTACTGAAAATGAGATTTCAGTAGTATCGCAAAGGCTGAGAATTATTCACCTATTTTCTAGAAAAGGAGTTGAAAGTTTGTCGTCTGAGTAAACTTTCCCCACTAGCGGGGGCCACCTAAAATTTTTATTCATTATCGGCCTTAAATACAGAAATAATGGATATTTGTTCGAAGTTTGGGTTTACTAGAAAGCTGTAATCTTCACATTTACGAATCAAAAACATTATCTCTTAAATTAATGTCACGACTGGCCATTCAGTGCCTTATCCGATCAAACCAATTTTTGAGTACATTGTCGATTGCTTGGGGCTCAATCTCGTGAAAAGCAGCTTCAATTTCGTGTTTCAAAACATCAATCGTTTCTGGATGGTTAGTGTAACATTAATCCTTGACGGATACCCACACAAAATGGTCCAACGGAGTCAAATCACAGCTCCGAGGTGGCGAATTGACTTCAGCAACTTGACTCCTTATTGAATTTTCAACAAGGTTGTGCATAAGATGGATGGTTACCTTGGCTGTGGTCCCGTCCTGTTCAACGTGTAGACCTGGCTCTAGAATAGGCCTACCCGACCGTGAGGTTTCGTAAAAGGCGAGAAGCACGGACCCTCGTGCCACTGGACCCGTGATGTGGGGAAGTTCAACCGACTGGGGCCCTAGTTCCTCCGCACAGGTGAAATGGATGGCTGTGTTGTCCCACACAGTGACAAGAGTGTCTGTCCTCAGCACAGGGCTTGCTCTCTTAAAACTAGCATTAGTCTACCCTTTTGCAGTAATTCTTCGGATTTTGCTGTCCAATGCTCGAGTGCGTTATGTATGATACTGCGTTACCTCGGGAGGGTGGAGGCCCTCCGAAAGTATTCGTACGACCTGGCCACCTAATTTGGCGTTGGACTCAAGGGGGCAGTGGTTGAAAGTCTACATGCTAGACTAGATGGGTATACCATATATCTGGCCGCAGTAACTCATGATTCAGGGTTTCTCGAGAAGTGCTTCAGGGTTTAGCGGGACTTGTTCTGAACCAGGATCGATTGCGAGACGTTTCTGAGGATTTTGGATCTCGACGATACGGTTTTAGACCGTTGATGCTTGAAGCCAGGATCAATTGAAAGACTTCACAAGGATTCGTGGAACTTGGCGTACAATCCGGATTGACGGTGTTTGTACCAGGATCAATAAAGGCAACAATCCTTGTGATTTTCTTGCTTCTAGTCCCTTCGGCATGTGAGTAGCGTCATAAACAACTGGAGTACTGATCTGTATAGCCAGTAGCGGTTGGATAGTGCTTCACTGCTACCAGTGACGCTGTAGGTTTTCGAACTGGAGCTCAAACAGGAAGCAGGGTGGGTGAAATTCTTCGGAGTACTTCTCGCTTTGTTCAATGATAAGACGTACCTTTATCGCACAACTTGCTCTTTGGGTGGATTGTGGAAACTGCTGGGTGGTCAACTGGTGAAAGAGCCATGGCCATATAACAGTAACTTAACCCAGTAGAATTGACGACTGCCCCCGTCCTATTGAAACTAAATGTCGCTTACGCCTCTCTTTTGAATTTTGGGAAGCAAAAATATTGTTGAGCATGGCACGGTAACGTTTCTCATTAACACTCACGGCTGCTCCTTGCCCATTTTCAAAAAAAATGTCCAATGATGCCACCGGACCAAAAATCGCACCTTGAAGTTACTCTTTGTGTGTGCATCGACTTTTTCACAATAAAGTTTGAATTTTCTGATACCCAATCCAAGAGTTTTGCTTATTCGCATATATTCTGTGTGCAAGAAATTAAATAGTTCCTTCTACGCGCTTGGTAAGGTCAGAAATGTTATGTTGGTAGAGTGTCCATAACTCAAAATCGAATTCTGCGAATGACGTTCAATATCAGACCACAAACGCTGGCCTTTTCAAGAACAATTATATTCCGACTGTTGCATCAATTTTAATCCTCAGATGTCTTTTGTTTGCTGAAAATGATATTGATATAACTGTGCTCACAGTTTCAAAAAGAGTCCATTCCGAAACACAGAACTACCAAGTTTGTAATCAAAAAAACGTTAGGAACAATCTTTTAGGAAAATGTTATTACTCGGTAAATGAATTTTTTCTCGATAAATGTTGATTGTTAAATAAGAGTTTGACTTGTCCTATACAGGTTACATGTCTTACAGATGAAAACATTCATCTCTTATGATGCCGAACGCTGTTTTTTCACGTGTGAACAACTTCTCTAACGAAAAAAAAGAAAGAGACTTTGCATCGAATTGTGACCGACGAGGAAAAGTAGGTTCATTACGATAATCCAAAGCATTGGGCACAGATACCTCATCATAAACTGTCAATAAGGAGTATGAGCTATGGTACTAGAAAGTTCTAGAAGTGTAACATACATATGTGTAACAACTCTATACTCAAACAAACTCGACAAGAAAAACAAATGTTAACTTCCGCTATTTTATTGATTTACACGGCAATTGTTTCGTCATACCATGACTTCATCAGGTGAGTATTTAAACTGTCATGGTATGACGAAACAATTGTCGTGTAAATCAATAAAATAGCGGAAGTTAACATTTGTTTTTCTTATATTGAAGATGAATTTCCGTCAAGTAAAGACCGAAACAACCAAAAAAAAAACTCGACAAGGTTTTGTAGATTACAGAGGCTAATTGCAAACATGCGAACGCTTCAAACTGATTGGTTTTCGTCAGTTCAATGTATGCTAGTGACTCCAAATCTGTCAAGTATCTATATTCGCTATACTCAGAGACTCCAAGATATTAACAATACACTAGCGCCATCTAGAGTATGCAAAATACATACACAGAGACCCTAAGATATAAATAATACACTAACGCCATCAAGAGTATGGGAAATACATACAAGACATACATTTGCGAGTTAATCCAAGTAAAGAAATGTATTCGCGATATTTTTATTTAACCAACGCAGTATAAACTTTCCTCATGCTCAAATCAGACCATAATTTGCCGTAATGCTCAAAAATTAGCATATTCATATTGAAATAAATTAATTCGGTTGATCTGTACCATCCTATACAGATGTATGTTACACTGTCTCGATTTCTAGAACTTTCTAGTACCGTATCTCCTTATTGATTATTTTTGGTACAGATCAGCCGAATTGATTTATTTTAATATGAATATGCTAATTTCAGAACTTTACGGCAAATTAGGGTCTGATTTGAGCACGAGGAAAGTTTATTCTGCGTTGGTAACGTGAAAATATCGAGAATACATTTCTTCATTTGAATTAACGCGCAAAGGTATGTCTTGTATGTCTATTACATACTCGTTGGCGTTAGTGTATTTAATATGTTGGAATCTCTGTGTATAGCGAATATAGATACTTGACAGATTTGGAGTGACTAGCATACATTGCACTGACGAAAACCAATCAGTTTGAAACGTGTGCATTCCTGCAATTAGCCTCTGTGATCTTCAAAACCTTGTCGAGTTTGTTTGAGTATAGAAATGTTATACAGATGTATGTTACACTGTCTTGGTTTCTATAACTTTCTAGTACCATAGCTCATACTCCTTATTAATGATTTTTGGTACAGATCAGCCGAATTAATTGATTTTAATATAAACTGTCCAGCTGAATACTCATGGCGAGAAGATGTTGCTGTGCAATTGGTAGGACCAGCGGGATTTGGTATGTTATAAGCTGCTACAATCTAACGAAATAATCACAAAGGAGGTCTACCGACGACAGTTTGTGCGTTTGAACCGAACATTGCGAAAAAAACAGCTATAATACGACAGAATTTTTAAGTTTGAAGGTAAAACCAATTTTTCATAATGAAGCTTCAATTTTCGACAAAAACCGTACGAACTTATTCATACTCCCTATATAATATACTAGCTTTTTACCCGCGGCTTCGCCCGCAGTGGAGTCATTAAATAAGTATGAAAGATAAAGGGTAAGGGTATAATAATAGTAAAACTTCATTACTGAAGTAGCTAAATTTGACGATTTTTTGACAAACAATTGTTTTATCTTTCGTAAAAAAATTTTTTTTTTAAATATAAAGTACCCTATGTTACTTCTAATACCTTCAAGAGTATATGTACAAAGTTTCATGATGATCGGTTCAGTAGTTTTTGCGTGAAAGCGTAACAAACAAACTTACATTCGCATTTATAATATTAAGTAGGGATATTAGTATATAATTAAATATAAAAGGTTCTTCATAAAGTATTTTCTTATTGACCTAATTTCTCAGAATGTATCAGCTGAGGAAGGTACTGCATAACGAAACGATTCTTATAGTCAAATATTCATGTGGAAATTTTCAGTTATATTTATCAGAATATCGTTCAATTTAAGTTTCCCTCCAGTAGAAACCTACATTATCCAATATTTCAACATGCTGGGTTGAATATATGCATGTTAATTAACAAAGATATATCTCCGGAAAAACGGCTTCTAGACCAATGGAAACAGCTTAGTGAAATTAATCCAATAACTTCCGTTCCCACATAGATAACTTTTTGATTACAATTCACCGAGATAGCAAAACTTGGTAACTCAACGAAACCGCTTTTTGTCACGAATTTAATGAACCCCGTCCTTACCAAGTTACTACATTGGCAATTTGTCATCTGCTTTCCACTGTCGCATCATTTTCCACACAAAGTTTCGCCCAGTTTCCCCATTCTTCCATCTGTTCAGTTCACAGATCTAAATAGCTTGAGAAAGCGTAATTTATTTTAAAGTCGGAACTATCCCGTTCAGGAAAAAATCTCTTATCTCTTAGAAACCGGAAACTCATAAATTCGATCACTCACGTACAGAAGGGAAGGTTAGGGGCCGATTGATTCGTTTGAAACTAAGCGGCTAGATATCCAAATATGATAAGAAGCGGAGCAGATGTATGTTATTTCTTGAATTTATATGGAGCATGGATTCCCTGTACGAACTGAGCTCATCGATGTGGAAGTTTCCAAGTTAGATGAGTTTCAGGATTATCATATATACGTCCCAAATACTCTCACGTACTTTTCAATCACAATATTCCAGAAACTGGGAAAGGATGAATCATATTGGCGTATGCTTAATAATATTTACTTGGAAATTTTCAACTGAGAAGAATCTGTATTCGAAATATCGTCAGATCGATTGAAAGATATGGATCGTCTAAATATCGGGTATTTTTTTTAGAGTGATGAAACTTTAAATTGAAATAAAACACATTTAAATTAAGATTGAGGCCAACTTTTCTTTTATTTGAAAGAATTTTATGACATTTGTGTTTTAAAAATAATTTCTGGCATATGTCAACCACGACTAGCTCTGAGGAACCGCATTCGACCAGACCACTTTTGGACCATTTTTTCGACTAATTCAGGCCTTATTTCATCAATAACACGAGTTATATTGGCTTCCAAAGCGTCTATTGTTTCTGGTTTATCAGCATAAACCAATGACTTGACATAACCCCAAAGAAGTCCAGTGGAGTTTTGTCGCATGATCTTGGCGGCTAATTAATTGGATCATTTCTCGAAATAATGTTATCACCAAATCTTTCTTTCTAAAAATCAATTGTTACGGTAGCAGCATGAGGTGAAGCACCATTTTGTTGAGACGAAAACACTTGTGGGTCGATACCATTCAAATTTTAAAACAAATAATCATTGATTATTGATCTGTAATGAGCACCATTAACATTAGCTCCAGCATCGTTTTTAGAGAAATATGGAGCGATGATGCCTCCAGCGTGTAAAGCACACCATGCAGTGCATTTTTCGGGGTGCAATGGAACCTGCAGAACTTCTTGAGGATTGTTTTCACTCCATATACGGCAATTTTGCTTGTTTACATAGCCGTTAAAGAAGAAATGAATTTCATCACTAAACACACTTTCACGACAAAAAAGTGAATCAATTTCAAGCTGTTCTAAGGCCCAATCAGCAAATAAACGACGCTCATTATGGTCAAGTGGCTTTAGTTCTTGAACCAGTTGGATCTTCTATGGGTGTAGACCAAGATCTTCACGCAAAATTTTCCATGTGGTGGATGCACAGAGTCCAACTTGTTGTGAACGTCGACGAATAGACAAATATGGATCATCACGAACACTATGACATACAGCAGCGATATTTTCTTCTGTACGTACAGTTCTTTGTCATGTTGTTGTTGTTGCATCGAGACGAGAAACTGTTGTTCGAAATCTATCGATAGTTTGACGAATAAGCTGCTCTGATGGACGTTTATGTAAACCATAAATTTCAGGAAGTGCTCTATAAGTTTGGCAAATAGAACACTAATTCTCAAAATAAATTTAAACAATTTGGAAACGTTGTTGCGGCGTGAGTTTTCCATGATAATTTGTCAATGCTTACTGAACAGAAATGTCAAAACAACATTGCTTCTACCTTTTGTCAAATCACAGTTATCCCTATCGAAAGTTCTATCACTCTAAAAAAAACACCCGATATTTATGAATGTAACTCTGGAGCTATCTCAATGATCGAATTCTTGCATGTTGAATGTTATCCTCAAACTAGAGTACCATTGGGTTACTCTTACTAACTCATAATGATTGGTTCATTGCTAAGTGGTTATTCATTGTCTGAAGATCGGAATCTTTCTGTACTTTGACATTTATGGAGGATTTTAAGATCGTTAATAACAGTTTGGGAAAAAAATCTATTATTTTTGCGGGAACTTCAAGACTTTATTCAAAATGTTTCGGATTATCCTATTTAGTTCAAATATGCGCCATTTTAAGGTAGTTCCATAAAGCCTCTTTCACTTAGAAGTGTACGTCCTTATTAGCGAGAAACTCTAGTAATTGATTGTCACAATCTTCTCCTAGTGTCAAGTGGTGAGCAAATGTTCAGTTCTTGAGCACGGTGACCAATTGATGTTAATGTCAATGTCTTCAGATGTGCTCATTGGACAAGAAGTTGAAGTATCCAGAATTTCACACGAATGGCATGTGTTGTCAAACTCTGAATAACCACTACTTCAAAATGCAAACTCTAGATGGCCATCCTTCAGTTCCTGTTGGATTGAAATTGTTTTTGAATGATTTACTACTACTATAGGAAAAAATTATGGAGCTCAATATTCTGTGACACTCATCTTTTTCAACGTACGTTCCCCCAACTTCTTTCAAAACCTGTGTCAGCTCTGCAGTAAAAACCAAAACAAATTAAAACAACAGTGTATAGCGTTGAAGCAATCAAATGCCCAGCAATTCCCGGAGCGACCCTCATATATTTGTTTAGAACATTCGACACCAACAAGTTGAAAGCTTTTTGTCTGTTTGAATTTATAGCTGCAAATTTCATTATTCCAACGAATTAGGAGCGGATTGGGGACAAAGGCAGTGGCGTAACAGGCATCTTCTAGCGATACTTTTATTAACAGATATTTTGTTGTATTTTCTTAAAACTCATGTTAGCTCGATTTTACTTTGATTAGATTGAAAATTCACTTAGAAGGGGTTTTCTATATATCGGGTGTTTTTTTAGAGTGATCGAACTTTCCATAGGGATAACTGTGACTTGACAGAATGTAGAAGCCATGTTGTTTTGACATTTCGGTTCAGTAAGCACATTGACAAAGTATCATGTGAAGACTCACGACGCAACGGCTATTACAAATTGTAGAAATTTATTTTCGAACTTAAAGAGCACTTCGTGAAATTAATAGTTTATATAATCGTCCATCAGAGCAGCTTATTCGTCGAACTACCGATAGATTTCGGACAAGATTTTCTCTACTCGATGTAACAACAATAACAAGACAAAGAACTGTACGTACAGAAGAAAATATCGCTGATGTAAGTCATAGTGTTAATGATAATCCACATTTTTCTATTCGTGGATGTTCACAACAAGTTTGACTCTGTGCATCCACCACATGGAATATTTTGCGTAAAGCTCTTGGTCTACACCCATGCAAGATCCAACTGGTTCAAGAACTAAAGCCACTTGATCATTATAAGCGTCGTTTGTTTGCTGATTGAGCCCTAGAACAGGTTGAAGATGATCCACTTTTTTATCGTGAAATTGTGTTTACTGATGAATACCTCATGATACTACCGTAAGAATTGATTTATTGAATGAAAGATTAGGTGATAACATTATTTCGAGAAATGATCTAATTATTTGGCCTCCAAGATCATGCGACATAAATCCACTGGATTATTTTCTTTGGAGTTATGTCAAGTCATTGGTTTATGCTGATGAAGCAGAAACAATAGACGCTTTGGAAGCCAACACAACTCGAGTTATTGATGAAATAAGGCCTGAATTACTCGAAAAAGTGGTCCAAAATTGGTCTGGTCGAATGCGGTTACTCAGAGTTAGTCTTGGCGGATATATGCCGGAAATTACTTTTAAGACATAAATGTCATGAAACTATCTATCAAATAAAAAAAAGTGGCTCCAATCTTAATTTAAATGTGTTTTATTTCAATTTATAGTTCTATCACTCTAAAAATAACACCCCATATCACAAGTCGTTGAAATGGCTTAAAATAACCAACGGCCGCAAATTTGGTTTCAAGTGAATGTTGTCCAGCACACAATAGTAGAATAGTTGAAGAATTAATAAAAGTTTAAACGGTGAAACTTAAGCCAAGTTGTTTTTTTTTTTGAATTCATTAATTTAATACTGTTACACCAAGTGATATGCGAAAAAATCAATATCATTTAATGGAGGTTCGTTTTGATGGAGAATGGATAGAAAGAATAGCATCGATCAGCATGCTCGAATTTCCGATCTTACACCTAGACTTCTTCCTTTAGGGTGTTTCAAAAGATATGGCGTATACTAGTCCAATTCATTACCATGGCCAGCTTACGAAAGAATACTGCTGCAGTATGCTAAGGCAACGATGGGGGCAGTTGCGGAAAGCTGAGCATTCTATCCGAAAGAAGGCAGGCATTTTCTGAATTTTTTATGATGAGTTTAAACTTGAACGAATAATAAAGAATGTCATTTATAATAATGTTTCTTCGGAAGGTGTATATGTTACTGTTTGTGCTTTCATAGTTTTACATCTATTGTCAAATGAAAATGAAAATTTAATAGAAAATATATACGTCGTTGAAAAGCTTTATCACTAATGGAGTTTTTGAAAACAATTTCTATGGGTTTACGGAATGTTCCGTAAACGGAATTCATAGAAAACCTCGACCAAAAATTATGGCTGAAGAAAATTCTATAATATTTTTTATCTTAACCAACCTACAATAAGTAAATATTTCATGAAAATCTTCAGCCACCCTAGTATAACGAAAATTTTTCGCTCTTTCCAGTGGCGTACACCAAATTTTGATGAAAATGATAGTTTTGAAGTGCTATGATGTTATTAAGAGAATTGGGGATCGTTACAAAATAGTACCATCTTGAATAACTTTACAACGAAAGATATTTGATACCATACTCTATAGAAACTTTTATTTTGCAAATTGCTTTGGAATCACTTTGTGAAATTTGGCCAATCTGTTCTTGGTGTTTTTGAAATATCTATGGGAACTAAGATCTGCTTAACTATTCGCAAAAATCCCATAATCTTGCAACTATTTCATTCAAGAAAATTCTACTTTCATTGGAAGTTTCGTAAATACTATCTTAACATCAATATTTCGGAATGCTTAGATTCCAGACACCATCCACAGGAGCTGATGTTGAACAACTATGAAAGTTTAATCGGTTCGTTAGCTTCATCCCTTTAAATCCGCCGTTCTCGAACTTTCTTGTCGATTCCAACGATTACGTCATCCATCGCTTCCATTGAACGAAACTTTTCTCCGATACAGTGAATTCAACCTGTTTATTAACGTCTCATATTTTTTGTTGTTCGTTCGTGATTTATCTTATACCAGAAAACAGATCTTTCTGCTTATTTACTAGGCTATATCTTGTTGAACAAAAAATATGAAACCAACGTGCATCTGTCTTAGTTTCGATGTTAAGGGCCCTTGAAGGAATCTCCCATCTTTCTCATAATAAAAACACTTATTCAGTTTGCAAATATTCTTTGAACGTTTGCAAAACCATTTACGAAAACATTCAGTATTGAATGATAAAAATATCCACATTCTAAAGCGATCACATAACCATGAACCTAAGGAAACGTACGGCGATCTTTAAGGTAGCATTTCACAATTATATGAGTATCTGGGATAGCTTCTTATCGAATAAAGGAACAGTTTGAAGATATTCTGAAATTCAACAAGTATTATCGTATACTTCGAGGATAACATATCAGGAATAATTTTTGGAATCTGTTGTAGATAACTTATTAAAATATTTAGAATTTGCTTCAAGATATTGACATATGTATTTTGAAGTCTGTCAAAAATATCACAGGAAACAGCAGTGCCTCACCACGATATTATAAAGACATGACTTAAGAAAACCCTCGAAACAACTTCTCTTTGAGGAATATTTTGGACCAATCTCGCAAAAAAAATAGCTTGAATGTTTTCAAAAACTAACATAAAAACAGCTTTCACACCCTTACATATAATTTCTAACCTATTTTTTAATGCAAAGGACCAAAACATCTGGTCGAATAATTCTGGAGTCCATGAATTGAGTTGTCAACAGTACAGCAGCATATATATAGGACAAACTGGAGGATCTTTTCAAAAAAGGTTCAAAGGACATCAATCTTCATTTAGGAACCATAAAGATAACTATAACTTTGCGGAACATTTTTTCGAAACCAATCATATTTTTTTAGAATTGGATAATCTTGAAATATTGTACCTGAAAGGGAAAGGAAAAAACAAGAGATCCTGGAATCCATCGAAATATTTTAACACAAACAGCACGTTTCAACAATAGAACTTTTGAATGAGACGTTAGACCTTTGACACACCCCACTTCTCGAAGTTTTGTACCAGCTAAAGTCTTCAATGGATACATATCCATTGATAATGAAATAACAGCGAAAATAGTGAAAGAGTAATGTGGAATTTATCTTGAGAATATTATTCGTATCCGACACATTTCAGAGTTATTTAGTAGTTATGTTGTTGATTTTTTGACCAAGGAAGTATCAATTTCTTGTCGTAAAAAGTAGATGGACCATGTTGTTTATTTACCTTAGTCCATCTTAAATTTTCAAGAACGTCACAAGTGTGTCAAAAGGACTGTAAATTTGTAGTAGAATTAAAATAGTGTATTCCGTAGAAGAAAGGGTGGAAATTATGAAATTTTTTCTTAGAGATAACAACTCTGCGCGAACAACAGTGGCTTTATTTAACGAACGACATCCTGGAAAGAATGTATCCGCTGCTTATGTTGAACAACTGGTTGCCAAATTTGACGCTACTGGTTCAGTCGGAAACAAAAAAGGGGGTGCAAGAAAAAGAAGAAGCCAGGGACGTGACTGTCTCATGTCATGTAGCAATGGATCCGACCTTAAGTACTAGGAAATTGTCCGATGTATCTGGTGTTTCACGCACAACAATCATGAGGAGTCTGAAACAACACAAATTCCATCCTTATAAGATACGATTGGTTCAGGAACTGAATGAGGATTATCCCGATCGCCGACTCCAGTTCTGTGAAGTGGTCAGTGAAATGATTAACGGTAATCAAAACTACATGTTCGATATCTGTTTTTCGGACGAGTGTTCATTTCACCTTAACGGCATTGTAAACCGGTATAACTGTTGGCATTGTTCAGATAAAATCCAAGATTATTTCGTGATGTGCATACTCATTGTCCCCAAAAATTAAATGTTTGGGCGGTTTTTTAGGCCCGGTAATCTCAACCCTATTTATTCAGTCCTCATGCAAGTATTCGAGAATGCAGAAGACCCTCAAACAAGATGGCGCATCACCTCATTTCATTCAACCAGTTCTTAGATGAAAATTTCCCTTAGGCTTGGATTGAAAGAAGGGGACATATTGAGTGGCCACCCAGATCACCTAATCTGGTGCCAGTGGACCTTTGTCTTTGGGGGTCACCTGAAATACAAGATTTACGCTACCCAGCTTGAGTCTGGGTTACATTACTGGAAGTGAATGTAATTAGTTTAATAAACTAATCACATGAGTCAGTACTCTTCCACTAATTAACCTGTCATTTCGTTACTAAAGGAAATTTTGGAGTGAAATTTCAGGATCAGATAGTACTCGATAAGATCTTCAAAATGAATTATCGCAACACTCATCCCTATTCAAAATCAAGGAGTTGTACTCACCCCTATTAGGGGGTTGCAGTTACGGGGATGCGAAGAGCGGAAAAGTTGTTCCCTCTCGAATCAGAAATTGAGGGGTCCCAGCGATTTTCCACATTTTCATTTTAAAGGCGGAAAATCGAGGTGTTGCGTATACTACTCTGTCAAGAAAGTACCGGGAATTTTCAATTAAAACAACATTTTTACATTTAATCGTCAAAATTTATTGGGTCGCCTTCAAAATAGGCTCCATTTGCTCCAATACATCTATGCTAACGGCACTTCCAATTATCGAAACATTTTTTGTAGGCGCTTTCCGGGATGGACTTTAGCTCTCGCGCCGAATTTCGTTTTATGGCTTCAATCGACTCAAAACGGGTGCCACGAAGAGGCAATTTTAGTTTTGGGAAGAGGAAAAAGTCGCAGGGAGCCAAATCCGGCGAATACGGTGGTTGCTGAAGCACGTTTGTTGAGTTTTTGGCGAGAAAGTCAGTCACAATCGTAGCTCGGTGAGAAGGCGCGTTATCGTCATGCAAAATCCATGAGTTGTTCGCCCACAAATTTGGCCGCTTCTTAAGGATTCGCTCACGCAAACGTTTCATAACGCCTAGGTAATACTCCTTGTTTTCCGTCTGACCCTCTGGAACGAATTCGTAGTGCACCACGCCACGGATATCGAAGAAAACAATGAGCATCACCTTCATTTTCGAGCGGCTTTGGCGTGGTTTTTTCGGTTGCGGCTCATTTTTTGCCACCCATTCCGATGATTGCTGGCTTGTTTGCATATCGTACTCGTAGACCCAGGTCTCATCACCAGTTATAATGCGTTCCATGAATGTAGAATCGGAATTACAGCGATCCAGCATGTCTGAAGCAACCTGTTCGCGATGACGTTTTTGAAGAAAATTCAGGTCTTTCGGTACGAGTCGTGCGGCCACCTTTCTCATGCCCAAAATATCAATCAAAATCGTACGTGCGGACTCGTGGGATATCTTAAGATCATGTGCTATCTCTCTCAAGATGGTACGACGGTTTTCCAGCACCCTTTCCTTAATTTTATCGACGTTATCTTCGATCGAAGCCGTCGATGGGCGACCACTTCACGACCGTCCTTGAAGGCTCTGTACCACTGATATGCACGAGTTTTCGATAGAGCATTATCACCAAAGGCCTTTTGCAACATTTTCAATGCATCGGCACACGAAAATTCATTTGCAACACAAAACTTTAAACAAATTCTTTGCTCAACGTAATCACCCATAGTAAAAATCGGCACGCACTCTGACATCGACTGACTTAATCAGCTGTTGCAAACACACTAGTTGACAGATCCCGCTCCATCATGTATCATGTATGTAAGAGTTAAGATATAACTTGGTATTTTTTTCAGTTTGAAAATGTAGTAACCACTACGAAACCCGACTGTATATTCAGTTAATAAAAAAGTGATAGAAAACAAAGTAATTTCTTATTTCATTTCAATTGAAACTGAAGTATCACAATGTATCGGAATACTCCATCCGATATTTCGTTTGTCCGATCCACCTGTATCTCTTTGTAATCCAATTGAAACATTTCATTTGCTCGCAAAATATGAGAACTGCGCAACATTGGAGTCCAGATGTATAAGATATATCAACGGATGAGATCCGCTGAGCATTAAAACTCATATCTACTGCAATTTCTCATGAACAACACCGTACAAATCCTCGCTTTATCGCCTGTGAGTAATCCCGTTTTCCCTGCGAAACGTCGCTCAAAAAACGCCATGAATATCAATAACGCAGGAACAAACGGCGACATCCGTGAAACGTGTTTGATATATTCATATGAACAGTCATAACCGTGAGTTATTCCTCAAAATGGTGCGCCACTGGAACTACATGGGTAGGGTTGGAAGGAGAATTTGATATCAATGATCTCTCTGGTTTGCCTGACAGCACTAACTACTGCGGAAAGTGATGGATAGGCTTCGGAGGGAGGCAATGTGCCGTGCGATGTCAATTCCAGGAGACCCAAATCCCACGATATTGTTTGCCAGCATAACGAAATAGTTGCAGAATGATTTGTCAGAATGATATGATAATTCCGCAGGATATCACCGGTGTCTAGATGTTATATATTATTCTGATGGATATCTAGTTGTCTGTTTTCATATCTTCGGAGTTTTATACGCAAGAGAGTCTATCGTAGTGGATGATGAAGAGGCCTCACAACCAGAAGGCACCAAGCTTTAATAGGGAAGAAGCCATGGTAACATGTCTTTACGATCTTCCATTTGTGTTTGTTCAGGAATATTTTTATCTTGGCCAGGTCGTTTCTTTCACAAATGGTCAGAACAAAGAGTTTAAGAAGAGAATAGACAACCCTTGGAGTCAGTACTGGTCACTTGCGTTTATCCTGAAGGGTGACTTTTCCATGAATATCAAGAGGAAAGTGATGAATATGTATGTAGTGCCTGTTCTCTCATACGGTGCTGAAACTTGGTCCCTGACAGAAAAAGAAACACATATTATAATTTGAAAGAATGTCAAAAATGAATGGAGAGAAGTTTATTAGGAATCAAATTAAAAAACCGAATAAGAAATATAGATATCAGAAGAAAAACACAAATAAAAGATGTTGGCAAAAAACTGTTCAAGAAAAAGTGGACTGGGGCTGGCCATGTAGTAAGGATCTCAACTGAAAAATGGACCACGTTGGTGCAGGAATGGTATCGAAGAGATGGTAGAAGAAGCAACGTGGTCGTCCAGAAAAAACATGGCAGAATTCTATTGAGAAAAAGAAAGGAATATTATGGCCACAAATCGATCAAAAAAGGTAACTGTGGAAGAAATTTGGAGAGGCCCTTGCTCCGGATGGTCTCATGATGATGATGATGATGACCCGAAAAAGGAAAACTTTACGTCACCTTGTTGGTGTCCCAAGCGGAAAGTTATATCCTGTATACTCTCATCTTGAATTGTTGAAGATAAGCTTGAAGCGTATTCCCCAACTAACCAGTTCGGTGGAAGAAGGACTTAAATAGAAGTTTTCAGAGTTGTTAATTCAACGGCATAGGGATGTGCACATTGTGCAGCCTTAGTACCACGTGCTAATTTGGCGGCAGCTGGCATCATTTCCTTCAATTCTCTGAAATCGGAAGTTAGTTTGCAAAAAAA